>CM064911.1:34060288-34694700 GCA_032727855.1 Quercus ilex subsp. ballota
CCGGAGCAAGTAATTGAATGTCAACCTAAGAAACAAGCGAGGATATCGGGCTTTCCAGAACAACATTCTCATTCCCCCCCACGTCCTGATTTCGTCGATCTTTCCGCCATCATAGACGATGGGGACTTCCCTAAATTCTGGTTGGCCTTCCATCTATTATCGATTTCATAACCCTGGACTATGACCATTACGTTCCTCGCCGGATTGTACTGAGGTGCTCGCATCCAAGCTCCAAACTCTTGGGATTTGATATCGAGTGTTCCCCTACTTTGAACCCAACAATCACGTTCTTTCTCATCATGCATAAGCATGCCACACCAATAGCAAAAATTCAGGAGTCGTTCATATTTAAAAGAGACCCAATCTTCCTTACCACAGCCAAGATCAACTATCCGACCTCGACATAAGGATTGAGAAGGGTCATGACCACTCTGACACGCAAGAAAGTTTCACCTAGCATCTTGGTTTTGTTTTGGATAGGGACAATAGTGCCTAGGGTCGAACCAATACTCTCCGCTACCTCAATGGTTAAATTCTGTACTGGTAAGTTGTGTATCTAGACCCAAAAAGGGGCTTCATCAAAGACAATAGAGTTACTTGGCATACTTCTCTCTTGTCTTTTCAGTAGGATTAGGTGTTTATCAAAGGCCCATGGTACATTCATCATAACTCGTTCTGCATCTGTATCAAGTTCGAAATAGTAAAGAAGAACTTGATCACCCCTCTGGCTTGATATGGAAGTCCTTCTAAGTATGCCAAATTTGTTTAAAAGTGCGAGCTATGGCATCGGTGTTCAGCACCCGTTTCGTTGAAAACTTGGCTACTAGGATAGTGTGTTTTGTGACCTCTGCCTTTGAAAGGTTCACTGATGATCTCTCCTTCCCAGAAAGAGATAATTTATTCCATTCTTTCGCAAGTGAACCCATGGTAAAGGGAGAAAAAAGAGGAAAAAAAAAAGAAAAAAGAAAAAAAGAAGAAGCAGTGTTTAGATGAGGGAATAGAGAAGAAGAAGAAGAAAAGAGAAAGGCGGCCAAGAAAGTTTTTCTAAACCCCAAAACAAAAACCCTACAAGCCCTACGTAGTAACAGAGTTACTAGAGGGAGATGAGATTATCCTCTTGAAGGATGATAAACTTGGTTTCCTACTGGCTAGGTGGCTGCGGAGAGAGCACCACAGGACTTAGGTTAGAGAACTGTTAGGGAAGCACTTTGATATATATATATATGTGTGTGTGTGTGTGTGTGTGTGTGTGTGTCTGTGTGTGTGTATATATATATGTAATGTATGTGTGTATGTATATCTAAAAAAGGAATATTGTTTTATTATGGAAAGAATTTTGAAACAGAATAAATTTGAAAACCACAAGTATATATATATATATATATATACTAACCGTAAACCCGTGCTAAGCACGGGAGCTTGCCTGTATGTGTAGTATACTAAAATAAATTAATGAGAGTCTTAAAGGATTAAGAAATTATGACAATTTTAGGAATCTAATAAGACCACAATAAAAATGTGTGTGTGCGATTTTAAATAAATTGTGTATACCTAAAATAAGACTGCGAATGTTATGTCAAAGTTGTTAAACTCTCTTTAGGCTCCGTTTGGGAGTTCATAAGGGAATGGAATTGAATGATCATAAGGGAATAGAAAGGAATGGAATGGAATGGAATGTATTTAAGTAAGGGAAAAGAATGGAAAAGAAAGGAATGGAATGGAATTAAGTAACCTTGATTGGATGTTTTAAAATAAAGGAATGGAAATGAATGAAAATGAATGGAATGTAAGTAATCTTGTTTGGGAACAACATAGAGGGAATGGAATAGAATCATTTTATGACAATATTACTATTAGACCCTTATTTTAAAATAAATGATTGAATATATAGGGGTATTTTGGGAGTTTTAGTAAAAAAATCATTAAATCTAATTCAATTTCCTCTCTTTCCTCCCAATTTTAGGGAGGAATGAAAATTTAAGGATTTAAGAGAATAGAGAGGAATGAGTATTCCCTCCTACCCATTCCATTTCCTCCTACTTAAACTCCCAAATAAGGGAATTGACTTTTTATTCCCTCCATTAAAACTCCCAAACAAGGGAATGGAAGTGTTGAGGGTCATTTTTTTCGAAATAGACAAAGGTAGCCCAACCCAGCAATGCGGGCAGCAGAGAAGCGGCAGACCAAATGAAAGAAAACCATTAGACCCAAGCAGCAGGAACAATGGATCACAGGCCCCTCAATACGAATGAATGGGTCTTGAGGAAGTAAGTGGGCCTAAAAGGCCCGGAAAGAGAGAAAATAGCACCCATGGGCAGTACATGTAGTGGAAAAGAGAGGATGGGCCGCGGCAAGCCCAAAGTAAAGTAAACAAAGAAAGTAGGGGATAATGGCAAGCCCATGAACCCCAAGGATGAGAATGAGGAAATTGGGTCGGGGAAGCCCAATTAAGTTAATAAGAGCCCATGGGATGCAGAGTTAGTAAACGGACCGAGGATGTGCAAAGAAATGGGCCGGAGATGCCTAAGGGAAAAGAAAGGGACATGGGAGCCCATGAGCAAGAACACCAGTGGCCACATTAAGCCACTGGGGGAAAGAATGAAACGGCAGGCCTGAGAAAAGGCCCAGCAGGAAGAAGTCACCGCGGCAGGAAATGCTAAATAATGCAGAAGGAAGCAAAGGCAATTAATGAATTTGGCTGAAAGGAACACAGGGATCAATACTGAGTAAGGCCCAGATCCTGAAGGAGCGGGAAATCAGAGTAGCAACTCGTGAAAAGCCAGAAACGGACGGCAGGCAAGCAAAGTCTCCAGTCCACGGCAAATGCATGAACAGCAGGCAGAATTCAGACGTAAACACGCGCAAGGCCCAGGCACCACCAACCTGTACCCAGCCAATACAGGATATGGTAGGGTCGTGGGTCAAAGGTAAGAGGGCACGGTTTGGAGGTGGGGAGAGGGGAAGGCCTGTTTTAAGGTTCCTGCTCAAACTCTTTTAGGGGATACATCCTGCTGGGATGACATACCACCCAAAAGAGGCAAGGCTGAGTTGGAACCAATAGGTGCATGCCATGAGGGATAGAGAGAGAAGAAACATCACCGCGGCAAGCAGAAATGCCCCGGCAGGCTAACGGACAAAATGGTTGTCTTTGTCTGTAGTAGGGTACCCGCAGACGGAACAGTAATGGTCGGCAAGTACTCCCAAACCAAACAAAAATTGTTGGAGGGTAGAATAGTAAAATCCGTTCACGGCAGGCACTATAAGAAGGGAGCCTCTGCCGTGTACAAGGAACAAGAACAAGAGAGCAACACAATACAATACTAAGAAAAAAAATACTCTGTAACACACTTAGGAAAACAGGGGGAAGCACGACACTAAAACCACAAAGGTGGAAATCGTTAAGGAAAGATGAGAAGGAAAAAAAGGGCGGAAAGATAGAAAGAAAAAGAGTGAGAGTTAGTGGCATGCACCGATAGGTCTCTTCCCTTCTCTCCCTCTCAAATCTCTGCTCTCTTCCATACTTATTTCAGGTATTGTCCATTCGGGTCCACCTCCCTCAAACCCATTAACTTCCACGACAGGATTTCTTTTCCTCAGAGGTTAATCGCGTTGAGAAGAGGTGTTCTTCCTCTTTGGCTTTACTCCTGCGGACGGAACTAAACTTATTCCATGTCTATTGATTAATTTTTATTATCATTCTCCTTTACTATTTATTTGTCAAAGATTGTTTAAGTGTTATTATAGTTATGGATTATTTGGTCATTTCCTATTGAAAGAACTATCTGGTTATTCCAGAATGTATGGTTCTGTTTATAAATTATATCTGCCTGCTGTAAGCATTTTTCTGAAACAGCTCTGCCTGCCGCAAGCATTTTTTTTGAAAAAGCTCTGCTTGCCGTAAGCTTTTCTCTGTGACAACTCAGCCTGCGGTAAGCACTCCCCTGGCAGACGAGGCATAGTTCGCGCACAAGCCAGGTCAAGTTGAGTTCCAGTTGGCCCGGTCTCGACTCCTGCAACCCAGAACACTTGGGCCTACAATCACGAAGGGGCAGCCTAGCCCAACATAGCAAAAAAGGCCCCCACATTAAATTGGCGACTTCACTGGGGAGTTGAGAAATAGTCCAGGGACAAGAGCCCTCGTAAACAAATGCCTCTAAAATCCAGGACTACACGCAACATGAGTGCTGTACCCGCACAAGCAGAGTCCAGGCCCACAACGCCCCATCAACCACAGCCTAATCAGGCAGAAGGTGCTAACGTGATGGGGGCTAGACCCCAACCTCCTCTGAGGATCACCGCAGACAATGCCAACACCTTCATTGAAGTATTGCAGGCCTTACAGCACTCGCAACAGCAGATGATGGAAGAAATTCGTCAACTAAAGACGGATAAAACAAAGGAAAAATGAAGCCAACATGATCCAGAGCATGGGGCAGAAGAGACACTAGTAGGTGGTGTCCCACAGAATACGGATCAACGTTTTATTACTATGGCAGAAGTAGCAGCTCTCTTGAAGCAAGAGAGAGCCAGAGGACCAAAGGAGAGATTCTACGCACATAGACCCCCATACCCACTAAGGGTGCTTAGTAAACCATACCCTGAGAGGTATGAACTGCGAGTATTCACACAATATGACGGCAGGAAGGGAAGTGCTGTTGAGCACGTGAGCAAGTTCATTGATATGCTCAGCCCTTATGCCGCAGACGAGGACTTGTGTCTTCGAGAATTTTCTAAATCATTGTGTGACCAGGCTTATACCTGGTACATTGGCTTAAAGCCAGGATCAATCCCAACATGGGATGATATGGTGGATGTATTTTGTACAAAGTACTTTCACGGAGAAGAAACGGTGACACTCGTAACATTGCAAGTGACTAAACAAAGGAATGGTGAAGACTTGATAGAGTACATCAAGAGATTTAGGGACATAGCACTCGACTGCTATGACCATTGTGAGGAAAGGACGCTGGTGGAGATGTGTATGACGAATATGATCAGGGAATACAGGGTAGTCCTAGAAAACCTTGAAATCTCCCAGTTCGCGCAGCTGTTACAAAAGGCAAGAAAAACTGCCCAGTCCGTAAAGCCAAGCACGAACAAAAGAAGTGCCCCGCAAGCCATGGCAATATCCACCAATGAGCGGAGGAGGAAGACCGACGGGAAAGAATACGATACTCCCCCGCCAATACCATGCACTGCAAAGGAGCTAGACGTACTGCTAGACAAATGGATAGCAGATGGCATTTTCAAACCTAACCAAGTTGCTAGGGAGCCCACCGAGGAAGAAAGCAGGGACCCGCGTTTTTGTCGTTTAGACAACTATGTCCAACATGCCACCGCAGAATGTTGGGCACTCCGCAGACTAGTGCACCGTAGGATAAAGGAAGGAACTTTAGAACTGTCCCAGCAGGAGGTCCAGAGAAACCCACTCCCGAATCACAAAGGGAGGGGTGTAGCAACAGTAGTGATCTGTGCGGATCCAGGGGATGACGAAGGAGAGAATCCGGCCTTGCCTGCCGCAGCAATTACTACTTTACAGCAGAGCTCCAAATTCAAAAACTTATTTGATCAGCTTGGCCTCACAACAAAAGAAAGAAAAGTAGCTACCGAGGCTTTAGTAAGTATTGCCTCCGGGGCAGGGGTGGAATGTTTATCAGTAGAAATCCAAGATAACAGGGCTCTCTTGTAGGAGTCAACCGAAATCACCTTCAGTGATGAAGATATGGAAGTGGGGTATCCAGACCACAAGAGACCTCTCTATCTTGCGGCATCCATAAATTAAATCCCCATAAAGAGAGCCTTAATAGATACGGGCGCTTCCGTAAACCTCATCCCGTTGTGCACTCTGCAAGCTGCGGGGATTTCAGAAAGAAAGATCCAAGGGTGTCCAATGGAAGTGACAGGATTTGGTGGAAGGGGAGAGTACACCGCAGGCCATATCCAGTTGTGGTTAAAAGTGGGACCCATAGCTTCTCTAGCTCGGTTCCACGTGGTAAAAACGGAAGTCTCATACTACGTCCTTTTGGGACGACCATGGTTGCATAAACACAGATTAATTCCATCCACCTACCACCAATGTGTGAAAGGACGGATGAACGGCAGGATGATACGCATAGCAGCAAATCACTCACCATTTGAGCAGGCAGAAGCTCATTTAATAGAAACCATGTTCTACGATCGATGGGCTCCATCCGGGGAAAATTCAGTGTCAAGACCACAAGGTACCTTCGTGCCTAAATGGAGAGATATCCAAGATGATCCCGAGCCTGACTTAAGGGAGTTACTAGCCAGGAAAAAGAAGAGGAAGGAAGCGCCAACCACGGACCCAGAGGATACACCCCACTGCGTCAAGATCCGAGGTCCTGACGGCAGGATTGTGTATAAGTTATGAAGGGGCGCGGGGCCCACGAGTGAAATGCAAGAGGGCCCCACCCAGGAGTGGCAGCACGAGAACTTGACGTGTTGTGTGGTTCAAGAAAAGTCAGAAGAGGAAAGTAGTGAAAAAAAGAATGAGGAAGTTGCGACAGAAAAAGAAGTACAGGTTACGGCAGAAGAAGGAATGGAAGAGGTTGACTTGGGATCGGTTTCACAGGGATCAAGACCTATCCTGGTTAGTGCAAGTTTGGCAGAAGCGGAAAAGGCAGAACTGATGTTGCTTTTAAAAGAATTTAAAGATGTCTTCGCATGGGAATACAATGAAATGCCGGGGTTAGACCCTGGGCTAGTTGCACACACGTTGAATGTAGACCCAGAGGCCAGGCCAATAGCCCAGCCTGCTAGGACATTCCACACAGAAATAGAAGGGCAAATAATCAAAGAAGTGCAGAAATTGCTTGCCGCAGGATTCATCAAACCTATCCAACACCCGCGATGGCTGTCCAACATCGTACCTGTGAAGAAGAAGAATGGCCAGATAAGGTGTTGTGTAGACTTCAGGAACCTCAACAAGGCCTGTCCAAAGGATGAGTTTCCTTTGCCAAATGTGGACTTACTGATAGATTCTGCGGCAAGTAGTGCCATGTTTTCGTTTATGGATGGGTTCAGCGGGTACAACCAAATTAGGATGGCGCCAAGAGATGCAGAGAAAACCGCTTTCAGAACACCCATGGGCAATTTTTATTACACTGTAATGCCCTTCGGGTTGAAAAATGCGGGTGCCACTTATCAGAGAGCAATGACGACCATATTTCACGACATGATCCATCGTGAACTGGAGGACTACGTAGACGACATAGTAGTAAAGTCAAGGAAAAGAGAAGAACACTTCCAGGTGTTGAGGAGAGTATTCGAGAGGTGCAGAGCCTTCAAACTGAGAATGAACCCTCTCAAATGCGCATTCGGAATGTCATTTGGGAAGTTCCTAGGCTTCTTAGTTCATAGTAGGGGAATAGATGTTGACCCAGCCAAAGCTACGGCCATTGCGACCATGAAACCTCCGAGTACGGTAAAGGAATTAAAGAGCTTCTTGGGGAAAGTCTCGTACATCCGAAGATTTATCCCCGGGTTGGCATCAATCACCTCCGCTTTCACCAAGCTGCTCAGAAAAAGGTAGGATTTTGAGTGGGGGGAATTGCAGCAGGCAGCCTTCAAAAGGCTACAGCAAATCATGATGAACCTCCCCACAGTGCAGGCCCCGATTCACAAAAAGCCACTGTTTCTCTACTTAGCTACCAATTCATATGCCATTGGTGCGTTGATCGCCCAAGAGGATGGGGGCGGCACTGAGCAGCCCGTATATTATATCAGTTGCGCCTTGAAGGATGCAGAAACTCAATACCCAAGGGTAGAGAGGGCATGCTTAGCCATTGTATATGCTTCACAAAGGTTGCGCCATTATTTCTTGGCTTACAAGGTATGGTTGATGACCAAATCCCACGCCATCAAAGCTTTGCTGCAGCAACCGATCCTCTCTGGCAGGATATCCCAATGGTTGCTACAATTATCACAATATGATTTAAGAATGGGGACACCCCGGGCGGTGAAAAGCCAGGCTATAGCAGACTTATTGGCACAATTTCCAGGCGAGGAAGAGTTCCCACTAGATGATGAAGTCCCTGGGGAAATGGTCATGGCAGAGGAAATTAGAGAGCAATGGGTGATGAAATTCGATGGGTCTTCTACCGCCCAGTCTGGAGGGGTGGGAGTAGTTTTATACCATGAAGAAAATAAAGCAGTGGCACTGTCGTTCAAACTGGAATTCCCCTGTTCAAACAACACCGCGGAATACGAAGCCTATCTAACTGGGCTGGCCACGACTCTTGAAATGGGAGTCAAACACTTGAGGGTGTTAGGCGATTCAAATTTGGTGGTCTGCCAGGCCAACGGGAGTTTCTCCTTGAAAGAGCCTAGCCTAGCCTAGCCCCGTACAGAGCAATGGTTCAGAAAATGGAGGAAAAGTTTTCAACTTTTGAAATAGAGCACGCTCCTAGGAATGAAAATCGGTTTGCGGACGCGTTAGCCGCGCTGGGATCTCAGATAATGTTTGAAGGAGATAGCACCAGAGTAGAGGTCAGCAAAAGGAGAGAATCGATAATTGATACGTTGAAGGAAAAATTCCAAGAGGAACGGTGCGACGAAGACTGGCGGATTCCCATAAAGGAAGCTTTGATGAATGAAGATGACGCCGCAGGACTGAAGGTGCTAAAAGATTACGCACTAGTGAAGGGGGAGTTGTACCGCAGGATGCCAGGTGGGGTCTTGGCCAGATGTGTGAGACCAGAGGAGGCCCAGAGAAAGCTAAAAGAAGTACACGACAAAACCTGCGGATCCTGCGGAGAGGTCAGTCTTTACCGCAGGCTTTTATTGGCCAAACATGGGCAAAGATGCAGATCGAGCCCAAACTCAGTGTGGGGCTTGCCAACTTGCGGCAGACAGAGAAGAAAGTTACGTTGTGTCCACCTGCGAAGACTAGAGAAGCCATTTATCCAATACCTGACAGAAGGTATCCTGCCGGGGAAGCACGGTGAAAAATATAAACTCAAGCGGTTGGCGACACGCTACTTCATGCACAATATGGTCCTCTTTAAAAAGGGGTATGGTGGGGACCCTTTGAGGTGCCTGGGTCCTGAAGAAGCAGAAAAAATGATGAATGAAGTACACTCAGGAGAGTGTGGGGAACACCAGGGGAAGAAAAGACTTTACAGGTGCCTGTTGCAGATGGGCTACTACTGGCCTGCCATGAAGAAGGATACGGCAGAATTTGTAAAGAAGTGCCACGGTTGCCAAGTGCAGGCCAACTTAATTCACACCCATCCGCAGAATTTGCACAGCATGGTAACCCCATGGCCCTTCCACACTTGGGGGCTTGATTTGGTAGGACCAGTTAACCCACCGTCACGAGGATATATATGGATATTGGTAGCTACGGAATATTTTACTAAATGGGCAGAGGCAATGCCACTTCTCAAAGCCACCGGAGGAGCGGTGGCAAACTTTATCAAGGAAAACATAATAGTGAGGTTCGGGGTACCCCACAGAATCATCAGTGACAATGGCACACCTTTTGTCAACAGTGAAGTAGGGAAGATGTTAGAATTCTACCAAGTTAAGCATCACCAGTCATCACCTTACTACCCTCAAGGGAATGGGCAAGCAGAGGCAACAAACAAAACCCTTATAAAAATCATAAGTAAAATGAGTCAGGAGTACACGGGAGGATGGGCAATGCACCTGCCAGACGCCCTTTGGGCTTACAGAAAATCGCCTAAGTCAGCCACAGGTTTTTCACCTTTTTCCTTGGTCTACGGGACTGAAGTGGTGAGACCAGCGGAGGTAATGACCCCATCCCTGAGGGTCATGAAAATGCAAGAAAAGGGAAGAGAAGAAGAAGAGGTCTTTGCGGCAGAAAGGTGTGAAGACCTGGAGGGACTTGACGAAAAAAGAGAACAGGCCCAGGAATGCAGCTGTAGATATAGGCAAAAGATGACTGAAACTTACAGCAGGATGACTAGAGAAAGAGTGTTCATAGAAGGACAACTTGTTTTGAAAGTAGCAGACTATGTTAGAAGAGGCCTGGCAGGACCATCCAAATTTGCACCAAAGTGGGAAGGACCCTTTGTGATAAGGGAAGCACACCCAAGCGAGTACTACCGTTTGACTCAGATGGATGGCAAAGATTTAATGGATCCGATCAACGGGAAATGGCTGAAGCAGTATTATGCCTGAGGAGAAAACTTACATGATTGTCTTTTTCCCTTCCTTTGTTTTATTTAAAAGAAAACCTTTATGTTTCCTTTTACCTTATCATCTTTCAAGTGACTGTGTCACAACATGAAATTGTAATTTGCTTTCGGCAGGACGTAATGAAAAGCCAAGTATTATCATCATATGTCATAGCAAAATGTAAAGTGTAGCATCACAAAGTTAAGTTACAAACCCAGATCATGGAAAACTAGCCAAATAAGTGCTACAAGAAAAACATAATGTAATAAATAGAGTCATAAGGAAAAGGAAACAACGAAACAAGGAAGAAACTGCATCAACAAAGCCCGGAAATAAGAGACTGATCTCCAAAACGATCGGATCCACCAACACTGGAAAGAAGACGCTCGCGATGGCCCTCTAAATCTGCCACCTCCTTTCTCAAGATCTCAAGGCGCGAGTCAATAGCATCAACAGTGGGCCTCACTCTCCTCATGAAAACAGCCCAAGCAATCTCTCGAAGGTAATCCAAAAGGAACTCCACGGTGAAGCCTACGCTGACAAGCTCCTGCACCGCAGCCCTTCACTACAGAATCCTTTTGGTAGAAACAGTGTTGACAAAGCTATGCTCTATGTCATTCAGCACACTCCCCAACATCTTCAAAAAATGCTCTCTAACAGAACGACCAAGTCGAAAGTCCTGCATGAAGTCCCCGCGGTTGTCATAGATCATCGCCAGATGAGAAGCACAGCCCTCAGGGACTCTAAAGTCATGAAAGTCCACATAAGGAGGCCCGGAGCCCCAGAAATCTGCAGGATCAAGGTCATTAACTTCATGCTGGTCAGAGCGGGTGAAAAAGGCAACAACCTCGTCCACAGGACCTGGAAGGGTGGTGGAACTACTACCCGCTTCAAACTGGAATGGGGCTATAGGAAGAGATCCTACCAAGGAAAACACAAGGCATGAGATGAGGAACTAAAAGAGAAAAGGGGAAAGGAACAAACCCACGGGGAGCAAATAAAAAAAATAGATAAGGGGGAAAGGAAGCTTACTAGAACCAACATCAATGGGGGCTGTGGGAAGAACTGAAGCAGGCACAGAAGGAATGGCAGAAACTGACGCTGTAAATATGGCAGAAGCTGGTGTAGAAAATACGGTAGGAATGGGTGCTGGGGGCGCGGCAGGATTAACTACCGCAGGTGTCCCTACGTTGGCCGCAATGCCTAGCCCTTCAAAAGTCTCTGTACACAAAAGAAAATAGAAATGCAAATAAAAGAAAAAGAGAGAGAAGAGTGGGCCCAGTGAATAAAGAAGGAAAAGCAAATCCAACAAAAGAAAAAAAAAAAGGAGTGGGGACATACCCATGAATCTAGCCTCGGGTGGAGCATCCCCTTCCTCCTCGGACTCAGAAATCCTCCTCGGCAGGACGGGCTCACTATCAATATCTTCAAGAATATCCTCGGACTCCTCGGAAGACAGATCAACATCGGGTCCGCGAGTGGCCGAACTGGGAATGGAAGAAGGAGTGACTACTAAGGAAGAACCATCCTTCACGGCTTGAGACAGAGTCGCAAAAGGATCACTGGTAGAGATGAAAAGAGGAGCAACGGGTGAAACAGCCTCGGTCTGAGTTATGGCAGGAGGAGCAATTTCCTGTGGGGAAATAGGCATCTCGACTGAGAAGGGAGTGGCCTCGCTAACCCCCTCAGTGTGAGTACCCTCTTCTCTGGGTACCAATCCGGTGGGAGGGCTAGGACTCTCGGCAGGAATCCCATGTGCAGCAGTAGAAATAATGGACATCTGAGAAGCTTCACCAGCCCCATCAAAAGAATCTGCCACGGGTGTGCCCATGGAGGCGGGCAGCTCCTCGGCTATAGGACGATAGATGGAAAGGGGCTCGGGCTAATCTTGGAAAGCAAAAGAAAGAAACATGCATATATACACATGTGGTAAAGAATAAGGGAACCTACGGCTAATCCAGACAAATGAAGACACGTAGCAGATGAAATATATGTAAAAATAATAATAATAATAAAGAGGAGTAAAGAAGGAAATAGAGGGGATTACCTCGAATTCAGGCTCATCAAGTTCAATGGGATGGGCAGATGATGTGTCTTCCTTATGCTTAGACTGCAAAGAAAAAGAGAGGCAAGAGGCAGTGTTAAGGAAAGGAATCAGTAGGTGTGGCATGGGCTCACCGCAGGCAAGTTAAAATCAAAACACAAAAGACAAAATGTATATAACATACCCTTCGCTCAGCGGCAGGCATGGGATGGGGGGTTGTTTTCCTCTTGCTACCCCGTGTCCTGCTAGAAAGGGGAGCATCCGTGGTTGGCTGTGGGGCAGCAGACTTGGGCTTGCTTGCGGACTTGTGCTTGGCAGGAGTTTTCTTGGTCGGCGCAGGAATGTTGGTTACCTTAACTTTCTTCTCCCAACCAGGGGGAAAATCACCTGCGAGCCAACACCATCCTTTCTTCTTCTTGTCCCACTCAAAGACGGCAGAGCGGCTCTGTTTCTGGACATAATCTAAAACTGACTTGGAAGGCAAGAGCAACCAAGGGTTGGGAGATACTAGCATACTTAGCCCGTCAGGTGGGATAAGGGAGAAGCCACGGCTACCTACCAACTCTTGCCCAAACGAGGTCATCACTACCTGCCAATAGCCATGCATGGCAGGAGTGCAAAGACCCTCTCTCGACGACCCAGGAATGGTAACTGCACTAAAGCGCGATCTCCAAAAGTCAAAAGCAGTCTACCGCAGGAAAGGCCGAACAGAAGTAGGAGATTCCATGAGATAAGAAATGTCATCAGGAATATCCTGGTCCAGCCCAAACTGCCTCCTCACTCGGTTGGCAGGGTAATGAACAAATCTAATGCCCTCATCGGTCAAGTATGGCAGCCATCCAACATTGGTAGCCGCCAAATAGGTGATCCCCACCTCATCAAAACCAGTCAAATGAGTGGTGGTCCCAATAATATCAGTAAACGGACCCATAGCAGAATCAGTACATGTGTAACCCTTACCTAAACTTCTGTAAGCTCTCCAAGTAAAACCAGTACCGCTATCAAAAGACTTGACAATTGAGTGACCAATGGGCTTCAGACCAGACCAACGAAAAGCTAAAGGGAAATCGGATTCAAACCTGCCACAGAAGTCAGTGATCACCCGCGGACATGATTGGTACTTCTCTCTCGCGAAGCGAACAGGCCTACACTTCGCCAAGTATTGAGCACAACGCTCAAACAACAACTGCTGCAGAATAGTGCTGTGTATAGAAGAAGCAACTATGTGGCAAGAACCAGCCTGACTCTCATCACTCCGTAGGATGTCCAGTTGCACATATAAATGCCCCAAGAACATGGGGGCCAGCGGCAGACTCACTTCGACAGATATTTTGATGGCCAAACGGAAGTACAAAGGCTTGATGGCGTAATGGGGATGTGAACCAAAAATGAACTTGCAAAGCCAAAAAGCAACAAAGGCCGCGCGGTGGGCGACCACGGAAAACTTAGAGGAAGAACTAACCCAGTACGATAACTTAGCATTCCCAGCCATCCCCTTTCTCAACTCGGCCTCAATGGCTTCTTCCTCTGGAGAAAGTTCTATGGTGGCAGGATCCACATCACCAAGGATTGGCAAGAGTAGTTGGTTGGCCACATCCTCAAGGGTCACGGTCAGTTCGCCGCAGGAGAAGAAGAATGTGTGGGTGGTGGCACACCACCGGCGAACCAAGTGACGAAGGTTGTAAGTGTCTCGGAAATTAGAAAGACTCCGGGATAAAACGATGGACTTCAGAATGCCGGCCCGCTGCAACAAGCCCATAAAAACCGAGTCGGGTAACTCTCGGTCAACCCACTCCTTCCAACCCGAGGCTGTTCCTGACCCAAACACGAAATGAATCGGCACGGGAAGAGAGACACCTTGACGGATGACCAAATCAGAAATAGAGGAAGACACCGGAGCCCAAGAAACATTGGGGTTCCGTCTGCACATAGAAAGCCACACGAGGCCTGGCAGCGGCGGCGCATAATCACCGGGAACCTCAGGGAAGAGAGGATAAGGGTTATACCAAGGGTCGATTAGGGGAGCGCACTCACGGTCGGGGTTGCGCGGCGCATCTTCCTCGCCGGAATGATCGGAGTCGGAGAACATGGCCTCCTCGCCCATTTCTTGTCCGGCGAGAGGTTCAGAAATAGTGTCTAACATAAATAGTGTCTAACCTTGTTTTTCAAAAATCAAGAAAAATAGTGTCTAACATAAATTTTTGCTTTCTCCTTTTTCCCTTTTTTTTATTTTTTTTTATTTTTTTTATTATAAAGAGAAAACAGATAAATCCTAGAATGAAATGCATGAATGTAATGCAATGCAAGTCCTAGAACAAAAACAACAAAAAAAAAAAAACAAAAACCAAAGAACAATGGTCATCAAAGAATATAGCAATTACGCACAAGGACCAAGAAAGTCAACAACAACTTAGGGACACCGAAGGACACCAATCACTTGACGAAGTGTCTCAAACTTACTTCCATCAAGAGGTTTGGTAAAGATGTCAGCATTTTGACGATCAGTAGGGATATACTCAAGAACAACAATTTTCTTTTCAACCAAATCCCTAATAAAGTGATATCTAAGTTCAATGTGTTTGGTCTTAGAGTGTTGAACAGGATTCTTAGATATATCTATAGCACTAGAATTATCACAATAGACAACCATGGTGTCTTGAGGAATCCCATAATCACTCAAAAGCTTTTTCATCCAAAGGAGTTGGGAACAGCAACTCCCAGCAGCAATATATTCTGCTTCAGCAGTGGACAAAGAAACAGAATTTTGTTTCTTACTCATCCAAGCCACAAGATTGGCTCCAACATAAAAACACCCCCCAGTGGTGCTTTTTCTATCATCAGCATTCCCAGCCCAATCAGAATCAGAAAAACCAGCAAGAGACAAATTTGACTCTTTGCTATAAAACAATCCATAATCACAGGTTCCACTCACATATTTGATAATTCTCTTAACAGCATTTAAATGAGAAATCTTAGGATTAGACTGAATCTAATAGCTTTTAAATAAAACTATTTCATCAACTGAATCTTCCAAGATAAAGTGCAAGCAGTGTTCAATTACACTTCCATCACACTCATAATTTGGCCAAAGATCAAACCAGCAGTAGTGTTAAAAAACCCAGATTTGCAGCAAAGTAATACAGATTTATGCACTAAAATCAATTCTGAATAGTGTTTAAAAAAAAAATAATAAGGAGTGTCGTGGCCTAGATTTGCAGCAAAGTAATCCAAAGGATAATAACAAGTCCAAGCATCAATTGGACATCTGCTCTAGCTTCTTGTACTTTCGTTGTAAACAACAAAATTATACCATAAAATTGGAAAAAAAAGATGCAGCTAAAGCTACTAGGCAGAGCCAGAGAGACAGAGAAAGGTCTTACCAACAACAACAACAAACAACAAATCTCTAAAACTCAAAATGCCAAAAGCCCAAATCTATGTCATAAATTCAAAGATGGGTAATGGAGAATAGTTACCTGGAATTGCGATGAAGAACGACGACACACGGAGCAGAGCAAACACGTTAAAGAGAGAACCAATCCTTGTGAAGCTGATGCTTTGAGGCAGAGGACTGAGGATATATATGGTGAAGGGAGAGGACTTGAGACGCAACGGTAAAGGGAGAGGACGGAGGCTAATTTTGGACTTCAGCAAAAAATTTTGGCGGAATCACGATTTGCAAATCGCGCGATATTGAAATCGCAGTGGGAAATTGCCTTTCCTGAAACGCGAAAATCTGCTGCTTCAAAAATGCAATCCCACAAATTTCGCCCAGCCAAACATATACTGATTTTTGCGATTTGATAAACGGGCGTTTAGCTCTCTCAATATGCCTAAACAAACGGGCTCTAATGTAACATACGTCAACGCATACACTCCTTTTAGGCCAACGAAAAAAGAATAAAAGAATGAATAGATTACCAAAATAAATAAATAAATAAATAAAGAATAAATAAATATAGTAAAATACTCAACTCCACACTTGTAGGTGGACAGATTAGATTTAGTGAAGGAAATTTTAGGAACATCTTGAGATAATACTCTCTTCTTACATTCAGAGTAAATTTTAATATAATAATAGTGTTTTAAACTGGATTTATAATACATTACATAACCAAAGTACAACTACAAAATAGTCTAATCTTTGTAGTTGTAGACTGACACTAGACACACGCAATCAATGTGACATAGACATCCTTATTTTCTTTTCTGTCCACGAAACCTCACAAAGTAAAAAAATGTATGGATCCAAGATATTAGCGGCGTTAGAGCATGGACAGCAGAACGACGTCGTTGTCATCTAATTTGAGAAGCTGGCATGAACGACCCATATAAGGGTCGTCAATGGGCCAAGTCGGGCAGGTCCGGCTCATTTTTACTTGGTCAATGGGCACAATAGGCTGGGCATAATGGGCTATTAACTAGTTAATGGGCTGGGTCGGCCTGGGCCGAAAGAGAAAACCTTAGTCCATGACCCTGCCCATGGGCAATGCCCATTTTGTCTTTAGCAAGCTGGGCTATTGGGTCAGGCCTAATGGGTTACCCATAGGCTTGTGTTAGCCTATTATTTTATTATTTTTATAAGAAAAGTATCAATTTTTTATAAAGGAATAATCAATCTATTTTTTTAAAGGAAAGAATTAAAGATTTTAATATCTTAATTACAATTTTTTTTACAGTCGAATCTATTTAATTTTTTTATTTATTAAGGCTTTAAATAGTTTTTTATTTTTATCTTTAATAAAAAAAAATGTCAAATGGTTAATTCAAATCTGATAGACTATTAGAAAAATATATATTTAGTAAACTAAGTATATTTAGCAAACTAAGTTTAGCACAATTACTTTGGTTATCTTAGTGGTTAAGGGAGTTCTCTTAAGAAATTCTTCTATAATATCTCAAGATCAATCCTTCATACACTTCCTATATATTTTTGTTATGAATTATAAGTTATTAGGCCGGGCCAATGGGTTAGGCCAACAAGATGGGCAACGGGTTGGGCTACTAGGCTAGCCCACCGGGTACCCATGGGCATAAAAACTAGCCCACAGCCTGACCCACTGGGCTAGTGGGCTACCCATGGGCCTCAATAACAACAGGCCGGGCCGCCCATTAGCCCGGTGGGCCGTCGGGTTTCTGGGTCGGGCCATGGGCCGTGGGCTATTTGATGACCCTTAGACCCACATGTCACCAGACGCGTTGGTTGACCGACGTGCTCCTTTTTGACGCAAATATTAGCCGTCAGATCATCAGAAACAAACGTATTAGATCAGGCGGTAACCTCGAAGGAGACCCTACAAATTACAATAAAATTCTCATCAGCCAATTACATTCGCTTTATCTTGCAAATAAATTTATTGTCTATTTTAGTTTAGAGAATAAATTGCATATTGTTATTGACACAGTTACTAGTAGATAAAGAATAATTTTAGGTATGAGTTAAAATCAGAACTGGTAATAATTTATCACTAATAATTTATTAGGAAAATATTATAAAAATATCATGGATATATTACTTCCTTTTAGCATAGGAATTCAAGTCTATTTTAGGATAAAGAATACATGGCAATTTGTTACCGACGATTATTAGTGGATAAAAAATCATTTTTGTAGTGGGTTAAAATTAGAATTGGTAACTACTTACAACATATAATTGGATAGGAAAGTCTTTTTGTAAATTTTTTTTTTCTCTCTTTTAACATACCACAACTACTCGTATTTGCGCAAACACGGTAACAACATTTTGCACAATAAATCCTTAAGCTAAAGTCTATTTTTTGGGTTTATTAGACAACTTTTTGTTGGTTAAAAAAAAAAAGATAGAGAGGGCAACTAGTGTAACTTTCTTATCGAGGTGTGTCTATAGTAATACGCTAACCAATAGCTAATACCTCACATCATAGTCGCTGATGAGTTAGATGAACAACTTATTGGTAGTGTATAAAAAGTCACAATACACTCCCAGTGAAAAACTCAAAACCCATACTATATGAGCCATGTTGACTTAAGTCTTTACCACGAGGGGGGGAACCAAATGTCGGACAAAATAGGGTTTTTTTTTTTTACATCAAATAGGGGTTTTTTTTTTTTTTTTTTTTTTTTTTTTTTTAATGTTGAGGGAAATGGGTTTTTTTACTTTTAACTGTTTCTCTCTATAGGGCTTGTTGTTTATGTTTGATGAAGATGTTATTTTGTTTAAATTTTTTTCCTTGTGGATTGTTACAATTGCTTAAGAATTTCTACTTGTGTGGTTTCTGTGGCTGTCAATATTAGCAAAATTTGGAATTTGTTTATGAATAGGTATATAATCGTTGAGTTGTAAAATGTTTAGCAGACCGTGTTGTTGTTACACTCTAGTTTGTATGTAATAGCATGATTAGATGAGTTTAAGACTTGTTTTTAAGGTTTTTACTTGTCTCGAAAATTATTTTTCCTTTGATTGACAGGGAAAGATATATATGATATACAAGGTAATGGAAGAGGCATTATAAAATTTCTTCAAATTTTGAAGTACTATACACTTTGAGATCAGTAATGCTAAGCGATCATTATTGAGCAACTATTTTTAATTATTGTTGTAAAACGTCCAAATTCGATTTTTGAATATTATTATTATTATTATTATTATTATTATTTGGGTTGTGTGTGTGGAAGCCTATTCCTTGTAAAAAATAGTACTAGGTGTAAAAGTGTTTGATAGGTTTGGGCTAAGAGGGAAGAATCATATAAGAATATGGAATGTATTTCTTCAAAGTGTAGTTTGATAGTTTTTGGAATTGAAAGGTACTCTCGTGTGAGACAATGTGAGTTAACAATTTTTCTATTGTTTGAGCAAGAGAATAGCAGGTATATTGGTGTTTTGGGCTTGTGATAAGTTTGTAAGTATGGAGTATTTGTTTTGGGATATGGGTTAGTTTGTGTTTATATGGATTACAAGCCCCTCTCGTAGGTGACGGCCGATGACTGGGCCCGGATGGCTAGGGCCTTTTTGTTGTACCTTCTAGGGGTGTACCTCTTTGCCAACAGAGGGCAAACAGTATCTTTGAGGTGGTTAGCCCTCTTCCACAAGTTTAGGGAGGCTCGGGAGGCCAACTGGGGGCAGGCGTGTCTTGCCTATTTCTACTCCTCTTTGGATATGCTTAGCCGGAGGACTCTATGCCAGCTAGTGGGGCCTTGGAAGCTCCTTGAGGTTAGTTCCCTTTCCTTTTTCTTTTGTATCTCATGCATTTCCCACTCTTGCAATTATTTTCATCCATATTTCATTTAGGCTTAAAGAAAACTGTTCATCATGCTCTTGCAAACTGCACCTATGCTTTTAGTTTGCAAACTATCATCTTGCAAATTGCTCACATTTGTACCTTGCAAATTGTATCTGATTTTCTTGCAAACTGTCATCTTGCAAACTATAACTACTTTTCTTGCAAAATATCATCTTGCAAACTGTCATCTTGCCGACTATGCTTTCCTTTCTAGTGTTAGGCCGTGCAATATAGTCTCATTGCTCGAGGAGCAGAGATAGATTTGAAGAGCTTCCCTTCAATTAGGGCTCATTTTAATGGGTTACCTTCCAATGAGGTTAGTTAGGGATTTAGTGCCTCTTATTATTTCCCTTACATGTTTCTTAGGGCTTTTCTTCTAATCCTATGTGTTGTCACAAGTTATATGGAGCCCACGGGCCGACCTTCCCCCTTTTATGGACTTAAACTTGGAGAAGGATACTTTTGTCGCATCCGGGATCAACTAGCCCTTTGAGGGTACTGGCTTGAGAGAACTCTACTTAACAAAGAAGGTACACTGCTAGTTGGTGGGTGAGGATGCCCCACAAATTCTGATAGATCCTTCGGCGTTTATGATTGCCCCACTTTCCATGAATGACGCTGAGTGCCAATTGTGGAGGAATGGCATTCCTTATGCCAAGCGGGTCACGGATGAGTTGGACTATGATGAGTTCAACAATAATACCCGCCTCATGCCCTTTCTCACTCTTGCAGTATATGTTCTTCCTCTTTTCATTTATAGCCATTTTTCCTTTGCATTGTTTCACATGATGATATTCAAATGGAATACTTATGTCAGGCTAGCCCTACTACTGGTGCTCCTATTGACCCTCCTCATCTTCCTTGGATGATTTATGCCTACAATCCTAATGGTTTTGCTCATAAACATATGGTGGTCTGCAACACAAATGTCATGGGTTACCCTTTCCCTGAGGGTACACGACCGGTGAGCTCTCTTCCACTCTTTGCCTTGTCTTTTCCTTTATCTCTCAATCACTTGTTCTAACACTATCTTCTTTCTCAATTCAGCCTACTATACAGGAGCACGAGGAGCTCATCTAGCTTGCCAAGAACCTCAACCTGGAGGTGACCGAGTACTCTAGGTAGATGTATGGTCTTGGAGGTTTGGCCTACTCAGGTGACAGTGATGATGATGATGGTGGTGGTGGTGGTGGTGATTCAAAGACTACTCCCAGTTATTAGCCAAGGATGAGGCATTTCTAATGATCCTGTAGATAGACAAATAGACATACATAGACACAACACTTTCTTTTTACTTTTTTTGCTTTTTTCTTTACTTTGGATTTGATTTGAGACATTGGGTTGTATTTTAAGAAAAATATTTTACATTTTTGCTTGCTTTTTTTCCCTTTTTTTAAGGACATGTACTTAATTTATAACTCATGGGAATGATTGCATTTATTTCTTATGCAATTTTACTTTTCTTGACCTTTGATGCTTGAAAATATGAGCTTAATTCTTCCCTAAATAGTCCTTTAGGTGGTAGGAATCACATGAGAAGTCTTAGGGAAGGAGTAACACTCCAAACAGGATTCGACTTTACCTTATTCCCTGCGTATGCATACACAGGCTTGCATACGCAGGTATTGATCGTGCGTACATAGCCTTGACCCTGTGTATGCATAACGTGGGCCAGAAAATCCTAGCCGCCTCATTTAAGTATAAAATAGCCGTTAGGAGCTTCTAAACCTTCACAAAATGTATTCTAAACTTAGACAACACCTCTCAAGGCCTTCCAGTAGCAAAATTATCTCCTTTAGAAGTTTCGGCATGGATGAAGAGGCTCCGCCCTAGTTTCAAAGATGCTCTTGTCCTTCTTGGCCTCTTTCGCATTTGTCCCTATCACCAAATCAAAATGGATGAACTACTTCTTCATGCTACTGCCAACCTTTCAATTCTTACTCGGTATGTTTTCCAATTTAATGGTATGGAAATATGACCCACAATTAAAGAGTTTAGTGCGATCATGGGTGAACTCGATGTTAGCACTCTCATCCTTCCTACCATTAGTGAGGATTTTACTAACTTGGTTGATGACCTTTTTGGGATTTCTTTGGTTGCGGCGCAGCAATGGTATATGCTTAACAAGTTGAACATTCGCATGGTTTTTGCATACCTCTCTCGGTTGGCCGTTCCTATGGCTGGTAGGGCTAGTAAGGCACGCTCTCATTATCTCAATGCCTTCTATTTATGTCTTCTTGTGAGGTATTTCTTGGTGCATGAAACATATCGAGTAGATCAAAGGATGTGCTTGATGGTCAACAATCTAAATAAGGGAAGCCCCCGTAGGCATGATCTTAGCTGAAACTCTTAATGGTTTGGATATTGTTCATAGGAAGGAAGCAACCTTCTTTGCAAGGAGTCCTCTCCTCCTTAGGTATGATCCCTAATTTTTGCTTAGGTTCTCAACCTAGTGAGATTCCTCTAATTTTTGCATGGTGCTTTTCGGTTTTCAATCCATCGAGGCTCCTTATATCACCTTTGAATTATCATTTTTTGTATTTTATCTCTCCTTTTTCCTTTCATGCATTCTTCCTTCTCTCTCTCTCTCTCTCTCTCTCTCTCTCTCTCTCTCTCTCTCTCTCTCTCTCTCTTTTCTTTAGATATGGCTATATGAGAGGCTCGGATTGCTTCATCCTCCTATTGTCCCTCCTAGTCAATATCTCCCCAAGCATTATCATGACTGCAAGCTTAGAAACAATGAAATGGACCCCTTTAAGTTCACTAAATTCTTGAAGCGTCTTGCCACCTTTGATGTCTAATGGGTAGCGGAATGGTAGTGCATTACAGCCATGGTCAATCACATCTTTAAAGACAACTGTGTTTCTTTGGTTGGGCTTCTTCGTTGCTTTTTCTATTCCCTAGACCGCATTGCAAGGCAATTTGGAGACTGTCAAGGGGTTTCTAGTGATGATGGTGCCTTTCATATCTCGATCTTCACTAAAACGGTCTTGGGAAAGATCTGTGAAACTTGGTTGAAAAGGATGGTGGCTAGAGACATTTGTTTCACTCAGTTTCTCCATCCAACTTTAGGCTACAAAGCTTGGCTGACTGCTAGCATGAGATCAATTCATAGGGAAGAGAAGGATTACCAGAAGTCCAACATGAGGAAGATGGTCGACTGACTACCTTAATATGCTCCAAAGATTACTTTTTTGCACTTTATGGTTCTCATGTCTTTCTTTTGAGTTTAATAAAGGATTAGAACGTTCCAAATTCCCTATGAAAACAATTTATTATCTTTTAATTTGAGCAAAAAGAGAATCAATTATTCTATTATCTTTACTTATTGTCTTTATTTTTCTTTATTTTTTCTTCTTCTTTTCTTTTTTTTATGTGCCATGTAATTTTTGGTAAAAACTATTAATTTATTATATGACAGTTTTTGGTAGTCCAAGTAAACAAAATGTTTTTGGTGAAAAAAATTTATGGTAATTACTCTACTCTTTAG
The DNA here is from genome assembly GCA_032727855.1 of Quercus ilex subsp. ballota. Taxonomy (NCBI): domain Eukaryota; kingdom Viridiplantae; phylum Streptophyta; class Magnoliopsida; order Fagales; family Fagaceae; genus Quercus; species Quercus ilex. Next base: position 34,083,243 of record CM064911.1, read on the forward strand.
ACTTTTATTTTTTATTTTTTATTTTTTTTCAATTCAACCATTTCATTTCTTATTTAATAAACCGTTACCCGTAGATTCTTCAATTTTCCCTTTCTTTATCAAGGTGATGCCTTTTAGGAATTAATCCTCACTACCCACAGTACATCTAATATTCACCCACAATTATTAGAAGTTTAGAACCAACCATTGATATTATTTTCGTGAAAAAAAAAAAACCACCATTGATATTCTCCATAACGCTTTTTATTTTGATATAAATAGACCAAGCTCAAGTAGAAATTTAAAAGAGGCATTCCTGCAATTGAATATACATACCTTTTACCAAAAAAATACATACCTTCTTCAAATTCTCGTTTCTTTGGCCATCAAATTCTACGTGAAGTTGTTATGGAAACAAAAAATAGTGAAGGAGAGATGGTTTTTATTAGGGTTGAGGAGAACAAGTTCACGGTGGTGTGTGACAATGAGTTTGAGGTTCCATGTCAGAATGAATAGTAGGAATACATTGTTTTTTTTTTTTTTTTTTTTTTTGGGTAAGTCCAACTTTGCTTCACATAGGATAGTCCAGTTTTGTTTCCCTCTCTATTCCTATGCACTAACGTCAAACTTAAATGATCTACGTACTAACCTCTAAATAAGACTTTTTAGCTGCTTTAAGGCATCCATATTTGTCCATTGCAAAACTATTTTTTTTATTTGGAAACAACAGTCATAAACTCATAATTATTATGGAAATACGAAATAAACCTGCCAAGATCAATTTGGTAACTATTATTTTAAATTTTTTTTTAAAATACATTAAATAATTTACTATCAGTTTTATGCTACTCACACCCAAATTGACATGCCCTTAAATATCCACAATTAGCTACTTAAATTCCCATGTAAGGTGTTCTCTCTCTATCTCAAATTGCTCTATCAAATATTGTTTGATCAGGATGTAATAATTTTTTTTCTTATCTAAAATTTTGGTAATGCGAGGTGCAGATTCAAAGATTGATTTGGATTTGAATTTGAGATCTTTCATCTAAATATTGTTTTTTCTTTATTTATTAATGTACAGGTTATGTGATTAGGATTTGAGCATGATGATTCCCGCCAAATGAAGACAATTGGTGAAAGAGCCAGCACGCAAAAGACCAATTTGGTACAAATTAATGTCCTACTATTAAAAGAAGCAAGGGATGCTCCAAAAAAATTCAGTCAAAACCCTTTAATTTCTTCTTTAATCTCTCTCTCACTCCAAAATTCATAATTTTGTTGCTTTGTATTTAAAGCTTTGAAGCTATTCTCTATTTATTTTTACTCTTGATTCCAATTTGTAAATATCTAATATTGTTTGATTAAGACATAGTAATTTTCCTTTCTCATCTAAAATTTTGGTTCGTGTACATTCATTTTGTTAGGTGTAGATTCAGCGGTTGATTTTTAATTGAATTTTAATTCTTTCATCTAAATATTTAAAGTAATGTGTAGGTTGAATGATTGAGAATGATGATTTCCGCCAAAGGAAAACAATTAGTAAAAAGAACTTACTGACAAAAGGATAATATTATATGAACGATCGAGATATTGAGTTGATATGTAATTTCCTAATGTTCAATTTTAAACATTATGCAAAAAAAGAAAAAAAATATGTATATTTTATATATATATATATATATATGTTGTGTGATTGAGCATAGCGATACCGATTAAAGGAAAATAATTGTTGAAAAGAACCTGCCAACTTTATTTGTATCATGTTTTGCACTAAAAAAACAATTCTTATTATTAAAGTTCGAATTTGATAAGGATGAGATGTAAAATTCATGTTTTACATCATCCTGAGTTTTACATCATCCAATAAGTGATTTCCACATCAACTTTTACTTAAAACTCAATACATCTTACCACATAATAATATCTCTGATGATGCCGAAAATATCACCAGTGAGCTGCACAATGCTTGTACCCTCGAAATGACACCTGCACAACAAAAAGGAGAAGACCTAACAGAGAGCACCGGTGTGGTGCCGGCCAAATACCCTCCGAAGGTCAAGTTAGAACTTGTTACAACTCTAGAGTGCTAAAGAGGGGTCAATTATGCGTACCTTGATTTGTGAGGGTATTGGGGCTTTTATAGTAGTACAGAGTTGACCTCTCTACCTGGGAGTAGAAGTCTTTTCCTTATAGGAATCCTTATGAGCGTAGATTGCAGAATCTTTTCCTTATAGGACTTTAACATTGAACGTGGAATGCAAGTCATCTTTTTATAGTTTATGCGTGGGGGCCAAGTCATGGTTTTGTTAGAACCGTCAGCCTCAGGTCCGCCAGTCTACTTCATGCCCTTCAGCCATGAAGGGTCGTCACCTTTTGGGTCTTCAGCTTTCGTCATAACTATACCCATCAGCATAAGCCGAAGGCTCAAAGGACAAGTTAGCTTTAATAATTTATACTCATCAGTTGCCCCCTACTCCATATTCCCGTCAGTTTAAATTGACGGGTATGTGGAGTTATATATATATATTTTTTTTGTTGCTACCTTGTGCTTTGACCAGGAGAGAGAAAATAACCAACGCGACGCAGCCAATATTAAATGTTTGGACACGTGGCGTATTCCGGTTGGCTCCGCTTCTGGACAAGGGCGTCGCTTCGTCTTCCGTGCGTTTTCCCTTTTATATATATGGTCCACCTCTCCTCATTTGTCCTATTTCACTTTTACTGATTCCTGGAGAGTAAATCTGTCGCCCATATTCCGTCAATCCTCCCTTACTGTTGCTCACGTTTCTACCGTCACTTCTTCAACCGTCACCTTTTTGAAGAAACTTGTAAGTTCCTTTTCTCTCTTTGTACATGCTTTATTTTCGATTGATTTCTTTAAAGCGAGGTCGTCATCCTAGGTGCTTAGATTACACCCGTCACTTGTAGGTAGTCAGATGTCGAGCGACGCGTCGAGTGACCGGTTGTCGGTCCGCGATGGAGCGGGCTACGACGAGGTATTCGGTTCAGGTAGTGAGTCCGGGAGCTTGTCCTGGTCGTCAAAGAGGGAGACGTCAGCCCAAACTCCTATCGAGGAGGTAGGAAGTCATGGAGACAAAGGTCAGGAGGAGGTAGTAGGTGAGAAGAGTGAAGAGGTGGATGAAGAGAGAGGTAGTGACAGGGATGAAGGTGATGAAGGATCTTGTGAAGGGACTTCTGGGAGTCCTGGAGGTAACTGTCCCTTCATTCTTCCCAAGGAGTGGGCCGTAAATAAGTTCTTCAAAAAATGACTGACAAAATTTTTAAAGAGTTATGCGTCTGCTTCCAAATCCCCGACCATATTCCCATCCGTCTACCTAGGGAAGGTGAAAAATGCTATACGGGAAGAACTGCAGATGTTGGTATGTACGATGCCATGTTTGCTGCAGGACTCAGACGGCCCCTGACGGCCTTACACCGTTAGCTGGCTGATTTCCTTGGTTTGTCTGTTAGTCAGATTACTCCAAACTCGTGGAGGATCTTTATTGGTGCTGAGATATTGTGGGGCCGTCTAAGTGGAGGGCACCGTCAGCTTTCCTTAGACGAATTTTTTTATTGCTACAGGCCCCGACACCTTTCTTCTTCCAAGGGGATGTATCACTTTACCGTCAAGGAGAAGGATTTGAGATTGGTGTCTGAGATGCCAGATTCTAATCGAGCCTGAAAAAGTAGGTTCTTTTTTGTTAAAGTGATAGACTGGGTGTGCCATCAAGAAGAATGGGAGACAATACCTCACGGTTATTTCGATAATACTTGGGCATTTGTCAGGGAGTCAGGTTTTAGTCGTCAGCTTATGTCCCCGTCAATTGTTACATGTAATAACTTGTCTGTTTTTGAATGGTTTTAATGTAGTCAACTTGTTTTTCTTTTTCAGCCCACACTCGCCCCCTAATAACTGACGAGCAGGAAGATTTCATCCGTCAGGTTTTAGAGATTCCCCTAGAAGAGCGATCATGCCGAGACTTAATTACTCTTGACACTCTTTACGCGTACTGCGGGGGTCCCGAACCGTTGCCTGAGGCTCGCAAGTTAGAAGAATTTTCCCGTCACCGTGAGTGGCTTGATCTTATGGTCCTGTCATTTTCAGCTTTTTTCTCACTTTTTTTTTTTTTTTTTTTTTTTTTTTTGCCGTCAGTTCCCCTTATGTGTTTCTTTTGCAGAGATGTACGCAGCTAAACAACGGATAAGGGATGCTGTTACCCGTCAGAAGGAGGAGAAAAAAGCAAAGGGGGAGATGACATCCTCGTCTGCCCCCCAGACCGTCACAAGGGGTTCCTTGAAAAGGAAACCCGACGGGGATGTCAACCATCCTCTGAAAAAGGCGGCCATCACTTCTGGGAATGAGCCCCCCGAGAAGTCAACCCCCAAGTCAGGTCATGGGGCAGGGAAGGGTGTGATGACTTCTTCTGGTCCCGTCTTGGAGGGGCCCCGTTGCCTGTTGATGCATAAGGACTTTGCCGTTGAAGCAGTAGAATCGCTTATAAAACCGACAGACATAGATCCTTGCGCTCTGTTGGGGACGGAGGAACTGGGGGCGTCAGCTGTGTTTGACTTCACACGGGTAAGCCGTCTCTCTTAACTGGCTTTTCCCTTCTCTTTCCTATTTAGTGACTAACGATTGTATTTTTTCTAGGCCTTGGTTCGCGTAAAGGCGCTCCAAGACCGATGCGTAGCCAAGGAGGGTGTCGTCACTCGCATTAACAAACATAATGCTAATATGCAAAATCAGCAGGCTCAGTACAAGGAGGCCATGCGTGTTCTTAACGTCGAGCTGAAGGAAGTAAGGCAGAAGCTAGAAGAGGCGGGTCGTCAGAAGGATGAGTTAGAGAAAGAGTTGACGACTCTTCGTGATCAGGTGGAGAGAGCAGGGGCTGACGCGGTTGAGAAATTCAAGGCCTCAGACTCTTTCATTGATTCCTGTGGTGGATACTACGGCATGGGATTCGATGACTGTCTTAGACAAGTAGCGTCAGCCTTCCCTGAGCTGGACTTATCGGGGATCACCCTGGATGACGCCCCGCCAATGACGCCTGCTAATGACGTTGTCACTGTTGGTGATGATGACCCAGAGGATTCCCCCCCACATGGAGATAGTGGGGTTGTTTTGGCCCAGCCTGCTGCGAATCCTCCCGTCAACACATCAGTGGAGATCCTTGTCGTAGAAGACCCTCCTGTACCCGAGAAGTGAAAAGGTTTCAAGTGACGCTCCTTCCCAGCCGCAGTTTTTCTTTTTGCAACTATTGTATTTTGTTTCAAACAATGTTTTTAAGTGCCCCCTTGGTTTTTGGGGCTTTTATTTGAAATTAATTTACTTTTGCTTATGATATTTAGCACCTGTCGTTTTTGATTATGTATGTATGGTTATCTGCTCGAGTGCCTCATGTTTTGGTAAACTTAATTTATTTTCTTAGCTACAGGCTGAGGTCATCAGCCTTGCTGTAATTTAATGTGTTTATGACTTCGTCAGCTTTAATACAGCCGTTGCCCTCTTGCTAGGGGATTTTTAGCTGTTCTTTTGTTCGATGCTGGGCGTGTCTAGTTGTAGGTTATGATTTGAAAGAACGAAATCATGATTATGGACCCATTTAGTTTAGTGGCACCATCAGCTTTACCAAGCCGTCGGTTTCGACTTTACTTTGAGTTTTCTAGTGGAACCGTCTGCTTAATAAAGCCGTCAGTATTTGACCATTTTTATGGGTAGACGATCATTTTGGTGAGCCCGTCATTTTTATTGACTCCGTCTATTTTATGGGTCAAATAGGCTTGTCCTTTTCGTGGGCTAGTAATTTGTTGCTTGTAGGAGTTTTAACAAAATTCTATTATCCCGAGACAAGGTCGTCTACCTTATGGACTTAACCAGGTTTTGATTACCTTTTGAGATGAGGTCACTTATGTGGGACTGTCAGCTTTGTAGCTTTTGTCTATATTATGGATTTCAACCATTTTTTTATTAGATCATCCTTTTAATAGCTCCGTTCATCTTGTGGATTTGGCTAATTCGTCAGTCTTTTACCAGACCATCAGCTTAATAGCTTTTGTCCCTCTTGTGGACCTGGCCAGTCTTTTATTAGACTGTCAACCTTATAGATTCGTCCACTTTGTGGACTTGGCCAACTTGTCAGTCTTTTATTAGACTGCCAGCCTTATAGATTCGTCCACTTTGTGAATTCGTAAATAGAAATTTCAGTAGTTCTGAATAAACTCCTCTTATTACCACGCACTTATAAAAAGTAGTCTAAAAACAAAACCTGCCCTCTTGGGCTTATTGTAGCAAAAACCAAAGTAAAAACCTGCCCCTTGGGCTTATTGTAGCGAATACTTAAAGTAAAATAATAAATCTGAGGAGTATAACTGAAATTTGCTGCGGTAAACTATAAATAAAAAGGGGGGGGGGGGGTGTTGTCTTTCACATTGTCATCACTACTGGTAGTATTTTTGCAAGTGTTCGGCATTCCAGGGATATGGTAACCTTCGTCCGTCTAGTGTCTCCAGATGGTAGGTGCCCTTCCTCTGCCACGCCGTGACTCGGTAAGGTCCTTCCCAATTTAGGCCGAGTTTTCCTTGGGTTGGGTCTCTTACTGCACCCATAACTTTCCTTAGAACGAGGTCGCCAACCTGGAAGTCTCTGTGTCTGACCCGGGAGTTGTAGTGCTTGGCCATGCGGTCCTGGTACCATGCGAGCCTTTGTTCTGCCGCTGTCCTGACTTCGTCCACCAGATCGAGCTGTAGTCGTATGGCCTCGTCATTTTTCCTTTCATCATGGTTGTGCACCCTGTAGCTCGTGAGGACGACTTTGGCTGGGATGACTGCTTCACTCCCGTATGTTAGTCGAAATGGTGTTTCTCCTGTTGGCGTCCGTGCCGTAGTCCTGTAGGCCCAAAGTATACTCGGCAACTCTTCAGCCCATATACCCTTTGCCCCCTCGAGCCGAGTCTTGATAATCTTCAGCAAGGATCGGTTCGTGACTTCGACCTGTCCGTTGGCCTGAGGGTGGGCGGGGGAGGAGTAGTGGTTCCGTATTTCCAATTGCGAGCAGAAGTCTCGGAAGGAGTCGTTGTCGAATTGCTTCCTGTTGTCCGAGACTAGGACTCTAGGGATGCCAAATCTGCATATGATACATCGCCAGACAAAGTTCCGTACGTTCTTTTCCGTAATGGTGGCCAGGGCTTCAGCTTCCACCCACTTTGTAAAGTAGTCGATGCTCACAACTAGAAACTTCAGTTGTCGTATTGCCGTAGGGAACGGCCCCATGATGTCCAGTCCCCATTGAGCGAACGGCCATGGCACCGTCATTGGGGTGAGTTCTTCGGGTGGTTGTCTGATGACGTTGCTGAACCTTTGGCACTTGTCGTAGGCTTTTACATAAGCCTCGGCATCCTTCTGCATGGTTGGCCAAAAGTACCCCGTTCGCACTAGCTTGTGCACTAATGACCTCGACCCTGAGTGGTTTCTGTAGATTCACTCGTGCACCTCTCTCATGACGTAGTCTACTTCTTCAGGACCTAAGCATCGTAGGTAGGGCGGGAGAAACCCCTTTTGTACAAGACATTTCTTATCAGAACGAACCTCGCTGCTTGGACCTTCAGTTTTCTTGCAGCTTCCTTTCCGTCTGGCAATATGCCTTTCTTTAAGTAAGAAACTAACAGCGCAATCCAGTCGCTTTCGGGACCAAGCTCGTGTATCTCCACCGAATTTATAAGTGGAGAGAATTGAACGAAGGAGAGTACCTTACCAAGGGTGGCCATATGTTCGGCCGAAGTGGCTTTGGCTAGGCGATCAGCTTGCTCATTTTCCCCCCGGGGGATCTGTATAATTTCGGCCTTTAGTTCGTTTACCCTTCTCCTGGCTTGGTCCAGATACATCTTCATTCTTTCACCTTTACACTCATATTCCCCATTTATCTGGTTGACCACGACTTGAGAGTCACAGTATATGACCACTCTTTCGGCTCCTGCAGCTTTGGCGAGGTCAAGCCCTGCTATCAGAGCTTCGTACTCCGCCTCGTTGTTGGTGGTAGGGAACTCAAGGCGGACCATACACTTGACCGTGTCTCCTTCGGGTGACTGTAGTACGATGCCGGCCCCCCCAACTTGCCAGTTGGAGGATCCGTCCACATGTATGCTCCATTGAGGAGATTCTTCTGCCCCCCTGTCCTCGCCATTTGTAAACTCAGCTATGAAGTCTGCAACGACCTGTCCTTTAATGGCGGTTCACTGGCGGTACTGGATGTTAAACTCGCTTAACTCTATAGCCCACAGTGCCAATCGTCCTGCAGCTTTAGGGTTACTCATCGCCTGTCGTAAAGGCTTGTCAGTTAGGACGATCATCGTGTAGGCTTGAAAGTACGGCTTGAGTTTGCGTGCTGCCGTAACTAGTGCAAATGCGAGCTTTTCCATAGGCGGATATCTTTCTTTGGCTCTGCGTAGTGTCCGGCTGGTGTAATAGACGGGCTTCTGCACTCTTTCTTCTTCTCTAATCAAGGCGACGCTGACGGCAGCTGGAGAGACAGCAAGATAGAGAAAAAGTTCCTCCCCTGGCTGCGAGGGACTCAGCAGTGGTGGGGAAGAGAGATAAATTTTCAATTCTTTAAACGCTTGTTGGCATTCGCCGGTCCACTCGAAAGATCTTTTTAGTGTGCGAAAGAAGGACAGGCATTTGTCCGTTGCCCTTGATACAAACCTATTTAGTGCTGCTATCTTGCCGTTGAGGCTTTGCACTTCCTTCACATTTTTTGGTGGTGCCATCTCCACTATAGCCCGGATTTTGTCCGGGTTGGCTTCGATGCCCCTCTGTGACACCATGAATCCTAGGAATTTTCCTGCCGTCACCCTGAAGGTGCACTTTCCCGGATTAAGCTTCATGTTGTAAGACCAAAGAGTATTGAATGTCTCTTCGAGGTCCTTCAAGTGATCTTCCTCCCTTCGGCTCTTCACCAGCATGTCATCAACATAGACTTGGACATTCCTCCTAATCTGCTATGCGAACATCTTGTTCATGAGCCTTTGATACGTCGCGCCCACGTTTTTGAGACCAAATGGCATTACTTTGTAACAGAAGAGGCCTTAGCTGGTTACGAACGATGTTTTCTCTTGATCAGCTTCGTGCATCTGGATTTGGTTGTAATCGGAGAAAGCGTCCACGAAACTTAACAGCTGGTGTTGAGCTGTAGAGTCTACTAGAGTGTCGACCCTTGGGAGGGGATAGCTGTCTTTTGGGCATGCTTTATTTAGGTCGATGAAGTCTATGCACATCCTCCACTTCCCGCTAGCCTTCCTGATCATCACTACGTTCGCTAGCCAATCGGGTAGTAAACTTCCCTAATAAAGTTCGCCTCCTGTAGCTTGCGGACTTCTTCAGCTATGGCCTGATCTCGTTCTGGGGCAAACACCCGCTTCTTCTACCGGACGGGTAGAAAGGAGGGTGACACATTCAGCTTATGCACCATGACAGAAGGGTCTATTCCCGACATGTCCTCGTGACTCTAGGCGAATACGTTCCGATTCTCTTTGAGGAAGGCTGTAAGTGCTCGTCGAACCATGGGACTTGCAAGGGTCCCAATCTTTGTCGTTTAGTCAAGTCTGGAATCGTCAAGGGGTATTTCTTCAAGCTTCTCGACGAGCTCCGTCGCACTTCGATGTTCTTCTATGCTCATGGCCTGGAGGTGATCATCCATTTCCATCATAGCCACGTAGCATTCGCGTGCGGCCATCTGATTTCCACGTATTTCTCCCACTCCGTATTCGGTGGGGAACTTGATCATTAAATGATAAGTCGAGGTCGCCGCCTTCCATGAATTGAGGGTGGGTCGCCCTAAGATAGCATTGTAAGTGGACGAGCAGTCGACCACGAGGAACGTCACATCCTTCGTGATCTGTTGAGTATAGTTGCCTACCGTTACAGACAATGTGATCGCGCCCAGGGGAAACACTCTTGTTCCTCCGAACCCGACGAGTGGGGCATTCGTCAGAATTAGTCGTTCCCTGTTGATTCTCATCTGCTGGCATGCTGGGTAGTACAGGATATCTGCCGAGCTGCCATTGTCGACCAACACACGGTGCAAATTGTAGTCCCCTACTTGTAGGCTGATAACAAGCGCATCATCGTGCGGATGGTGAAGGCGTCGCGCATCCTCTTCTGAGAACCCGATGATAGGACTTTCTCTTCGTGCCATTTTTTGTATTGAACCTATCAGCTGGACGTTCTGGACCATCCTGAGGTGTGTCTTCCGAGCCTTTTTGGATGACCCGATAGCCGTTCCTCCTACAATCATTCTTATGTCGCCAATGGGAGGTCTAGGACGGTCATTATCCCATTGGGGGGGCTGTTCTTGAGGTGGTGGATCCATTCTTTCCTTGCTTACAAACTTCTGTAATTTCCCTTGTCTTATGAGGGCCTCAATTTGCTGCTTTAAGTCGTAACAATCGACTGTGTCATGGCCGTGATCTCGGTGGAAGCCGCAGTATCTGTCTTTGGAACGCTTGCTAGGATCTCCCTTCAGCTTTCCAGGAAAGGTCGGTGCCCCCTCGTCCTTGATTTGCATTAGGACTTGATCTATTGGGGCGGTTAGCGGGGTGAAGCTTGTGAACCTTCCCCCCGAGGGTTTAGAACGCCTTTCATCTCTTCGATCTCTTGTCCTCGGCCTCTTTCGCCCTTGGTCTTGTCGTGCCTCTTCTTGCCTCTCCCTTTTTCTTGGCTTTTCTTCCCGGGCCTATAGCACATCTTCAACATTCATGTACTTGGTGGCCCTGTAGAGTACTTCCGACATTGTCTTGGGGTCGTTTTTGTATAGTGAAAACAAAAACTTACCCTTTCGCAAATGGGGCGAAAATCAGCAACTTTCTTTGGGTGTTTTACTTTCAGGATTAAAGCAATAAAAGTGGAATTTAATGACTCAGGTACCACACCGGAATTAAGAGCATTAAGAACCACAGATGTTACATCTCTACCCACAATATGCCAAAATGACTTATAAAAAATAGAGGACATACCATCAGGTCCAGGAGCAGTAAGAGGGGCCATTTGATCCAGAGCAAGCCTAACCTCACTAGCTTGGAAGTCACAGCTTAACAAACCAGCATCCTCCTTAGATATGGCCGAGTGAATGCCACTCAAAATCTCCTCAAAACCTGAAGGGTTGGATGTGGTATAGATGTCCCTAAAATAATGCTCAATGATGCCTCCCATTCGGCCCTCATCCTCCCTCCACACCCCATCATTATCCTCCAAGCCAGCAATAAAGTTTCGACAATTCCTTTGGTTAGCCCGACAATGGAAGAACCGAGAGTTGCTATCACCTTCCTTGAGCCAAGCATTCCGGGACCGCTGCTTCCACATGCATTCTTCCCTATTTTTCAGCCTTTGAATCTCTTCCCTCAACATGTAGATTCTCCTTGGGTTGGTTCTATAACTACCACCTTCTTCTGCTGCCTGTAATTCTTTAAGCTTCTTCTGTAAAGAGTTTCGAACATGCCCAAAACAATTTTTGTCCCACACATTCAGATTAAGTTGACAAGCCACAATCTTTTGCTGGAAACCCCAAACCGATTCAGACACAACTCGTTCACCCCAAGCATCTTTAATCACTAATTCACAGGAACGATCTTTTAACCACATTGCTTCAAACTGGAACGGTTTGCCCCTCCTATAAAATCACTTAAACTCAAAATCTGGACAAAGCAATAGCGGTTTATGATCAGAGTGGAAAGCATCTAAATGGTGAATACGGGTAGTAGGGAACTGCAAAATCCAGTCAATGGTAGCTACACCTCTATTCAGCCGGATCCAAGTATTTTGATCACCCAGCCTACGATTACACCAGGTAAAAGGGTAACCATTGAAACCAAGATCCTTCAGTCTACAATAGTCCAATGCATCCCTGAAACTTTGCATCTGGCGCTCTGGCCTATCCAACCATCCCATTTTCTCATCCGCAAACAAAATTTCATTGAAATCCCCCATACAAACCCAAGGCAAAGCTGAACGGTAACTCAAATCTCGAAGTAAAGACCAGGAGTTTTCCCGGCTGGCAGTGTCAAGGTCTCCATAGAAACCTGTGAAACGCCAAGCGTCATTCACTCCATGGTTAATAAAAGCATCAATGTGACGATTAGAAGAAGACTGAACATCCACATCAAGATCGGATTTCCAGTACAAAGCAAGACCACCACCTGAATTAATACGAGGAATAAAGAAAAGATTAGTAAATTGAATCTGTCTACCAACTCTTTCCAAAATAGATTTCTCAGCTTTGGTTTCCATTAAGAAAACCAATTTGGGATCTTTTGTAGTCACTAGGGCAACTACTTCATCCTCTGTCTGTGGGTTCCCAAGCCCACGATAGTTTCAGCTAAGGCAACTCATTGTGCACGGTGGTGCTGGACCCCAGCAACTACCTTTGAATTTTTGTCCTCCTCCTGACTACCACCTTCCATGCATTGCTTCTTCCCCTCTATCAGTTCATCTATTTCCATGTCCATACCACGTTTTCCAAAATTATTTTTGAATCCCTCCAAAATGGTCCCACACCCCACTTCAGGCCCTTGCACAGCGTTCCCCACCTCACGTGCTAATCTTTTCCACCCTCTTGTAGATTGAGGTGTAGGCTTAGAAGTGACAAAATTATCACCCAATAAACTCGGCTGAACATCACACAATACATGAGTGCCTTTAGTTGTGTGCTTTTCCCCAGTATCTTGGTGATCCGTGTCTTCCTCAATGGATAAGTTCACAATATTCCTCTCCAATCTCACTGATTGTTCTTCCAAATGCACCCTACAGTTGCTGGTTGCCATGCTCTCACTATCTGAAGTTCTTGCACACCCATCCTCCTCGGTTATGGGTGCTACAGGTTTGGCCACTACTTCTTCCTTTTCTCCCTTGTACTCCCTCTATTGCATAAAACCCGAACCAGTAAAGGAGTTTGTTTGTGAAGCCATCCCTCCCCTAGTGCCGAGACCATGGGCTTGTCGTTGCTTTTGTTTTGCCCATGGAGCTTGGCTATGTGCAGCTCCTGAAATCACAGTCTGTCTTCCTAGTAGCTCTGACTGCATCTACCCTAAGCCAATCACCATATTGCTGATCTTCCCTTTTCAACCGGCCCATACTACGCAACCAAACCTCACAATCTCGCTCCCCATGGCCAACTCTCCCACACCAATAACAGAATTTTGGAAGTCGCTCAAATTTTAAGCCCACCCAACCCACAAGTTTACCTTCATTCCATAGCTTGCAACACCTAGGCAATGGCCGTGAAATATCAAGCTTAATCCTCACCCTTAAGAACTCAGCCACTGTTCCGTCGTTCTCGGAGTCTGCCACCTGCAACACTATGCCCAACCTATTTCCAATCGATTCTCCGGTCTCCTGAGTAACAAGGTTCAGTGGTATATTATGGATTTGCATCCAAAAGGTGGTGGATGAATAATCAAGCAGTAGTGCCAATTCAGCATCAATAGTCCTCTGAAAAACCACCAAATTTCTATCATACGACCAAGGTTCATATTCAAGTACACGTTCCAGATCAAGGATATCTTCAAACTTAAATAGTAAAATATTATCCCCAATGTCCTGAAGCTTAAGTTCTCCAATAGGTTTCCACAGAGGTTTAAAAGTGCGAGCCACGACATCCACGTTCAGCACTCGCTTTGTGAGGAACTTACCTACCAACCTCTGAACAACCAACTCCTTTTGTCTTAAAACCTCAGCCCCACGTTCTTCCTCCCCTGACAGAGAAAACCTTGCCCACATCTCGTCTAAACCAGCCATAATGCCTCTTCTAACCCAAACCACAGCCCCACCATGTAACTATACTCACACAGCCGTCCATCCTACCAGTCTCCATGGAGTCTGAAGGGTGATAATAACCTAGACTAGGCTAGGTACGTTATTCTACAGGCAACGTGTTCAAGGAAAAACCCTAAACCCTAGCCGACCAGAGAAACCATGTCTAAATACATGAGATAAAAACACATTTTATTGATATCAAATTTGATGTGTATGATAAATATTGAAAGAATATTTGATTTAAAAATTTAATATAAAGATACTAAGAGATTTAATTTTCACAAAATTAATACTAGATATAACTTGAGTCAAAGCGTCTACCAATTTTGAGTATGATAAAATAAAGTTATATCATATAAAAGATGAACTTAACTTTTATAAATGCACACTTATTAGTTATTATGTACTACTAAGATGATTTAGAGCATACATATGTACATTCATTATATATATATATATATATATGTATGTATGTATGTATGTATGCACACACACATAATATATATATATGTGTGTGTGTGTGTGTGTATGCACACACACATTTATATACATACATGTGTGTATTTATGTATATAAATTGCTAGCTAAAGAACGAATTTCCTTCATTGTTGATTTGGTAGCCATAATAAACCAATTACCTATAAATTGCTTGTTAGGGCATGACATTTGGCTTACCCTTTCACTAATGATATACTTCCATATACATCGTGGAGTTCAATTATACGTATTGTGGAGCTCTTAAAAAAAATAAGAAGATAAAAAATCATCTCATTTATATATATTGTTAGGTTCTAAGACTTTAGGAACTAATGTATTAGAACTTCAATTTGTATTATGTTGGTAAACCATGATTAAAACTTAGAGTCTAGAATTAGGCTGCTCAAAGTGTATTTATTTGTAAAGTTGGAATCAAGTGCACTACAGGATTTACTATGTAAATATGTAAGGCTCGATCGCCCTCAAGATCTCACAAGATATTCACATATACTTAGGGTTATCAAGAATCAAGATTATGTCAAAAGCTTGATGATCATTTCAGTTGCTACATAAAGAGTGTCGGGGGCGGTTTTTTGCGTGTAGCCACGTGTCTTCTACTGGAAGTGTGACTTTGCTAAGCCCGAATTTGTTTTAGGGAGTTCAACCTGGAACTCAACATTGGGCCGCATAGACCAATGGCTTTCGGTGTATCTTTAAGCCTACAAAATAAATAAAGCCTAAAGTCTTAGAATCATGATAATGTTTGAAATAAATAAATAAATATGCTTGGCATGATAGCTTGGATTAAATGGTAAGTTGATACGTCATTATTATGTATATTACGTGATGTCCAATAGTCCATATCCAGCTGTCACTCATGGTTCATGTTTAACATAATAAGGTATGTCCGGCAATGGATCATGTCCTAATAAGGCATGCATCCAACAATGATTTATGTCCAAGTAATATACATCCAACAATGGTTTATGTCCAAGTAATATATGTCCATTGGTGGTATATGTCTGAATAATATGTCCAACTATGGTAGATTAATTTATTAATATATATTATCATTAATGAAATATTAGTGTGATCATGTTTATTAAATAGCGAGATGATATTAAAGTAACTTGCATCCAGCGGTAAGATAATAGTGAGTTAACATATACTTAATAATGTAACTTCAAAGATGGAGAAAAGTATTGACTTATCTTTTATGTTTCTGAGTCCTGCTATATAGCAACACTTCATTCTTTATACGATTTGTGGCTCGAGTTGTATGGCGTTAATGAGCTAATAACCTTCATATTTTGTAGCTCCAACTGTATAACATTAGTGGACTTAATATTTCAGCAACATGAGAAAATGAGTCCAACAGCATAATAACATTAATCGGGTGGTATAATGATAATGAATAAAAGATACTTAATAATATAAATTTGAAGACAAAACTATAATGACTTATCTTCATATTTTGCAGCTCCAGCCGTATCACATCAGCAGACTTAACATTTCAGTAGCATGATGAAGTGAATCCTTTCGTGGTGACTTCATGTTTGAAAGGGAAAATGGGTGCAACTGGAGGGAGAGAAAGCATGTCCAGCCGTATGCATTAGTTGGTTAAGTTTGTCCCCTTAATCATGCACTTAAATGATCTTCCCCATGTAATGCTCTTTTAGTTTTTAGTCAAGTATGAGTTATATTGTCTTTCATAAGAAGGGCTTTTAATTTCACAAGTTTGTGCCTTTCACAAGAATAGCTTTAAGTATTAGAAATGTATGTCTTCAATGAGAATGACTTCAATATGAAGTCTTTGTGCCTTTTAAGAGAAAGGCCTTAGTATTGATGTTCATATATCTTCCATGAGAAAGGGCTTTTGTAATGTATTCTTGGAAGAGTGTTTGATATGTTTTAGGATGTGTGGAGATGGTAAGAAGTATATATATTTTGTGAGATATGGTGTTTGTAATATGTATAGGAATTATATGTGGATACTTTGTTGGACATGGATCTTGTATATGCGTACTTTGTGAGACATGGAATTTAAAGATGTATGAGAAGTATGTATGGGTATTTTGTTGGGAATGTGTTTGTAAAATATATGGAAGTATGAGATAGATAATATGAAGGTTAAATGTAGTAAAGGCTGCTGCTAGAGTTGTTTCTTGTATTATGACATTGGTTATGTTGCTTTCTAAGAAGAGAGGTATTGTAAGAGAAATAGAGAAAGAGATGGAGATGTGTTTTTGGGTAGCAAAATGATGATACTTCAAAATAATGGAGTGTGGGAAGGATGGGTAATGGTGTTGTAATATGTATGTGGTGTTGTTATCTATGAAGAAAGATTTTGTAAGAGAGATGGAGAAGTATGAAAATGTGTATGTGGCAGCCAAATGAAGTTTAAGAATAAATGGTGAGAGAGGGATCCCCCATGGTGTGTGGCTTGGTCCTCTCTATATAGAGCCAAGCATGTAACTAGATTAGAACTAGTTGAAGGGAAACTTAGCAAATAAGGAAAAATCTTTGACAAATTAAGTGGTCTTTTGTTTTTTGGCCAAAAGAAGAAAGTTTGAGACTTAATGGTGCTGTCACAACTGTTAGCTGTCAAATGATGCCATCTGAATGACATCTTTTGCTTGGAGGGAAAAATATTTGGCATTAAATTCATGGCTTGGCTAAAAATGGTAAGATAATCTTTATGAGATCCTTCTATTTCTGGTACCACAGCTGGAGCCACTATAGAATGTGCTGAAGCTGTGGCAGCTTCTGCAAAAGCTGTTTCTGCAGAAGCTATTTCTACTTTTGCTGGAGCTGCTTGCAGCTTCTGCTGAAGCTGTTTGCAACTTCTGCTAGAGCTGTTGTTAGTGTTTTTGGCTAATTTTCCTTTTTTGGAAAATTATGTGTTTAGTCCATATAAAATTTTGGTAAGTAATAGACTAGTTGGTTGATATTTAATGAAGTTTTAGAGATGTAATTATGGTCTTTTTGTATTTTAACCAAATCTTGGAGAGTAAGGAGAGTATTTTAATGCTAGATATGAGATATTAATATATATTTAGCCATGTGCTTGGAATTGATTTAGATGATAATAATATAATTTATATGAAATACTATAATTACATTTTTAAACTTATATTATATGATGAACATTAATTTTTATGTAAAGAACATGGGGAGTTTTGTCATTTTAAGTGTTATGTGATATGAGAGGCTTACCAAATGTTACCTATTGCACACCAACTTGTCAGAGCTTAAGGAATTGGGGAAGACATGCCAAGCAATATGCTTTCCCTTATCAACTTTGAATCACTAGAGCTTTACTGAACATACTTCTTGGCCCTCCAAACCACGACTCTCAAAATTCCCCCGATGAGACTCATAAGTTTGGATCATGAGCCAAAAAATGAGATGATGTGCTATGAGCTTGAACCATGGGCTTTGACACCTTTTTGTATAAATATGGGTTCTTTTGGGCTTTAAAAGAGATTTTTTTCAAAATCCATGATAGTGTTGACATGGTGCGGGTCGCCAATGAAATGAAGCCATGAGATGTGAAAAATTTGTCCTTAACAAAGAGCTTAAAGAAAAGCACAAGTGGGAGTTCTTGTGGTTGTTGTGAATCCAAGAAAGAAGTAGTCCGTAGACTCGGAGCTGTCACATGGTCGTGGTAGTAAGTTTCCTACTCGAGGTAGCAATAAGATGTTAGTGGTCTAAGTCGCTATTGTGTAAACTTCAATTCTTTCATAGTGGATCTATTTTACCTTGAGGATAACTAGGTTAAATCCTCCCCAGATATTTTACAGGTTTGGTTTTCCTAGGTTATCGTATCATTGTGTTATTTATTTTCTACACTGTTCAATGATATGATTTATATGTGTTAACCTAGATTTACATAATTTACCTAAGTTAATCACTTGGCTAAATAACTAGATTAATCTAGTTGTGTTTAAGGGGTCTAAAAATGCACAAGTGGTATTAGAGCGAGTTAGCTCTAGTGTTTGGATCCTTTGATCTAAGAGTTGATCATTGACCCTTGCTGTCATAGAAAACAGTCACTGTCATATTATCCCACCTCACTTTGATGGGAATAATTATGCTTATTGAAAAGTAAGGATGAAAGTATTCTTGAAATCTATTGATGATAGAGTTTGGAATTCCGTTGAATATGGATGGGAGAAGTCCACTACTCCTGTTAGTGAGTGGCAAACTTTTCATAAAGAAGCAGCTGCTTTTAATAGCAAAGCCATAAATACTATTTTTAATGTTGTTTCTATGGAGAAATTCAGGAAAATCTCTAATGTTGAGGTTACTCATACTGCTTGGAATATTCTCCAAACTGTGCATGAAGGCACAAAGGCAGTTAAGATTAACAAACTGCAACAGTTAACTACTAGGTTTGAAAGTATTAGAATGTTTGATGATGAAAGTTTTGATGAATTCTATGCTAAACTGAATGATATTGTTAACTCTGCTTATAATTTGGGTTAAATCTATATGATCAACCTAAAATTGTTAGTAAGATTCTTAGATCTTTGACTGAGGACTTTAGACCCAAAGTGACTGCCATCACTGAAGTAAGGACATGAACTCCATCCCTGTTGATGAACTTGTAGGATCTCTTCAATCCTACGAGTTAGACCTACCTAAGACAAGTAAATCCAAATCAATGGCTCTTAAGTCTGTTGATGATGTTGATGTGAATGGATTTGATGATGAGCTCTCTACTATAGAGATTGTCTATCTTGCCAAGAACTTTAGAAACTTTCTTAGGAACAACAAGAAAAGGGCAAGAGGTAAAAATAATGCTGAACCTAGAAATTTTAGGAGGAATGATCCCACTAAGGTGAATAACATTGAAAAACCTAAAGAGAAAGTAGGTCAACCTTCTAATAATTCTATAGGTCAACAATATTTTGGTTGTCAAGGGTATAGTCATGTGAAATCAAAATGTCCTACACTCTTGAGGTCTAAGGGTAAGGCTATGGCTGTAACCCTTAGTGATGATGAAATTTCTGACAATGAGTCTGGTAGTGATGAGGATGGAAACTTCATTGCTTTCACAGCTACTGCTGCAGTTGATGAAAGTGTTGTTGTTAAAGAGAACCCTTCTGATGGGGAACTCTCTGAGAATGTAGATTTGCAAGAAGCCTACAATAAGCTTTGCAAAGTTGCTATAAAGGATGCTATGAGTGTTGATTTAGGCTTAAAGAAAATTGCATCTCTTGAACTTGATAAGAAAATTTTGCTTTTGAAACTGTTTAATGCTAACGAATTGTTAAATAATGTGAAGATTGAGGACATGCTTTTGCTTGATAAAGTTAAGAATTTGGAACTTGAATTATCTGTTGCTAGAGAACAAACAAATAGGTCTGCTAGTTCCAAACTTGATCACATGCTGAGTGTTCAAAAGTCTCCCTCAGACAAAACTGGTTTAGGTTTTATAGAAAGCATCTATGTGCCTGAAACTCATTCCACAAATTTTGTTTCTTCTTCTGAGCCTCCAGTGAGTGAGATTTTCAAACCGACAGAAGTTACACCTCCTAGAAAGATTAGGGTTGATCTTCAAGAGTCTAAACCTAAGACTCCTAACCCTCCTAAGGGCAAGTTGCATGATATGCCTGCTTGGGTTTGTCATTTTTGTGGAAAGTTTGGGCACATTCAAACAAACTATTTCAAGTTATAAGCTGCTAAGGGAGCAAACAAACCAAAAGTACCTGTGCCTCAAGCACAAGATCCTATGGTACTTATTGGTCAGTTGGGCTTTAAACCTTTATTCCAATCCTAGAGTTGCTCAGCATTCTAATATGAATAATAACTCCAATCCAAGAGTTGCATCTAAAATGTTTTGGATGCAAAAGGCTCGATCTAATTAAGTCTTTCTAAGATAGTCTTTGTGACCATTCTTCTTTGATTGTTTTTTTGTTTTCATTTTTTTTCTAGGATTTGCATTGCATAACATTCATGCATTTCATTCTAAGTTATTTTTGTTATTCCTTTTCAAAAATAAATAAAAATAAAATAAAATAAGAGGGAAAAGGGAAGCAAAATGTGTTTTGCATTATTATCATGGATTTGAAATCAAGTTTGGTCATATCATCTTTACATAACATGTTTATGTACCTTGTTTAGCTTGGATGAACTTATTTATTGCACTTTACTAGTTTGAGCTTTGTATTGCATGTTGTGTGGGAAGATATTTACAGTTTTTGATTACTTTATCTTGATCTTGAAGTTATATGTTTTTGTTTGTTGGACTTGAACTTATTGAGAAATACATAAATAACCATCTCACCACTGTTTACTAGCCAATCATGAACACCTTAGTGCATATCATAAGATTTTGTGCTCGAAAAAGTGTAGCACATGCATAAAAAGAACACAAGATGTAGCCTCGGATTAAATGCTAAAATTGGTGTGTACATTATTGGGCTATAATAACTTCACAATTAAATAAAATTGTTGTGTACACTATCCTGACTATTTTAATAAGTTTAAAATCAAATAAAATTAGTGTGTACATTATGAGACAAATCAAGAAACTTACATGATTGCAGGCTTTTATTCTAGGAGATGTGAGATTTACATGATGTAACTTTTTAGGTGGTAGTCTCTTTCAAACTTATGTGATGAATTTTGTAGAAAGTGTGATGGATCACTATTTACTTATCACCTCACATGTATCTCATGTTCTTGCTAGTTACACACACTACACAAGTTACTCTTTGCTAAACTTGGTACATTATATTGTGTGTGATCTTATTATGGCCATCCAAGATTAAAAGTTTCTTGATCTTAATGCAAAATGTGTTTAATGTTTGAGATTTGAGGACAATTTGATTGAAAATTTTGTTTTTGGAAGAACTGGGTTAAACTCAAGGGTTTTTGGATTACTTTTTGATTGTTCAAAATGTGTGTAAAACACCTATGAACGTTTAAACCCTCAATTTACAAATTACCAACACAAGCTTATTATAAAACAATGTATATGAGGAATATGAAAATAAGCTAGAATAGAATTGGTAAAACAATCTAAACCAAAATTAATCACAACCACAGTAGTAATTAAAAGGCAAAGATTAAGGGAAGAGAGATGCAAACACAAAGACAATACAGCGATGTGTTATCGAAGAGGAAACCAAAGTCCTCAGCGTAAAACTTCTTTACGCCCTCCAAGCAGTCAATAATCCACTAGAGAATAAAGTTAGGATACATGAATAGCAGAGGACCCTCCAAGCCTAATCTACCCAGTGCACCTAAGCCCTCCAAACTTCTTGCTCCAACAGGGTTAATGCAGAACCTTGTCTTCTCTAGCTTACCGGATCCCTCAATCGCCCATTGCATCAACCAAAATGAATTGGTCCCTTCTTAATTGCTTCCCTAGCACCAAAACACCTCTCACAAATATGGGTATGATGAGATAAGGATTTGGCTAATATACCTCTCCAGGACGTATCAATAGAGAGGGTGAGAGTAGAGGAATTTGAAGAATCAAAAGATGAAGATTGTGGATGAGTCAATCATGTTTTTCTCTAGAGTTTCTCTCTCAAAATTCTCTCTAGAAACTCTCTACAATACATGGGAATAAGGGTCTATATATAGTAGGGTATGTATGGAATGCGAAGAGTCAATTCTGTAACAAACAGGGTGTTCTGGCAACTCGAGCTCACGACTAGAACGAGTCATGAGCTAACAGACTGGAAGTTTTGTCGTGTAGTGCAACAGCTGGTGTGACTCTTCAGCTCCCCTGCATGATTCACACGTGTGCCATCTTTGGCAACTCGCCAATCGCGAGATCCAGTTGCGAGGCCCTTCTTGAGTGCACACTCTTGAGCATTTCTTCACACTCTCACACACACTACCCTTACATGATTCTCACCTAAATACAGGATTTCTAAATGCTGAATTACAAGCAAATTTGGCACGGAATAAAGCCAACAAAATGATTGAATAAATTCAACTTTACACTTTTCATCTCATACTCATGCATTTTATTCATAAAATATTTTGCTTTGAGAAGTTTCTGCATTAAAATGCTTTGTTTTTCAAAAATTTGATTTTTCCAAATTTTCGATCTATCAAACCTGTTGCTCGACCGATCGAAATTGCAATTAAAAATTTGGTTTGAATTTGCCTGGCTCAATTGATGCTCGATTGCTATTGGATCAATCGAATGTAATTTTTGATCGATCGAATCTATTTTTCGATCAATCAAAAATCGTTCAAATAGTTTTTTTTTTAAACTTAAGTTTTTCATGTGTTCTTCACTATTCAAAACTTTTCAAAAGGCACTTTCTCTCTCTCTTTGACCAGTCTAGATTCAAAACGAATTTTTTGTCATTTTCCCTCAATTTCTTTCAAGGGTTTTTGTCGTCATACACCGGTAAGACCCTTTTACCCTTCCTTTTTCAATTATTTTCATGTTTCATGCTTTTTTTTTTTTTCTTGCATTTTAGGGAGAAATTTGAACCTATGAAAATTTGGGGTTTTTGTTGTTTTCAATCTTTTCTTTCAAAATTAATCAATGGGTTTTTGTTGTTGGATGATAATAAACTGATCTTTGTTGATTAATTTGATCAATTTGATGAATTGGGAAAAATTGGATTTTCTAGGGCTTGAAACTACCCGAATTGGGGTTTTTGTTCAATTGAACATTAATTGATGAAATTGGCTTGTTTGATTGATTGATTTGGTGATTATGTTTTATTATCTACCTTGTGTAATGATCAATTGGTCAATTTGTTGGGATTTTTGAAAGTGGGTTTTCAAAATTTGGGTTTTTTTTTATATAAACTCTATGCTCAAGCCAAATTCTGTGTTTTTAAAGTACAATTGAACCATTCTCACTGCATTAGAATATGCATCATGTGTTGATATTGTTCATGCATCATATAAATTGTTATTTCCTATATTGTTTTTGCTCTAACTGTGTCTGATGCAGTCTGCCCTTGGGTTTTTCTTTTGTTTTGTCTTTTGTCTTTTTTCTATCTATCCTTTTTGCTCTTTAGCATCATGGTTAGGAAGACTAAAGCCCATTGGACCTTCACTTATTCTTCTACTCCTTCTTTTGATAGTAAGAGGTTTCTGAGTGAGAAAAACCAAGAAATTTATGAGAAGCTGAACATTCTTAGGAATGTGTGGGCTAAACGTAAGGTAGTTTTAGATGAGCTTGATCCGGAGATTAGGAGAAACTTTGAGCATAGGGGCTGGTAGCCTTTGTTGGATGTTGACCATCCTCCTCCGGCTACCTTGATTAGAGGGTTCTACTCGAACCTCTCTATTTACTCCAATGATTCCAACACTCAATTTGTGAATAGTTGGATAAGGAGTGGAGAGTACACCATTGCTCCTACAATAGTGGCATCTGCTCTTGGGGTGCCTAAGGTCCAGCATCCCGTTTATCCTTATGATGAGTCTCATTCCATAGATGACATTATATCATATCTTACTGGATCTTCTATCCAGTGGGGTTCTGATCCTTGGATCACCTTTCACGAGTTGACCGAGATTTATTATCTCTTTTCCGGATTTTTTGCCATTCTATCTGGCTCATTTCTCATTTGGATACTATTCCTATCGAGAGATGTGCATTTTTGTATGCTCTTGTCACTAACGCTCCTATGAGTTTTCCTCATCTTTTCATTCATTCCTTGGTTAAGGTTCATAGGAGTAGTTCTACTGCACATGGTCTCTTCTTTCCTGTTTTTATTCATTGTATTTTGTTGCATTTAGGATTAGAGGATTTTCCTACTTCTGAGCCTGTACATATCATATCTCCCATAGGTGCCACCTTCCTTAGGCAGAGGGCTGCTCAGATGCGAGCTAGCTCTAAACACCCTAAAGTAGAGTCTTCCTCTGGTGCACCTCCTCCTCCTCCTCCTCCTTCTTCAAGTGATCTGACTGCAAATGCATATGTTGATCCGACTACTGTTGCTCCTCCACCTTCTGCTTCGGATGTTTTTAGCATTCGTCATTCTTTGGACACTGTCATAATCGTTCAGGCAGCTCATGGTTAGCTTTTGGTGGACGTGCTTACCGAGCTTCAGGCCTTAAGAGCAGATTTGGCGAGCATAAGACGGTCACCTCCACCACCTCCTTTTGATGATGAGTGATTGTCCTTTGGTAGTTCGTCACAAAAAGGGGGAGTACATATGGATGGAGATAGGGGAAGATTATTATTATTATTTTTTTTTTTTTGGAGTTTTGGAGCTGTAGATTGTATCTAGGTGCTTCACTTAGTACTTATTTTGGCTCATTATGTATCTATTTTTGATGTCTTTATTTTTATGAGTTGTATATGATATGGGGAGACATTGTTTCTTGTTTGCTACATTGTTTATTGATTTATATTTATGAGGTTATTCATGATATATGTCTTGTAGTTTATGTTATATGAAATCAAGAATTTATTCTGTTTTACTTGTACTTTCCACACATGCGTTTATGTGTTTGTTAAGTGTTACAGGAATATACAGGTTGATTTAGTCGTGCTGTTGTCTACACTTGCAACTGATAGATAGTAGTTAGATTGAATTTGTTTTTGTTGGGCAATGTTATTATAATGAGCTGTTTTTTTGTAAACTTTGAGCATTTTGTTTATTTTGTGTTTTGTCACGAATTGCCAAAGGGAGAGTTTGTTAGGTTCTAAGACTCTAGGAACTAATATATTAGAACTTTAATTTGTATTATGTTGGCAAACCATGATCAAAACTTAGAGTCTAGAATTAGGCTGCTCAAAGTGTATTTATTTGTAAAGTTGGAATCAAGTGTACTACAGGATTTACTATGTAAATCTGTAAGGCTCGATCGATCGAAAATTAGACTCGATCGATCGAAGCTCGTGTAGATTGTTTTTCTGCAGAATTTTCCAACTCAGCCCAAGCCCGTATGACGTGTAGGGTTTTATGTTTTGTCTTAAGTATAAAAGGAAAAACCCTAACCATGTTTTGTAGTAGTTGTTTATGCTATGTATGTGACTCTCTTGTGAAATCTCGAGGTGTTTGATTTCACATATACTTAGGGTTATCAAGAATCAAGATTATGTCAAGAGCATGATGATCGTTTCAATTGCTGCATAAAGAGCTTAAAGAAAAACACAAGTGGGAGTACTTGTGGTTGCTGTGAATCCAAGAAAGAAGTACTCCGTGGACTCGTAGCTGTCACGTGGTCGTGATAATAAGTTTCCTACTCGAGGTAGTAATAGGATGTTAGTGGTCTAAGTCGCTATTGTGTAAACTTCAATTCTTTCATAGTGGACCTGTTTTACCTTGAGGATAGTTAGGTTAAATCCTCCCTAGGTTTTTTACCGGTTTGGTTTTCCTGAGTTATCATATCGTTGTGTTATTTATTTTTTGCACTGTTCAATGATATGATTTATATGTGTTAACCTAGATTTGCATAATTTACCTAAGTTAATCACTAGGTTAATCTAGTTGTGTTTAAAGGGTTTAAAAACGCATATATATAGATTAGGTTTTATATTTTTTGCGATATAAAAATGTATTATTGATTAATTTTTTATTGAGTTATTGCATAATTTATTGATTGAATAGTAAAACACATTTGATTGATATAAATTTTCATGTGTATAATAAATATTGAAAGACTATTTGATTTAAAATTTTAATATAAAGATACTAAGAGATTTAATTTTAACAAAATTAATAACGGGTATAACTTAGGGCTGTCCAGATTCATCCGAGTACCCGACCCACCCGAAGAACCAACTTAATCCGACCCAAAACCGGCCGATCCGACTACTCCGGCATGTCGACGGCGGGTCTTCATCACCAGAAACCGATTCCTTCAGGTCCGGTTTCTATTTTCCTCCCTTAAAACCCAAAAAACCCGAATTGACCGAAAGATTTCCAGATTCCGGCCAAAATTTCCAAAATCTGGCGAAAAAACCCAGATTTCGGTAAAAAATTTCCAAAATCTGGCTAAAAGAACCTAGATTCCAGTGATATTTTTCTAGATTCCAACGCTATTTCCCTTAGATCCGGTGAGATTTTGACCGAATCTGGCAAAATCTCATCGAATTCGATGAGATTTTCGCCGTATCTGGCAAAATCTCATCGAATCCGATGAGATTTTTGCTGGATCTGTGTTTTTTCCACCATTTTCTCACCGTCCTGAATCCAACTGACCTGCCCGCCACCCGTAAATGTTCTGAACCACCCAACCCGATTACTCCGGCGAGTCGGCGACACGTGCCTTTTTTCTCCACCCGATTCCGGCGGGTCGATTCCAGGTTGGGCACAAACTAAACCCGGACCGATCCATGGACAGCCCTAGTATAACTTGAGTCAAAGTGTATACCAATTATGATAATGATAAAATATTAAATCTATAATAACTTAGGA
This sequence comes from Quercus ilex subsp. ballota, assembly GCA_032727855.1. Lineage (NCBI taxonomy): Eukaryota > Viridiplantae > Streptophyta > Magnoliopsida > Fagales > Fagaceae > Quercus > Quercus ilex. The sequence goes on from CM064911.1 coordinate 34,109,861, forward strand.
AATAGTATTACATTGAAATAAAGTTATATCATATAAAAGATGAACTTAACTTTTGTGAATAGACACTTATTAGTTATTACGTACTACTAAGATGATTTAGAGCATACATACATACATGTATGCATACATACATAATTACATAATATATATATATATATATGCACGCGCGCACACACACACACATATATATATACATACCTATGTGTATTTATGTATATAAAGCGCATGCGCGCATGTGAGCGCACACACAAGCTTCAAAATAAAGAAGACAAATTTAAACTTTTTTAATATTGACATCTTTGCAATTACAATAATAATAATAATCCCATAACCTCCCCAGAAGCAATTCCGGGATAAAGAAGTATTTTTACAATATTTAAAGTATAGTTTTTGCTATATTTTCTTAGACAACCATTTTAGGGAATCACTTAACATTAGACATAACTTTTATTTCTCCTTCTACAATTAAAGCATCATTCATGAGAAGTCCCTTGGATGCATCTAGGAGATCCTTAAGAGGCATAAAGTGTGAGAAACCCCATTCATTCGAAGAGGTAGTGAACCAATGTTTTCCTGTAAGAAACAAAACAAAACAAAAAAATTGAGACAAAACTTACACAGGAACAAAACAAGGTGAAAGAGAATGGGAGGCACGTGTGTGCGCACACACACATATAAGCATACATACCTGTTTTTTCCACGTGATTTTCATTGTTAATTTGGTCCTTTATACGTATCTTGAATTCTGCAAAAAATTTGTGCTCAGGTAGAGCACAATCAACACAATCACAACATAAGAGGAAGAGAGATATCACTTTCATTTCTCCATTATAAATTCCTTTCACTACAAAAAAAATGCCTATTAGCGACCAAGAATTTATGACGGACCCAAAAAGCCCTCTCAAAAAATCTTGTTTGCGATGGCAAAATAAAGCCCTCGCAAATACTTGATAAAATGTGAAATATTTGTGACCAACAAAAAAAGCTGTCGCAATTATGTGTTATAGCCGTCACAAATGCTAATATTTTGGGGGGAAATTTTCCCTCCATATTATTTGCGAGGGACAATTAAAAATCTCTCGCAAAAAGTGTATTATTTGTGACAGTTAAAAAAATGCCGTCACTAATACTAAATTATTTGCGAGGGCTAAGATCGACCTTCACAAATAATCATTAAAATGTAAAAAATTTTGGAGGGAAATGTTCCCACCAAATTATTTCCGAGGGACAATAAAAATTCCTTGCAAAAAGTTTATTTTTTGTGTGAGTTAAAAATATACCCTCACTAATACTAAATTATTTGCGAGGACCACAATTGGCCTTCGCAAATAATCATGAAAATATTAATTTTCTTTGGAAATAACAGTTATTCTAAAATTCTAAGAATATAATGATTGGTGAAATATAAAGTGATAGGAAATTTGTATTCAAAATTATGCCTATTAAAATTCATAATATCTTGTTTTTCATCTTTGGTTTTCAATTAGGCCACCAACTTATAGATGGTTTGCTCAAATTCTTTGAAACCTTCGAACTCAGCTTGACTTTGAACTTCATAATTCTAATTTATCCATCATTTTCTATCTGTGTAATTAACCACTACAAGAACTACATGATCACTTCTTTGGAAAGTTGCATGAACTAGATTATAGTAAAAATGTTATTTACATATCCACAACACATATAGCAATCAGTGATTGCCAATCACTCATAGTACTGGGAAATAAGATGAACCAAAAAAAAAACTCAGTTTTAAAATCAGTGCAAGGCAATTAAGTGGGGAGAATTGGAGGCAATTAACTTCTGAAATTGCTTGAAAGAGGAAAATCTATAACATCCTTTCACTTTGATATGGACCCTAGTGTGAGAACAGGCACTATTGATCAAAATACTCCCATTGGCACAAATGGATTAGTTCCAAAAGTGAGAAGGTGATAAACTTCATCCGCAACCACCAAAATACCCAGCTTTCTTGCTATCCCTGCAATCTAAAATTCAGAAAATCAACCACCACTAACATTAACACCCTAATTACCAAAAAAAAAAAAAAAAAGTTTTACTTATGAAAACTCACGCTTATTGCAAAAAGGTTTCTAAACCATTAAATCCACCATTGTGTTACATGTAAGTAACAAGATCATATGAGAGTCTAACAAAATAAACTAAAATTTAATCGTTGTTTTGCCACTAAAAGCTTTAAGTCATTCTTATTATCAACTTATAGACATTTTGATATTCTCAAAACAAATTTGACTCTACTTCCAAATAGACATTGGCTCAAATGATAAAGAAATCAGGTAAGGAGGTAAATTTTTAATGCTCTTTTTTGAGTTGATTGCAGTTGATATATTAAAGGTCAATGCCCTCGCTAATAACCTCCATGTTCCAAGAATTTTGATTAAGCTCAAATATGCGGTTTAAATTGTGTCCATGACTCCATTGTCCCTGCCTCCCTAGTCTAAAGTGCATGTCTAAAACAAAATAGATATATAAGCATGAAGGGGACACATTCATAAAGCCAGCAACAGTATCTCCTTCCCAAAAAAAAAAAAAAAAAAAAAGCAACTTCAAGCTCAGATAGAGTCAAAATAGATAGTATAATCACATATTAAACTCAATGGGGTCAATGAGAGCACTCTATACTAGGGTAATAACCTTAGAGAATTAAGAAAGAGAGCAAGAGAGATAAATGTCCGTACCTTGTCTGTAACTAAATTTCTATTTCAATAAGCATCCTTAGTATTATGCACACGGATAACTAATCTGGATGAAGCCAAATACAGTGATGGAGTGGAGGCTGTAAGCCTTTGAAGTCACTCGATTATCATATTCTCAACACCACTCCTTCTCCAATCTATATCACCATCCTCATTTTCTTCTTGCAGCACATTTGCATTACAGTGTAAATTTTCTTCTTCTTGGTATGGCTCTTCTTCATCTGATGGCATTTCATAAAGGTTTCGTGGTTTGGTTTCAATCACAACATTCCATGTGGGATCTTTTATTCCATTAACATAGTAAACTTGAGTTGCTTGACATGCTAATACAAATGGCTCTACGGTTTTCAACTTTCGTGATGTATTAACAATAGTGGTTCCATGCCGATCTCTCTTATAACCAATTCCTTCACGAGATACATCATACCAATCACATTTAAACAACACAACTTTGTTCCCTTCAGTATATTGAAGTTCAACAATGTCTGTTAGTTGTCCATAATATGGCACATTGCAACTTTGATCCTCCCCTCTCACCATAACTCCATTATTTTGTGTTCTTTTACTTTCATCACATTGATTTGTATGAAATCTGAACCCATTAACATTGTAACCACGATAAAAAATAGCCCTTTTCTCAGGGCCCCGAGCTAATGAAAGCATATGCCCATCAACTTGCCTTGTATTATATAAGTTGGTGATCTACAATAAAACCTAAATAAGGTTAAACTCAAGTTGTTGTAGTTAAAATATAAACATACATTTTCAAAATAAATTACTATCTTACTCTTTTTTCAAACCACGCAATAAATTCTTGTCTATGCACCCTGTCAATGTCGAGAACACCTGCATTTGTAAGGATGTTCTTATGTTCTCTGCACACAGTTAAATATCCTAATCAGTTTGAATATCATATCATGAGAATATCAAAGAAGTAATTTTTGTGAAGATCATCTTACTCAACAAATCGATCAGCGTCGACACAATTTTGAAGGACATAAAATGTTGCTGCATTGTAAAGATCATCATTCAACTCACACCTTATTGCTTTCCCTAAATGTCGTCCAGGTGTTGAGAATATGGACAATTGAGAGGTATTTGCACATGCGGAAGTACCTCCATCATAATTTCGCTCTACCCGATTAAATTTGGTTTCTATTCCATGTAAATAGCGAGAACAAAATGTTAGACATTCATCTGCTAAATACTTTTCTGCAATAGACCCTTCTGCGTGTGCCTTATTACGGACATAATTCTTAAGCTTGCGCAAATACCTATATTTGAAGGCATAATATGAAATTTTATCAAAAATAAAATACTAGTGTGCAATTGTAATTTAGATTATAATGAAATTTTGTAAACTTTACCTCTCAACTGGATACATCCATCTGTATTGCACTGGACCTGCAACTTTAGCTTCCCAAGATAGGTGAATGGCCAAGTGAACCATTACATCAAAGAAAGAAGGTGGAAAAATTTGTTCTAATTTACAAAGGGTTATTGCAATTTGGGTTTCAAGACGATCCAAATCATCCACTCGTAACACTTTAGAACACAATTCTTTGAAAAAGTTACTTAACTCAGTCAAAGCATCAGATACTTTTTTAGGTAAAAAGTCACGCGCTGCAAGTGGGAGTAATCTTTCTAGGAAAACATGACAATCATGAGTCTTCATACCAGAAAATTTTCTCTCCTCAATATTCACACATCGAGATAAATTTGCAGAGTAGCCATCTGGAAATTTAAGATTTTTTAGCCATAAGCATATGGCCCTTTTCTCATCATTTGACAGTGTATAGCAAGCTGGGGGTAGCTCTATCTTCCCATTAACCTCTATGGGGTGGAGCGTATGTCGTATGCCCATTTCTTTTAGATCAAGACGAGTGCTTAAAGAATCCTTTGCTTTATCTTTAATATTCATAATTGTCCCAATCACACTGTCAAATATATTTTTTTCGACATGCATCACATCCAAATTGTGACGTAACAAAAGTGTTCTCCAATATGGCAATTCAAAAAAAATGCTATGCTTCTTCCAATTATGAAACTGCCCAGGCCCTTCTAGAAATTGCTTTTTCTGGCCTTTCCCAAATATAATTGGCTTTAATGAACGAATTTGTTTTATCACATCATCACCAGATAACCGTTTGGGTGTTGTCTTCCTTTCTTTTTTACCATTAAATTGTGACTTCTTATTACGCCATATGTGGTCTAAGGCCAAAAAACGATGATGTCCCATATAACATATCTTATATCCATTTCGTAATCTGCAATGAGTAGTCTCACTATGACAACAAGGGCACGCCAAATTTCCCTTTGTACTCCAACCGGAAATAACAGCATATGCAGGAAAGTCATGGATAGTTCACAACACTGCTGCTCTCATCTGAAAGTTCTCCTTTGTTGAAGCATCATATGTACACACCCCATCTTCCCATAATTCTTTCAGCTCATCAATCAACGGCCTCAAGAATACATCAATGTCATTCCCAGGACCCTTTGGGCCTGATATAAGTAATGACATCAATGAGTAAGGCTCCTTCATGCACATCCAAAGGGGAAGATTATATGGAAATAAGATAATAGGCTAGACACTGTATTTAATACTCATATTTCCAAATGGGTTAAACCCATCTGTAGCTAGTCCAAGCCTAACATTACGAGGATCCATTGCGAATGACTCATGAATTTGGTCAAATTTTTTCCATGCTTCACAATCTGCTGGATGTCGTAACACTCCATCATTAACACGTTTTTCATGGTGCCATTTCATATCTGCAGCAGTCTTTGTTGACATAAACAATCGTTGTAACCTCGATTTAAGTGGAAAATACCACAAAATCTTCCATGGTACCTTTTTATTTTTCCCTTTACCACCCTTATTTGGCTGCCATCTTGAAAGTTTACAGACTGGACATTGAGTCGCTTCTGAATACTCCTTATAATAAAGTGCACAATCATCTTTGCACGCATCTATCTTCTCATAATGGAGGCCTAGATCATTGACAATTTTTTTGGCCTCATAGTTCGAGCTAGGTAGTCTCTCACACATAGGAAATGCATCCTTTAACAGCTCCATCAACATACTAAAGGACTTGTTGCTCCATGATGATACACACTTTATGTGCAATAACTTGACTATGAAGGACAAGCTTGAATACTTTTCACAATCTGGATATAAAGGCTGTTTAACCTCTTCCAACAATCTATAAAATTTCTTTGCATCTCCATTTGGCTCTTGTGGTTCATTTCCACTTGATTCCTTGCCACGCACCACTTGTGGATAAGCATCCTTAATCATATCAAACATATCACCATATAGCATACCATCATCATCATCACCTTCCACTTCACTATCACCTTCCCCATGAAGGTACCAAGTAGTATAATCTCTCCTTATACCCCTAAATAAAAGATGATACTGGACCTCATCCTGAGTCCTACGATACCTGTTGCTACAATCAATACACGGACAGTTGATTATCATATCTCCATCTGTTGAATGTTTAAATGCATACTCAAGAAAGTTTTCAACTCCATTAATATACTCAGTGCAAGATCTAGTAGGAAGATGCATCCAAGATTTATCAACCGTCATTTTATCTACACCAATTAAAGCATTGTATTAATCATAACTAACATTGATGGTGCAGATGGTAAATATTCATAAATCAATTTTAAACAAACATAAGCTAAGTTTCATACCGGATTGGAACAAAAACCACACTCTTTACCGCTTCTTCAACAAAGCTTCTGCAAACAATATCAAGGCCTGCAAATTGCAAAGAAAATCAATGCTTATGCTTCAGCCATCTTGTAAGAAGCAAACCATACAAGCAATACAGGTCCCATACAGGCTCAAATATTGATTCAAACCACAAAACCACGTGTGTTTTCTTCTTGAACTTCCACTAAATCAAGTCAGGGTGCATATAAAACATAACAATCTTTGTAAAGCATGTCCTAAGTCAAAGGTTATGTAGAACCTTTAAAGGAAGAAGAAGGAAAAAGAAGTTTGTGCTTTTACTACCAAGATTCACTCTAACAGCATCCATGTAACAGTAGTTTCGTGTTCCTGATTGTGTAGCCCACAAAAGGCACTGAACACTATGCCACAGACCAATATAAAAGTCCCCGAACACAAAACACTATGTCACACATACATCAATGCATAAAAAAATACCTAGATATTGTTAAAATCAATGAATTAGATCATCATATTTAGCAATATCTTCTATGGTTCTACTCAGTGTGTTTTCATTGCCCATTATGAATTACAAAACACTTTTTTTGCAAAAAAGATACTGCAGCTTATTAAACCAGAATGCATTATTAGTGAATATTTCCCAAGGAGAGGAAAAAACAAAGAAACAGAAAAAATAAATAAAAAGAAATTAAAATGGAGAAGTCTTACAGTCTCTTCAAGTTGCTCAAATTTCCTAGGTTTTCAGGAAGATGTCCATCAAGCTGATTAGCTTCCAAAACCCTATAAAATGCAAATTAAACTGTAACCCAGGTTGTACACCATTCTTCTTATAATTAAGCAATAAAATCTATGTCAAGACTTACAGCTCCTCAAGTGAACCAATCTCACCAATTCCCTTAGGAATTTCACCACTTAACCGGTTTCCTGAAAGGGACCTGCAGAATACCAACTGTTAGGAAATGACCAACCTGTTGACCCCTTTGGTCAACAGCTATATGGCAAATAATAAAGGCTCTCATAGATACAAATGCAAAAAATAACTTACAGAATGACAAGAGGGAGCTGAGAGAAACTAGAAGGAATTGATCCACTGATGTAGTTGAGACTAAGATCACTGTTAAATGAAAGAAATATCATTTGGTCTTTCTCAATTTCGAGGTCATAAGACAAAAAGGCCAATCTTTGATGAAGTCAAAATTTATATAAAATGGACTACATATTGTTTGGAAAAGGCTTACCAAGTTCCTTAATGATTGTATTAATGTGAATATCTACTCAGAAGTATTTTTCATGGTTAATACAATATGGTCAGCATGGTGCATCTGTGTGTGCTTGGACTTGGCAACTAAATCTAGAAGATATATATGAACCTGTCTGGTAGAATATCTAGAAGATATATAGAAGAATGTGCGGACACCTCAATAACTACTCTTCATAATAAAAAAATCTCTATGGAAAATTCAGCAACAATGATAATACCGTGAGGTTAATTAACTTCTTAAATGGAGAAAAAACACGAATGTTTCTCTTACAGTTCTTGCAGATTAGTAAGATTTCCAAAATCAGCTGGTAGAACTCCACTTAGATTAAGACGCTTCAGCTGACTGTCATAACAAATAAAGAAAAAAGCAGAAAAAATTGAGACAAAGAGAATAAGAATCATTGACAAGATATCCTTGAGAAAGATCTTCAAAAGATTTAAGGGATAGAAATTGTGAAAGCCCCATTCAGTCTTGATATCATGGAATCTTCTAATTAACCCATCAACATCTACGCACACAAAAAAAGATATGTTAGATTAGTTTTTGAGAGAATTGAAAATTTAACATGGTATCAGAATAAAAAATCTTGAGTTTAAATTTTCCCAATGACCTTCTCACATTCTATTTAAATTTTCACATGTTGAGTCCCTACTCAATAGTAGCTCAAGTGTCCAACAAGTTAATAACTTTACCATCTTCTAATAGCTTAAGTATTTTAGAAAATCGGGACAAAATTGCTAAATGCCCTTTTTGGGCAAACTAAGCAGCGTTTTGCCATATTTTTCAAACTAATTAGGGAAATGCCCTTCTTTTGAAAATCGATTTTCTCAAAATCGATTTAGGCCCTATAGCAGCGTTTTTAAGGAGCCTATAGTGACGTTTTCAGGACTTATAGTGGCGTTTTGTAACTCGAATTATATGAAATCGAGTTATAGATAAAAAATTTTTTTAAAAATTGCCTATAACTCGATTTAATGGAAGTCGAGTAACAAAACGTCACTATAGGTCCTTAAAAACGGCGCTATAGGGCTTCAGAATTTTTTTTTTTTATAACTCGATTTTGAGAAAATCGAGTTTCAAAAGAGGGGCATTTCCCTAATTAGTTTGAAAAATAGAGCAAAACGCTGCTTAGTTTGCTCAAAAAAGGCATTTAGCAATTTTGTCCTAGAAAATCCGTAATTTAACAACTTATACCAATATACAATCATGAAAGATGAATATGCATGTTTATATATATATATATATATACACACACACTCTGAGAGAGCAAACCTTGAATGGTCAAGAACTTGTCTCGTATTTGATCGAACAGGAACAATTTGAAACTGACATAAATTTCCCAGCCAAGAGTGTACTTTTCGGTGTCAACAATTGCCAAGTAAATTGATATGTGACCACTTCCATTCATTTTCTCGTTTCCTTTTGGATAAATAGACAACCTCCTGCAAAATAAAACTGACTACATTAGAAGTAAACATTTATATTTGAATAGAAAAAACAAAGAATTAGAACAATATTAGAGCCCACCATTTGTGTCCACTGGCTTCAAAAACACCAGAGTCATACTTTTCCACCCCAGTATCACATAGTAAAGAGTATGACTGTATTTTAAGTAAGTAATGCGCTGGACGCAGGGCTGGCTCAACAACTTTTGGGGCCTTAGGCGAAAATTTTAAATGACGAAAATTAATTTAATACATGGTTTAATAAATTAATGTCACTATAACACAAATGAATTGATATGATACACATCAAATTATTAATTGGTACAATAATTTATAATAATATATAAAGTGTTACTATGTCAGATTTAAAAAAAGAAAGGTGAGTAACCGGCAGCCTGTACTCCACATCCTATGGCTAAGCTTTAAAGAAAAAATGTGTCCAATCATTCTATCAATTGTTAATTTGTCATGGCAGAGAAGGGTCCAAACAGGGGCTGGGCAGAAAAGTTAATAGTTATCATAGCAAAAAAGTGAAAACGTGTCCCAGTGAAGGTGTGAAACAAACTAAATATATATATAATTTAAGTTAAATAAATAGAAGACTTTGAGTCTTCATTTTTGGAAAGACAAAAAGAAAGAGGGGAAGAGCTGAAGAGTGAAGAAGAATACCTCTTGCCGACTGGTATGCTGAATCAACAAAGAAAACTTTCAAGCCATACTGATTGACTGAGTTTATGCAAAAAGATCAAGAATCAAGATGAAGATGAAGAAAAGAAAGGTGAGACCGTAAGAATATAGATGGAGAGGCAGAGAGATAGAGAGATGAGAAGTTTTTCTTTTGTTTTTGAAATTTATAATCTCTATTTTAGCATATTTCAAGATAAATACGTTGTATTATTAATGAATTTGTCTGTTATTAATTTTGATTTTAGCATATTTCAAGAATGAATTAATAAATTTGTCTCCTAAAATTTAATTTGGTTAGCTAAAGTTTGACTACTTTTATTTTTTCCATTTTAATCTTTTGCATTTTAGGACATAATGGGGCCTTTTTAATGCATTTTATTGACCAATAAAAGTGCTTAAAATTTTTTTTAATTAAAATATATAAATAAATTATATATATAATTTTTTTTTTTTTTACAAGTGGGGCCTTCTTTTATTTGGGGGCCTTAGGCGATTGCATCAGTTGCATCACCTGTTGAGCCGGCCCTGGCTGGACGAAAATGTCTTTTTGTTCTTTTGATTGCTGCAATACATTAGAAATATTTAAATACACTGTCTAATAACAATTGGGCAGTGAGATATGGCTCAAGTATGGCAACAGTTTCAATCAAGCAGTGCTAAAGCATAATCATCATAGGTCAAAGAAATATTTAACAAAATACATTAAGGGCAATGAAACTTTTTTTTTTTTTTTGAGAAATGAATAAACAATATATTGATGAATTTAATTTATGACATGTTATTGTTTTCATCCTAAAATAGAACGTAAGGCTTTTCAAATATCATATTTTTCAAGATTTAATTTAATTTTTACAAATGAACAAACTAAGTTAAATATATTGATCTCCTCAAAAAAAGAAGTTAAATATATTGATGAATTTGTTTTTTAAAATGAATAAATTGATGAATTAAGCTCATCCAAAGGTACACTTTGTATTTTCATTATTGCACTTAATTCATATTGTCAGCGCCACCAAGACTCCTATCAAATTGCTTATAAAATTAATCACATAGATAAGAAAGCAACTTTACCATTAATCACGAATTGTAAACAAAAAAGAAAAAATTAAGAAAAAAAAATGATAAAAGTTTTATAAACACAAACTCAATGACTGAAGACATATTACACCTAGGGGCGGCACCAAGTGTAGTTCAGAGTGGTCACATGACTACCTTGACTTGAATATTTTTTTAATGTAATTTTAAGAAATTGATTTTTCAATTAATATGGGTTGTTGACCACCATAAAAAAAGTGTGAGGTTTAGGTCCATTGCATGTAGTGCACTAGACCTGTTAAGATGGTGACCTGTATTCAAGTGGACACGTATTATAATCTCAATGGATCCAATGCAACTGGACATTGAACCCAAACCTCACCCCTAAAAAAAAAAACTTGACCACCCTAAAAAAAGCTTAAACATCTTAAATAACAATTTGAGCCCATTAAAAATTAAATTCTACCTCTCCAAAAAATTGTGAGAAATATCTACATGCATTGGACCCGTTAAGATGGTAACATGTATCCAAAAGTGGACATAATCTCAACGGATCCAATGCAACTAAACACTGGACCCAAACCTCACCCCTAAAAAAAAACTTGACCACCTTAAAAAAATCTTAAACACCTTAAATAACAATTTGAGCCCATTAAAAATTAAATTCTACCTCTCTAAAAAATTGCGAGAAATATTATGTTCACAACATTTTTACAACACTTTTGTAACAAATCCTAAGTAGTAGGTTGCTACTAATAAACAAAAAAATAATTTCATTGGTATGTTCAAATTAGAACTAGTAAAAACTTACCACCTAGGCTTTGTTGTGTAAGTTTTGCAAAAATGTTGTGAACGTAATACTTCTCAAAAATTGCCCAAACAAAAAAATTAGCCTAAAGGCCCAAATCAAACGTTTAATTGTGATTTTTTAAATTGTGTTTTCAAATGACATATTTATTTAAAAATGCACACTTTTCAAATAGTTAGTCTATTAATACTTGATTTAGTCTTTAACCGAATTTGTTGGATTTATGTGAAAATTTTTTTTTAAAAGATAATACATTTTGTTTATATTGTTACTTGTTTAGGGAATATGTTGGTAATTAAATGAGATATTAGTAGTTTAATAATTGCTTAATTGTGTACATTGAAATAGACGTAGTTAATAACATTAATAATGAAGTATTCATATCATATAATAATTTCAAAATATGAAAACTTGTGAAGAAAATTTTGAAACTTTATGTATTTGGGCTTTTTTTTTTTTTTTTTTTATGTTAACATATTCAAGTTTCATTTTTATTAAAATTTTATTAATTTAATTTTTTTAATGACCACTCTGAAAAAAATTTCCTGGAGCTGCCACTTGTTACGTCTCTAACATTTTAAATTATTTATTCTGTTGTCCTCTTAGTCTATCCATGTTTGTAAAATTTAGATGTTAAGTTTTTTGGACTTTAAAATTATACATATAATACGTTATTAAACTGTAAATAACATTGATCGATCAAAACGAAATTTGACATATTTGTTAATAATAAAGAAAACTTGTAATTTTTTTTTTTTTTTTTTTTGAGAAACAAAAAAACTTGTAATCTAAAGGTGATAATTTAAAATATTAATATTAAATAATATAGCATTAAGGAAGAGTCATACCAAATATAAATATTTATATTTATATGCGGTGCAATACATATATACAAAATATTTCGTAAATCAAATTGAACCGTTTTCATTAATAAGCCCATATTAACTCCACATATTAAAGAAAATTAGGGGATGGAAATCTTGATTAATAATTGTACAAGCATAGACATACTCTACAAAGAAAATGTATCGAATGTAGATCCCATTTGTTTTAGCAAAAACAAACAAACAAACAAAAAAGTAAAAGGAAAATTTTTCCTCATTTTTGGACATTTGAGGTGGTTGAGAATTTCGGTTGAGAAACTTGATTAAACAAAAATAATTTCTTGGTGATCAAGAAATACACTATCTTTAAGGTTGATAATGCTGAAAATGTTTTACATGCCAAAAGGAGCTTAAAACGTTTTCAGCCTTAGAAGAATATAACTTCCTTTCTCATGAATCTAAAACCCCTCTTATATCTTAAGAGGACATCTTGAAATTTTCAAAATGACCAAAACACCATGAAAGCATCCAAATTGAGAAATACTTCAAAAATTTGTAAATAATCAATATACCCCTAAAAACTTGAAAATGACTGAAATATCTTATAAAACCTTTAAAATAATTAATTAAAAAAAAACCCATAATAACCTCCAAAATGATAGAAATGGCCTCAAAATTTCTAAGATGACAAAGTATACTCAAAACCTTGCCTAAAACATTTATAATGATTGAAATGCACACAAAACCTCTATAATGACCAAAATACCTTAGAAAAACTTCTAAAGTAACAAAAATACTCTCAAAACGTTCCCAACGTTTTCAAGACTACCAAAATACCCTTAAACCCTCGCCTAAAACCTTTATAATGATCAAAATGCTCTCATAAGTTCTAAAATGGCCAAAATTCCACAAAAATATCTAATGTGATAAAAATACCCTCAAAATATCTTTAAAACGTCTAATATTATTGAAATGTCCTTAAAACCACCAACTAAAAAAATATTGAAATGATGAAAATCGTAGCTCTTCAAAACATTCAAATAACCATGGTATGCCTCAAAATTATGGGCAAATGCCTTCAAAACTTTAAAATTTTCTCAAAAACAACTTTCAAATAGTTTTTTTTTTCTTTCTTTCTTTATTGGGAAAAAAAAGGTCGATAGTAGTTTCTTTTTAGTCATTAGTTTTTCTTAATTATTTTAATTTTTTTTTTTTTTTTGTAGCACACTTATTGTGCTTATTATTTTAATTTGTAATAATTTTATTTTGATTGTGCTTGTGTTTAAGTTGATTTTTGTTCTACATTAAACATTTTAAATTGGTGTATTAAATTTTTTTTAAAATTACTGTATAAAATTCGTGGAAAAATTTGATGTCGAAAAAAACGAAGTGTTGTAGTTGCGATATCATTCCCTTTTTTTTCTCAAGTGCAAGATTTGAAATAATATCCATTTGTTTGATGTGTTTGCACAGGGTTTAGAGGTATGAAAATCTTGATATTCTTTTATTGTGAATATTTAAATTAAATAAATAAATAAGAAAAAAAATAATAGAGTAAACTAATAATCTTAGAAAGGGAATTACTGAGGTCATCGATGAGCTTGGTTTCCTCCATGACTTCAGATTTTGGTGTTTATTGTCTAGAAATCACTTTCTTAAAAACTACAACCTAATTTGCATTATTTATAGGGTAATCAATAGGAATGTCCTCCACAACAATGTCATAGCACTTTACACACGAAACCGTATGTGCGCATGTGATTGGTTCCAAGGAAAGAATAGACAAGGAATCAAGATGCAGGAAAAAGAAGGATTGATGCCTATTTTGATTGGGTAGAAGAGGAGAATTGGAGAACTAGGTTTCCTTTTGCGATCAACGTATGAAGAAACCATGATAAAGACTTTAGTAAAAAGTAAAAAACAACAAGAAAAATTAAAGAATAAATAAACAAACGAATGAAGCCTTATTAAAGCTAAGGCAACCACACCCATTAGCCATGACGTTTTTATGTAAAATGACAAATTTGATTTCATTTATAATATTCAAAAAATTACTCATCTTCCATATATGAGTGGATCATGATGTAAAAATTTCATATTGAATGATTATTTTTATTAAAATAAATAAATAAATGTTTTAAGCATATATTGTTATAAGAGCATTCTCATTAGATTTTACAAAATAAATATAAATTCATTTTATATGATAAATAATAATTCATCATCGTCCATTCTTGCACTCTCCCTCCTCCTTCCTATTCCTCACTTTATAGGCTCCACCTCTTAGATCTAGATTGTTGTGATGGTCGTAGTGGTTGGTGTGGATCATCGATGTTGATGTTGTTGGGTTTCATTTTAGGTTTTGGTGGCAACGATTTTGGTGGTTGTCGTGACTAGAAAGGATCATCAGTGTCAATGTGGGTTATTGCTGGGTCAAAGGTGGATTTGGCCATGAGATGATGATATTTTGGGTTCAGTTACTGTTGTTGGTGTGATGGTGTGAGTAGAAGTGGTGTGATGGTGTGAGTAGAAAATACATTATTTTAATTGGATGAACTGTAAAATAAAGAATGCGATGTATAATGCATTGTTAAAGTGGTTATATAAAAAAGATAAAATGATTGTTTGGTAATGCAAATTTTTTTTTTTTTTTAAGAAAAATTACATTTTATCACCCTGAATTATACCCCGTTTACATTTACCACCCTAAATCTATATAATCTATATATCTATATAATAACTAATAGTCGAAACAACTTTTTGTTGACCTCTATCAAAAAAAAAAAAAACTTTTTGTTGACCACTCCTCATTGCGCCACGTGGTTACATAAATTACTGGACACATCTACATTTTAGAAAATCTGAAACGTTGTATCTTCTCATTTGACCACTTAAGCAAACCGGTTCAATGAAATTTTTACCACCCGTTAGTGTTGGTGTTGCCTATAGTAAATTAAATACACAGCATTTTCTCTTGGGTAGCAGTTACAAAAGATCAAATAAACACTTCTTTTCTTATCTCTCTACTCTCCTCTCTCCTTCTCTCTGTCTTTTATTCCCAGTGGGTAACTGTGAAACAATTTCTCCAAATCCTCTAAAGCGAAACTTTCCATATCTACTCACTGTCTGTCATTGAGAAGAAAGAGAGAAATCCATGGCCGCATCCCACCACCCTCATATTGTTGGAACCGGACCGCAACTGGTAAAGGTATTTTAAATAGACAAAAACTTAGGTGTTAAAATAAGATTTAGATTTGGTTATTTAGGTTTGATTAATCTAATGTTGTCTACGATGAAGGTTGAGACTACCCTACAGTTTGATTAATCATGGGTGAGATGGCTCCTAAGGTTTGATTAAGAGGCAGTTGAATGACATGAGGATATAGGCGTCAAGCCTCCTAAGTTATGCATTTCCGTCTTTTTATCTCTAATTTACAATATAAAAGGCTTTAAAAATAGTGTCGCTTTTGGAACCTGGACATTAGTAATGGATTTATGTGTTTATGTTTTTGAGATTTTTATGATTGTTTACATAATTGGGCTTTTTACACTTCTTTCATGTCCCGTTTAAAGTTAATCACGTTGAAGAAGTGCCTTTGTTGTTGTCTAAGCTCTATTTATCTTTAAAAAGCATACTCTTTTTTAAGTTGTTGTCCTTTTTTGTTGGTATCTACATTAGTTTATTGCCTTTGGTTGTTTTGAATAACATATGATGATTTGTTCACTATGCGTTCCATATTTTGTTAGAGATGGACACCATCACAGAAAAATGTACCTATTCATTTGGCCACTTAAGCAAACTATTTCAATACTATTTTTACCACTATTGTTGTTCAATTTCATCATTCCAATAGGTAGTTATGAATTTTACACCATTCCAAATAAATTTCACTTTATATTTCTTTAGACAAAAAACCTAAAATTTTAGTTCATTCTTCATACTCTCTCTCTCTCTCTTTATAGTGAGCTTTTTGTTTTTACAATTTTTTTTTTTTTTAAGTTTTTTTATTCAAGTTATTGAGTCATATTTCAATAGTAGAAAAGCTATAATCATTGATTATTCTTTTGAAGGTAATCTTTCTTTTTATTGTATTTTTCTATTGTGTAAGTGTATATATATATATATATATCAATACTTTTGAAGCTTTGAATCTTCAATATCAAAAAAAAAAAAAAAAGCTTTGAATATTCTAAATTTTTAATTTTTTAATTTTTTTTTTTTTTGGGCTTTTTAGAAGTTTTAACATCTTAACTTTGTGTTATTTTTTCCATTATCTAAAACTCTCTAGAAGATTTCAATGATCTTTATCTTATATTTCTATTCCTAACTTTTTATCAATATTTTTTCTTTGATCGTGCGTGTTTATTTTCTTTTTCTTTTTCTTTTTTCCGTATTTTTACTTTCATAGCATATTTACGTGTTGTATATGATCTTTGATTCTTTCTTTAATAGTTTGTGTGAGTATGTGTCATCTTATTCAAAATCTGTAAAGATGCTTCTTTTTTTATAAAAAATCCTACGTTTTTCATGACTTTACTGCGTCGTTTTCTTTAATGATAACAATGGTTTCCTTCGACGTGGGTTTTGTTCATATTGGTTTCAAAATTTATTTTATGTGCTATTTCTTGGCTTATATCATAGATTGTAATATATTTATTCATCAAACTTTTTGATTGAATCTTTTTTTGAAGTTGTTTTCAGCGTTGGACATTATATTGAAGCATGCATGTTGCTATCATATATTTAAATATTTTTAAGTTGATAATAATAATGATAATATATATATAGTTTTTTTTTTTTTTTGAGAAATAATATATATAGTTTAATAAATGTCTGAAAGGTATGGCTGTTAACTAATGTTTTAGCTTACAAATTTAATTTTGGTGTTGTAGCAAAATAAACCAATATTAAATTATATATTGTACTAAACCCCCCCCCCCCAGAGATATGGAAAGCTCTCGTGCTCTCTCTAGGGAGGAACAGGAAGAACTACTGCGTAGTAAGAAAAAAGTTAAAGACGTAAGTCATATGGGCTTCCAAGAAGGGCTGGTCTCAAATGCTTCTTCTCCGAGGAACGATGGAGGTGTATGGAACAGTACCACGTCTTTCAAAGACAAGCTGGTCGGTGAAATTCCGGGTGCTTTCACTCAAGCTTTCAACTTTGGAAGCCTCATGGAAGACGATGCTGACTCTGATGAAGAGGTGGAAGCCTTGAGGGAAGGGTTGGTGGCTGTGAAATTCTCTAAGGAGCTTAAGCAGAGGATGCGTAGTCCGTGGTACAAAGCTCTTATAGTTAAGGTTTATGGGCGGTCTGTGGGATTAAACTTCTTACAAAATAGACTGTTATCTATGTGGAGGCCGGCTGGAAGATTGGACTGTGTGGACTTAAGTCATGGATTCTTCCTTACAAGATTTTCCTTGAAAGAAGATTATGAAGCTACGTTGAAAAGAGGACCTTGGTTTATTGGGGAGCACTTTCTATCTATAAGACCTTGGGAACCAGATTTTTTACCGGCGACGGCGAATGTTTCTTCAGTAGCAGTGTGGATAAGGTTGAACGAACTTCCGATAGAGTATTATCATCCGGAGGCTTTACTTCAAATAGGCAAAGCGATTGGTAATGTGTTAAGGGTGGACACACACACGGCCTCTGAATCTAGAGGTAGATTTGCCAGGCTCTGCGTTCAGGTTGATGTCGAGAAGCCGCTTGTTACGGCCATTTTGATAGGGAGACGTGAGCAGCCTGTGTGTTACGAGGGAATCCACAAGCTGTGCTTCGGGTGTGGAAGAATAGGACACCGTA
This sequence comes from Quercus ilex subsp. ballota, assembly GCA_032727855.1. Lineage (NCBI taxonomy): Eukaryota > Viridiplantae > Streptophyta > Magnoliopsida > Fagales > Fagaceae > Quercus > Quercus ilex. Next base: position 34,128,149 of record CM064911.1, read on the forward strand.
AGGAGCAATGTCCGTATGTCATTCGTCAGCCATCGCCGCCGAGCAAGGAGGTTAACCAACCTGAGGGCGAGGCCGAGTTACAGGCATGCAATTTGCATGAACCTGACAATGCCAAGCAAAACGAGGGACCCACCTTGAACGTACATGGTAGTGCGCAAGAGGATGTACCCGAGTGTACCTACGGACCTTGGGTAGTGGTTATGCGCAAGAAACAAGGGACAAAACAGCAGAGGCGCGATGGGACCACAACAAATTTGGTGCATGGACAGCCACGCGCAGGGAAGGAGTTACGGCCATATATGCCTTCAGGACCAGCTGATACGTGCAATGGGCCGAGTAGAGATATTAAAAGGAAGCTATCAGCTCAGAGAACTATTGATGGGCCTCAAGTGGCTAACGCAATTCAGCTCCTTGTGAAGAAGGGCATGAAGCCGGCCACAGAACCCATTGAAGAAGGCCCAAGCGCTGTGCAAATTGATAAGATTAAGTTTAGGCCTGGGAAGGTTTTAAACTCCTTTAAGCCCAATGGTAGAGAGGCAATTAAAAAGCCCATTACTGCCAACCAGCAAGCCTCAGTCAAGGGCAAGAAGGATATTGCCCGTAACAAAGCAACCCTTTCTATGCGAGCTAGCACCGGTGAGGAAGATAGTAAAGATGGTTCGCCTCTTTCTCTCAACGCGCTGGGAAGAAACCCATATGTTGATGTGCTAGAAATTAAAGAGAAGCTCACGGATTCTCCCTCTCAGGTTCGTTTCTCAACCGATTCAAGAACTACTGTGGGCTTTCAATTCAGAGGTGGGTTTGGCGAAGATCAAGGTGTCTACTGTAATGGAGAGGAGTCCGATGGAGGGCGCAGTGAAAAGTCTATGTTGGGACTTGATGGTGAAGGTGGAGGGGAAGAGTCTTTTGGTGTGGGAGCCATTGCCTCAGATGGGTCCAACGGAGTGCCTAACGATGGTAGTTTGGATCGAATGGATTTTGACGGTGGAGGCGAAGGCACTTCCGGTTTGTGATAAAAGTCCTGTAAGAAAGCTTTCAATCATTATGAATATTTTAGTTTGGAATTGTAGGGGCGCTCTAAAGCCCTCTTTTCAGAGACATGTTAGGGAGTTGGTTCGGTGCCACAATCCTGCAATTTTGATAGTAATGGAGACAAAAATTGGAGGTGAAAGGGCTAGGGAGATTACAGATAGGCTTCCTTTTGATGGTGCTATTCACACGGAGACCATTGGGTATGCGGGTGGCTTATGGATGCTGTGGAATTCTGACAGGGTGGAGATCATAGCATTAGCCAACACTGAACAGGAGATTCATACCGTGGTTAAGGTACGGAACTCTAACTCTAGCTGGTTGTTTACTGCAATTTATGCTAGTCCTAGAACTGTGGAAAGACATGTTTTATGGAATAACTTAATTAAAGTTGCTGAGATGCATGATATGCCTTGGGTGTTAGCTGGTGATTTCAATGAGCCCCTTTTGGAGGGTGATAAATTTGGGGGTAGGGCGGTTAGTGTCAGCAGATCTTTAGTTTTTAAGGAGTGTCTGGATAAGTGTAGTATGATAGACATTGGGTTTTCTGGTCCGCGCTTCACGTGGACTAATAAAAGGAATGTTCAAGACCTCATCCAAGAGAGGATTGATAGACACTTTGTTAACCCCAGCTGGTGCCTTTTGTATCCTGAAGCAAAAGTTGAATTGGAGGTTTCATACCGAAGATGATGCTTTGTGGGTGAGAGTGCTGAAAAGTAAATATTGCAGCAATAGGAGACTTAATGCTGTCAATATGGATAGACTGCCTTGTTCTCAGATTTGGAGAGCTATTAAAAAGGGAAGGGAAACTTTTAATAAGGGTAGCATGTGGGTGGTGCATAGAGGCAGCACACTTAACTTTTGGCTGGACAATTGGACATGCAAGGGTCCTATTCGCAGCCTCATTCATGATCCTTTAACCCGTGATGCAAGCCAATGGAAGATTAAAGATGTGTTGTTGAGTGGAGGTTGGGATTGGAATCGAATCCCCTTTGAGCTTACACCTGAAATTAAAGGGATTATCCAAGCCATTCCTATCTCCTTAGCGGATGGAGGAAGGGATAGGATAGGATGGAGTGGTAATGCTAGAGGTTGTTTTGATCTCAAGAGTGCCTATTCTCTTGCTAGAGATGTGGATGAGGTGGGAATAATAGATGCTGGTTGGATTTGGAAATTAGAAACTCTCCCTAAAGTTAAGACCTTTTTATGGACATGTGTACACAATAGCATAGGGGTTAAAGATTGCCTTGCTAGAAGAGGAATTGTGGATGATAAAGAATGCCCTGTTTGCCATAGAGAACCAGAATCAATTTTGCATGCTCTTAGAGATTGTCCAAGGGTTAAGCATATTTGGAGTCAGCTGGGTGTAAAGGGGAATAATAGTGATTTTTGGAGGAGTAATCTGCATGACTGGCTGCAAAGCAATGGGAAAGTGAGCTGTAGTCCTATACAAGGGAAGCCACCGTGGAGAATCATTTTTAACTTTGCTGTGTGGAGCATTTGGAAGAGTAGAAATTCTTTTGTTTTTAATAGGAAGAGCCCAAATCCGAACCTATATAGAGAGATTTATAACCAAGCTGCTGAGTTTATGTTCTGTGTAGCTTCACCTCGAAACCCAGTCCGTAAAATTAGCAAGAGAATCAGATGGGATAAACCGCCAATAGGATGGAAAAAGCTAAACACGGATGGATCGGTCATAGGGTCTATGGGACGTGCTGGATGTGGAGGAGTAATAAGGGATGAGCATGGGAATTGGGTTGCCGGGTTCACAAGGCATGTAGGAGCGACAAATAGTTTTGCTGCTGAACTTTGGGGGCTTAGGGATGGTCTTTTACTGTGTAGTAGCTTGAATATTCCTTGTATTACTGTTGAGATAGATGCCAAAGTGATTGTGGATGTACTTCAAAATTCTGCCTATGTAAATCATATAATATCCCCTATTTTGGACGATTGCAAGCATTTGATGACTAGATTTCAGCAAGTTCAGTTGAAGCATTGCTACCGTCAGGCCAACCGATGTGCTGACATGATGGCTAGACTAGGGGCTGAACAAGAAATAGAGTATAGGTTGTTTTCAAGTCCGCCTGTGGACTTAGCCAAGGTTTTGGAGGATGATTGTAATGGTGTTTCCTTCAGCAGACTATGTTCTGCCTCAGATGTAATGTTTTGTTTTTAATGAATTCGTCTTTTACCAAAAAAAAAAAATTATATATTGTACTCAATACCTTTCCCGTGCATCGCACGGGTTAGATGCTAGTTTTTAGAATGCCCGATTACTATACTAAACTATAACCCATGTTTAACTCTACACCCTACCATCAATTCGACTGTTAACTTGGATGGAAAAATATGTCACATACGATTCTCGTGACCACTACATTGGCACTACATGAAAAGACCGAATTAGCCCTCTTCAATCTTTTAAATTGAATAAACCCAATGTAGTCCTATTTAGTTAAATTATTTATAGGGAAAAAAAATGTAACTGATTTTTTTAGCAGCTTTTTATATTTCACATAAAAATTGTATCAAAACTTTCTTAGAATGGTCCTTTAACAAATGTCCTAATAGCATCCATTAACATAGTTAACAAGACACTTACATAATTCTAGAACATATCTTAATAGAATAGTAGCTAACAAACACACCAATCTATACTATATATGTCTACACTCAGTTTCGCAACAACAACAAAGAGAGAGAGAGAGAGAGAGAGAGAGAGAGAGAGAGAGAGAGAGAAAATTGATGCTTTGCTCAAGGACTTTTGGTTAGGGAAAAGAGGGACAAAAGAAGATACAATTAGAAGTGTGAGATGACCATTTGTAGGCCAAACAAATACGGATGGTCTGGTAATTAGGAAGATGGAACACTTGAATGTGGCTGTAAGTACTTAACTATGCTGGTTCCCTCATTCAAAAATAAAAAAGAAGCCCATGAGGACAACTTGACCCAGGTGCCAAGTACCTTAGGTAAATTCTCAACTAGAGCAATTACGAGGAGTGATTAAAATTTGAAAGTTGATACGGAGAGAGTGAATTTGTTGACATGGGAAATAGAATGGCAAATCATCCCGACGAGGTGGATTGTGAGAAAAAAGGTTTCATATTATAAAAGATAAATATTACATTCTTTGTGGAGCAAAAGAAAAGTCTCTCGAACATCTGTTCATTGGTTGCTCAATATCCTAAATTATTTGGGCTAACTCACCTTGGCCCATCCGTTTCTATGAAATGGACATCCATTCAGATTCAAATTGGATCAAAATTGTCATTTAACTAGGAGAAACTCGAGATTCTTTCACCTTTCCACTCTTGTTCGAAGGAGAAGGAATCGCATTGAGGAAATCAAATTGGAGGATGGATCCTGGATAAATAACAGGTTTGACATTTAGAGTTATTTTGAGGAAAATTTTAAGACTTTGTATCGAACCAGCGATCCTCAAGTTCCTAGAGACCAGGAGAATTTAATTGCCCCTTGCATATCTAAGGAAGAAAATCGAGAGCTTTGCAGAATTCCTTCTAGGGAAGAAATTCGAAATGTTGTTTTTGGAATGAAATCTTTAAAGGCTCCTGACCCAGATGGTTTCCCAACTTTGCTTATAAACATTATTGGGATATTGTTGGTGATCAAGTATTGCTTGCAACTCAGTTTTTTTCAAGACGGCTGGCTATAAAGGAATCTTAATCAGACCTTTATTTCACTTATTCCAAAGAAACCAGGAGCTTGCAATTTCAATCATTTCCATCTTATATGCCTTTGTAATGTTTGCTATAAGGTAATATCCAAAATTTGGTGAATAGAATAAGACCTCTATTAAATAAGATAGTGGATCCTGCTCAAGTAGCTTTCGTTCCTAACAGAAGTATTACTAAAAATGTGGTGCTTGCTCAAGAGATCATTCACAACTTCAAGCAGACTAGGAAAAGGAAGGGCTATTTAGGGGTGAAGCTAGACTTTCAAAAGGCCTATGATAGAATGGAATGGAGCTTTCTTATGAAGGTTCTCAAAGCTTTAGGCTTCAATGAAAAGTTCTCCAACCTCATCTTTCAATGCATCTCCGCCGTTCAATACTCTCTTTTACTGAATGGTGGAATTTGTCAAAGCTTTAATCCTAGTCGTGGCCTAAGGCAAGGTGATCCACTATCACTATATCTTTTCATTCTTGGAAGTGAGATTCTTATGAGACTTATTAACAGAGAAGTTGATCAAAAAAATATCTCAACAATTAAAGTGGCCAGCACAGCTCCCCCCATTTCAAGACTTTGTTATGCTGATGATGTGATTATTTTCTACAAAGCAAAGCACTTTGAACTAGCAGGAATCTGTCATGGGTAGGGAGAGTAACTCTAATTAAATCTGTGACGCAATCTATTCCGACATACACTATGGCTGCCTTGCAATTCCCCAAGAAGTTATGTGATCAACTAGATTCAATGGTCTGTAGATTCTGGTGGAACCCCAAAACAAAGTCAGGTCATTTCTGGACTCCTATTGCTTGGTCTACTCTATGTAGATCTCAGAAGGAGGGTGGTTTGGGATTTAGGAACTTTTGGGATTTCAATCAAGCCATTCTTTGGTGGCTTTTGTTGGGTAAGAATTGTTTGTGTGTCAATGTTTTAAAAGCAAAATATAAGGTGAGACACAATTGGTTAAATCACTACTTCTTGGGTAAGGCTCCTCTGGTCTAGAAAAATTTGTCAGGTGTTAAGCATCTCATCTCTAAGGCAGCTTGCATGTTGGTGGGGGATGGTAATTCAATAAGGATTTGGGAGGATCCTTGGGTACCAGGTCTTTAAGGGTTCATTCCTACTCCAAAGAATGGTGTTAACCCGAATGGTATTCTTTTAGTTTCTCAACTTTTTAATTCTGATTTTTCTAGTTGGGATGTCCATAAATTATATTGGTGGTTTGAAAACTCCACAGTTGATCTTATTTTGAAAATTCCTATTTTTCCAACCAGTAACAAAGATCAGTGGGCATGGACTTACATAAGCTCTGGGGAATTGTCAGTTAAGTCGGCTTATTGGAGCTGCAAGGAATCTATGCAACATAATATTGACCCATTTTGGAATTGTATTTGGAAAGCTAAACTCCATGAGAGGCTCAAAATGATGATTTGGAGGATTGCTACAGGTTGCTTGCCTACTAAAGATAAGCTAAGCAAGTTTGTTGATATTGGTGATGTTTATTGTCCCCTCTGTAGGTTGGAAACTAAAACCTCCCTTCATCTTTTTGCTCTTTGTCCAGTAGCTAAGGTAGTGTGGTTCAGTAGTAAATGGAGGCTGAGAATGGATTCCTTTGGATTCTCTTCGGAAGTGGATTTCATTCAATTTTTGTGTTCACCCCCATTTACCAACCAGCTTAGTCAGAAGAATGATTTCTTGCTATTTGGGGCCATTCTTTGTGATGGAATTTGGAAGCTGAGAAACCAAGTGAATTTTGAAGACCTTCCCTTGAGATGTGATGAACTAATAGTTAGAGTTTGGAAGTTATTTATGGAATTTAAAATCTCTAGACCAGTTGCTCCTGCATCTGTAAATATCAATCATCCTTTGCAGCCTTAGTCCCCTCCAAGGCGTCTATCTGTTAAAATTAATGTTGATGCAGCTATTGGTCCAAATTACTTATAAGGTTGAATTTATTCAATCATTTTATTGGCTTTATTCCATGCCAAATTTGCTTGTAATTCAGCATTTAGAAATCCTATATTTAGGTGGAAATCATGTAAGGGTAGTGTGTGAGAGAGTGTAAAGAAAAGCTCAAGAGTGTGCACTCAAGAAGGGCCTCGAGACTGGATCTCGCAACTCGTTCCAGTCGCAAGCTCAAGTCATTAGAACACCCTGTTTGTTACAAAACTGACTCTATGCATTCCATACACACCCTACTATAAATACCCTTATTCCCACGTATTGGAGATTCCAAAGAGAATTTTGAGAGAGAAACCCTAAAGAAAAACAAGATTGACTCATCCACAATCTTCATCCTTTGATTCTCCAAATTCCTCTACTCTCACCCTCTCCATTGATACATCCTTGAGAGGTACATTAGCTAAATCCTTATCTCACTATACCCATATCTATGAGAAGGCGTTTTGGTGCTTGGGAAGCAGTTCAGAAGGGACCAATTCATTTTAGTTGATGTAATGGGCAATTGCAGGATCCGGTAAGTTAGAGAAGACAAGGTTCAACGTAACCCTATTGGAGCAAGAAGCTTGGAGGTGCACTGGGTAGATTAGGCTTGGAGGGTCTTCTGCTATTCATGTATCCCAATTTTATTCTCTAGTGGATTATTGACCGCTTGGAGGGCGGTGAAAAGGTTTTACACTGAGAATTTTGGTTTCCTCTTCAGTAACACATCACTATGTTGTCTTTGTGTTTGCATCTCTCTTCCCTTAATCTTTGCCTTTTAATCGCTGCTGTTGTTGTGATTAATTTTGATTTAAATTGTTTTACCAATTCTATTCTAGCTTATTTTCATATTCTGTACATATATTGTTTGATTATAAGCTTGTATTGGTAATTTGTAAATTTGGGGTCTAAACGTTCACAAGTGTTTTACACACATATTTGAACATTCATTACTCATCTTTAGCCTTGGTGGCTAGAGACTAGAGAGGGGATTTGGTTTTTGCTTACTTTCAAAAGGCAAAAACCACCTTCCTTCTCCAGGCAGAGGCTAAAGCTATGAGATGGGCTATCTCCTTGGCTACAAAGTTGGAGGCAGAGAATGTTATTATTGAGACAAATGGGCTATCTCCTGCTCAATCCTAGCGGACATGCAGTCTCTTCTTGTATCTTATTCTAATGTGTCTGTCGTTTGGGTTTCTAGGCTAGCTAATATGGCAGCTCACTCCCTAGCTAAGTGGTATCTAGCTTGTAATTTTTTTGGTTCTTTTGATTGGAGTAGCTATCCTCCTTGTTTTGCTTCTGTCATTAGGAAGGAAAGGCTAACCTAGCCTTTGTTTTTTTTTTTTTTTTTTTTTTTTTTCTCTGTTCAATAAAATTTCCTTTCCAAAAAAAAAAAAAGAAAAAGAGAAAAACATGGTATGACAACAAGAAAGGCAAGTACTAGATCCCTTAGGGTCAATTTGGTTGGAGGAGAAGGAAAAGTAAGAGGATAGGAAATGAGAAAGATGTAGAAAAGTGGGAGGATAGAATAGATTTTAGTTTCACTCATTTGTATTTGGTTAGGGATGGAAAAGTGAAGGGATAAAAAAAATGATTTTTTTTTTTTAATTTACTCATATGTTCTTATTAAAAAATGATGCCCAATCAAAACAAAAAAGTGGCAAGCAACCAAAAAAAAGGCAATCACCCAAATTTATTAAGAAAGAAAAATCATGCCTAGAAAAAAATAAAATAAAGTAAAGTAAAAAAAATTCGCATCTAGTTAAACCAAAAAGAAAAGAAGAAGAGTAAAACAAAAGAAAGCACCTATAAGTACCTGTAGCACACTAGGAAAGCCACACACACACACACACACAACCCTAGCCGTCTAGTATGTAAGAGGAGGAGGGTGTAGTTCATTCATTAATTGTAACCATTCATCTCCCTAAATTGGGGAGATAGAATTTTGGTAGGCCAAGAGAGAAAACACTTGGGCCTCACCAATTTTCTATCTTCTTATTCTCTCCAACCAAACACCTATAAAATCACTTTTCTCTCCCTTATTTTCTGGCCTCCTTATTTCACCCTAACCAAATAGACCTTGAGTCTTATGTTCTCAAATTTTAAAATTCTACACAAATTATGTTTTTTCTTGGAAAAATGAAGGTGAAATCAATCTAAGAAGTAGTACTTGGGGAACCCCATGTCCCAACATATGTAAAATTCAATTATGATGCATCAGTGAGAGAAGAGAAATCTTGCATTTGCAGTAGTTACTAGAAACCTCAAGAGTTGAAGCAAGTGCAACACTCCTAGTAGTATCAAAATTTGCAAATTTGGGATACAAGCACATGATTTTTGAAGGTGAGATGCATTTAAAATATGATTTTAGCCTTTACACAACTCTTCTTTGTAGCCTCACTAGTCAATTGATGGTTGTTTTGTAACTCATACTTTTAGATTAACCAACTTTGTTGCCCACAATGTCACAAAAGTGGGGCTCTTTTGCGTAATTTTTCCTTTGACAACTCTTCTTTCTATATATAAAAAGAGCCAATAGGCTAATGAACAGTGTTTTTGGTTTATTGAGCATTCCTTTTTCTTTTTTTTTTTGTTCAAGTTCACCAATTTGGTTTGAGCTTGTTTTTGTTTTTTGTTTTTTTTTTTTTTTAAGATCTTTATATATTTACTTTGTACTTGTAACGTAAACTTACATTGTATATACACAAAAAGTAACAAATATTATATATGTGGGGGGTGAAAGCCCAACCTAGTGTAATGGGCCTGGGCCCTTATTGGGAGACTACTGTATGTTCGAAGAGAGGAAAATGTCCAAGAAGGAGTCCGTACGGAAGAAATATACCTGAAAAAGAACGAATAGTGTAGTCCGAGGAGATCACCATTGGTCCGAAGAGGTCATCGTCCTCGGACACAGAGAGCTTTGATCAAACAAACACCTGGAAGGTTCCAGTAACCTTCCTAACAGTTCCAATGATATGTACAAACCTCAGGCACGCATGGGGATAGCAGGAACGGAGAAATATCTAAAAGACAAACTTCAACCACCACATTAAATGCACTGCAACTACTTTTCTAGCCGCATTAATGTGGAAAAGACCCCTGAACAGTACCAACCCAGCTACCGCCACTCACACAAGGCTAAAGAAGACACCTGATGGGACAGGCACTCAAGTGGATGTCCGGATGATGAACAAGTGGACGTTAAAGATGAGGGGAGAGGGTGCTATATAAGGAAGAGAAACCTCTGATAATGGGGATCGGAACAAAAAAGAGAGAAAAGGAGAAAATCACATTACTGTAGCTCTAAGAACTGTAACCCACATTCATTCAATACAATTCCTCTTCGGATGTCTATGTTTGCATCTGTCCGAGTTCGATTGAATGCTAATTTACTCACAAGCATTACAGTCCAATACTGTTTAATTCACTACTAGCCCAGCTCTTTCACCCACTCTCTACAAATTCATTGTCTTGGGTTCATTGGGCTCACAATCCACACCTTTTGGGCTTGGGCTACAAAAATTGACCCTACAATTGGCGCCGTCTGTGGGAAGAGCTTGTGCAAGGGTGAAAACAACAGTTGATGATGGCAAGACGAGGTCAACAACAAGCAGAATCCAGGGCATCCCAACACGTGGACCCTTTTGTTAACTTAGAAAGGAGACAAGATCGTGAGAGCAGTGCACACACTGTGCATGTTGGCCAGAGCCAGTCACAAGGCGGAAGCCACATGTCCTATGCAGAGAAGAACTGGGATTTGCAACTGGAGGTAGAAAAACTAAAAAGGGAGTTGCGCCATGCAAAGAGGAAACGGGTTTCCTCGTATTCTGATGATGACCCTGATGACGAGCAGGATGCCACTTATCAACATAAATCTAGGACACTAGCCAGCGAGTCCTACACCTTTGAAGAGGAGTCCCATCGCAAGAGGCAACACAGAAGCCCATCGCGTGGAGACGTAGGAAACGATGACATGAGCAGGGCTCTAAATCAGATCTCTAGGTCACCCTTTACGCGCAGGATTGAGGAAGCGAGACTTCCTCGGCGCTTTAACCAACCAACGTTCACTATCTACAATGGTAAAACAGACCCCGTGGAGCACGTGAGTCATTTTAACCAAAGGATGGCTGTCTACTCCAGAGATGAAGCTCTGATGTGTAAGGTTTTCCCTTCCAGTCTTGGGCCAGTTGCCATGAGATGGTTTGACGGTCTGAAGGCAGACTCCATCAACTCCTTCAAAGAGCTCACTCAAGCATTCGGCTCCCGTTTTGTCACATGCCGAAGAGTGGCCAGACCCTTCTCTTCACTGCTATCCTTGACCATGTAGGAGGGTGAGTCCTTGAAGGCATATTCAGATAGATACTGGGAGATGTTCAATGATATGGAGGGCAACTCTGATGCAATGGCCCTCAGCACATTCAAGCTCAGCCTCCCTACTGACCATGGTTTGAGGACGTCCTTATCTGGCAAACCGGTCACAAACATGCGTCAACTTATGGACCGCATAGAAAAGTACAAAAGAGTTGAAGAGGATCAGCAGCAAGGAAAGGGTAAGGACAAGGTTATCCCCCAAGAGAGGAGAGATTTCAGGTCGGACCGTTATAACCATAGTAAACCGCGAAGAGATTTTGCTGGGCAATCAAGATCGACAAATCCTCAAGCGGTCAACACTGTGTTCAAAGAGCCAGTACACCAGGTCTTGGAGAAAATCAAGAATGAATCATTCTTCAGGTGGCCGAATAAGATGGTAGGAAACCCCGAGAGGCGCAATCATAATCTCTACTACCAGTACCATCAAGCCCATGGGCATACCACGGAGGATTGTAGGAGCCTATGGGACCACTTGGACCAACTAGTTCGTGATGGTAGACTAAGACACCTCTTGCACCCCTCCAGCGGCCGAGGAGGGCAGATGGGCTCAAGGCCACGAAGAGATGACCCTTCAAAGCCGCCACTAGGAACTATTAACGTCATTTTCGCCGCGTCGGGGGGGACAGGATCCTGGCCATTGAAAGTTATGTCGGTAGGCCGACCACCAGCAGGGGATATAAGCCGAGGTCTGAAGAGAGTTAAGTCTGGTGCTTCGCTTGTTATAGGGTTCTCGGACGAAGACATGATTGGCACCATCTAACCCCATGATGATGCATTAGTCATCACCCTCAGAATAGGAGGGTACGATGTGAAGAGGGTGATGGTGGACCAGGGTAGTGCTGTGGAGATAATGTACCTGGATCTCTACAAAGGGCCAGGCCTGAAACCCAGGACCTCACACCATACAATTCCCCCCTCATCAGTTTTGAAGGAAGGGTTGTCACCTCAAAAGGCCAGATACGCTTACCTGTGCAGACCGGCGCCGAAGTGGTAGAGGTGGATTTTATAGTGGTGGACGTGTATTCGCCTTATACGGCAATCGTGGTAAGACCTTGGCTTCATACACTAGGGGTTGTTTCCTCTACTTTGCATCAGAATGTCAAATACCCATCTAGAGGGCAAGTTCATGAGATCCGAGGAGACCAGTCCGCAGCCCGACAATGCTTAGTGGCTGCCATCCAACATGAGCCCGAGGCCGAGTCCTCATCCAGAGCCGAAAGGGGTTTATAGCAGTCAAAGTCTTGGGAATTGCCGGACGAAGGTTCAGACGGAGGCACTCGATGTGAAGATTTAACGAAAGTGGTTATTGGAGATGATCCTGATAAGTTCTTCCAAGTCGGATCTCAGCTACCTCTTCAGGAGAGGGAAGAGCTAATAGAGTTCCTCAAGCGAAACCTTGATGTATTTTCCTGGAGTGCTTACGAAGCCCCAGGGGTGGATCCACTGATCACCCTGAAGAAACAACCTCCTCGGCGCCCGTCCAAGGAGCATGCTGATGCAGTAAGAGAGGAGGTAGCGAAGCTCAAGCAAGCTGGAGCTATTAAGGAAGTTTTTTACCCTGAATGGCTGGCAAATACCGTTGTGGTAAAGAAGAAGAGTAGGAAATGGCGAGTGTGTGTGGACTTCACGGATTTGAATAAGGCTTGCCCCAAAGATCCATTCCCTATGCCGAAAATTGATCAGCTGGTGGATGCCACTGTAGGCCATCCTCGGATGAGCTTCCTGGACGCCTTCCAAGACTACCACCAGATACCACTAGCCCTAGATGATCAGGAGAAAACCGCTTTTGTCACCCCTATTGGTAATTACCACTATAAAGTGATGCCATTCGGCTTGAAGAACGCAAGGTCTACCTACCAGAGGATGATGACGAGGATGTTCGAGACACAGCTGGGCAAAAATATTGAGGTCTACATAGATGACATGGTGGTAAAGAGCAAAGTTGTCGCTGAGCATGTGAAGGACCTTGAAAGTACCTTTGAGGTTCTAAGAAAGTACAAACTGCAACTAAATGCTTCTAAGTGCTCATTTGGGGTGGGGTCCGACAAATTTTTGGGATACATGGTGACTCACATAGGGATTGAGGTTAACCCCGACCAGATAAAGGCCATCAACGATTTACGAGCTCCTCGGAATCCCAAGGAGGTTCAGAAACTGACCGGAATGACTACTGCCCTGAATCGATTCATTTCTAGATCAGCAGACAGGTGTCGGCCTTTCTTCTCTCTGCTCAACAAGTAGAAGGGTTTCGAATGGACTAAAGAATGTGCTTTGGCCTTTCAACAACTCAAAGATTATCTAGCTCAGCCACCAATCATGTCCAGTCTTGAGCCAGATGAGGTATTGTTCGCCTACATCGCTGTAGCTCCCTGTGCGGTGAGCCTGGTGTTGATACGATCAGACTATGGTGTGCAAAGACCAGTTTATTGCGTAAGCAAGTTGCTGCATGAGGCTGAGATCCGTTACTTGCCTCTGGAGAAGGCTATCCTAGCAGTGGTGCTCGGTACACGGAAGCTACCTCACTACTTCTAAGCCCATACGGTCATTGTCCTCACCCAACTCCCACTCAAGGCTATACTCCGGAGCGCTGATTACACTGGGCGGATTGCCAAATGGGGTACGATCTTAGGGGCTTTCGATATAAAATATATGCCCTGCACATCAGTCAAGGGTCAGGTCCTTGCGGATCTGGTGACTGAGTTCACGGAGCCCCAACCAGAGGAAGTAAAGCCTACGTTGAACATGGATGAAAAATCAGTTGGCATGATCTCCCAACAGAGTCCCTCCCATTGGGAAGTGTACGTTGATGGCGCGGCAAACCAAAGAGGTTCTGGAGTTGGGCTAGTGTTGATATCCCGCGAGAGAATCATTATCTAGAAGTCGTTAAGGCTGGACTTCTCGGCAACGAATAATGAGGCGGAGTATGAGGCCCTACTGATGGGAATAGCTATGGTCCAAAGAATGGGAGGAAAGTTCGTGGAGTTGTTCTCGGACTCAAGGTTAGTCGTAAGTCAAATACAAGGCGAGTTTGAGGCGAAGGACGAAAGAATGCAGGGGTACTTGAGCCGAATTAAATGTCTGCAATCGGAGTTCGACTCTTTCAGTTTGCTACACATCCCCAGAAGTGGTAACTCACATGCTAATTCTTTGGCCACGCTTGCTACCTTCTCGGCGCAAAACCTACTGAGAACCATCCTCGTCGAGGACTTGCATGGGCCTACAGAGGCAAAAAGAGAGGTAATCCAGGTTCACCAAGTCAGGGCCGGGCCCTGCTGGATGGACCCTATAGTTAAATTCCTAAAAGAGGATATATTGCCAGAAGAGAGAGCAGAAGCTGACAAAGTTCGGAGGAAGGCGACCAGATTCTGGTTATCCGAGGACCAGAAACTATACAGACGCTCCTATTCTGGACCACACCTGCTGTGCATGCATCCTGAAGCGTCTGAGCTATTACTAGAAGAGCTACACGAAGGAATCTGTGGGAGCCAAACTGAAGGTAGATCCTTAGCTCACCGAGCCCTCACCCAAGGCTATTGGTGGCCTAACATGTAAAAAGAAGCCCACGAGTATGTTAAAAAGTGTGATCAATGTCAGCGCTTCGCCCCAAACATTCACCAACCAGGGGGAACTCTTAATCCGCTATCTAGCCCTTGGCCTTTCGCCCAATGGGGCTTGGATATCGTGAGACCCTTCCCTAAAGCTGCAGGAAACAAGAAGTACCTTCTGGTCGGCACAGACTATTTCACTAAGTGGGTCGAAGCTGAGCCGCTAGCCAATATTAGAGACGTTGATGTGCAAAAGTTTGTGTGGAAGAATATTGTCACCCGGTTTGGAGTTCCTCACACTCTCATCTCGGACAATGGCCTACAGTTCGATAGTAAGGGATTCAGGAATTATTGCAGCGAGTTGGGAATTATAAATAGATACTCCACTCCTGCCTATTCCCAGGGCAATGGGCAAGCAGAAGCTTTCAACAAGGTCATAGTGAACGGCTTGAAGAAGAGGCTAGATGATGCGAAGGGCAAATGGGTAGAAGAATTGCCACGTGTACTTTGGGCTTACAGAACTACGCCCCGCAGGTCTACTGGAGAGACCCCCTTCTCAATGACCTATGGGGCTGAAGCTGTCATTCCTTTGGAAACCGGGTTCCCAACGTTAAGAACTAGCTCGTTTAGTCCTATCGGCAACAATGAGCAACTAGAGAAGAGCTTGGATCTGATTGAGGAAAGGAGGGAGAATGCAATGGTTCGGCTGGCACATTACCAACAAAAGCTCAGGCAGGGCTACAATGCTAACGTAAAGCTAAGGCCCCTGGAACCTGGTGATCTGGTGCTGAGGAAAGTTGTGGGCACTGCAAAGAACCCAGCTTGGGGAAAATTAGGACTCAATTGGGAAGGGCCATATCGTATCACTTCAGGAGCTGGCATTAGAGCATATTTCTTAGAAGACTTGGATGGTCATGTAATGCCACATCCGTGGAATGTAAATAACCTCAAGAGGTACTTTTATTAATCGAATCTTCTCTCCAACCGATATACCAATTCGCTACAGAAAGTGTTCTCTCAAGTGTTTAAACTTAAATCCAATCATGCCTGTAGTCCTCGGACCAGATGATTTGGATTAGTTAATACTCAGTCACCGTTCTCTAAGTGTTTAAACTTAAATCCAATCATACCTGTAGTCCTCAGACCAGATGATTTGGGTTAGTTAACACTCCGCTCCGTTCTCTAAGTGTTTAAACTTAAATCCAATCATGCCTATAGTCCTCGGACCAGATGATTTGGGTTAGTTAACACTACGCCCCGTTCTCTAAGTGTTTAAACTTAAATCCAATCATGTCTGTAGTCCTCGGACCAGATGATTTGGGTTAGTTAACACGTTCACAGTTCTCTAAGTGTTTAAACTTAAATCCAATCATGCCTGTAATCCTCGGACCAGATGATTTGGGTTAGTTAACACTCCGCTCCAGTTTCTCTAAGCGTTTAATCTCAAATCCAATTATGCCTGCAGTCCTCGGACCAGATAATGTGGGTTAGTTATCACTCCTTCACTATCTCTGTAGTCGTTGAAATTTAAAATGCCTTCATGCCTGTAGTCCTTGGACCAGGTGACATGGGCCAATTAATATCCCCCATACAGTTGTTATTATTGTAATATGACTTTGTAATGAACCACGCCTGAGATTCCCGAATGTTTTTAAACTAATTCTGGCTTGTATTGGTCCCCTTCCTTTGTGTGCATGTTTAGCGCTAACGTTAGTTATGTGTATTATTAGTATGATATAGTGATCAAGTTTATTCGCATTGCTATAAATGCAAAGTACAGTTATATGCAGCAATCATAAGTCATAAGACATGTAATGAAAACACTAGAAACAAAAGTGAAACTGTTTCATTGATCAAAATAAAAGGGTTTACAATGCCTTGCATAAAAACAAAATAAATACAAGTGCAAAACAAAAGCCCCTATGTCTAAGTCTTCGGTTGGGGGACCACAGGGTCGGCAGCCTGATCTATCCGAGTAGTAGCAGCTTTTGGAGCCTGGTCCTTGGGCTCAGAAGAGGTCTTCCCCTTTTCCAACCCCTTGCCCTTGTCCTTGGGTGGCTCAGCTTATTTGCCCTTGTCACCTGGCTGGTCAGACTCCTTGGAGGCCTCAAGGTTGGCAGTAGGGACTTGGCTGGCCAGGGGTTGATCCAAGGCCTCTGGGAGCTGTGTAGGAGGAGGATCGTCCACCGGGAGTTCTCGGATCTCAGGATCGTAGTATATGCTCCCAGGCAGCCTCAGGTCTGAGTCCGCAAGGACCCCGGCAGCATCCAGTGCCTTTCCCCAGGTTATGTCGCAGTAATCGCGGCTAACCGAGGCAAATTGCTCCGTAAGCTGGGACCCGGTCTCATCCACCCCCAGCTGGTATGCTGCTTTCCTCTCAGCCTCAATTGCCTCCTTGGCTAGTTGGGCATTCTGCTCAGCTAATCGGGTGCTCTCCTTGGCTTTCTTAAGTTTAGCTCTAAGCCCTTTCACCAACTCCCTCTCTGTTACCAAGTTAACCTCTGCCGTCTTCAGCAATTTACGCTGCTCCTCAGCCTGCTTCACAGTGTTTTTGAGGCCAGCATCAAGACTGTTCTTTTCGTTGGTCACATCTTTGAACTGCTCGGATAAATGAGCATATTCCTCCTTTAGCTGGCCTAGAGATTTTTCTGCCTCGGTCCGAGAGTGGATCGCCGCTTGGGCATCGAAATAGGTCTGCTTGTTCCACTCCTCGGCCACAAAAATCTGCTGAGTCATCTACATAACAAAGATTTTCAATAGAATGCTAAGAAAAGGGATAAGTAAAAACCAATACGCCAACTAAGCAAAATAGTTCACTTACCATGGCTATATCCCTCTTCAGGGATAGGAAGAGCTTCTGCTAGTTGAAACGCCTAAAGGACTCCATGTCATGCGGCAGGAGGAGTGGCTGCTCCAAGGCCTCAACAACATAACCTGCTCTCCCCCCATCATAATTCCTAAGG
Source organism: Quercus ilex subsp. ballota (assembly GCA_032727855.1). Lineage (NCBI taxonomy): Eukaryota > Viridiplantae > Streptophyta > Magnoliopsida > Fagales > Fagaceae > Quercus > Quercus ilex. The sequence continues at coordinate 34,145,684 of CM064911.1, forward strand.
GAGGCATCCCAGGGGATTGGAGCACCATCCAATTCCAGTTTTGGGGACCAGTTGCGAGTCCCTCGGCGCAAATCAGCCACATGGACCTCATCTCGGCTCTCGGTAGACGAGGCCCTTATTTTCCGGTGATCTTTCACCACCTTCTGTTGCTTGGTCTCTTTGGGTGGCAGTGCCTCCCTTTCTTTAGTCTCAAGGAGGGGCCTCTTTTTCTTCAGATCCTGCATGGGCTTCAGGCCGGGGTCAGGAACCTGGGATGGTGCTGGAGGCAGACTTACCACGGGTTGGGACGTACCAATCCCTTTTTGCCCAGCCTTCTTGCCCCTACTCTTCATCAAGTTCCTCAAGTCTGCCATATCTTCCTCGTCCGAAGAGTCGTCTGGAAGAGCAGTTACTAGTATAGGAGGGTGAACACCAGACTGTCTGTCAACTTCCTCTTCGGCGTCAGATACTTCTACCACTTGAACCCCTCCTGAAGCTTCTCCTTCAAACTTGAACTCGTCAATTTGCTCGTCAAGTGAGGGGGTTGAAGAAGCGACTCTCTCCTCGGCCGCAGCGGGTACAAGAGGAACCTGTTGAATTGGCTAGAGGAGCAACAGCATGCCCTGAGGATTGGGATGTTGCATGGGTGCAAGATCTTCCGGAGCTAAAAAACCATGTCGTCCGACGTCTATCCGTCTGAGACTGTAGTCCCCTTGAGTAATGGCGTTGCCAACCGGCTGGATTTCTTTTCACTTTGACGTATAACCAAGAATGAGGGGAACAGATCGGAGCTGCCCGTCTTCGCTCACGAAGATTTCCGACCGGAGTAAGTAATTTAGCGCGAGGATATTTGAGAGGCTAAGCCGAGGAGCAACTTGTCTTCTATCTGTAAATATCACAAAGAAAACTTGCTCAAAAACGTGAAGATAATGATGCACTCAAAGGAGAAAGCAGATTGTTAAAAATGTGAAGATCCTAAATCTATTGTCAGGAAACCTAAGTCTAAAGGATCCCACCTGGCTTTCCTGGTTGGGTCGGGCAATGAAGACCATCATGCCACGTGCCCGAGACGATCAGATAGTCGTCTTTCATCCCTTTATTGGACTTGGGAAGGCAGGAGACGAGCCTAATGACGTCGGACCGGGATTTAAGATAGTACCCCGCCCCCTTCTGGCTATGACACTCGTACATATGCACCACGTCATGCCAGGTAAGTCCTAACCCTAGGTGGCGGTTTAGGGCCTCAATCGCTCCTAGGATCCTAAAGAGGTTGGGCGCGCATTGCTCAGGAGAGAGCCTATGGTTACGAAGATAGCCTAAGGTGACAGAGCCCATAGGAAGGGTCATTCCCCCTTCTATGAACGCAATCATGGGAATTACGACCTCCCCCTCTTCTCGGTCGGTCAATACCCGCTCCAGAGGACAATACCTCAGGTTTACCCCCCGGGGTATGTCGTAGGTCTCCTTAAATTCCTCTATTCGGGCAGGACTATCAACAAGTTCCTCGAATCTACCCATTCTTGGCTAACTAGAGAAGAGCGCGAGGCAGTAACTGGCAACTAGGGTCGGAGTGCCGAAAGCACTGGCCGAGAAGAAGATGGAAAGTTAGAAATGGCGAAACTTACGCGAATTAAATCTAAAAGTGATCCTTGAACTCGCGGTAGGGTTCTTACAGACCCTGGAATGAACTGGGACTGATAATCGAATATGCTCGGTGAATGTAGGTACTCGAGTTTGCTAGACAGTCTAAAGGATTTGCAAAGTAAAGAGGAAATAACCTTTTCTGAGGCTTTATATGGGAGCAAGCGAAGGGTTAGGGATTATCCCGCCCAAATTCTAAGGAGAGATCACGTCCGTTGGATCAGTAGCCCACCGTTGGATGCCAAAGACAAAACGCCGCCTGGAGTAATTGATAATGCCTCGGGGAGACTGAAACGACAGCAGCATTAATGGGACGCCTACATCTATGCCCACACGTGTGTCAGTTCAGATATTTTTGCTGTTTCAAACTCCCACTTCGTGACAGGTCAAAATCCTATTTTTTCTCCTCGGATGCGAGGGAAAAACTAACATTTTGAGGGGCTATTGTGGGGGGTGAAAGCCCAACCTAGTGTAATGGGCCTGGGCCCTTATTGGGAGACTACTGTATGTCCGAAGAGAGGAAAATGTCCAAGAAGGAGTCCGTACAGAAGAAATGTACCTGAAAAAGAACGAAGAGTGTAGTCCGAGGAGATCACCATTGGTCCGAAGAGGTCATCGTCCTCGGACACAGAGAGCTTTAATCAAACAAACACCTGGAAGGTTCCAATAACCTTCCTAACAGTTCCAATGATATGTACAAACCTCAGGCACGCATGGGGATAGGAGGAACAGAGAAATATCTAAAAGACAAACTTCAACCACCACATTAAATGGACTGCAGCTACTTTTCTGGCCGCATTAATGTGGAAAAGACCCCTGAACAGTACCAACCCAGCTACCGCCACTCACACAAGGCTAAAGAAGACACCTGATGGGACAGGCACTCAAGTGGATGTCCGGATGATGAACAAATGGACGTTAAAGATGAGGGGAGAGGGTGCTATATAAGGAAGAGAAACCTCTGATAATGGGGATCGGAACAAAAAAGAGAGAAAAGGAGAAAATCACATTACTATAGCTCTAAGAACTATAACCCACATTCATTCAATACAATTCCTCTTCGGATGTCTATGTTTGCATCTGTCCGAGTTCGATTGAATGTTAATTTACTCACAAGCATTACAGTCCAATACTGTTTAATTCACTACTAGCCCAGCTCTTTCACCCACTCTCTACAAATTCATTGTCTTGGGTTCATTGGGCTCACAATCCACACATTTTGGGCTTGGGCTACAAAAATTGACCCTACAATATATATTTGCAAAAAAAAAATAATAATAAATATTGTACAAATTTTGCAAATGTGTACAACATTTGCCAATTTTTATGATTGTAAGTATAATGTATATTTCTATATATAAAAAGAGTGAATGGGAAAAGTTATAGTAACTTTGCTACAGTAGTTTTGATTTGTTCAATTTTCACTATTTCGCTGGCCGCATTTTTTTTTTTTTTTTTTTTTGTAAATGTGTAAAGCTACAATAGATTTGCTATATTAATTTTTATTTGTCCAATTCTCACTATTTCACATTATAATAAAATATTAACACAACAAATAGGTACAATATTTTATCAAATGTTGAGATGTTATTCATTATAGGTTAAAATAAAATAATAAAATATCATACTAGAACCAACCACAACTAAAAATAAAGGTATTGTGAAAAAAGAAGTGCTACATCTACAATATTTTTCACAACACTTTCATAACAAATCATAGGTGGTAAATTGTTATTAGTTCTAATTTAAACCTACCAATGTAGCAAAGTTTTTTTCTCACCAATAACAACCTGTAGCAACCTACTAATTATTATTTGTTATGAAAATGTCATAGACATAGCATTTTTTGTGTGAAAATGTTAAGATATCTTGTTGTCGTCATAATATTTTCAAAACTACTAATATGTCAATTCTTTACAAGTTAAAATAAAATATAACAAAATTATAAAAGTATTATGATAATGTTGTGTCATTCTGTTGTGTTTTTTTTTTTTTTTTTAAATTGTTGATTGATTCGCTTTGTTAAGCTAAAATTTACTATTTCACATACAATTTTCTTGAGTTGACTTTTTGTATTTTTTTTTTTCTTTCATTGCACACCATTTTAAGTAAAACTACGTAATTTTACACATAAAAACAAAAACAAAAACTTAAAGGAAAAAAAAATTTCATCCTTTATGTTTGGGGTAGTTTACAATTCCTCCTTAAATTTTCAAATTAAGTAATTTTTCCCTGAATATTTTGGAAGAAAACAAATATGTCATATTGCTATTCTCTCAGTTAAATCCTAATAAAAAATTATGATTTTTAAAATATTTTATTGTATAATGTCTAAATTACTCCCGCTAAATTTTAAAATTCTAAAAAAAATTATAACTATTGCTACAACTATTTATATGGTAGGTTGTAATTGATAAAGAAAAAATAATAAGTTCATATGAAAGTAACAAGTTGCTAATCATAATCTGCTACGTAAAATAATCATAGAATTACGACTTTTTATTCTGTACTAAATTACTCTCCAACAATTGGTTTCCAGGTACTCAGAAGTAATTTAATTCTATATTACTATTCCTGTGTCCTAACATCTATCTAACCATGCAAACTCCCAAGTCATAACCATAAAAATCATAGTATTCTCTCTTCAAAGCCATATCTTCCAAACATTACTATTGATACATATACTGTCCATATGGAACAAAAACCTCGCATAGCTATTCTACCAAGTCCAGGGATGGGGCATCTCGTCCCTTTTATTGAGTTTGCCAAACTACTCGTTCTTCACCACAACTTCCACATCACATGTATCATTCCCGTATTTGGTTCTCCATCTAAAGCCATGAAAGAAGTCCTCGAAGCCTTGCCCACAAGCATAGACAATGTCTTTCTTCCACCAGTGAACTCTGAGGGCCTCGAAAGCTTACCACTCGGAGTCCAAATTGCTGTCACCATGACTCGTTCACTGCCATCATGACTCGTTCACTGCCATCTCTTCCAGAAGTGTTAAAGTCTTCTCGAGTTACTGCTTTGGTCGTTGATATCTTTGGGATGGATGCACTACATGTTGTTAATTAAGGAACTAAACATCCCACCTTACGTTTATTTCACGTCAAATGCTTTTACGTTGTTATTGCTTTTGCATTTGACAAAGATAGATGAGACAATTTCATGCGAGTATAGAGACCTACAAGAACCATTGAAACTCCCTGGGTGCATACCTATTCACGATAGAGATCTTCCAGAATCAATTCAAGATCGAACAAGTGAATTTTACGAAATGTTTCTTCTCAGCGAAATGGGCTGCGATTAGCTGAGGGTATTATCCTCAATACTTTCATGGATTTGGGAGAAAGTGCTATAAAAGCATTGTTAGAAGAACATAAAAATCTCTCACTTTATCCAATTGAACCCATTGTTCAAACTGGTTCAACTTCAAGCAATCAGGTTGAAGGGTCAGACTGCTTAAGATGGTTGGATAATCAGCCACATGGCTCTGTCCTATTTGTTTTGTTTTGGAAGTCGTGGGACCCTCTCATATGAACAAACCAATGAGCTCGCCCTTGGATTAGAATTGACTGGGCATAAGTTTTTATGGGTTTTAAGAAGCCCGAATAATAAATCTGATGTTGCATGCCTTGGAGACCAAACCCTTGAAAACAACCCTCTTGCTTTCTTACCAAAAAGGTTGGTAGAGAGGACTAAAGGGAAAGGTCTACAAGCCCAAGTGCTTAGCCATGGGCCTTGGACTAAAGTCTCACAATATCACCAACAAATACAAAATCATTTAATGGTAAGTTGTATTTGTTGGTGATATTGTGCACATTAATAGTATTCCAACCCGATCTCCGTAAGTTTTTTCTTTATTTTACTAATATTTGTTAACAAAAGTCATTACAAAATATAAAGAGTGGAGATATTTTTTTTTTTTTTTTTTTTGAGAAACAAAAATAGAGGAAAGTTGAAAACCAATCACACTTGATGATCTAAATCATTCTTTCACATCGCAAGGAAGTTACAACAATTTAATATTAATTACTAGATTATTATAATAATGATGCTAGTGAATTATAAAAGTTAAAGTTTTACTTGGATAATGAAGCTATTTAACAAGCTATAATAATGTATGTTTATTAAAATCTTAAGTTAACTAAGGAAAAAATTATCATTATTAGCAACGCTTTTATTGTTATTATTGATAATTTGATAGTAATATATCAACGACGAAACTAAAAAACTTTTCTTGATAAAGTATTTGCAACAATATTAGAGCATTCTTATCAAGGATGTTATAATGCTAAAATGCTATATTTGACATCCAAAACACCAAAATACCTTATACATCAAACATGCCAAATATTAAAACTAAATATTAATTTTTTAATCCCCACCCACACGTGCCAAGTCCATCTGCATTTTCTCACTCACACAAGCTGCCTCTTCTTCCTTTTCTTTTCTAGTTCAGACTCAACTTTAGTCTCCAGCGACCACAACTGCCGTTGTTTCTCGCTGCTCACTCAACTTTCATTGTTGCCCATCACCAACCACGATTCCTTGGCTGGAGGAGTCGACTAGCTCTAGTGACTATTTGTGGTCATCGCGACATTGCGCTGTTGTTGCTTGTCTACGATTTACTCCCGAGTCTAGTTGGTTTTTATCCAGCGATGCACGACGGCCCAATGGAGCTCCTTGCTGTAACCCCAACCCTCGTGTGTTTCTGGATCTCCACTCTTGGGTACCAATTTGATTTGATGTAATTTAACTTGATCCTCTTGTGTCTCTGGTTTGTTAGTGACTTAATCCTCTGTTTGGGTATTGAGGTCTCATGATCTAAAGAAGACATCATTTTATCACAAAGAAATTAAGTATGTGTTGGATATTTTGAAAGAAATTGGCTTGTGAATTGTGGAGGTTTTGGGTTGTGGTGGGTTGTGAGTTTGTTTTGCGAGTTTGTGGGTAGTGTTTGATGGTTGTAGTGGGTTGTTTCAATGGGTGGCAGTGGGGTGTGGGTTGTGGTGGGGTTGTTTGGGCTTGTTGCAGTGGGTTGTAGTGGCAGTTGGTAGTGGTAGTAGATTGTGGTGGCTGGTAGAGCAGTCGGAGAGGATGAGAAAGGTGAATTGGGTTTTAAAAAAAAAAAAAATAATTAGGTTGTTTATATTATTTTAATGTGTAATGTGTTAAAATAGAAGTTTTGATGTTGGGTGTATTTAAAAGTGAGATGTTAAAATGAATAAAGTGACATTTTGAGATGTTAAATGCTATATTTTTTAGCATTCTTGATGTGAATGTTCTTAGCAAAGACAAATGTCTGTACTAATGTCATGAAAGTGGACATTTAAAGCATATCAACGACGACTTTCAGTTGTTGCTAGCTAAAAACCAAATTTCCTACACTGATGATAAACCAATTGCCTATAAATTGCTTGTTAGGGCATGACATTTGGCTTACCCTTTCACTGATGATATACTTCCATACATATCATGGAGTTCAATTATACATATTGTGGAGCTCTTAAAAAATAAGAAGATAAAAAATCATCTCATTTATATATAGTTCGGGTTTTATATTTTTTGCTTTATAATAATGTATTATTTTATAATTTATTGATTGAATAGCAAAACACATTTTGATTGGTATCAAATTTGATGTGTGATAAATATTGAAAGAATATTTGATCTAAAATTTTAATATAAAGATACTGATTAATTTTAACAAAATTAATACCAAGGATAACTTGAGTCAAAGCGTATATCAATTATGAGTATGATAAAATATTAAATCTATAATAACTTATTATGAAATAGTATTACATTGAAATAAAATTATATCATATAAAAGATGAACTTAACTTTTATAAATACACACTTATTAGTTACTACGTACTACTGAGATGATCTAGCATTCTCATCAAGAGTGTTATAAATGCAAAAATGTTATTTTTAGCATTTATAATCACAAAAACCTAATTCATCAAAGATGCCATATGCTAAACAATTTGACATGTTGCTGCAATGAACTTTCATTTTTGAGAGCACATTGTAGCAAGATGTTATAAACTTATAATTTCTTAAAAGAGAGAGAGAGAGAGAGTAAAAAAATGAATAAAAAATAATAAAGAAAGAATATTTAAATGAAATGGTAAAAAAATAGAAATTTTGAAGTTAGGGGTATTGTAAAGTGATGTGTTAAACAATTTGACATGTTGCTGCAATGAACTTTCATTTTTGAGAGCGCATTGTAGCAAGATGTTATAAACTTATAATTTCTTAAGAGAGAGAGAGTAAAAAAATGAATAAAAAATAATAAAGAAAGAATATTTAAATGAAATGGTAAAAAAATAGAAATTTTGAAGTTAGGGGTATTGTAAAGTGATGTGTTAAATGCTATAAAGTTAGGTTTTTAAATACTAAATGCTAAAATTTTTAGAACTCTTGGTGAGAATGCTCTTAGAACATACCTACATTACATACATATATGCATACACACATAATTACACAATATGCGCGCGCGCACACACACACACACACATACATATATGTATGTGTGTGTCTATGTGCGCATGTGAGTGCATGCGCAAGCTTCAAAATAAAGATGACAAATTTAAATTTTTTTAATATTGACATCTTTGCAATTACAATAATAATAATCCCATAGCCTCCCCAAATGCAATTCCGGGATAAAGAAGTATTTTTACAATATCTAAAGTATAGTTTTTGCTATAATTTCTTAGACAACCATTTTAGGGAATCACTTAACATTAGACATAACTATTATTTCTCCTTCTATAATTAAAGCATCATTCATAAGAAGTCCCTTGGATGCATCTAGGAGATCCTTACGAGGCATAAAGTGTGAGAAACCCCATTCATTTGAAAAGGCAGTGAACCAATGTTTTTCTGTAAGAAACAAAACAAAACAAAAAAATTGAGACAAAAATTACACAGGAACAAAACAAGGTGAAAGAGAACAGGAGGCACGTGTGTGTGCACACTCACATATAAGCATACATACCTGTTTTTTCCACGTGATTTTCATTGTTAATTTGGTCCTTTATACGTATCTTGAATTTTGCAAAAAATTTGTGCTCAGGTGGAACACAATCACCACAATCACAACATAAGAGGAAGAGAGATATCTCTTTCATTTCTCCATTACAAATTCCTTTGGGGTAAAACAGTAACTTCCTGCATGGATTCAATAAAAAGAGTCAAACAATAGGTTCTAAGTTTCAAAAAGGAAACTTTCCTTTTTTTTTTTTTTTACAACAATAAAAGTCCTGCTTATAATAATACCTATCAAAAAAAATTTTAAAAAAAAATTAATACCATTTCACATCCCCAACTTGAAATATTCGAGAACAATATGTCACTTTATCCAGTGATGAAAAGTTTTCAATCTTCCAAGCCATAGTACGGTTAAGGGGCTCTTTTATCATAGTAAGAACCTCCCGCTTGGCATTGCGTTCATGAACAAAAAGCTCAGCACCAAATACGCAACAATCATTGACAAGATATCCTTGAGAAAGATCATCGAAACATTTAAGGGATAGAAATTTGTGAAAGCCCCATTCAGTCTTGATATCATGGAATCTTCTAATTACCCCATCGACATCTACACACACAAAAAAAGATGTGTTAGATTAATTTTTGAGAGAATTTAAAATTTAACATGGTATCAAAATAAAAAGTCCCGAATTTAAATTTTTCCTGTGACCTCCTCACATTCTATTTAAATTTTCACGTGTTGAGTCTCTACTCAATAGTAGCTCAGGTGTCTAACACGTGAATAAATTTGTCATCTCCTAATAGTTTAAGTTTTTGAGAAAATTGGTAATTTAACAATTTATACCAAAATACAATCATAAAAGATGAATCATGTTTATGATTGTATTTTGGTATAAATTGGTATAAGTTGTTAAATTACCAATTTTCTCTAAAACTTAAACTATTAGGAGATGGTAAATTTATTTACGTGTTGGATATATATATATAAACTATGAGAAAGCAAACCTTGAATGGTCAAGAATTTGTCTTGTATTTGATCGAACAGGAACAATTTGAAGCTGACATAAATTTCCCAGCCAAGTGTGTACTTTTCGGTGTCAACAATTGCCAAGTAAATTGAGATGTGACCACTTCCATTCATTTCCTCGTTTCCTTTTGGATAAATAGACAACCTCCTGCAAAATAAAACTGACTACATTAGAAGTAAACATTTATGTTTGAATAGAAAAAATAAGAATTAGAATAATATTAGAGCCCACCATTTGTGTCCACTAGCTTTAAAAACACCAGAGTCATACTTTTCCTCCCCAGTATCACATAGTAAAGAGTATGACTGTATTTTAAGTAAGTAATGCGCTGGACGAAAATGTCTTTTTGTTCTTTTGATTGCTGCAAAGCCTGCAATACAATAGGAATATTTAAATACACTGTCTAATAACAATTGGGCAATGAGATACGGGTCAAGTTCGGCAACAATTTCAATCAAGCAGTGCTAAAGCATAATCATCATAGGTCAAAGAAATATTTAACAAAATAAATTAAGGCCAATGAAAATTAAAAAATGAATAAACCATATGTAATGATTGATGATACAGCATATTTCCTTTGTATCACCCATCATGACATGTTATTGTTTTCATCCTAAATTGGAACGTGTGGCTTTTCAAATATCACATTTTTCAAGATTTTAATTGAACTTTTACAAATAAACAAAGTAAGTTAAATATATAGATCTTCTCAAAAAAAGAAGAAGTTAAATATATTGATGACTTTGTTTTTTGAAAGGAATAAATTGATGAATTAAGCTTATCCAAAGGCACACTTTGTATTTTCATTATTGCACTTAATTCATATTCTCAGCGCCAGCAAGACTCCTATCAAATTGTCCATAAAATTAATCACATAGATAAGAAAGCGATCTTACTATTGATCATGAATTGTAAACATAAGAGAAAAAATTAAGAAAAAAAATGATAAAAGTTTTATAAGCACAAAATCAATGACTGAAGACATATTACATCCAGGGCAGCACCAAGTGTAGTTCAGAGTGGTCACATGCCTACCTTGACTTGAATATGTTTTTAATGTACCTTTAAAATTAATATGAGTTGTTGACCACCCTAAAAAAAACTTGACCACCTTAAAAAAAAGCTTAAACACCTTAAATAACAATTTGAGCCCATTAAAATTAAATTCTTCCTCTCCAAAAAATTGCAAGAAATATTATGTTCGCAACATTTTCGTAACAAATCCTAAGTAGTAGATTGTTACTGATAGACAAAAAAAAAAAAAAAAAACAAAAAAAAAAAATTCAATGGTATGTTCAAATTAAAACTAGTAAAAACTTACCACCTAGGATTTGCTATGCAAGTTTTGCAAAAATATTGTGGACGTAGTACTTATCAAAAATTGTCCAAACAAACAAATTAGCCTAAAAGCCCAAATTAAATGTTTAATTGTGATTTTTTTTAATTGTGTTTTCAAATGGCATATTTTAAGATTGCCATTTTTTTATTTAAAAATGCACACTTTTCAAGTAGTTAGTCTATTAGTACTTGATTTAGTCTTTAGCCAAATTTGTTGAATTTATGTGATATATTTTTTCAAAAAGATAATACATTTTGTTTATATTGTTACTTGTTTAGGCAATATGTTGGTAATTAAATGAGAGATTAGTAGTTTAATAATTGTTTAATCGTGTACATTGAAATAGATGTAGCTAATAATATTGATAGTGAAGTTATCATATCATATAATAATTTCAAAATATGAAAACTTGTGAAGAAAATTTTAAAACTTTATGTATTTGGGCGTGTTTTTTTTTTTTTTTTTTGATGTTAACATATTCAAATTTTATTTTTATTAAAATTTTTATTAATTTAAGTTTTTTAATGACCACTCTAAAAAAAATTTCCTAGAGCCGCCACTTATTATATCTCTAACATTAAAATTTTTTTTTTTCCTCTTAGTCTATCCATGTTTGTAAAATATAGACATTATTTGTAATGTTGTTCTAATAACGTTATTTGTATTTTTTGAAAATACGTGTGGGTGAAAAAGTGTGTGGAACTTCCGAAAGGAGCTTAAAACGTTTTCAGCCTTAGGAGAATAGAACTTCCTTTCTCATGAATCTAAAACCCCCCCTATATCTTAAGAGAACATCTAGAAATCTTCAAAATGACCAAAACACCATGAAAACATCCAAATTGAGAAATACTTCAAAAATTTGTAAATAATCAATATACCCCTAAAAACTTGAAAATGACAGAAATATCTTATAAAAACTTTAAAATAATTTTTTTTTAAATACCCCATAATAACCTCCAAAATGATAGAAATGGCCTCAAAATTTCTAAGATGACCAAAATATACTAAAAACCTTGCATAAAACATTTATAATGATTGAAATGCACACAAAACCTCTATAATGACCAAGATACCTTAGAAAAACTTCTAAAGTAACAAAAATACTCTCAAAATGTTCCCAACGTTTTCAAAATGACCAAAATACCCTTAAATGCTCACCTAAAACCTTTATAATGATCAAAATGCTCTCATAAGTTCTAAAATGGCCAAAATTCCATGGAAATATCTAATGTGATAAAAATACCCTCAAAATTTTAAAGACCACAATATCTTAAAAACTTCTACTATTATTGAAATGTCCTTAAAACCACCAACTAAAAAAATATTGAAACAATGTAAATAGTAGCTCTTCAAAACATTCAAATAACCATGATATGCCTCAAAATTATGGGCAAACGCCTTTAAAAGTTTAAAACTTTCTAAAAAACAACTTTCAAATATATTTTTTTTCCGTTCTTTCTTTATTGGGAAAAAAAAGGTCGATAGTAGTTTCTTTTAGTTGTTAGTTTTTCTTAATTATTTTAGTTTTTTTTTTTTTTTTTTTGTAGCACACTTATTGTGCTTATTATTTTAATTTGCAATAATTTTATTTTGATTGTGTTTGTGTTTAGGTTGATTTTTGTTCTACAGTAAACATTTTAAATTAATGTATAAAAATCTAGGAAAAATTTGATGTTGAAATAAACGAAGAGTTGTAGTTGAGATATCATTCCCTCTTTTTTTTTTTTTTCTCAAGAGCAAGATTTGAAATAATATCCATTTGTTTGATGTGTTTGCATGGGGTTTAGAGAGTATGAAAAGCTTGATATTCCTTTATTATGAATATTTAAATTAAATAAATAAATAAGAAACAAAAATAATAGAGTAAACTAATAATCTTGGAAAGGGAAAGAGAACATATTAAGGTTATCGCTGAGCTTGGTTTCCTCCATGACTTCAAATTTTGGTGTTTACTGTCTAGAAATCACTTTCTTGAAAACTACAACCTAATTTGCATTATTTATAGGGTAATCAATAGGAATGTCCTCCACAACAATGCCTTGGCACTTTACACACGAAACCGTACGTGCGAATGTGATTGGTTCGAAGGAAAGAATAGACAAGGAATCAAGATGCAAAGAAAAAGAAGGATTGATGCCTATTTTGGAGAACTAGGCTTCCTTTTGGAATCAATGTACGAAGAAACCATGATAAAGACTTTTAGTAGTTTTTTCTTTTCCTCTTGGTAGGAGTTTTCTCTCTCACCTAGGGTGAGTTTTCTTTATGCTTTGCGTGGTTCTCTTTTTTCATTTTTTTCGCTTTTCTTATTCATTTCACACTACTGCTTGCTAAGCCGTGGTACCCAACAAACTTTTTCTCCTTTCTTTTTCTTTACACACCGCTGCTTGTTAAGCCGTAGTACCCTACAAACCTTTTTCTAGTTTTGATCCTTGGCTGTTTCGACACTCACATGGACTCAGATTTCATTGAATGCTTGCACCACATAACCTTAACGGAGGATGAAGGGGAAGTTCTCACGGTTTGATCCACTCAGAGAGAAAAATTCCTGGAAGAATGCTCACTCAGTTTGATAGGAAGATTTCTCACATCTAGACCCTACAACCAAAGAGCGGCCAAATCACTATTGAGGTCGGTTTGGAAGTTTGGGAATGACCTGCGGATTGTGGACGTAGGGGATAGACTTTTCCAGTTCAAATTCACCATGTAAAGCCAGTTGAAGTGGGTCTTAAATAATGGGCCATGGAGTTTTGATAATCAAATACTAGTACTTAGACGATGGGAGAGAGGCATGATAGCAAGGTCAGCTACCTTCACACATATCTCTTTCTGGGTTCAAGTGTGGGGGTTACCTTTTGATTTAATCCATGAAGATGCAGGTTGGGACATAGCGAAAGGGCTAGGGAAGGTGATTGAGGTAGATAGTAAAGCTTTGGACTCAGAACAAGCTCGCTTCATCCGTATTCGCCTGGAAATACCCCTGGATAAACCCCTCCATAGAGGTAGTTATGTGGCAGACCCTGAAGGAGAACAGGTAAGAATTGGTTTCAAATATGAAAGACTGGTGGGTTTATGCTTCCAGTGTGAAAAGCTTGGCCATAAGATGAAAGAATGCTCACGACCAAGGGATGCATCCCTGGTTGAAAATCCATATGGAGAATGGCTAAAAGTAGGTTTTCGACGGAAAGACGATAACCCAAACAGGAGACCCCCATAGCGCCAGAGGATGAATTCGGAGATAGGTAGGTCAAAGAAATATTTAAAAAAATAAATTAAGGGCAATGAAACTTAAAAAATCATTAAATAACATGTCATGATTGATGATACAACATATTTCCTTCGTATCACCCATCAATAAACAAACTAAGTTTTTTATTTTATTTTATTTTATTTTATTATTATTATTATATGAAAGGAATAAATTGATGAATTAAGTTCATCCGAAGGCACACTTTGTCTTTTCATTATTGCACTTAATTCATAGTCTCAACGCCACCAAGACTCCTATCAAATTGTCTAGAAAATTAATCTCATAGATTTGAAAGCGATTTTACTATTGAGCATGAATTGTAAACAAATACCTTCTCCAATTTTGGACATTTGAGGCGGTTGAGAAACTTGATGTCGAAACAAACAAAGAGCTATAGTTGAGATATCATTCCTTTTTTTTTTTTCTCAAGAGCAAGATTTGAAATAATATCCATTGTTTGATGTGTTTGCACGAGGTTTAGGGAGTATGAAAATCTTGATATTCTTTTATTATGAATATTCAAATTAAATAAATAAATAAGAAACAAAAATAACAGAGTAAACTAATAATCTTGGAAAGGGAAAGAGAACATACTAAGGCCATCGATGAGCTTGGCTTCTTCCATGACTTTAGATTTTGGTGTTTACTATCTAGAAATCACTTTCTTGAAAACTACAACCTAATTTGCATTATTTATAGGGTAATCAATAGGAAAGTCCTCCACAACAATGCCATGGCACTTTACACACGTAACCGTACATGTGAATGTGATTGGTTCGAAGGAAAGAATAGACAAGGAATCAAGATGCAAGGAAAAAGAAGGATTGATGCCTATTTTGATTGGGTAGAAGAGGAGAATTGCAGAACTAGGTTTCCTTTTGAGATTAAAGTACAAAGGAACCATGATAAAGACTTTAGTAAAAAGTAAACAACAACAAGAAAAAGTAAAGGAAAAAAAAAAAAAAAAAACAACAAACAAATGAATGAAGCCTTATTAAAGCTAAGGCAACCACACCCATGACGTTTTTATGTAAAATGACAAATTTAATTTCATTTATACCATATGAGTGGATCACAATATGAAAATTGCATATTGAATTATTATTTTTATTAAAATAAGTAAATAAATTTTTTAAGCATATATTATTATAAGAGCATTCTTATTGGGTTATGCAAAATAAATATAAATTCATTTTAGATGATGAATAATCATTCATTATGCACTGCTCTTCAAATTTTTACATATTGCTACAATATAGATGATAATCATGATATTATACAACAACATATATATGATTTCTTCTATGTTTTTTACTCTCTCTCTCTCTCTCTCTCTCTGCCGTTAAATTACAACCATCACTGTTGTAGGATCATTGTTGTCATCGATCCTAGTGTTGGTGGGGTCAGTCATCATCATCCATTCTCGCACTCTCTCTCCTCCTTCCTCTTCCTTATTTCATAGGCTCTACCTCTTAGATTTGGATTGTTGTGATAGTTGTCATGGCTGGGGTGGGTCATTGATGCTAATGTTATTGGGTTTTGTTTTAGGTTTTGGTTCCAACAATTTTGGTATTTGTCGTGGCTAGAGAGGATAGTTAGTGTCAGTGTGGGTTTTTGCTAGGTCAAAGGTGGATTTGTTTTTGGATTTTGGGGCAATGGTGGGTTTGGCCGTGAGATGATGATGTTTTTTGGGTACAATTATTATTTTTTTGTGTGAGTATAAAATATATTATTTTAATTGGATGAACTATAAAATAAAGAATAAAATGTATGATGTTTTGTTATAGCAGCTATATAAAATAGATAAAATGATATTTTTTTTTTTTTTTTTTTTTTTGAGAATCAACGTAGTACCTTTTATTTAATGAATACCATCAAAGTTTGCAAAAACACAAGAATGAAACTGTGGTGGAACATCCTCCAACCACGCACTATAATCTGAAACATTTAAAGCAAAATGAGCTAAAACATGAGCAACCATATTACCATCTCTCTTAATATGAGAATAGTGTAATTTACTAAAACATCTAGCCATAACAACACCAAACTATACCCTTTTTTTACATTTATCATCTTGAACTTTCATAATCCACGATTACTATCTTAAACTATAATTTGTATTTCACTCTGCACCCTACCATCAATTGGGTTGTTAACTTGGATGGAAAAAGTATGTCACATGCAACGCACATGACCTTTGCATTGACACCACATAAAAGGACCGAATTAGCCCACTTCAATCTTTTAAATTGTATGAACCCAATGTAGTCTTATTCAGTTAAATTACTTATAGAGAAAAGTTAACGGATGCTGTAAGAGAATTTATTTATAAAATATTTTTAGAAACTTTTGGAATATAAAAGAGAAAAAGTAACTTATTTTTAACAACTTTTAATATTTTCCATAAAAACTATATCAAAACTTTCATAAAATAGTGCATTAACAAATGTACTAAATGCATCCATTAATAAAACCCTTACATAGATCTTGAACATATCTTAATAGATTAGTTGCTAACAACCACACCAATCTATGCAATGTACACTCGGTTTCCCAAAAAAGCATAAGAAAAAAAATGTGCTTTGCTCAAAAGTTGGTGGCTACTTCTCTACTTTTTTCCTTGTTCCTAGTTCCTACCTTGTACTTCTTCCTTCTTTTTCGTGCTTATTTATTCAGATGGGAAAAAAAATTAAAATAATAAATTGTATACAAAATGGCCCAATGGGCCTAAACTGTGTAAGTTGTTTTTTTTTTTCCACGAAACCTCACAAAGTAAAAGCATGGACAGCGGATCCAAGATATTAGCCGCGTTAAAACATGGACAGCAGAACGACGTCGTCGTCAGCTGATTTGATAAGCCGGCATGAACGACCCACACATCACCAGACGCGTTGGTTGACCGACGTGTTCCTTTTTGACACAAACATCAGCCGTCAGATCATCAAAAACGGACGTATTAGATCAGGCAGTAACCTTGAAGGAGACCCTACAAATTACAGTAAACTTCTCATTAGCCAATTGCTTTCACTTTATCTTGCAGATAAATTTACCGTCTATTTTAGTATAGAGAATAAATGACAGGTTGTTATTGACGCGGTTACTAATACATAAAAGAATAATTTTACTTATCAAAAAAAAAAAAAAATTTTAGATATAGGTTAAAATTAAAACTGGTAATAAGTTATCACCAAAAATTTGTTAGGAATGTATTATAAAAATACCATGGATATATAATTTCTTTTTAGTATAAGAATTCACATATATTTTAGGATAAAGAATATGTAGCAATTTGTTACTAATGATTATTAGTGGGTAAAAATATCATTTTAGTGGTATGTTAAAATCAAAATTAGTAACTAATTATAACTTATAATTTGTTAAAAAAGTGTTGTAAAAATGTTTTTTTTTTTTTTTTTTTCTCTTTTAACCTGCCATAACTACCAGTATTTGCACAACACACGGTAACAACATTTTGCACAATAAATCCTTAAGCTAAAGACTGTTATTTTTGGGTTTATTAGACAGCTATTTTTTGGTAAAAAAAATAAATAGATAAAATGGTAACTAGTATAACTTTCCTATCTAGGCATGATTATAGTAACACCATAATCGTTAGCTTATACCGCACACTACAGTGAAAACTCAAACCCCATACTATGAGTCATATTGACCTAAGTCCTTACCATGAGGGGAACCAAATGTTGGACAAAATTTGGCCCTTATGCTTTTTAGGGGGTGTTTGGTTTGTGTTTTCAAACAACCAATTTTAGTTTTCAAATAACATTTCACGCATTTTTACACATTTTTTCATCTCCACATAATTTCACAAATGATAATTTTCAGTTTTTAAACTCATCTACCAAACGGCCTTTAGCCTCTCAGATGCTCACACACGTGTGGCCCCCACTCAAACACACCACCACAATTCCACACCAATCACAGCACAGTAACACAAGACCAATCTCCCTACCGTCCTAAATTTCCCTTCCCAAGCGGGAAAGCTATTTCCACACCAATAAAAAAGCGCTTTTGGCAGTGAGGGGAGTGACCAATCAAAAAGAGGCAGGGAAGAGCCTCACATCTCTGGCAATAGCAATTCCCATTCCTTAAAGAGCAAGGAGATCCCAACGATAAAAATTGAGTCCTTATTTCTTCTTCTTTCTCTACAACATCAAAAATCTCAGAGGAGAGACACAAAGAGTTCATACAAATACAAAACTCTCTCTCTCTCTCTCTCTCTCTCTCTCTCTCTAAAGCTCTTAAGGTACTTTCTCTCTCTAAACTTTTGATCTGTAAAGCTTAGATCTTTCGCATCTATATGTTAGATTCTTATGAAATTAGGGTTTTTATTAAATTTTTTTTTTTGGTGGCATTGAAAAAATTGGGCGTACCCTTTTGGTCAATATGAAGCTAATTGTGATTCAATTAGCAAATTGATTAAAACTTATGTAAATTTATAAAGAAAAGTTTATTTTCGTGTTGCATATTGAAATTTGTATAAGCATTAGTTAAAGCTGCGGTTTTGATGTTTATTCTATATAGAAAACAAGCTGCAATTTTAAAAATCAAATAGGGTTTTTTTTTTTTTTTACTTTTTATTGTTTCTCTCTATAGGGCTTGTTGTTTATGTTTGATGAAGATGTTATTTTGTTTGAATTTTTTTTCCTTGTGGATTGTTACAATTGCTTAAGAATTTGTACTTGTGTTTTTCTGTGGCTGTTAATATTAGCAAAATTTGGAATTTGTTTATGAATAGGTACATAATCGTTGAGTTGTGAAATGTTTAGCAGACCGTGTTGTTGTTACACTTGAGTTTGTATGTAATAGCATGATTAGATGAGTTTAAGACTTCTTTTTCAGGTTTTTACTTGTCTCGAAAATTATTTTTCCTTTGATTGACTAGAAAAGATATGATATACAAGGTAATGGAAGAGGCATCGTAAAATTTCTTCAAATTTTGAAATACGATACACTTTGAGATCAGTAATGCCTAAACGATCATTATTGAGCAACTATTTTTAATTATTGTTGTGAAATGTCTCAAATTTGTATTTTGAATATTATTATTATTTGGGTTTTGTGTGTGGAAAGCCTATTCCTTGTAAAAAAAAATAGTAATAGGTGTAAAGGGTTTGATGGGTTTGGGCTAAGAGGGAAGAATCTTATAAGAATATGGAATGTATTTCTTTAAAGAGTAGTTCGGTAGTTTTTGGGATTGAAAAGTACTCTCGTGTGAGATAATGTGAGTTAACAAACTTTCTATTGTTTGAGTCAGAGAACACTAGGTATATTGGTGTTTTGGGCTTGTGATAGTGTAAGTTTGTAAGTATTGATAATTTGTTTTGGGATTCGGATTAGTTTGTGTTTATAAGAGGATCTGTGTGTGTTTGTATTTCTTTTTTGATAAGTTAATGTGTCTTATTTTAAGGTGTGAGCTTGGTTTGTGAGAACTAGTCATGTGGCCATGGATGTAGGCATGGAGTAGGCCTAATCATGTTATATATTATTGTTTTACTGCTGCTTCCTTAGGTTTGTTGTGTACTTTTGGTCTTATTCAATGAGTTTTATTTACTTGTCAAAAAAAGTATATATTATCTTAATTTCATGTTTTTATTTGTTGTTTGTGTTAATACGCTTCTGTTAGCCTCAAATTTGAACAGATAAGTACTAGAGCTTTTAATATCTCAATAAATTGGTATCAAAGTTCAAGGTTGATCCTTGTGTGGTTTTTGAAAATACTTTTGTATGATTTTGCAATTTATTCCTTATAAGCATGTGTGTTTGGCTTTAGAAAGCTTGTTTAGGTTAAGGTGGTTCTGTAGCCCCAAAAAAAAAAAAAAAAAAAAAAAAAAGGGAGAAGAAGATGAAAAGATTGCTTGATGAAATTTGAGTCAAAGTGGAGATTTGTTGGAAATCGTCTTGATTTCCTACTTTGGTTTGGTTTTGGTTTAATTGGTAATGAAGGAAAATATATTCCTAGCTAAAAAAGTAATTTGATATTCTTTGTCCACAAACGAATAGTTATTGAAGTGTTATATATCAACAACATTATAAAGATATGGTGGCTTTGGACCAAAAGATCATTTCATATTGGAAAAGGAGAAGACTCTTAGTTTGTTAGTCTTTTGGGTTGAAAGATAGTTGTGTGTGTGAGTTGATAATTTGTCTATTGTTTGAATGAGAGAGCAAGATTGGGTGTATTGGGGTTTTGGGCTTATAAGAGTGTCAAATTTGTGAGTTAGCATTGATGATGCAGTGAGAAGAACTTAGATATGGCGTAGAAAAAGGGTTTAAGAAGAAATTTTTAACAGTAAATCAAGATTAAAAAATAGGATTGAACTTGGAATGCTAAAACATCAATATTGTGATTCAAAACTCAAATTTAAAATTGCATGGAGTAGATAAGAAAAGACTGCTACAATGACTCAAAAGAGGTTATTTTTAATAGCTTTTAGGAACCCTAGAATCCTGATCCATCTTAAACATAACAATTAAATTGTAATCATCCAACTTCATTCACTTTTTAAATTACTTAAAGACAACAATGAATAAAACATAGCATAAAGAAATAAAATACATTGGATTAATGGGCCTTTTTTTTTTTTTTTTTTTACCTTAGGCTTGAAACTTGCCTACATCAGTTTTCCCTGGGTTGGATAAACTCACCTTCCAGTTTGGCTTCAATTTTCAATGATCTATTGGAGTTCCAAATTATATTTTCCTTCTTTTCTCTCTCTGTAGTGTTAAGTACAGCAAGGAATAGCTCATTGGCCTCAATATGCCAATAAGAACTTGTGCATAACAAGCTTGAGAAACTTTCTTCAGTTTGTAACATGAGCAAGTTATGTAAAACAAATTACCATTATCTGGAATTATACAACTTCATTCTAAAAATTGGATCAACGTCATCCTTGAACTTCTTGAATCTTGTCGAGTTAAGTCCCATTCCATAATTTTATTTCCAAACACAATCAAATATTGTGTCTTTACCATTGAAAGAAAAAAAAAAAAAAAAAAAAAAATCTCATGATTAAACATTATGCTGAGAGAAGTCTTATTAAAAATCACATCTTTCCAAGTGAAAGTATATGTCTGAAGTCTTTAACCAAAATTTATTTCTAGAGTATTTTAAAAAGACATTTAGTAAGTTGTTGGATAGTTGGATAGTTTGAAAATAAGCTTACTTCTATCTTTGTCTCATGTTCAGCAAATGAGCTACCAAAAACCATGAGATGCCAAACTCACTCAATATTTGAATATTTCTTGAGCTCTTTAAGCTTGTTGATCCTGGAGATTAATGTTTTAGTGTTCTAACTTCAATCCACTTTTCTTCTCTTAGTTGTAATCATGTTTTATTGCTCAAAATTACTTATCAAAAAAAAAAAAAATGTTTTATTGCTCAAAATTTCTTTTTATACCCCTCTTCTACACCTTAACTAAGTTCTCATTGCATCAATTGGTATCAAAGCAAGAATATTAGATCTAAGCCACAAAATTCAGATTCAAGTCAAATGTTGCAACTTTCAGCTATGGTTGGTTGTGGTAGGGGTCGTGGAGGTGGAGGTGGAGGTGGAGGTGGAGGCGGAGGAAATCATAGCTAGTAGACAAAGATGACTGAGATGAGGCATATAGTTAATGATTTATTGTGAGTTGTACAAGCTTTTTAGTGCTGGGAACTAGCAGGAACTCATATGGAGATTTTGGAAGGCAACCACTACCAATTGGACATATAGGAAGGTGGTTTCAAGGATGAGAATGATTATATAAAAGATGAAACGTCCTTTCATGATGTTGGACCCATAGAACATTCGGCACAGGTGTGGCATGAGGTGGTTGCCTTCCTCCATAACATAAACAAATAATGATTTTTTTTTTTTTTTTTGGGTAACTTGAATTCTCCTACTCATTTGGGAGAGCTGATTTTCATTGATTTATTGGGCTTAAAAAGATGAGTTGGGCAGAAGTACAGTTTTAATTAGTAAAAGTAAAGTTTTAAAAATTTGTAAATAAGTTAAATAAGCTAAGTTAGAAAAACAAGTTGATTCTCAACCAAAAAAAAAAACAAAAAGTTGGAAACTAGTTCTAACAAACAAGCCCTTTAGTTATAATTTTATGCTTGATTGTGCACGTTTTTCCCATTATGCATGTTTGCATTTACTTAGTTATGCAATGTTACTACCAACTAGTGTCCTTGTGTTTTATATATTTTACAATTGTAGATTATGCAAAAAGATTTTGGAATTTTGTATTGTCCTTTATAGATTTGTGGTGTTCAATTTTTGGAGTTCCCCTGTTTTTTTGAGTAATCAGAGGTTTTAAAGTGCTTCAATCATGTTTGGACGTGGTCCGAAGAAAAGTGACAGCACTAAGTACTATGAGATTCTTGGTGTTTCAAAAAGTGCGAGTCAAGATGAACTGAAGAAGGCATATAAAAAAGCTGCAATCAAGAATCATCCCGACAAAGGTGGAGATCCCGAGAAGGTGGGTCCTCACAGACTATACTTAGATGCATACATACATAGATAGATGCATATAAATGGGTATGTAGATGCATATACACTCTCTCACTCACACTAGAAATTCTACATGTTCTTATGCAAATCATATAAATGATATTGGTGGACATGAGGATATAAGCATTATACCTGTCGAAGCCATGCGTTACTTTATTCCAGAGTTTCTTTTACTTCTTTTTAACACTACTCTACTGACATCCTGAGTCAGTTCAAGGAACTAGCCCATGCTTATGACGTTCTCTGCGATCCAGAGAAGAGAGAAAT
Source organism: Quercus ilex subsp. ballota (assembly GCA_032727855.1). Lineage (NCBI taxonomy): Eukaryota > Viridiplantae > Streptophyta > Magnoliopsida > Fagales > Fagaceae > Quercus > Quercus ilex. The sequence goes on from CM064911.1 coordinate 34,168,700, forward strand.
TTATGACCAATATGGTGAAGATGCTCTCAAGGAGGGAATGGGAGGAGGTGGCCCAGCCCATAATCCATTTGATATATTTGAGTCATTTTTCGGTGGAGGAGCCTTTGGTGGTAAGATTGCACATCTGGCCTTTCACTTTAAATAACTTAGTTATAAACTTATAATCAACATTTTAACTGGTATTCTGATTCAGGAGGCAGCAGCTCGCGAGGAAGGAGGAAGAAACATGGTGAGGATGTGGTGCATACTCTGAAGGTTTCTTTGGAGGACCTATACAATGGCACAAGCAAGAAACTCTCCCTTTCAAGGAATGCTCTGTGCCAAAAATGTAAAGGGTATTTCACCTATCTTAGCTTATTATATTTTCCTTTGAATTGTTATAAAGGAGTGTTCACTTAATTTTTTTATGGTTCTTTGCTCCTCTTGTTGTAAAATTATTGCTGGAGTTATTTCTTCCCTCTCTCATTGTCTTGTTTCCTAAAAGTTTTTTATTTTTTTAACTTGCCATTGCCAATATAAAAAATATGTGAGTATTGTTGTTTCTTCAATGCGTTGGATCTTGGCCCTCCTTCTCCATCCCCGCTTCACTTAAATGTATATAGATATCAGAATACCTATAAATGGCAGTAGCTGGGACTCCTTCCCTAATGTCCCCAATTAACATGAAAGCATGTTTAAGGTAGATATATTGATGAAAGAAATGGCTCTCAATGGAGAAAACTATATGACTGAGGTCTAATTCCATCCCTAAATTTTCAGGAAAGGTTCAAAGAGTGGAGTATCTGGGAGATGTTATGGTTGCCAAGGTACAGGAATGAAAATCACAACCCGACAGATTGGATTGGGAATGATTCAACAGATGCAACATGTCTGTCCTGAATGCAGAGGCACAGGTACTTAACTGAGACACTTATGCTCCATAGTTCTGATGTTGGATTATACAGTTTTTAATTCTGGAAAGCACCTCTCTTTAATACAGGTGAGGTTATCAGTGATAGAGATAAATGCCCACAATGCAAAGGAAATAAGGTTACTCAAGAAAAGAAGGTGCTGGAGGTGCATGTTGAGAAAGGGATGCAACATGGCCAGAAGATTACATTTGAGGGACAAGCCGATGAAGCTGTAAGTGAAATTACATTTGGTATTGACTTCAGGGTTTTGGCCATTTTTTATTCTCCAGTCCTGGCTATAGATTACAAAGGGGCAGCTTTTATGGCATTGGCTGGTGTATTTCTTGTGAAACAACAGTAGTCCATTTTTAAGTGTTGACTTAACTTTGCTCTTATTTCTTGTTGTTTATAGCCTGATACTATCACGGGAGACATTGTTTTTGTATTGCAACTGAAGGAGCACCCCAAGTTCAAGCGGAAGTTTGATGATCTTTATGTAGAGCACACCCTCAATTTAACAGAGGCTCTTTGTGGGTTTCAATTTGCTCTTACCCATCTTGATGGCAGACAGCTTCTGATCAAATCAAATCCCGGGGAGATCATTAAACCTGGTATTACTCAGTGACTTCCATGATTCAATTTCTTGCCACCGTAACTTTCTTAGTTCCTTTATTTACATATTAAAAAAAAAAAAAATAGTTCTTTTATTAATCGATTATGCTTAAATATAGGTCAATCCAAAGCAATCAACGATGAGGGAATGCCACATCACCAGAGGCCCTTTATGAGGGGCCGGCTTTACATTCACTTTAATGTGGAATTCCCGGACTCTGGAATTATTTCCCCGGAACAATGCCAGACTTTAGAAACATTACTACCCCCAGGGGCAAGCAAGCACTTGACAGACATGGAGCTGGACGATTGTGAGGAGACAACTTTGCATGACGTTAACATTGAGGATGAGATGAGACGTAAGAAGCAGCAACAGCAATTCCAGGAGGCATATGATGATGAAGATGATGAGCCATCAATGCCGAGAGTGCAGTGTGCACAGCAGTAATGCAATTCCATCTTGTTTGGTCACTAATAGCTTGCGTTATGAAATTATAACTACGTTCCTGATTCTCTTATAGTAAGCTTCCAGACCCATTTGTTGTGTTATTTATTTTAGCCAGTGTGGCAATATTTTTGTAGTTAAGTTTAGATATGTCATCTCAATCCAAGTTCAAATGGTTTATTTAATATTTATATGGATGCGCATTCGGTACCTAAAATTGTTCAGCCCAATGAAGGAATGCTTTTTCATTGCAATTATTACCAAAAATGGGGGAAAATGGGCATTTGTCCTTAATTGACAAATTATGTAACAAAATGTCTCAGTTTTGAAACTATTTAGTAAAATGTCATTATTTTTGAAGCTCAGATTTAGCAAAATTGAGTTATTGGTTGAACTTGACATTAGTAATGTTGAGTTCTATGTATATTATGCTACTTAAATTTTTTTGAAAATTTAAGTGAAACTTAATATTGCTAATGTCGAGTTTAACTTAAAAATATACATAGAACTCGATTTTAAAGAAATTGAGTTTTACATTGAACTAAATTTTGCTAAAATCAAATTTAAAAAATAGGAGCATTTGGCTAAATTGTTTTAGAACAAAGGCATTTTTTTGCATAGTTTATAAATTAGGGACAAATGTCTATTTTCCCCCATATTTTGAAACTATTTAGTAAAAATGTCTATTTTTTAAATTCGACTTTAGCAATATCGAGTTCTATGCATATTTTGTCACTTCAATTTTTTTGAAAATTTAAGTGGAATTCGATATTAGCAATGTTGAGTTCCACTTAAAATATACATAGAACTCGATTTTTAGTATATTAAGTTTTACACAGAACTCGATTTTATTATAATCAATTTTAAAAAATAGAGGCATTTTGTTAAATAATTTCAAAACAAAAGCATTTTGCTGTATAGTTTGTAAATTATGGATAAATGCTCATTTTTCACCAAAAAATGATTCAGCCCAATACCTTCAGATTAATTGTGTTACCTGAGGTAAGATGTGAATGTTCCAATAGATGTGGCAAAGTTTTTGTAATTTTAAAGCAGTGGTGTTTTTGCCTTGTAATGGTAATTCATAAAAATAATCTTTAATTTCTTTTTTCTAGTAAAAAAAAATATTACACTACTTTTTAAATTAAGTTTTATTAAAGTTTGTTAGCAAAAACAAAACAAATAAATACATTAAAGATAGAGCAAATTACAACTTACTCACTTGTGGTTTGACCGATATTTAAGTTACCTAATTATGCTTTGAAATTTGATATTTTACCCACTTGAGATTAGCACAATTAGAGTTTCGTAACCCATTTCTATTAAAAACAAAACTAAATAAGTAATTTTCCTTCACTTTTATATCTATCTCTTCCAAAAAACATAAAAATTATGAAAATACAAGATCAAATAAGATAAAAAATAATTCAGCGAAACACTTGCATTATAGGATTTTAAACTATAGGTAGACAACTTATATTTTAGTCAAATCTTAGATGGATAAAGTGTCAAATTTCAAACTACAGGTAGACAACTTAAATTTCAGTTAAACTACATGTAGATAAGTTGTAATTTGTCCTTAAAGATATATTCGGGTAATCATTTAAGTGACGCTACATCATTCCACCATTAGTCACATTTCACTATTAACCCACCTTTTTTTTTTTTTTGAAAAGTAATTTATTAATTAATAAGTATAAAAAATTAAAAGTAAGATTAATAAACTTTTATTAAGAATGAAAATTCACCTGCACCAGACCAGATCGATTCTCAACAGAAATTCCTTTTCCATCATAGAATCAATGATCCTTCCCTCGAGCCAACACCCTCCACCTCCTTAAGGCCCACACTTCTATTTTGTTTTGAATGAAAAAAATTTCTACCATACTTAACCTTGAAATATATTTCTGTAGTTATTAAGGATGCGAAAGCAGGCCTTGAAAAGCAGTACCAATTGTTTTCTTTATGGTCCAATGGGATCTGCCTAGCCCAAAAACAAAAGGAGATCTTTAAATGATAGAATGAAACGATGGAATCCCTTACACTAGCCCAAAAAACAAAGGGATCTTGAAAAGCAGTACCCATGGGCTAATAGTTGTGCTGTCAAATGGATAATAAGTTGGTGACCTCACATGCTTATAAACTATGGGTGCTTGATTAAGTGAAAATATTGAAAGGATTTTTTTTTTTTTATATTAAAAAAAATACTTGGAAATATATACATTAATGTTCTGCTAATCCAACAATTTGAACCCCTCCCCTCCGAACCATCAAACACTTGCCAATTGAACTACAAAACTCTTGGCATATAGAAACAATTTAATGGTTGGGGAAAGCGAACATAATATATACAAATGTTTTTTTTTTTTTTTTTTTTAAGTTACAAATGTTATTGGAATAAATATATTAATATTAATAGTAGAGGGACCAAATTGATAAGAACCCCAAGGCAAGAGGGTGTAACTAGTATTTTGACAATTCTATCTTAAAAAATATATTTCTTTCTTAAACACGAACTTATGTCGTTAATAAATTTTGACTAAATTAAAATAGTGATTTTTGTTTTTCCTTTTCTTTTTAATTACATTTAATATGTGTATGTCTTCGTGCCTGTATGCATGTATATATGCTGATTAATGCATATGGAAATAAATGTATATGTTTAAAGTTAATTACAATATACAGAGTCTACGTGGCCTAAAAATAACCATGACGAATTTACAAACCAAATCGGTTCAAACTTGCCAAAATCCACATTGATGAGATACCTGGGTGGTGGGCCTTTGGTCTTGTTCAAAATTGATCTGGTAACAGCTTGGCAAAAACTATGCATATTCATCACTAACGCTTCCAGAAATACAAATTATTGTCCCCATATGAGCGTTTCACTTTATGCTCTACTAATATATGTTCTGTTTTAAGTAATACAAGTACTATTTTGGCATGTGGTTTTTGCCTTAGGACGTTAGGTTTTAGTCCTATTAGCCCAATTTTAGTAATGTCACTATTACATATTCTGTATTTTTTTCCCCCAATTGGTTCCTAGCACTCATAATTCATAGCCATAAGCCAATGGCCCCCTCACAATAGTAATAAATATGTCATAGCCAATGAAGCAGTAGTGTATAGAGAGTCAAAGAACAACTGCACCATAAAACAACAACAATCACAAACATACAAGAGCAAGAAGTCAAAGCAAATTTAAAAAGCCCACCTGCTACATCAGAAAGACAGTAAAAACCCACAACCAAATTTAAGCAGCCCACCTGCTACATCAGCCCACCCGCAAACCGAACCGTACAAATTTAGCCACATTTTATATACACGCATATGCCAAAAATCGCACAATTTATGTATTAAATCAGTATTCTTGGTGATGTAAATTTGACACACAATGATGCAGTGGTTGAGAGAAGAACTTCCTCAATCTCTTGTTTGTTATCATGTCACATTTAATTCTTATTTCTAAAACTTGTTAACATTTCACATATGAGAGCAACAACCCCACCCCCCCACCCACCCCCAACAACAACAACAAAAAAAAAAAAAAAAAAAAAAAAAAAAGGTCATGGTGCAGGACCATGAAAGATTTTCCTTCCCAATCATTTATAGCACAAGAATCCAATAATGATAACGAGGATCTAAATTATCAAAGAATGTTTGTTTTGGATATGATATTTGAGATATTTTACATAAGTTTTATAAATTGATATATATCACTAATAATAAAAAATGTAATTTGATTAAATATCATTTATTATATTATTGAAATGATATACCAATCACGATCATTCCTATGTTAGTTTGTAAATATTTTATAATAAAATTATTAGTAACTTTAAAATATTTTCTTCAAAGGTGTTACAACTAAATATATATTAAGAATCATGTTAAACACAACTATATTTAATTAATTAATTTGACTCTTTTTTGCTAATATTAATTAAATTTTATAATTACTACATTGACCGAATGATTACATTTTTTTTTTTTTGGATTGAAAAATGAATGATTACATATCTGATATTGTGTCAACATCCAAAGAATGCAAAACTAATGCAAAAAGGTTACCGATAAAGATATTTTATAAGGCAACAAACTGAGTGTAGTAGAAATTCAAGTCTCTAATTAAATAATTGTTTTTTTTTTTTAAATTTATTCTACGTCTACATGACTTTGTCCTAATCAACAGGTACGTTTAGAATTATAAGAAGTCAGTATAATTCAATTTTCTGTGGTACAATGCATTTTCTGTTGGGACCAACAAAGTATATGTAGAGAACCTTCCATGCTATTATAGTGCGTATTCCCATCTTAGTGTTATACAGAAATGTCCACTACAACATATATGCTACAATTGTAGGGCATTCCAAAACATGAACTCCCTCTAGACTCTTAATTTTTTTTCATTACCAGCAACAGTGGAGGCCAAGTGACATGTGATGTGGAGTAAAAGAGATGTCAAAGAAACGCACCTTTTTTTTATTTGAAATAGAATCTTCAATTTCACGTGACAATAATAGATAATACGATATATACCACCAAAGTTTTGATGAAACTATTATTATAAGTACAACACATTCGTTGAAGTATCACTACTAAAAATGTTCACCTCCTATCAAGTATTATATAAAACGATACGAGCACTCTTAATACCAAGCAACACCCATCCGAAATATAATAGAAACGAACTTGTTTTAGAATTCGTTTTCTACATTAATTTTGTGTTTTTTTTTTCTTGCCCCAGTATAAAAACTACAGTACGGAACAGAGTGCAGAGGTTATAACCATTCAAAAAAATATATAATAAATTTTTTAAAAAAAATTAATATATGAAATCTAAAAGTAGTATCTATTCAATATTATAAAATATAAAAATCATTCACATTTTGTTTGCGTAGAGAATTTTTATTTTATTTTTATTTATTTATTTATTTATTTTAGTTATAAGGGATTTGTTTTTGTTTTATTAGGGATTTTGTTTGAAAGGGGCCACTGACCACAGGTGTGAGTTAGATAACCATTTTAATATTTGGGATTTTTGGGCCAACTTCAATTTTGAGAAGGGTTGATTTTCAACATTGGGGTCGAGTATGAATTTTTTATTTAGACCCAGACTTTAAAATTTTATTTATTAATATATATTATTAAAAAGATTTAAAATTTCAAGGTGGCATTGTCTCATAGTCCTGTAGTTTTGCCTCCGGTTGGTAAAATGGTGTTACATTCAATTTTAGGAAAGACCTTCCCAGACTTATACCCAAGCACATTCCTTGGAAGGAGAGCACTAAGAGAAACTATTTCGGCTTGCTTTTAGTATTTTTTTAATTGAAATTTTTATTATTTTAATAAAAAACTGTCACATCATTTTGATATCACTTTTATGAAGTAAAATTTTAGACCAAATAATTATTTATTTACTTTTTAAAATATTTTTTTGGAGATTAGAAGAAAAAAAAAATAGTTTCCCCTCTACTTTTAAGAAGTTCTAAAGAATTGAGTAATGCTAGAGATAAGAAAACTTTAAATACATAGGTGTTACAAATATATGTGTCACTAAAAACAAGAAGTAATTTAGATAGGAAAACACTAGAAATAATATAAATTTTACTTCATAGCCTTTACAAATTGATGTGAATATTAATATAATTTGTAGACTTCAACAACCTATTATATGTATTTTTAAATTACTTTTTGTTATTGGTGACATATCTTTGTAAGTTTCATATTGTAAAATTTATAATATTCCTATTATTCATTAAAATAATTGTTTATTATATCATCTTAAAGTGTCATTGATCACATTCGTTGCAACATCGTATGTAAGTTTTTTGTAGTAAAATTATTGTAGCTCTAGCATTTTTAATTCCACCCAAAAAATAAAACATATTAAAAAATAAAAAGAATGATTTTTTTTTTTTTGAAAAAAATTACAATATTAAACACCGATTATTATTTAAATGATAACAAAAATGCTCCATTTAAATATATTACCTTAGGCCTCCAATTTTTTTTTTTTTTTTTTGATAGGGAAAGGTTTAACATTTCATTAAACAGGGCTAAAACCCAAACCAGATACATCACTAAGGGTTTGAGAAACAATCATAGGGGGAGTATCCTCCACCCAGATGGTACAATCTGAGATTTGCCTTGCATGCCTAGCTAAAAGGTGAGCAGCATTGTTACATTCCCTGTGGGTAAAAACAACTTTCGATGAACTGAAACTTGCCAGGCCCGATTTTACTCCCACAATCAACTGCTGAACTGAGGTTGGGGCAAGACTTGGGTCAGATATAGCTTGTACTACAACCTGAGAATCGTCTTCCAAAATGATCTCTCTGAGACCCAACTCCCACGCAAAAATAACACCTACTTCTGCTGCCTTTGCTTCCACTTCTAAAGCACCAAGGGGATAAGGGAAGTTCTTCCAAAGAGCTCCCATTATTTGGCCTTTGTCATTCTGCACAACCACATCAATACCACAATGGCCAATGTCTTTGAAAACTGCTCCGTCAATGTTTACCTTGTACCAACCAATCTAAGGGGGGCTCCAAGACTTAAGGGGACGAGGTTGCCTAGGGAGGGAAAGCTCAGAGACCCCGCGAAACTCCTCTAGGTACTGCTTGGAGTCCTTGAGAATTTTGAAGCCCGCCTTGCATTGACCCCCATGTCTGATAGAGTTTCTGTTGTTCCATAAGAACCAGGCCGTTGTCGCAAAAGCATCCAGGTCCTGTGCTGGTTTAGCCTCCATTACCAACCAAAGCAGATCAAGGAAACCTTGGGGAATGAACTCTATTCTTGGAATTTTTAAATTTGACATTTCCCACATAGCAGCAGCAACCTCACAGCTCCAAAAGACATGCCCAGCTGATTCAACCCCACCGAAAAGATCACAATCAATAGGAGCTGGGATTTTGCGCTTTCTTAAGTTGACATGAGTGGGTAGGATGTCTTTGCACGCCTGCCAAATGAAGTTTTTGATTTTGTTTGGACATTTCAGTTTCCAAACAGTCTTCCAAATAGGCTTCATTTTGGAGTTATCAGAACATTCACCCTCCTCCTTTTGCATTAGAGCCTTACGACTAATATGGTAGGCACTACGGACAATAAAAACCCCATTGGCTGTTGCAGTCCACACCATTGAGTCGGGAACTTGCATCTGGGTAAGAGGAATGGCTAAGATTGAATTGACTTCATAGAGTAGAAATAGTCCTTGATTAGCTTAGATTTCCAGCAGCCCATCTCTGAACCAACCATTTTGTTTTGGACTGACTTTGAGGAGTACTAAACTACTTTGGAAAGAAATAATGTCATGCCACAATTATTGTGATAAGTTGGTATCACAATAATTGTGATATACAAGAACATGATATCCTCCTTTCCTATAATATGAGTCACTTTTTGACTATTGAAATATTGTACGAATAGGGTTGGCACTAGGCCTAGGCCAATTAGGCCGTCGCCTAGGGCCCCATACTAGAGAAAGACCCCCAAATTTTGGGCCAAAAAATTATTTATTTATTTTTTAAAATATTTTTTTGGATATTTAGAAGAAGAAAAAAATTAGTTTCCCCTCTATTTTTAAGAAGTCCTAAAGAATTGAGTAATGCTAGAAATAAGACAACTTTAAATACATAGGTGTTACAAATATATGTGTCACTAATAACAAGAAGTAATTCAGATTGGAAAACACTAGAAATAATATAAATTTTACTTCATTGCCTTTACAAATTGATGTGAATATTAATATGATTTGTAGACTTCAACAACCTATTAAATGTATTTTTAAATTACTTTTTGTGATTGGTGATATATCTTTGTAAGCTTTATATTGTAAAATTTATAATATCCCTATTATTCATTAAAATACTTGTTTATTATATCATCTTAAAGTGTTATTGATCACATTCGTTGCTACATCGTTTGTAAGTTTTTTGTAGTAAAATTATTATAGCCCTAGCATTTTTAATTCCACCAAAAAATATATATATTAAAAAATAAAAAGAATGATTTTTTTTTTAAAGTACAATATTAAACACCAATTATTATTTAAGTGATAATAAAAATGGTCAATTTAAATATATTACTTTAGGCCTCCAAATTTGTTGAGCCGGACTGAGTATGAACCAACCATTTTGTTTTGGACTGACTATGAGGAGTACTAAACTAAAACGAGTCACTTTTTGACTATTGAATTATTGAGCTAGGAGAATCCTATTCTTTTTTTTGTTTTTTTATGGGATTTAACTCCTTTTTTTTTTTTTTTTTTAAATACAGTAAGGCAGTATCCAAATTATATACACGCGCGACTGTATCTGTTTTAGTATGTACGCTAGATATATCACTGCAAGAAAAATATTACATTAACTTTGCAAGGTCAATTTCAAAAAAAAGAAAAAAAAGAAAAAAAAAAAAAACACTTTCAAGGTCTAGTACATCATGACTTTTGACATATCTTTTATTTCTGGATCCCATGGAAAGATTTTATGTGGTTTTGTGTAGTTCCCTCGAAAATTTTCAACAAGAATTGTCAAAATTACTTCTTCAAAATCCTAATCTACCAATCAATATTCTATATACTTTTGGCCCATTTGGTAGTAATATTGCGTTTTAGTTTTCAAAATAATATAAAAATTGTGATTTAAAAAATGTACTAAAAACATGTGTTTTGAGTACTTATAAACAAAAAAAAAAAACATATGTTTTGCACCATATTTCTATAACATTTTTACAAAACTAAAAACACATAATTTAGGGTTTGGTATGTGTACATGTTTTCAACAAAAAATGTGCAATTTGTTTTACATAAACAGTGGATTAATTAAGTATTATTTATTCAAAAAAGGAAAGAAAACTCTCATGCATAAGACCAACTAACGGTGCTCTCTCTGGTTCCTCTTTATCCTATCTACAATCCACAACCAAATAACAGCATGAATTTTGCTTAAGTACTTCAAAGTGGCATCCAAATTAATAACTATCCTAATGATTTTGATAAATGTATGCAAGTAAGTTGTCAGGTATAGATTTCTTTGGCTTTATTATTTTTGAGAAACAAACATACACACAAGAAAGAGGGAATATAGTTATAATATAAAAGCATACTAAAAACTCAACTAAAAAACCTTAGTAACTTTTAAAAGAAGGCAGGGCAAATTATACTACATACAAAACACTCTTAAATAGGCTTTACTTTTTAAAAGTGATGTTAATGATACTACATGTTTTATTGAATACATTTTATAAACTAATGTATCAACTTTTAAATACAATACAAAAAAAAAAAATATATATATATATATATATTAAAAATTGTATTTATTATATTATTAATGTGACACTAAGGCCTTGTCTAGTTCACATCTCACCCATATCTCATAATTCATATCTCAAATTTCATAACTCACAATTCATAACTTATTTTCATAACTCTTAATTCCTTAACTCAACTCCAATTTCTATTTGGCACTTGATATTTTCTTAGTTTTTGGTTTGTAAAAAGCAAAGTATAACTCAGTTGGTGGGGCCCTTGGAATAGTACCCTTCTCTCTAGTAAAGGAGCAAATAGCTGGTTTCTTAAAAAAAAGAAAAAAAAAGCAAATAGTCGTTGGGGGCCTTGGAGCAATAAATACCATTTGACTTGATGAGACAATAAATTCATCACATGTGAGTCCCATTTTGTGTGTGTTATTGCGATTTTGCACTTAACTCAATTTTCTAAAATCTGAAAACTCACAAAATTTGTTTTCACATCTCATCACTCATTCTCACTTTTTTTAGCATTGAGTGATGAGAATTGAGAATAGAAATTAAGCCAAACAAGAAAACCATTGGTGCGGCCCACAATTTTTGAGTAATGAATGATGAAAATTGAAAATTAAGTAATGAAAATGGCTAAACCAAACACTCCCTAATTATCTTCGTCGTCACATCATTTTATAAACCTTCTATAATAAAATTTGACAATAGTTTTAATATTTTTCCCCTTATTTTAAGTTATTTTTTGCTTAGTGATACTTCATGACAAAGAAACATACGAGGGGGATGATGTATATATTGGAGCTTGCCATCACAGTACATGGAGCATCTGGTTTAATCGTAATGCAATACAGCTCGAAAAGTCCAGCCAAAATGCTAGCATGATTATCTAGAAGGCGAGAATTTTGCTTGATGAGTTCCAGGTGGCCAATTTTCAATTATCTCAGCCTGTGGTGGAAGATAGTGGGTAGTGGATGTGTCCTAAACCTCCTTGGTACAAGATTAACACTGATGCAGTAGTTTTTGAGTAGCAGCAAGCTATCGGGGTGGGTGTTGTGATTCATGATGATGAGGGTCAGGTTGTAGCAGCATTAATTAAAAAATTGTGGTATCCTTTGGGGCCCCTAAAGGCCGAAGCTAAGGCTTTGGAGGAGGCTATTGAATTTGCATGGGATGTTGGCATACATAATGCTCATTTTGAATACGATTCACTAGTGGTTACTGATGCTATGCGAGAACTGTGCTGCCTACCAGTTGTCATCAGTAATATCGTTTCTGGCATATTGCAAAATTTTCGCACTGTGCAAGGATTGTACGTTAGGCGAATAGGAAATAAACCAGCTCATTTGTTAGCTCAATATATATGCTAGGGATTTAGATTCTTATGTAACTTGGGTAGAGGAAAATCCAATTATCATTAAGTCGGCTGGCTCACAATATATTGAATTTATTTTCATCTGAATAAAGTTATATGTCTTTTCATCAAAAAAGAAAAAAAGAAAAAGAAAAAAGAATATACAAGGGAAGTAAGACGCAAATGACTCATGTAAACAAAATCCCCATCGAACTAAGAGTTAATTATCTCATTAGTTTCGTGACAAATTCTTTTATTTTATTTAGAATTGAAACAAAATCCCCACGGACTAATATTATTTTATTTAGAATTGAAATGGTAACATTTGTTGATTTTTAGTTTTTCAATTTATCAATTTATTTTTCGTGACAAATTCTTCTTGTCAAATCTTGCAATGCATCTTCCTATTTTTCTTTTTCTTTTTATAGATTAAAATATATATATATATATATATATATATATTGTTTGTTTGATTAGTCTGTACTACAGGTGCGTATTAGGAGCTACTTTTGATTGTAAGAGACTTGAGTTTCATCGACTAATTAGGGCAGGCAAATTTTTTGTAATGGATGAAACATGTCGTAGAGAAAAAAATTTCAAACCAACTTAAAGAATATTTGGTATTCGAATCAAGATTACATTCTTACAATTCCTGAATCAACAAATCTCTCAAGGAAATCGAATCAGAAGATCATTCTTTTATAATTATGAAAAATTATGTCACTTATTTATCAACACAAATTCAGATTTGTAAAACTATTTTACTCATTTGATTTTTGAAACTTGAAAAATTTAGTTGATTACGCATGTCTTTGAGAAATTCAGCCATTACAATGCAACTACTCTTAAGTCTTAACTAAAATGATAGATATGGCCTGACAAGCCAACTGTAGGGTGTTAATATATGATACAAGTGCAAGATGGTAACTTCATCGACAACACTTGTCAGCTAGGAAGAAGACCGGTACATGTAGCTAGCATGCAAATCAGCTCGGTGTGCCGTTTATTGTGGCTGATCTAGATAAACCCCCAAAAAGCAGATTAAGAGGTCAAATCAGTAAGTGTCGCATTTATTACACCTACGCCCAGTAACCTACTTAGCATTTGATGCGATGCGGGCTGTCCTTTAGATGAGGAGATGGTATTGTGGGGTTCATCCTTATGTGAGGGTGAAGAAATATACATCCGAAACATACAGAAGTTTTTCCTAGATGAGAGTCCCAACTATCCTAAAAAAATGCTCAGTCTGGCAAAATGGACAGGGACTTGACACATCCGCAAAATGTAGTATGGGAAGGCATTGATGAATTCCCAAGACCAAGCACATGCCCATTACGGTATAAATACCCTTTTCAACTTTCCTAGATATATGTGTGCAACTCTAAACCCTAGCAAGTAATGCTAGAGACACTCATGCTTATACCCAAATTTACACATTGCTTGTGTGTCAACTCTTGATTGAATTTTAGCACTTTCAGCACTTTCACATGGGTCTATCACGTAATTGAAAATGTTAAAATACAATTAAGAGTTGACGCATAAGTGTTGTGTGAATTTAGATGTGAGAATTGGCGTGCCAGTATTAACTCCAACCCAAGCATTTCTTACTCAGTTATTGGCCTTCCACTGTAGTTACCTAATCTTCAGAGTACTTATCAGTTATCACCCTTCACTGCTCCTGTGCGCATGCAGCAGTGCCGTGTTTCCTGTGTCTGTGTCTGTGTGCAGGAATCTGTGAGACCGATATGAGAGCTTCCATCAAACACCCTTCTCTATAATTTATCCCACGCACACCAACAATAATGACATACTGCAAATTTGATTATATTGCTTGAAAATGTTCGTTGATATCTACAAACTTTAATGTCCCAATTTATCCGACATATTGCTCTTGAATAAATTGTGCTACCAACTTTGAAACACTGTTAATAAATCTTAGCAGCTTCAACTGCTTGGCTGTATAATTGAGTCAAATGCTCATATTGTCATAGATTTCGTAAATATATTAGGGCTTAGTTTGTGGTTGATACATGATCACCTACAAAATCTTATGTGGTATCAACGTTCATTAAATATGTGACTAACGGGGTTTTGTGTACACATGATAACTCAACAACGGCCAAATATGCAAATTTTGAGTGATTACATATTGCAAATACAATCTGGAGTCCAAATGCATTGTTTCCATAAATAGTTTGAAGAAAGGCATTGATATGAATAAGCCCCATTAAGCAAAATCTCAAATCAACCTTAAAAAATTATCAAAATAACTAGAATAGAGAAACTCAAATATATGTCTGAAATTTGTTGTAGGTATTTGCAATTAGAAAGAGGAGATTAGCAACAAAATAATAATAATAATTAGAAAGAGGAGAAAATAAAGAGAAGTGAGAGAGAAAAGAAACAGGAAGCACAATGAAATCAAGATAAGCCCTTAGCAGTTGTGGCACTCCAAACCATTGTGGCCTCCAGATATCGCTAAGCTCACCATGTGACTCGCTATACATAAACCTTACAAACAGATGTGACGATCAATGTGATTGGCAGGTTTCAACTACGTCATAGCTAAATTCTGAATAGTCTCTTTCTAATACTTGTAGTGTTACTCTTTTTCGTATAACGTATCTTGAAAGATATTAGGCCTACCTTCGTTGAATCATAAGTCAAAGAACTTATGAGCAAAGACATCTCAACCTCCGCCATTAATCGTGGATAGAGACTGGCTTAAAGTTAGAGATGCATCCATGCATGCACAATAAAAAAATTAAAATATTGCTAGTCAGTTCAACGAATAATCGGGACTACCATGATTACTAGAGGATGCTTTTAGATTTCATGCAAACTGAAGATGGCTTTTAACTTAATTTACTCATAAATCATAATAGAGACTAGACTTTATCTACATTTGGAAATTCCGTGTGTGCGTGCTCTTTGTTCCTAAAATTTATTAGAACCCAAAAGGTTGATGACAATTTATACATGCCAGTTAACTATTAGATGATTAGCAAAGACAATGTTTTGTTTTTTTAGATAATGTAAGTGGCGATGATGGGATTCAATTTTTTTTAATAGATGATTTAAGAGGTTGCGGTGTGATATGAATCACAAATATTGAACATCACAAAAGATGTCACTGTTAGGTTCTAAAAGTTTAAAACAATTGACAAATCGTGAATACAAACTTGTCTAGATATAGATCTTAAAATTTATAGGTATTATTAGATAATACTCAAGGTGATACAAAAAGCTCTCTTATGTCTTCTACTAGTGTTATTCCTTGAAGAATCTCAAGATCTGGTATTGTAGAAGTTGCTGCCTTCTCTAGTCATCAAAGGTGCTGGTGATCTAAACCTTCAAAGGTGGTTTTGGAGTCACAAATAGGAAAGTTTGTGTTTTTTGTCACAAGTGTGGATGCTTATGTTGCAAAAGCTAAAGAAAGAAGTAGTCCGTAGACTCGAAGCTATCATGGAGTCGTGGTAGTAAGTTTTCTACTCGAAATAGTAATAGAATGTTAGTGGTCTAAATTCTATTGTAAAAACTTCAATTTTTTCATAGTAGATCTGTTTTTTACTTTGAGAATAGTTAAATTAAATCCTCACCAGGTTTTTTACCGGTTAGGTTTTCCTGAGTCATCATATTGTGATGTACTTTATATTTTCGCTTTATTTGCATGATATGATATTATTGTGTTAACCTAGAACTGAATAATTTATCTAAGTAATCACTTTGCTAAATAACTAGGTTAAACAACTTGTGTTAAGGGGTCTAAAAACGAACAGTCATTGTTATTAAGCTATCACTTAAACTCCTTGAAAAGATAACGTAAGAGCAATCTATTATATATTAAACCGAAAATGTTTCACTTTTAGTTAATCTCATAATATTTTATAACATAAATTTTGAGATCTCATAATTTTGCACACCATTATTCTAATATACATTAATTAAATTTAAATTTCATTCTATATTTAAACAATCCATTAGAAATAGATGTGACGATCAATGTGATTGGCGGATTTCAACTACGTCATAGCTAAATTCCAAATAGTCTCTTCCTAATACTTGTAGTGTTACTCTTTTTCGTATAACGTATCTTGAAAGATATTAGGCCTACCTTCGTTGAATCGTAAGTCAAAGAATTTATGAGCGATGACATCTCAAGCTCCGCCACTAATCGTGGATAGAGACTGGCTTAAAGTTAGAGATGCATCCAGGCATGCACAATAAAACAAATTAAAATATTGCTAGTCAGTTCAACGAATAATCGGGACTACCATTATTACTAGAGGATGCTTTTAGATTTCGTGCAAAATGAAGATGGCTTTTAACTTAATTTACTCATAAATCATAATAGAGACTAGACTTTATCTACATTTGGAAATTCCGTGCGTGCGTGCTCTTTGTTCCTAAAATTTATTAGAACCCAAAAGGTTGATGATAATCTATACATGCGAGTTAACTATTTGATGATTTGCAAAGACAATGTTTTGTTTTTTTAGATAATGTAAGTGGCGATGATGGGATTCAATTTTTTTTAAATAGATAATTTAAGAGATTGCGGTGTCATTTGAATGACAAATATTGAACATCACAAAAGATGTCAATATTATTAAGCTATCACTTAAACTTCTTGAAAAGATAATGTGAGAGAAATCCATTATATATTAAACCGAAAATGTTTGACTTTTAGTTAATTTCATAATATTTTATCACATAAAATTTTGAGATCTCATAATTTTACACACCATTATTCTAAAATACATTAATTAAATTTAAATTTCATTCTATATTTAAACCCTCTATTAGAATCTTAAGATGTCTTATTTTCTTTTATTGGTAAAATATGTAGCTACATATACAAACACAATCATAATAAATTTCTAATGATAGAATATTAGTTTCATAAATAAAAATAATCTTGATAAATGCTTAGTAGTAACTATTATAATTATCAAATTTTATATTTAGACCTGAAAAGAAAAGAAAAAAGATGAGAAATTACATTAGAGTAAAACTATTTGTGTATTGCACGAATTATGGACTAGTTATATACTAATAGAAAATTATTGATACGACTAATTAATCAGTTTAGCTGAAATCTAGTGACAAAGTATTAGGTGTGATTACGATGAGTTTAGATTAGCTTTTCACTAAAAGACTTATTTGCATATTTGTTGAATGTTGATAAAAAAATATATACATATAATTGTAATTCAAAAAAATTGGCAACCCAACTCAACCCATCAACTCCTAAAAATCTACTCAACCCTCATTAGGGTTGTTTTGGTGGATCAATGGGTTGGCTACACGCTTCTAATAAAGACATAAACAACCACTAAGCCAGCCCATTGGAGTTACCCTTTTTTATTTTTGGAAATTAATCTAAAACTTTTGACAATGATTATCTTCATATTGTGCCTTAAAAGTACTTGACTTAATTTTCTAAGACTAACCCTAATTCATCAATCAAAAGTCTATGGGCACAACAAGATCTCAATATTTTCACACTACCTTCATTTTAAGTTGTGATAGAGGTGTAATTTATTTTGTTTAAACTTATATAGTAAGCTGACACATCAATTTTATGAAAGTATTGTAAGATTTTATTGTAACTATAAAAGAAGTCTTTTATCAATATAAATTAAACCGTCCTTATACATACATGCCCACTTCTTAAGCTATCTTTAACTCTAGCTCATGCATGGTTGCTCTCAATAAAGCACCTTGATTTCATATATAAGCTATGTTGAAAAGGAAAGGGCAAGGCAGCTTAATATTGAAAATTTGTTGTCAAACTATAGTACGCAATTGCATATGAAATCTTAATTAACTGGTTTGCTTTCCCCACCAAAAGAAAAAAAACACTTACTAGATTGCATTATTGTTAGTAATATTCTCATTACTAGTTTCCAAGAAAGGATCTCCTAGAGTTGGGAGTTGGGCCACGAGAGCTCCTACCATTTAAGGTAAATATGCAAGAAGTAACCTCAATCATGCATTATGAAATGACTCAATGGAGGAAGGTTTTGGACTTCTACAACAAAAATAGAGCTTAGATTTCTGAATGTGTAGGATCAGTTGTCGGTGAAATGACACATTCACAAGTCATCCAGGTAGCTTAATTACCGCTTTCCGATTCTTACACTAAGACAGTAGTAAGTAGTTACCTATTGTTTTTCATAATCATCTTTTAATCCAAAATTTTTAAAAATTGTACTATTTTTTTAATCAAAATAATATACAAATTTACTTTGTTGTAAGATAAAAAGGGGATAAACTTCTTAAAAGATGTAAATGAAGATCTAGCTACTGATCGAAATGGAAAAGGAATAAAGGAATATTTACTGGAATCATCGTTTGAATCGTTTCCTTCAAATGATCATGTCGGTACGAAACTATGCATGAAATTATTAGGTTTGTATGAAACCATGCATGATTGTCCATTTAGTTTAATATTATTTTGGATTGGTTTTCATTGATGTGTATGTCCAATTGTCCTCTAAATTTCTCAGTGCATGCATGAATGAGAGAATGGAAGGTTGTGCCCAACATCAAAAGCCCTGGACGAGGCTCTAAAAAAAAAAAATATATATATATATATATATAAGAACACTTGAGGATTAGAACGCATAAACTATTTCTCAATCAGTAATTCATCCAAAAAAGAAATTAGCAAACTTCTGTTAAAATAATATTAAAACATTAAGGATAATTAAAGAGAAGGTGAGACAAAGAAATAACATAGAGGACTTACATTCAAAATATAAAGTCCTAAATCATTACATTTCACCAATATATTTCTATGTCTTAAATTGTGTCATTGATGTGTTTGTGTGTGCAATGTAATATAGCACAAATAACATAAACTAAAAATCATTTTAACACCATAACAAAATCATAGTAACACATAGTATTTAGAGATTTCCTTTTGTATTCTAGCATTCCATCCTCAGAATACAGAATACGACTTGTATTCAATGTCTTTTTGCATTAGATATGACACGATTCGAATATATGCCTGCATTATAGTATGTTCAATGCAAAGAGGCACGCATGTTAAATGCAAAGAGGTATGGAACACAAGCTTCACCCTTCTCCTCAAACTGAAATGGAATCTTGAAAGCAAATTGAGTTTGGAAGAAATTTGTCTCAACGGAAAAAACATAAAATGGAACACAAATTATAAATGTGCAAGAGATATCAGCAGCCATCGAAGAAGTCAGTAGTAAAACATGTAGATATATAGGGCACTAGGGGTAGTCAGCTAAACCAATGCAAGAGGCAGTGAGACACGTGGGCAGCATGCCAACATGTACGAGTTGCTGTTGTATAAATTGTCTATTGGCAGACGAATTTATATGATTCATGACTTTAAAGAGCTGTAGATATAAGCGAATCTATAGAGGCTAGTATAATAGCCTAGACAGTGCAAATTATTCGTAACACATATCACTTATCAATGCATAATGTTCTTTGACTCATTGGTACTCAGGACGGTGCAAACTTTTTTTAAGTAACGTGGGATAATTACTATTTTTATAAGAAACAAACACACCCATGAAAGAAGAAACGAGCTTTTAACACAAAGACAACAGATTTCAGTCAAAATAGAAAAAGAAATGCGAGTTTTTAAAAGCCAAAGGGCCATGGGCCCCCTGTCTAGTGCCAATAAGTGAGCTGTTTGTAAGCGTGGACGCTGAGAATGAGGCCATGTTATGGCATGTGAGGATGAAATTGCTAGTAAGGAAGAACATTACTGTAGATGACGCAATAAAAATGGAGTTGGCTGAGGGATGGTGAGAAGATTGACCTAATAGCTTGGAAAGATGCTAGCCATGATAGCATCCCTTTGAAAATTATGAATGATGCTCGGTCAATGCCCATAAAAGGGAAAATTGTAAAAATTCCGAAGGGAGTGTATGTTTGTTTCTCAAAAAATAGAAAAGAAAAAGGGTAATTGTCCTACATACATTACTTGAACTAGAGCTAGAATTTGTTATATGTAGTATAATTTATCTCACTTTCTCTTAAAAATTATCATAACTTTTTTAGTGGGGTTTATTGTGTTCTTTTGTGTTAGAATCTTATTTCATATTCTTTGTGTGTGTATTTGTTTCTCAAAAATAAATAAAAACTACTTGGTTAGGAAGAAAAGTTAAAACTTAAATTAACCACATGCATTTAGTCAAGAACTATGTAAAAATTTCAGATTGAATTCGGTGCCCTAAAACATGCTTTTAGCAATTTGCATTTTACTTTTACACCAATTGCTACTTTTTTTTTTAAACCCTCACACCCGGTGTTCTAACTTCCAACATTATTGAGATTTTTGCATTTTGTTACCGTAACATCTATAAATAGATGTCCATTGTAGTAACATCTATATCTTAAATAGTAAATACTATTATTTTATTTTATTTTACCCCCAAATATTTTAATCTCACAAAAAGAATAGAGTATATGAATAGAAGATGAAATGTAAGGTGTATTAATTGTTAAAGTAGTAATGTAAAATAGAATTAAAAAATATTTAATTAGAGTGATAAGAAAATAGAGTATACGATGTATGGTGTATGGTGTACGGTGTATTATTGAACTGGTAATATAAAATAGATAAAGTAACTTTTTGTCCAATATTTTTGAATTTCCAAATATAAATGCTCTAATAAGTCATGTCAAATTAGAGGTGTACGTATTACTATACTCTCCGCTCATCTCCTTTTTAGAGTAAGAAAAAATCCATGTAAGATGGATTGGAGGTTTATATTTTAGTCTCTACCTCGATATTGTAATGAGGTAGAGACTAAAAAGAAGGGGGAGGAGTGCAAAAATGGACACACACAAAAAAGAAAGCAAATATTTTGAGTATGGTAATAAAGCATTATAAAAAAATTATAAATATGTTATGTTTAAAATGATACATAGAAATAATTTAAATATATAAAATAATATCTTGGGATGCAATAGAACGAGACAAGATAGGATAGGGTGAATGAAACCTATTAATATAATATCTTGGAAAGACTCTAATTAAGGCCTAGATTTAAGGCATGGGCATCATTTATTTGAAAGCTTAATTTATCAACTTTTTTTTTACATTTTTTTTCATGAGAGACTTCTACTCGTGTGTACGCGATGTACACAACAATTTTCACATGCCTAACTCACCTAAAATCCTTTGAATTTCAAGCTTCACCTATTGGCCGTAGAATGCGTAATTGATGAGTGAACCTGGTACTGAAAAAGGCGCTAGACAAAACATTGTGCGCTTTCGGTCCTCCATTTCTTTTCTTTTCATACATAGGACTATAGGAGTACAAAATATGCAGCTTTCCTGTAACAGGTATTGTCAATTTCATTGCTATTTTCCTAGCTTACTGGAACCAGATTGTGTCCGGCCACTTAAGTGAGTGACATTAAATACTCCATAATTTCTGCAACACTTACAATTAAGAATGAGAAAATGAAAACTCTGATTGTTCTAATTTTTGCTGTATGTAATAGCCTTTTGCTTAGAAAAACATATTGAACTAAGCACAGGATTGTAATTAAACAAGTTAAGCTGTGCTGAGTTCTGGCTTTTTTTGTAGTTTAATTAGCTAGCTTGATCAATGTTATTCAAAGTCGAGCTGGGGTTCAGATTCTTCAGATTTCAAGTTTGAGCTCGATGCAAGTTCTGAACAAACTCAAGCTCAAGTTTTATGTGGTATTATATTAATGTACATTTTTAGACTCCTTAAAACACAAGTTGTTTAATCTAGTTATTTAGCCAAGTGATTACTTAGATAAATTATTCAAATATAGGTTAACACA
The DNA here is from genome assembly GCA_032727855.1 of Quercus ilex subsp. ballota. Classification (NCBI taxonomy): domain Eukaryota; kingdom Viridiplantae; phylum Streptophyta; class Magnoliopsida; order Fagales; family Fagaceae; genus Quercus; species Quercus ilex. The sequence continues at coordinate 34,191,072 of CM064911.1, forward strand.
AGTAAATCATATCATGTAAATAATGCGAAAATATAAAGAACACAACAATATGATAACTCAGAAAAACCAAACCGGTAAAAAACCTGTGGAGGATTTAACCTAACTATCCTCAAGTTAAAATAGATCCACTATGAAAGAATTGAAGTTTTTACAATAAGACTTAGACCACTAACATCCTATTACTACCTCGTGTAGAAAACTTACTACCACAACCACGTGACAGCTCCGAGATCACATACTACTTCTTTCCTTGATCCACAGCAACCATAAGTTCTCCTACTTGTGTTTTTCTTTATGCTCTTGAAACAGCAACTGAAGAGATCACCAAGTTCTCGACATCAATCTTAATCTTGATAACCCTAAGTGTATATGAAGGTAAATACCTCTAGATCTCATAAGAGATTCACACCCATAGCATATCAACAACCTCTAAAACGTAGTTAGGGTTTTTCCTTTTATACTTGAAGCAAAACATAAAACCCTACACGTCATATAGGCTTGGGCTGAGTTGAAAATTCTGCAGAAAAAAAAAAATCTGCATGAGGTTTGATCAATCGAGTCTAATTTTCAATCGATCGAGCCTTGCAGATTTACACTAATAAATCCTGCAATCACTCGATTCTAACTTTACACATAAACACACTTTAAGTAGCCTAAATCTAGACTCTAAATTTTAATCATGGTTTGCCAACACATTACACATTGAAGTTCTAATACATTTAGGTCCTAAAGTCTTAGAACCTAACAAACTCCCCATTTGGCAATCCGTGACAAAACACATAACAAAACAGAAATGCTCAAAGTTACAAACAGCCCATTAAACATTAAACATGCCCAGAAACAATTCAACCTAACTACTATCTATCAATTGCCAGTGTAGACAGCAGCACGACTGAATAAACCTATATATTTCCGAACCACTTAATAAACACATAAACGCATGTGTGGAAAACAAAATAAATTCTTGATTTCACAAAACGGAAAATAAAATACATATATTATGAATATCCTCATAATATAAATAAATAGTCAATTTAGCACATGTGAAACAAGAAACAATTATAGAAATAAAAACATAGTGTCTCCCCCTAACATATACAACCCACAAGAAAATAAATACATCAGAAGAAGAAATAAATACATCATGAGCCAAAAAGTAAATACATCATGAAGCTCCTAGATACAATCTAAAGCTCCAAAGCTCCAAAAACATCAAAATCTCTCCCCATATCTCCATCAATATGTACCCTCCCCTTTTTGTGATAAATTGCCAAGGGGCAATCAAGGCTCATCATCAAAAGGAGTTGGTGGAGTAAACCGTCGAACACTCGCCAAATCTGCATGCAAAGCCTGAAACTCCGTGAGCACATCCACCAAAAACTGTCCATGCACCGCCTGAACGATCATAACAATATCCAACATACTCCGAATGGATGAATCACCCGAAGAAGAAGATGGAGGATCAACAGCGGCTGTGGGATTGACATAAGCCTCAGCAATAGGGTCACCTGAAGGAGGAGTTTGAAATGCAGCACCTGTGGAAGTCTCTACTCGAGGGTATTTAAAGCTAGCTTTCATCTAAGCTATTCTTTGCATGAGGAAGGTGGCACCTATGGGAGCTATAATATGTACAGGCTCATATGCAGGAAAATCCTCTAAACCTAAATGTAACAAAATCCTATGAATAAAAATAGGGAAGAAAAGACCATGTGTAGTAGAGCTATTCCTATGAACCTCAACCAAGGAACGAATGAAAAGAGTAGGAAAACTCATACGAGCATCAGTCACTAGGGCATACAAAAATGCACATCTCTCAATAGAAATGGTTTGCAAATGAGAAATAAGCCAAATAGAATGACAAGAAATCTGGAAAAACAAATAATGGATCTCAGTAAGCTTATGAGAGGTGATACAAGAATCGGTACCCCATTAAATGGAAGTACCAGCGAGATATGACATAATGTCATCAAGAGAAGGGTTCTCCGAAAAGGATAGGCAGGCTGTTGTACCAAAGGTACCCCAAGAGCAGAAGGAGTAATGACATACTCTTCACCCCTTATCCAACTCATCACATAGTGAATGTTAGAATCATCGGAGTGGATAGAGAGGTTTGAGTAGAATTTTTTAATCAAGGCAGTCGAAGGAGGATGAGAAATATCCAACAAAGATAACCAACCCCTATGCTCAAAGTTCCTCTTAATCTTCAGATCTAATTCATCTAAAATCACCTTTCTCTCGGGCCCAAACAGACCTAAAAATGTTCAGCTTCTCATAGGTTTCTTGGTTTTTCTCAAACCTAAATCTCTCACTATCGAAGGCTAGGGTAAAGGTGCAGGTGGTTTTCTTGTTGGCCCTAGTCTTCCTAATCATCTTAGGTTGATCATAAATTTCACCCAAATTATAAGCAGAATTAACAATATCATTAAGCTTAGCATAGAATTCATCAAAACTTTTGTCATCAGACATCCTAATGCTTTCAAATCTAGTTGTTAACTGCTGCAACTTATTGATCTTAACTGTCTTTATGCCTTCATGCACAGTTTGGAGAATATTCTATGCAGTATAAGCAATCTCAACATTGAGATCCTCTTGAATTCCTCCATAGAAACGGCATTAAAAATAGCATTCATGGCTTTGCTATTAAAAGCGGCTGCTTCTTTTTGAGAAGTTTGCCACTTGCTTACAAGAGTAGTTGGCTTCTCCCATCTATATTCAACGAAATTCCAAACTCTCTCATCAATAGATTTCAAGAATGCTTTCATCCTTACTTTCTAGTAGGCATAGTTGTTCCCATCAAAATGAGGTGGGATCATAAGAGAGTGACCATGTTCCATGACAACAAGGGTCAAGGATCAACTCTTAGATCAAAGGATCTAATTACTAAAGCTAACTCACTCTGATACCACTTGTACATTTTTAGACTCCTTAAAACACAAGTTGTTTAACCTAGTTATTTAGCCAAATGATTACTTAGATAAATTATTCAGATCTAGGTTAACACAAGTAAATCATATCATGTAAATAATGCGAAAATATAAAGAATACAACAATATGATAACCCAAGAAAATCAAATCGGTAAAAAACCTGGGGATGATTTAACCTAACTATCCTCAAGGTAAAATAGATTCACTATGAAAGAATTGAAATTTTTACAATAAGACTTAGACCAGTAACATCCTATTGCTACCTCGTGTAGAAAACTTACTACCACGACCACGTGACAGCTCTGAGTCCACGGACTACTTCTTTCATTGATCTATAGCAACCACAAGTTCTCCTACTTGTGTATTTCTTTATGCTCTTGAAACAGCAACTGAAGAGATCACCAAGTTCTCGACATCAATCTTGATCTTGATTACCCTAAGGTATATGAAGGTAAACATCTCTAGATCTCACAAGAGATTCACACACACAGCATATCAACAACCTCTAAAACGTGGCTAGGGTTTTTCCTTTTATACTTGAAGCAAAACATAAAACCCTACACGTCATATGAGCTTGGGCTAAGTTGGAAATTCTACAAAAAAAAAATAATCTGCATGATGTTCGATCGATCGAGCCTTGCAGATTTACACCAATAAATCCTACAATCACTCGATTCCAACTTTACACATAAACACACTTTAAGCAGCCTAAATATAGATTTTAAGTTTTGATCATGGTTTGCCAACACATTACACATTAAAGTTCTAATACATTTAAATCCTAAAGTCTTAGAGCCTAACAATTAATAAGCGACCCAAGTCCAGCTTCATTTTTAAGTTCAAGCTCATACTCGATTTTTACGATTAAGGTCACATACACACATGAGCACACAAAAACGATGTTCAAAAATATCTAAGCGTGGTATTCATCATCGATATATACTTTGTTCGCTACTAATAGAGCTTGTTTATTAAATGAATCAAAAAATGGTATGCTAGAGTTGTTTATTAAACGAATTCAAATTCTCATAAATACAATTAATTAGGACAAAATCCATACTACTACAGCTTAAACCATGCATGTAAGATAAAGATAAGGTAAGAGCCTGTAGCTAACCTGTTTGGATGCATTATTACTATTTTCAGGATGTACGATCAATAAGACAATATAAAAGGACTAAATAATACAAATTAAGATCAAGTTAGGATGCATTATTACTATTTTTAGGGATGTACAATCAATAAGACAATATAAAAGGACTAAATAATACAAAGATCGCTTTTTTAAAGCAGTGGTATGCAACTCTAACATTGTCAAAAAAAGAAATGTTGGCAAAAGTGAATTATGTTAGCTCCATAGTTATAGGTTGGCGAACAGTAAACAAAATACGTGTTTTTAAGTGTCTTTGAAGTCTACTTGATGTTCAATACTTATGCCCTCAATTGCTCAAGAGGAATTTGTACGTTTTTAGATCCCTTAAAACACAAGTTGTTTAATTTAGTTATTTAGCCAAGTGATTACTTAGATAAATTATTCAAATCTAGGTTAACACAATCAAATCATATCATGTAAAGCAGTGCGGAAATATAAAGAACACACGATATGATAACCTAGGAAAACCAAACCGGTAAAATACTTGTGGAGGATTTAACCTAATTATCCTCAAGGTAAAACAGATCTACTATGAAAGAATTGAAGTTTGTACAATAAAACTTAGACCACTAACATCTTATTGCTACCTCGAGTAGAAAACTTACTACCATGACCACGTGATAGCTCCAAGTCCATGGACTACTTATTTCTTTGATCCATTGCAACCACAAGTATTCCCACTTGTGACTTTCTTTAAGTTCTTTATGCAGCAACTGAAACGATTACCAAGCTCTTGACATGAATCTTGATAGTGATAACCCTAAGTGTGTATGAAGGTAAATACCTCTAGATCTCACAAGAGATTCAACACACAGCATAGAAGAAGAAGAAAAAAAAAAAAAAAAAAAACCTACTAAAATGTAGTTAGGGTTTTTTCTTTTATACTTGGAGTACAACATAAAACCCTACATGTCAAACCGGGCTTGGGTTGAGTTGGAAAATTCTGCAGAAAATTAATCTGCACGAGGTTCGATCGATTGAGTCTTGCAGATTTAGACTAATAAATCTTGTAATCACTCGATTCTAACTTTTACAAATAAACAAATTTTGAGCAGCCTAAATCTAGACTCTAAGTTTTAATCATGGTTTGCCAATACATTACAAATTAAAGTTCTAATAAATTTAGTTCTTAAAGCCTTAAAACCTAACAGAATTGAAGGTTCTATAATCATGACATAGTCAATCAATTGATAAATCAACACATAGACTACTTAAGTCAATCAATCAAAAATTGTGTTCTCGAAACCCAAATTAAGCCTAATCAACCATCCAATATTTAGGGTTTCGTGACCTCAATTCTAAAGTATAAAAGCACGCTCAATGGATGACTAACCAACTTTTGGAGAGATGTGTTTTGTGGTAGGTTTTAAAAGTTTAGAACAATTGGCAAATCATGAACACAAACTTGTCTAAATATGATCTTAGAGTCTATAGAATTTATTAGACAATACTCAATGTGCTACAAGTCAAAATACAAGAAAAAAGAAGCTGTAGGTTTAGGAAAGTCAAAACATTCCAAGTTTGATCGATCGAGAAGAAGGCTCAACCAATCGAGATTCGTTTCTGCAAAATTTAATTAAAGCCCGTCAGCCCATTAAGCTCATTAAGTGATTAAGGTTTCAAATCTAATTCTCCTAATATTTAAAGGAAACCCTAATACACGTTTTGAAGAGTCTTTGGAGGTGCTATTGTGAGATCTAAAAGGTACTGTACCTTCTCCTTTCAAAGCCACTATCAGAATTCCATCTACACATTATTAGAACTGGTAGATCTGAAATTGCTACTACAAGATCATACGTAACTGATGATCTAAAGTTTTGAGTGGGATCTCAAAGTCACAAATGTGGGTGTTTATGTTCAAGAAATTCATATATAAGAGTTCGTAAATTCGGAATTACATGTGGTTCCATGAGTAATTACTACAAGAGATAGTTTTAGATTAAGGGAAAAATATATTGTAAAACTTCCATTCTATCATAATGAATTTGTTGTCTGGAGAATAGTTTAGGTTAAATCATCCACATGTTTTTTACCTTGAAACTGGAAGGTTTCATTGGTTAACCTGAGTCATGATATAATTGTTTGTGTTTAACCTAGATCTAAATAATATGCCTAAGTAACAATTTGATTAATTAATTAAATTCAACAATCTGAGTTTACAGGGTCTAAACTAACTAACATTTTGTACCCTAGGTTAATATAGTCAGGTTCTCTCAAAGTATCACCGAACATTAAATATTCAAGTTTTTGTGATCAAGGTAAAGTTGTTGCACTCAAAACATAAATTTGATGCTATGACGAATCTTCAAGAGGGTTCTTAAAGTTGCAAGTGCACTGTTCTTGTTGAATAGAGAACATGGTAGAAGAGCACAAGGATTCAAATCTACATGTAATTTCCTCAATAATAACTTCATGAGATAGTAGTAAAGCTAGACTTAATTCTATTTATATAAATTTCAATTTTATTTATTTAGTAGATTAATTTTTTCCTTAGAGGTTGCCAATAAATTGTTGTAGAGTTTTCCCCTACTAGGGTTTTCTTTTTATAACCATATCGCGTGTCTTTTAATTCCTACATTGCTTATTTATTTACTCATGATTTATTAATTACAAACTCACAACATAATTGATTATTATAGTCAAATTGGCTTGAAATTAGTTAATTTGCGACAAATGCGATCTAAATTTTCCAGCAAACTATCTCAACCATCCAATATATATGCCACTTTATAAGTTGCAATTTGAAGGCTTTTAGAAAAGTTTTTATTTTTTTAAATGATTGCTTCATTTGTATTTCCACGGAGTTAAATCTGGCAAAGGGCCCACTGTCATGTGCACCATGTGTGCCACGGCGACGTATATATACTCTATATTTTGCCATCTCCTTCGATCCTCGTATACCTTAAAAAATTGAACAGCTGGTGATTAATTAGTAGATTTTATTATAAGAAAATTATTTATATTATCTATATATTTATCACTGATTATATACTGATTAGTAGGTTTCGTATAGGGAATATCTAATAGTTGTTCTTGTGTTTTGATGTTACATCCATTGTCTTCATCTGTGAATATTCAATCTTACCCAAAGATAAATAAATAAAAATGTTCATCCCTACAAACCAAAACCCAAGAAGTTTCTATAAAAAATATATGAAACTTCATCATGCTTCTAACGGATTCTATATCATCAGTCATATTCCAAATGGTTGTTTTACTTAATACACCTACTATTAAAACAAATTGGAAGGTCTAATATAATTTGTTCTATGTTCACTGAACCAAAAAGAAAAAAAGAAAAAGAAGGGATTAAATTATGAAGGACTAAATGACAAGGTTCTAGCAGAATCCAGATCAGGTTGAAACACAGGCTCAAGTTGAAGCTGACCTATCAATAAGCTCTGGTATACCCAAGTTTGATTATATGGGAATTGATACTCTATGCTATGGTACCAGGGCACCAAAGACTCACATACAAATACAACAATACAATTCTAAAATCAAATAATATGGACCCTCAAATCAACGGTGTAAATGAATAATAGGGATGACCCTCCCCTAGGGCCCTTGCCAAAGACATTTACCTGAAATCCATGGGGTTTAAATGAAGAAACATGGCCTATTGCACTAAAGTCTCACAACTCAAGGGGGTCACCAATTTGAGCCCAAATATAATGAAATATATATTTATAAACAATACACATGATAAATGAAAAAATGAAACACGGTTTGTCATTAAATTAAGAATGGTACATGGCTGACGAAAAAAGACCAAAGGTAGGACCCAACTAAGAAATGGGTGTAAAAATATAATCTCAAAGCATGAATTATTCGATTCTCACATGGGGAAACAAATTAGATGAACTGTAGTCTTCCTTGTGTGTCAATGGACCCAAAGGCCTTCTTTATGTTCTTTTCCTTTCTTTTCTTTTCTTTATATAATATTCCCAATTTCTTTTAATTGAGGATTATTAAAGCCCCAACACAAACACATCAATTTTTATATGTACCAATCACTCACATAGTTTCTCTATCTCTACTACACAACTCTTGAAGAACCTCGATCATCATGGAACACCATATCAACCTAGAGAGAGATGCTCATGACAACTTGCTCAGCTCATCTTCTTCCTCTACCTCTACCTCCTCTTCCTCCTCTTCTTCAACAACAAAAAACAATTCATGTACCAACAACCAAAACACAAAACACTCCCTAAGAGGCTCAAAAAGAGCACAAGAGTCCAATGAAAGTGAGCATAGAAAGCAGCCTAGAACTACTAAAGATGACAGTGATGGCAAGCACCCCACATACAGAGGAGTAAGAATGCGCAATTGGGGCAAATGGGTGTCTGAAATCAGGGAGCCAAGGAAGAAATCAAGAATATGGCTTGGTACATACCCAACAGCTGAAATGGCAGCTCGAGCTCATGATGTAGCTGCTCTTGCAATCAAAGGTAGCTCAGCTTATCTCAATTTCCCTGAATTGGCTCAAGAGCTTCCTAGGCCAGACAGCAAGTCTCCAAAGGACATACAAGCCGCGGCTGCCAAGGCGGCTGCAGCCACATTCTTGGAGCCTAAACAGTGTGAGCATGAAGCTGAAGCCAAAGCCGAGCTGAGCCAAGCTGAGCATCTTCAACCTGGCTTGGATTCATCAACAATTTTATCCATGGACAACACACAAGATTCAACATTTTCACCTTCAACTGATGATGATGACACACTGTTTGACCTACCGGATCTTTTCGTCGATGGCAGGGATCGAATTGACAATGGATTTTGCTATTATTCATCATCATGGCAGCTGTGTGCAGCTGATACTGGGTTTCGGCTTGAAGAACCATATTTATGGGAGTACTACTAGCTAGAGAATGTACTTTTTGTCAGCAACACCATTTATGTCACTGCATTCTCTAGACAACAAGAGAAACCCAGCTGGGAAATAGTTGCCATCTGAGCATTTTCCAGATGGATTGGTTTCAAGTCTAGCTATTTTGGCTCAAATTTTGATTATGCAAAGACTGGAAAAAGAGAGTGTACATTTTACATCTCTTGTTTGCTTGCATTTGCCCATAAAAGAGAGGGCTTAAATCTTTCATTCCACTGTAATATATCAGCATAAGTACAAATAATAAATGAAAATTTAATCTATGAGTGCAATTAGGATTACTATCCCATATGTAATTCTTTATTTATGGAGGGTTTTTTGTACGCGTCTGGATGAAGTTATTTTTATTAATTTACTTTGTTTTTATATAAAGTGTAAAAACACAACTATACTTAAAAAAAAAAAAGTAATATTTTAAAAAGCTACACATATTTTTAGTAAAAATAAACTCATATGGCTAAAAATAGAAAATAAACTCATTCAAACCAAACTTTCGCAGTCCTACTATAGATTTTTTGCCCACCCCACCTTTTTTTTTTTGTGGGGGCGGGGGGGGTGGGTGGAAGAAGCCATTTGGGGTAAATGAAACTGATTTACAAAGTAAACCAGCTTGCTAGATTTAGATCCCATCGTTTTGATGAAACTTTAGTCTAAAGTGACCGTTCTTGATAAATTTAGATACCCTCAGATTTGAACTTCCTTTTCTTTTCCTTTCTTTTCTTTTCTTTTTAGTTGGAAAGACACCTCGAGCATGAAATGCATCCTAGTGTAATAATTTCTACACAAAATCTTTCCCTTTATTATGTTGCAAAATAGAAAGATAACAGTGTGTCACATACATTTCGAACATGGTGGAATATCTTTTGCCTATTTCACTTTTTTCCTCCATGATTAAGCAGAAGAAAAATAACTTAGATTCCAAAGCTGCAGAGTGACACTTATGTAGGTACCCAAACTTGGTGACAACATCATCTAACCATAGAACTTTTGGCAAAAAAGAAAGATAATGCATCTCTTCAGTGAGTTTAATTTTCCCAAAGAAAAGGTCAAATATGCTCCCAATAGACTTTTTTTTAATAGAGAGAGATAGTTGTAGCCCAATAGACTTTAGTAAAGCCACTATGTATTAGTGATAAGTGATGTCATCATCATTATCTTCCCCATATTCAATTTCTCTATCATTTTTGCCACGTGCCGTTTTTCCATTTGCTAGAACAAAAGATAATTGATTCTTTTGAATTATTAAAAAAAAAAAGACAATCTTTTGTCCCTCTTATAACTCTTGCATAAATTAAACCCACAGATATCTAATTGTTAAGCTCAGTTTGTGAATTGGAACCAAAATTAATGGGGGTTGCAGTTTTCACCAATTTGTGCAAAATGTTGAAGAATGTGACAGAAGTAAAGACAAAAAGAGAAGAACAATGTTTTGGAATCTGACAACTGTATGGGATCAAAATCAAAATATGCATTGAACAAGCTTTCAATTTTTTTTTTTGTGTGCTTGACAATTAACTAAAAGGTTGTTAAAATGTTAATCACATTGATAATGACACTAGAGACAAACTTTGAGTGCTGTGACTAATTATTGCAGGTTAGTTTCTATCTTTTTTATGCTAGTCGATCAATTGAAAAGGTGCACGTCATGATAGAGAGGTTTCAGGTTGAGAGCTTTATAGTTTCTTGTACAACACGTACTTTGAACTATTTATGTGCTTGACAACTAAAAGGTTTTTAAATATTAATCACATTGATTATGACATTAGCGAATAGAGATAAACTTTGAATGCCGTGACTAATTATTAGACATGTTTTAACCTTATGTTAGTCCATCAATGATAAGACATCATGATAGAAGCTTCAGGTTGAGGACTTTAGTTTCTTGTACAAGACGTGTACTGTTTTTTGTTCGTAGAAAAGGAACTGCATTAACAGAAGCTAGAGAACAACAAAAGGGTTAAAACAATGCCTAACCATTCAAGTCAGAATCAAAAATACCTAACAAGTTCACAGGCGGACTAGCAGTCAATATAAAATCGATCACTATTGGCATCCATTCTGGTTAACCCTTTTAGCACATCTATAATTAGCTTCACGAAAATAATGGTTAATGCAAATTTGGGAAAGTTGGAAAAGCAAAAATCTACAATCATCTACTAGAAGAAACAACATTATTTGAGTAATTAGGATTAGCTATCAAGTAAAAAATAGTTTTAGTATCCAACTCTGTTTCTATAGCAGTTAAATTGAGGCTTTGACACTTGAGAAGACCATCACGCAACGCCCACAGTTCAACTAGTTAAGAAACTGGTTGCTGTACAAGAAGTACTTAGTAGTCAGTGGTATTTACATGTGGGCATTACATTCATGGTTGATTTGTCAACGAAATCTCAGACAACGTACATGCACAATTTTTACACACTTCTTCCTCGTGCCTTAATTTCTTAGTTTTCATGTGTTTGTTAGATTCAAGTGGTTATCTATACGCTCAATCAAGACCCATCTCTCCAAATTGCATAGACCCATCCCCCCCTATACGCTCAAGCAAGAAAGTGTGTAGGGGTATAGGACGGTCCTATGAGAAGTTTAGTAGCTTTAACTTCTCTCAAATGCCATAATTGTAGTTAGTTAAAAAAAAAAAAAAAAAAAAAAAAAGGCCCTCAAATGCTACCATTTCAATATAGAAAATTATAGTAGTTTTGTCATTTATATTCATCATGCGAGCTCTGCGGTTGGTTGAAGTAGTATAATCCCACAATGAATATTAACAATAAGAACGAATTGTTAATATAACATAATTGGGCTTATACGCATAAGATTAAGCAGTGTTCATATATATTATATTAACTACTCAATTGGACTATTCTCAAAAAAAAAAAACTACTCAATTGGACCCAAAAAAAAAAAAAAAAAATTTCTAGTAGTATCTTAATCTAATAATAATAAAGAGCAATTCCTACACAATTATTGGAAGTCTTTAATTTTTCTTGTAGTTAATTGGATTATTTGGATTGAATCATTGTGTGAAAATAAGTATTTGTAAAATGGAGAAACGCTTTTAATTTCCTATTTTGTATTTTTAACATTTAAAAGCTTTTTAAAAATTTAGTTATCAAACAAGTGTAACAATTTCAAAGTATTTTAAAACCATAATTTGTAAGAAAATAATAACTTTTTAAGTAAAATTCTATTACTTGACTCAATTTCAAAATATTTTTTTTCAAGATAAAATACTTGAATCCTATTATTCAAATATAATAAAGAGTGAACTTTGAAATGATTTCCACCATATGGTGTTGTTATGATATTCATGTGTAAGTGGTAAATTTTATGCTTTCTAGTAACAGAAAGAGCATAGTTGATTTTAAATTGCTGAGTTGAAAGTTGAAACCCATTAATCTAAATATATTATTTAGGTGATATTGCAATGTTCCAAATTAGGACCTCACATGGAAGACTACTTTTTCATGTCTATTTTGTGTGAGAAAACTCATATTAAGGCTAAACAGAATATATGCCAATTAAGTAATCTTAATTATTAAAAAGCAATTATTTCTATTTTTTTTCTTCACCAAATAATAATAAATAATAATTATATAACAAATATTTTAGGAATAACTACACTATAATTGCTCGTGATTTTGATGGGAGAAATCTCTGAACTGATAATTGATTCTTTCTTTTTTTTGGAAGAGCTGATAATTGATTCATGATCTCTATTATACCTTGAATGCTGATATATATATATATATATATATATATATATATATATATATTGAAGACACTATTATTTGCACACATGAACAAGACAATCTTGCTCTTTGGCTTTATATGATGATTATGATCTGTCAACTTTAACCCTAAATGATATAACACCGTGTCCCAGACTCCTAGCATGGCCGAATGCAAGACGTGGACACTAACTTTACACACATATGAATATCTAACTGTATGAGGTTGATATATCATATATGTGTAGTTTCACCAATCAACAACTAAATTATCAGCCTTCAGGTTGTAATATAATATGAAAATCAGAATAATTTTTTGATTGAGGTTCATGACGAATATCCAGTTATTTCCTAATGTTCATTTTTCATTTTTTTCTTTCTTTTACTTTTTCTTTACTTCTTTTTATGAATAAAAAATGGGGTCTTTGATATAGATTTATCAACCCAACGTCATGTAACAATAATAAGTAAGGACAAAGTTTAGCTACACAACTGGTTATAGCCTAAGGCTATAATCTTACTTAATCAAATAAACATTACTATATATTTTGAAAATCTAACTGTTGAATTACATGATCTTTACGCTCTCAATACACTTGTAAGATTTTGTGTCAATCAGATATTATTTACTATATGATCTATAAGTTTATATTTTATGCATAATTTTAAATTACAAAAACTTGCAATTTAAATAATTTATTGATGATATAGCTATTGATCTTTAATTTTCTAGAAATTTTGCAAACATGGAAGATATAAGAAAAAGATGTGATCCAATTGTGGATTTGTCAAAATTCACATCCAATAAAAAGATATTGAGTAAGGTTGTAACCTTAGACTACAACCAATTTTGTAGCTAAACTTTGTCAAATAGATAATAGTAATACAACGTTTATCACTGGAGTCTTAATGAGACTATCATTGTAGACACTACACATTTGTTAAAGCGTCACTACTCGAACTGTTCAACTATTCTAACAAGTATCATGTGAAATAATACGAGAACTCCTATCACCAAGCTACACTCGCGATGGTTCTTTTTTCTTTCTCTTGGCTGTATAAGAACCTTGTTATAAGGTCAGCTGGGAACTATTCGTTAGACGTGGAAAAGAGCAAAGAATCCAATGTCTTTCTTTTCTTTTCTTTTTTTTTCTTTTTTTACTTTGGAAGATCAAAGAAATGCATGAATTGCTTTTGCTCTAATTATGAGATACTTTGTATGCTTTTGATGCATGTCTCCCCCTTTTATATTTGAGAGATCTAGAGAGACCCCCATATATATAATATATAAAGTATAATAATGCTTCCCAACATGACAATCTTTAAGCACTTATATATGAAATTCGCCACGTGAAAAACCTGATCTAGTGATTCGAAGGTAAGATTTGATACAGTTGCCTGGGTTATCAACGAGTTAACTAGTTGATAAGGGTGTTGATGGGTTGTTTGGGTTCAAAGTTTGAAGTTGAGAGAGAGAGAGAGAGAGATAAATGATCTTCTTGTGAGTTTTATTGCCAGTAAATCGTATATTGTTAATATCGATTATTATTCAAATAATTTCTAACTCTAAAATTTTTCATATCACTGTAAGACTTTGCCTCCCTTAAAAAATTTTCTACTGCATACACTTCCAATATAAATGGAAAATTATTAACTATTAATTTTAAAAGAGCATCTTTTTTTTGCTAAACCAAAAAAAAAAAAAAAAAAAATCAACTTAAAATAGATAGAAGTATTAAAAAAAAAATCTTTTAGTTATACAATATTAATAAAAAAAATAGAGGATATTATATGCTCATTCAAGGGTGGCCAAAAAAAAAACTTATTAATTTTTTTTATTTTAAAAGAGTACGAGGGAGGCAGTCAAAGTCAGGGGACCATGTGTAGGTCAAATATGAAACATGGTGGAGGACTGAGTAATTTTTAAAATAAGAGGGAGGTCTTTATATATTTCAATAAAATCTAGGAAAGGTTCAACTGTTTTTCCCTAATAAAATAATAATACAAACAGAAGGTAATCAGGGAAATTAAAAAAACTACAATCCTACTATGGTGAGAAAATGTGAAGAGATGTCTGAGTACCACCATTAAATGAATGAGGTCAACGACCAAAGCTCGTTTCTATGCCTGAGATGAAATTGTTCTACTTCATTGAAGTGATCTGGTCTATGATCCACAGGTAGCCAAATCTATTTAAAATATGTTTATTATTGAGGAATAAAATCCTTTGTGTATATATTATATATGTTTCATTTTCATTTTCTTAATCGTCAAGAACACAATAAGGTTGGTTGGTAATAAGACTTTGTTTTCTTCGTTTATTTTCTCAGTTCTTGGACAACATACAGTTGGGGTTAACCCTTCCCTTTCTTTTATTATATTCTAGGCTCAAATTCAAGATTTGAGACTCTCCCTTACAGTTTGCAAAAGACCCAAACGAAGTAATCATTGGCTTTTTATTTCATTTATATAAATAAAACCATAGTTTTGAATGTTGGGCAGATCCTTTAGAATTTTCTTGCTTTGGTATTTTCATGAAGGATTTTTATGAAGTTTATTAATTCAATTTGTCAGGTCCTTGACAAATTGAATTAATAAATTTGTGAGGTCCTAAAGAGTCCTTGACATTCATCATTCATGTTAGCAAAGATTTTAATTCAATAATTAGTTGATAGATCTGAAATTGCAGTTATAAATAATGATAAGATAATTGCTTCAAACCTCCTTCCTTATGATATAATTGAGTCACCATTGAATAAAATTATGAAAAGAGTTGTTATGAAAGATGTTGGTGTAACATTTTCTTCATTTTGTCTTTTTTTTTTTTTTTTTATAAAAAAAATAAATAAATAACATTTCATAATCATTTTGTTATCAAAATAATGATGATTGAATCAGTTGGTCCAATGACCAGCTCCAACTTTTAGGAAACTGGTGATCATGAAGTTGCTAGTAAATAATGAAGTGATCGATAGCCAATTTAATTTTAGTTGTTTAGCCCTTAAGGCAATTTGCAGTATCAGTCTTGGCATTTATAATATTAATTAAAGGTTTTTTTTTTTTTTTAATTACTTGACATGACAATAGCTAGGGAAAAAAAAAACTAAAGTTAGGCTAACAAGCTTTAAGAGCATATTGAAGATTTTGCTAGACCAGCAGACGTTCAGGAATATACGGTAATCATGGGAATCTAGTTTTGAACCTAGACCTAGCTATATAGTAGAAGTTTCAAATCCTAAGCGCTGAAAGAGAACATTTCAAAGATTTTTTTTTTTTTTAAATTCTTTGAAAAATACATTTCAAAGAATGTTTTTAAAAGGTTTAGACTTGGTTCAAATTTTCGAATAAAAATCATTACACACACCCTATTATGTACACTATTACGTACACATAAATTTTTTGAATTGAAATCATAAGTTAAAAACATGATATCTGTTTTGAGATTCTATCTTCAACTCATAATTTTAGTTTAAAAATTATATGCATGTATAATAATGTGTGTAACAAACTCTATACTAAAATTTTTAAGTCCTAAAAGAAACAAACCCAATGAGTTTTAAGCCTAGAAAAACCCTATAACAAGTTAACAACCCCTCTTTTCTCTTTTTTTTTCTTTGTTTTGTTAGAAATAGTTTACTACTTGGAGAATCGATTGGATTCTTGTATCACATCATTATTAATGAATTCATACTTTTGCTTGTGACTGTATTTCTTATTATAGTAAGCACTAGAGTAAGATGCACGAATCCACTGTGTCTAAGATACATTGCATATATAAAATCACAAAAGTTTATTATGTTGTAATGTATATGCTCATGCAGACCCAACCAAACTTCACACACGAGGAGAAAAAAACAATTAGATTGTTCTGATTTTTTTTTTTTTTTTTTTTTCATTTTTAAGTAAGGAAAGGAAATGAGAAGACAAAATTTATAAGTGTAAATCTTAACTTCATTTTTTTTTTCTAAATTGTTTTTGAATTGGAGAAAAACAAAACAAAAACGAATAAAAATTATGACATGATTGCAATTTCATGTAAAGGACAATTATTTTGGATGGTTCCTTCTATTCGTGGGGCTGTGGTGTGCGCCCCTGAATTTTCGTTTTCAGAACTTTTGTGAAAATAGAAAATATATCACAAACGTTTATCATGTTGTGATGTATATGCTCATGCAGACCCAACTAAACTTCACATACGAGGAGAAAAAAACAATTAGATTGTTCTGAATTTTTTTTTTTTAAGTAAGAAAAGGAAATGAGAAGACAAAATTTATAAGTGTAAATCTTAACTTCATTTTTTTTTTCTAAATTGTTTTTGAATTGGAGAAAAACAAAACAAAAACGATTAAAAATTATGACATGATTTCAATTTCATGTAAAGGACAATTATTTTGGATGGTTCCTTCTATTCGTGGGGCTGTGGTGTACGCCCTGACTTTGCGTTTTCAGAACTTTTGTGAAAATAGAAAATAAATCCCAACATACCCGTGCATGAAATTCCACCGCTTGTCTTTCTTTTTAGGTTAAATTATTGGAGATCAAATCCCAGTTTTTGAAGCCACCACTAGGAGCTGAGTACTGAAAGTTGCCAATGGCCCATCAGACTGAAAGGCTATATTGCTCTTCATTGTCCCTATCGGTTGTTGTTGAAAATGTGTGGCAATTCTATTACCAAGAACCAAGTACCAACTCCTCTGGTTAATTTCTCTCTCATTTAGGTGATTTTAGCTTGTACTGTTTCTTTTTTATTTGTGGTAGAGGCAAAATAAATTGTAGTAATATTTTCATAATAGGTTTTACTATGTTAGTTCTTCATAAGTCAAAATAAAATATTTAGGAGTATGCATCAACCCAACCCAACACTTCAGATTGGTTTTCTTGAATTGGTAGGCTGGGTTAGGTTGAAATTTTATTTTGAGTCTTGGGTTGAGTCAGGTATGGGTTGATAATTTTTTTAACTCATTTGACCCAACCCGACTCACCATGTATATATATTTATTTTATTACTTTTATTTTATTTTTTTAGTTTGATTGATTTTTGTATTTTGAGAATTAGTTTTGATAAATTTGAAAATTTAGAATAATTGATGAAAGCCTAATTTTTTACAAGACATAAAACATGTATGTGCAACCCACCAATGCAACCCGACCCCATGTGGGCTAGGTTGAGAATTTATCACCCGATAAGGTCAAGTTGAGTTGAAAAAATTGTTAGATTCAAGTTACACTTTATTTAATTGTAAGTTATGTTATACCATTCAATATTTTTTTATTGGATGCTAATTTTAACAAATCCACCATTAGATTAGGTTTTCTTCTTAAACTTTAATTTTTGTATTTAAAATTGTGCATAAAAGATGAGTTTTTAGACTAAATAGTATATAGCATTTTATTAGCATGAAACTTGGTATGCATGTTTTTTTTTTTTTTTTTAATTTAAACTTTTAAATACTTTCGATATAGACTATTTACTATTTTTTTTTGGGTAAATTATAAGTTTGGTCCTTAACCTTTACATTGAATGTCAATTTAGTCCCTAACGTTTTAAATGCGTCAATTTAGTCCCTAACCTTTTGGTGTTATGTCAAAATGGTTCTTACCGTTAAGTAATGGATGGAAAATGCTGAGGTGGCTAACGGCCAAAATAAAAAATTATTATTATGCCACATTAGATGACACGCGTACTCTTACTTGGAATAAATTTTTATTTAAAAATAAAAGTTTTTGTTAAAATTGGGATCTCAAAATCGTTGTACTCCATACAAGTGATCTATGATCATCTGAATTCTAAAGCAGCAATGTCGAGAATGTGGACCTCTCAATTGCTTTCCAATTAGACTACGAGTCACCAAGAAAGTCTTCAAGCTTTGGAATAACTTGTTGGTTCTTGTTGGTTTTGGCAAGCAAACCTATAAGAAAAGAAGGAATCGGCAAGGTTTTGTGCTTCACTTTCTTTGGCTTGATTTTCTCCTTCTGAGCGTAGAACACTTGGGAGTTGGGGTTTGGTTAATCAACAATGAAAAATGATTATAATTAATAGATTTATTCCATATATTTATCCCTATCATTAAACTGACTGAACAATATTACTTCAATCTGAACCTAACGCAATCATATTCTAGATCTATAGCTCAGTTATCTCAGGCACAGTAGAAGAAACCCTTCAATTTTTGAAAACATAGAAAAATCACAAAACAAATATTCAAGACCGTATTTTTATTGTTTTTCTGATCAAGTTTCTCAGCAACCAAATAGATGTCCATAAAAAGTTGCGGTCTTTTTCACAAGGCTCAAGTAAAGATTTGAGTCAGTGATTTATTAACATAAACTGGTTTTGAGATCCCAATTTTAACATAAACTGTTCTTTAAAAAAATTCCAGATGGCAGTGCACATGT
Source organism: Quercus ilex subsp. ballota (assembly GCA_032727855.1). Taxonomy (NCBI): domain Eukaryota; kingdom Viridiplantae; phylum Streptophyta; class Magnoliopsida; order Fagales; family Fagaceae; genus Quercus; species Quercus ilex. The sequence goes on from CM064911.1 coordinate 34,210,162, forward strand.
CATCTGATTTGGCATAAAAATAACTTTTTATTTTAACCGTTAGCCATGTAAGCATTTTCCATCAATTACTTAATGGTAAGGACTATTTTGACACAATACCAAAAAGTTAGGGACTAAACTGACACATTCAAAACGTTAAGGACCAAATTGACATTTGGTGTAAAGGTTAAGGACCAAACTTATAATTTACCCTTTTTTTTTATCCAAAGTTCCACCACTTTAATACCTCTAAATAGGTTATAAGTTTATGTTACTAAACCCAGCAACTTGGTATGTGTTAAAAACTTAAAGAGTATATAATTCAACTCCAACATTGGGATTTTCTAAATACTAGTTCAATAAAAAGTTATTAGATAGTGTAACATAAATTAAAGTTACAATAAGCAAAACTTGAAAGAAAAAAAAATTATTCATTTTTTCAACAAAGAAAATCTTCACTTTTGCTTTGATATTTATTTGAACTTTTGGATGATATTTTTAAGTATTTGATGTGCTTAATAAGTATGTAATTGAATGTTATAAGTTTGTATTAAATTTTTTGTTTATTTAAAACAATATTAATAAAGTCAAACATGTTGAAATGGGTTGCTTTTTTTAAGCAGGTTAAATGAATGATATTTGTGTCAATCCAACATTTTTAATATGGGTCTTGTTAATGGGTGTCTTTAGTACATTTGTTAATAGACCATTTTAGAAAATGTTTAATACTAGTTTTTATGGAAAATATTTATAAAAAAAAAATCAAATGTTAGTTACTTTTTTCTTTTCGCATAAAAAGTTTCTAAAAATAGTTCCTAAATCAGTGCCCTTAGAACATCCATTAACCTTTCCCTTTTAATATTAAACGTGTTGAAATGGGTCATGTCACATTCGTGTCAGCCCAATACAATCCGTTTATTAAATGTGTCAAGTGGGTTTGTGTCGGTTAAGTGGGTTGGGCTATGTCAACTTGCTTTATTAACAGAACACGTTAGAGTTGAAAGAATAACATAATAATTAAAAGGATCGTATTTGTGTTTAGCCATTTAGCCAAATACTCCTACCTCAAGTCCTCAACATGACATGTCATAGTGAATTGATAACCCTATAATCATTCATCAAAGGGTGGTGGCAATATTTACAAAAATTCCATTGCCTTTTGTGGAAAACAGATGACTTTTTTGAAGCAGGTTAAATGAATGATATTTGTGTCAATCCAACCTTTTTAATATGGGTTTTGTTAATGGGTGTCTTTAGGGCATTTGTTAATAGACCATTTTAGAAAAATTTTAATACCAATTTTAATGGAAAATAAAAAATAAAAAATAAAACTATCAAAAATGTTAGTTACTTTTTTCTTTTCACACAAAAAGTTTCTAAAAATAGTTCTTAAACCAATGACCTTCAGGCATCCATTAACTTTTCCCTTTTAATATTAAGTATGTTGAAATGGGTCATGTCACATTCCTTTCAACTCTATGCAACCCGTTTATTAAGTGTGTCAAGCGGGTTGTGTTGTGTCAAGTGGGTTGAGCTATGTCAAACTTAATTAAAAATATTTATCACTATTTTTTAATAATAAAAATGTATAAAATTAAAAATAAAATATAAAAAATAAAATAAAGAAGCAAAAGTTTTTTAATTGAAAATAAAAATACAACCAAAAAAATATATATTACCTTCAAAGGGGTTAAGAGCTCAAATTATTTATATGATCATTAATTATATTTCATAAAAATGAATTTATAGGCTATAAAAATTAAAATAATTATATAATGAACTATATAATTTAATATTTTTTTAAGTTGAACTCTAAAGTTTTTGATGCACAAATGGTTACAACATGACTTAAGTTTCTTATAATTTGATCATTTTTTAAATTTTTTTTTTAAAAAATTTAACTTAAGTTATACTTGAGATTTATCTAGTTAGTAAAAATCACAAAGAACTACAAGAAGAATTTCGAAAATGAAAAAAAAATAAAAAAATACAGCATGGCTTATTAATATATAAAATCCTAATAAATAAACATAATAAAATGAAAATATTATATTTTTACCGATGGTATAACATTAAAATACCACTTAGTATTTGTATTAGTGTTATTTTTTTTAAATCTAAATTGGTCTTAACTCTTAAGTATTGTATGCATAACGCTTTTTTTTTTTTTTTTTTTTTCCTTTTTTGAGATGATATAGGTAGAAGACATAGAGGATGGGGAAAGAGGGAGTAAGAAGATAGGACTTACAACGCTAGCACTTACAACATAACACATGTTAGTTGTGTGCATGCATATATAATATGTATTTATGTATGTCCGGCCAAAACATAGTGACATTTTTTTTTTTTTTTTGATGAGAAAGCTTCCATTAAAACCAGAAAATGAACTACAACAAAGCTCAAACAGCAGCACCAAACTACAGACAATCCAAGTGCAACAGGTTCCTCACCACAGGAGGAGTAACACCCCTCCACATTTGGCAAACATTATTACATCGAGCAAACCGGGCTAGCTCATGTGCAACCCTGTTGAAGTCCCTTTCAGATGCCGGATCTGCCAGCTAACAAAGCCATCAAGGAATGCACTGAACAATGGACAAAGAATCCGATTCAATAACGATCTAATAAAGGTCCAATTCCTTTGCAAGGAGGATTCCAACCTCAATTGCCAAAAGCCTCACCAACCATAGGACATCCCCTACATATAGAGATTCCACTCAGCATCTGATTCCTTGCTACCTCCTTAATTAAAGAAGAAAAACCATCTACACATAATAGGAATAGGTAAGGAGATAAGGGGTCTCCTTGTCAGAGACCTCTTGTAAGGAAAATACATCCATGGACCGCTCCATTAATAATCACTGAATAAGAAACGCTCCATTAATAATCACTGAATAAGAAACAGTAGTAATGCACTTCATAATTAATTGGATCCATTTTTCATGGAATCCCATATAGTAACATATATGATAGTTATAAGTTTTGCCTTGTGAAATCAAACCTTGGCCTTATGTATATTCGTTGAGCTAAATAAAGGAAAAAGAAAAGGAGAAAATGGAGTAAGAGAAGTAAATGAAAGAATCAATGTGAGAGAGAGAGAGAGAGGGGGGGGGGGCATGCATGTGCATGTGCTTAAACAAATTCTTTATGTATGACTATAAGACAAACTGCGCATGGTTTTCTTTCCAAACTGTTCACCGTTGTTGCATGCAAAGATGCCAGACACAGTAACAGATACTTCTTGTACAGAGGTGACATTCATTTTGATCCCTTGTGGGCAATTTCATGGGAAAAGGAACAGAAAAATTGTAGAATCCAATGATGAAAAACCTATAATTTTTAGGGTCCCTTGTATTTTATTGCCAGAAGAAGATCAACAAAAAAACCAAAAAAGAGGGAATGATTTTATATATATATATATATATATATATATAGAAAAAAATGCGGGAATGATTGATCCATGCGTCAAATCGCAATTTGTTTCTTGTCCTATGACTATGTGTAGTGCATGGGACATTCTGAGTTCAAACAATTGGTTTATGCATGATTGGTTTTGCTTGGAATCACTGGTGCTTACCAATTGGAGGCATAGGCTTTTGCATGGTTAAAAAAAAAAAAAAAAGTGCTATTTTATTTTTTATTTTTTTTACTTAAGGGACTACATAGCATAGTCAAAATAAAGCATAGTTGTCCTTCTTCTACTAATCATGACTTAATTACTAATGCTCTGTTTGTTTCAATGGAAAACTTTGTATAAAAATAATTTTCCAAGTTTTCTAGTGTTTGGTAACATTAGAAAAAATACGTCGAAAGAAAAACTTTTTTTTTTTTTTTTTGAGAAACCAAACTATCAGTAGCCTGGCCTTTTATTCCATGAGAAACCAACTCAATGAATGTCAAAAACTACAAGAGGGGCAATGTCCTCAGGCATGAAATCAGTCCATACCTGAGTATCCCTACAGTTCTTGGCTTTTTTGGCTAGTGCATCTGCTACAACGTTGCAGTGCCTAGTATTAAAAATAAATTCAAAAGAAGAAAGAGCAGCAACTTGGGTTCGGATATCCTCGAGAATGTGGCCATAAGACAAGTGATCTGCGTTGTCCTAATTAAGAGCTTGGATCACCTAGAGAGAGTCACCTTCAAAGACAACATCTTGAAGGCCTAGCTCCACTGCAAACAGCACCGCTCGGGGATATGCAAGGGCTTCTAACTCCATTACTGATTGAGCTGCAGGAACTGACGTGGATAATGCTCCAATAGCCTCACCACACCAATCCCAAACGATCACACCTATCCCTGCTTGGTTACAAGACTTGAAGACCGTAGCATCAAAATTAACTTTGAACTTGTTTTCATCAGGTGGCTGCCATTGCTGAGGCAAAGGAGGGTCCGCAGCAACTGGTGTCTGATCTAGGACATCCAGAAATTCTTGAAGATAGCTTCCGGCCAAAGAGCTTATACGGTTGAGGGGCTAGACTTGATGGTTGAGTCGCAGAGCATTGCGTCGGTTCCACAGCATCCAGGCAATGGTGACAAAGATCTCGGCTCTGTAGTCTTCCTTGATCTGCATGAATCGGTGAAGAAGTTCTTGAAAGCTCAAGGCATGGGCATTAACAGAGGGCAGGGACCAAGAAAGCGAGCTCCAGGCTGGTTCAAGTTTCGTGCAAGACCATAGGGCGTGGAGGGTGTCCTCGGGCTGAGTTTGACAGGTGCTGCAAACCTCTGTGGTGGCAATGTGTCTCCGAACCAGATTGGTCATTGTGGGCAGAGCATCATTGCTTGCACGCCAGGCAAAGTGCTTGAGCTTGTTTGGCACTCTAAGCTACCACAAACTTCTCCAAAACAGCCTTTGATTCTCAGATGATGATGCACCTACATGGTTAGTAGAATTACAAGAAACAAGAAGCTTGTAGGCACTCTTTGTTGTGAACATACCCAAAGAAGTGAGGCCCCATATAATTTTGTCAGGAGGAAGTCTTATGCTCAAGGGCATACCGCAAATGACTTTGGCTTCATGGGGTAGGAAAAGCTGATTCACCAAGGTCAAATTCCACCCTCTCAGCTCCGGGTTAATTAGGGAACTCACCTTAGTTTCTGGTGCAACTGAGGGAAGAGATGAGATGACTGACCTGTTGGATTAAACCGGCAACCACTTTTCCTCCCTTATTCTTACTGATTGCCCATTCCCAATCCTCCAAACCATCCCTTCCCAAATCTCATCCCTAGCACCTATAATGCTCTTCCATGCACGGTACCCCAAAGTAGAATCCTTAGCTTCAAGGATTGAACAATCATAAAAAAATCGAGCTTTGAACACTCTATGGCATAAAGAGTCTGGATTATTAATCATACGCCAAACTTGCTTGGCCAACAAAGAATCATTAAATTTTTCAATGTCTTTAAATCCCATCCCTCCCTTCTCCTTATCTTCACACAATCTTTCCCACTTAACCCAATGTACCTTTTTACTATCTCCACTGTATCCCCACCAAAATTTTAGAATGAGAGTTTCCAGTTCCTTGATCAGACCTTTAGGGAGCTTGAAACAGCTTATAGTTTAGGTAGGTATCGCCTGGATGACCGCTTTGATAAGCACCTCTCTACCAGCTTGTGAAAGGAGCTTCTCCTTCCAACCTTGTAATTTTCTCCAAACTCTTTCTTTGATGTAGACAAAGCTTTGTTTTTTGGCACGCCCCACCAATGCTGGTAGACCCAGATATTTTTCATATTGACGAATAGCTGGCACTCCTAAAAGTTGTTGAATCTGATTCTGCATATCTTGCTGGGTGTTTGCACTGAAGAAAATGTTTGTTTTTTCTCTATTTATTTTCTGCCCGAAGCCTTTTTCATAGACTGAGAGTAAATCAAGGACCTTCTGACATTCCTCCACTTTAACCCGACAAAAGAGTACATTGTCATCTGCAAAAAATAAATGAGATACTCATGGGCCATTTCTGCAAATAGATACACCTCTGATGTCACCATTAATTTCAGCCTTTTTGATAAGTCCCTGTAAACCCAAAGCACAAAGGAGAAACAAGTATGGAGATAAAGGGTCACCCTGTCTAAGGCCCCTTGTAGGTTTAATGTTACCCACAGATTGGCCATTAAGGAGGACAGAATAGGAGACTGTACTCATGCAGGAAGATATAAGGGAGACCAACTTATTTGGGAAGCCTAAGTGCTCCATGACCTTCACCAAAAAAACCCATTCCACCCGGTCATAAGCCTTGCTCATATCCAACTTTAAATCCATAAATCCCAATTTACCTTGGGTTTTTCTTTTAAGGTAATGCAAGGTTTCAAATGCTACAGTGACATTATCAGTGATAAGTCTACTCGAGAGAAAAGCACTTTGAGAGTCATCAATCATATGGGCTAAGATTTTTTTAAACCGGTTAACCACCACTTTGGCAATTAATTTGTATACAACATTACACAAACTAATTGGTCTAAATTCAGCAACTCATTTCGGATTTTTAACCTTCGGGATAAAGGCAATGAAGGTAGAATTGAGGGATTCATGAACCCTACCCAAATTTAAAGCATTAAGAACAATAGAGATAACATCATCACCAACAATATGCCAATAAGTTTTATAAAAAATGGGAGACATACCATCTGGACCGGGCGCAGTGAGTGGGGCCATTTGTTTAAGAGCAAGGAGCACTTCTTCAGCTTGATAGTCTCGGCTTAAGGAAGCGCTCATTTCAGTTGTGATTACTGGTTGCAAACCCACCAAGATTTTATCAAACTGACTCGGGTGTGATGATGTAAACATGTCTTGAAAGTAATCTTCAACCACTTTGCCCAAAACCTCTTCCTCTTCAATCCAAACTCCGGCCTCATCTTCCAAACCCAAAATAAGATTACGTTTATTTCTTTGGGTTGCTCTACAGTGGAAATATATGGTATTTTTATCACCTTCCTTCAACCAAGCCATACGGGAACGCTGCTTCCACATACATTCTTCCTTATTTTTCAATTGCTCAATTTCAAAGCGTAGCATGTGCACACGGGTAGGATCTGAAACATACCCACCCGACTCCTCCACTACCTTCAACTCCTTTAACTTTTTGGCTAGGGAGTTACGAACATGACCAAAGGATTGTCTATTCCAAGCTTTCAAATTGTCTTGAACTAAATCGAGTTTTTTACTGAAACCCCACACCGAAGCTGCAAGGCTAGTTGAACCCCAAGAATCTTTGATAACCTTTTCACATGAATCATCCTTAACCCACATGGACTCAAATCTAAAAGGCCTGCCTCTCCTATAGAAACGCTTCAATTCAGAGTCTGAGCATAGTAGTATTGGCTTATGGTCTGAATGAAAGGCATCCAGATGATGGATCCTGGAAGTAGGAAATCTCAACATCCACTCCACTGTGGCAACACCCCTATCAAGTCGGATCCACACATTGTGAGCACTAGGTCTCCTATTGCACCATGTAAAAGGGTAACCATTAAATCCCAAATCCTTCAATCAACAATCATCCAAAGCATTTCTAAATAACTGCATCTGTCTTTCAGGTCGATCAAGCTAGCCAAGTTTCTCCTCACCCAACAAGATTTCATTAAAATCACCCATACAAATCCAAGGAAGAGAGAAACGACGACTTAAAACACGCAGCAAAGACCAAGAGTTTTCCCAGTTGGCGGTGTTAGGGTCACCGTAGAAACCCGTAAACCGCCAGGTGTCATCAACTCCATGGTCCACAATAGCATCAATGTGGTTATCGGAATAAGACTAAACATCCACAGAACAATCAGCTTTCCAAAGTAATGCCAAACCACCACCTGTATTGACATGTGGAACAACAAAAATGTTAGCAAACTGCTAGTGCGTCTGCTAAAATTTTTTTTTTTTTTTTTTCTTTTGAAAGAAAAACTATTTTTGGTCAACATAAAAAGTATGACTTATTTTTAAAGATTGTTTTCTACTAAATTTTTTTGGAAAACACTCTACCTCATAGTAAGCTGAATAAGGAAAGTTGAGAGATTATTTTTCAACTCATTTAAGGTCACTACTTACTAAACATAGGAAAATGAGATAGTTTTATAAAAGATACTTTTTAAAAAATGACTCATTTTCTAGAAAATATTATTGTCAAAACAAATAGAGCGTAACTATATATACACTATCAAATATATATATATATATATATATATATATTAACTAATATATACAAAACAGGAGCTTATGATACGGTGGTGTTTTACTAATCTTTTTATAAAGAAATTTTAAATTCGAATTCCCTCCCGCATATTGTAAGGGGGGAAAATGCGCATTAATTAACGATACAACACACCATTTCTTTGTGGAAAATATATTAAGAAAACCACGTCATTTGGATATCAAACATTAGAAAAGAGGGTCCACCATTTACCCAATGTCAAGTGTATTACCCATTGATTTAATGTGACTTTCTAACAAATATTAAGGAAAATAATATGAACCATATGAATTAAATCAAATGTCCTAAAATATTAGCCTAACATTAATACATACAAAACCAAAATAATTAGTTCAATTTTTCTTTTGTTGTTTATGCCATGCCTAAAGATTAAATCAATTTCAAATAGGAGATAAAAATCAAAGTGAAAATATGATCCTTAAATATAACCATAATATTTATTCTAAAAAAAGATACATACATAATATAAGCATTCTATTAGGAAAAAAAAAATATTTTTTACTTAATCAAAGGGTATGAATTGCAATCATAATCATCGCTGTAAAGAAATAGAGAGGGAAAAAAAATTCTCATTTCGTGAGAATATCCACGTTTTTAAAAGAAAAAACATAAAATCCATCAAGCGCAAGGATGACACGTTTTTAGGCTTCCAAACATTCAACCAACGGTTGATGCCCATGAAAGAAAACATCCGAACTAATATTATATTAGTTGGGACACCTCCTTCGACCAAGGGTAAAACTTTTTGAAGAAGCTACACCTCAATCTTTGAAGGGTCAAAAATCAACCTCTCAAAGTTGTATAATCCGTGATCTAGGATGTAGGGTTTCATTCTCTCAGAGAAATTGAGGTTGGGCGGAAACTAGTCTCCGACCAAAGTATTTGCTGTAATTTTCCTTCATCTGAACTTCATCCACCTTCACAGCCAAACATAAGAATTAATGCTGTAAAAACTTAAAAGAATTCCTAACAACTTATTGCGTATCAAATGGCTAATTAGTGTCTTATCTATTTGTCTCATTTTATAATAATATATATGCATTATATCTCTCATAATATGTTATAACGAAATTAGCGTATTGTGTGAGAGGGATTTTCTCTTTATTTTGGGGGGGCATAAGTAGGCACGTGGAAACTATAACAACTTTGCAAGCCCATGATTCTTGGGAGACATATAGCCATATGCACCTGAATATATGAATTCTAGAAAGCCTGTTTTGGAAAAAAAAAAAAAAAAAATACTAAAATGCAAAATCGATTCTCTAAATTTTTTTCAGATTTCATTTCAGTCCTCTAACTTTTAAGTTTATTCAATTAAGGCTTTTCCATCAACTTTTGTTATATGTTGTGGTTAATTTTTCAATTTTATAAATTTTTCTTGAAATTTTTTAAATTAAAAAAATTCAATTAATGATTAAAAAAATTTTAACAAAAGTTAACGGAAACGTCTTAATTAAATAAATTTGAAACTTAGAAAAATGAAATGAACAAAAGTAAAGTTAGAAGATTGAAATAAAATCTAAAAAAAATTAAATGGTCAATTTTTCATTTTAGCCAAAAAAAAAAAAAAACTCTTGTTGGCTGATTTTTCCAACCTCGCTCAACTACACTAGTGACAATAATTCTTTTATTACTTACCTATAACCTACTCTATGCATGTCCGCACGTGAATTGGGTCTGAATTTCTAACACCATTGATGTCATGTCAACGTGTGAATGACGTGAAAATGAAAATCTTCACCTTATATGCATATATGATAATAATACGTTCATAATATGGTAGCAAAAAAAAAAAAAACATGGCGATAATGATTTGATTTTGATAAGTAACATCATTTTCAAATGTACAAAGAGACCTTGTACATCTTTTAACATTAGCACGTACGACACTCATCTACACAGACTTCAAATAATCAAAACCCATATCTAATAATGCACCTAGGACCACTCATTGAAGTTTACATAACACTACCATAAAACTGAGAGATGAGAGGAAAAACCGAAGGCGAAGTTGTTGTTATTTGCAGTATTGTATTATTATTTTTAGGAAGCATCTGCTGCATTGAGATAAAAGACAGGACAGAAGTCCGTAGGGGATGATGGGTTGTGTCGTGACATTAATTTGTCTTCTGAAGTCTGATCTTTCTGACTTTTAAGTACCATAAAATTTTTGGAAAAATAAACTACGCTGTAAGGACATTGGTAGAAGAAATTTTTTAAAATATTTTTTTAAAAATAAAAAAGTAAATAATTTTTTTAATAATTTTTTATGTACGTTCTTAAGGTATATATTAATAAATTATAAAAAATTATATATAAAAAAATGAAAAAATGACTAATTTTTATTATAATTTTTTCAAATTTTTATTAAAAAAATTTCTAAAATAAATAATTAATTAATATATGTCATATACATTAATTAGACCATTTTCATAAAATAGTATTAATTTTTTTTTTTAAATGATTCATTTATAAACACTCTGAAGACACCAGTTAACTAGATCCGAACTTTTTTATCAATGCTATTGGTAGTTTTTCACGTCTATGTCATAGGGAGGTAAGGCTAAACGTGGATTTACTTTACTTGAGCTCGCATGTGTCTCTTCAAACTTCAATGGAATATGATTATGATGCGCACATGATGTGAAAGTGGGTCTATGACTAGACCCTGTTGTTGGAAGCATAGGATTGGGATTGCGATTTGTAGTTTGGTACTTATAAATAACCCAATTTTCACATTTGGGATGATTATTTTTTAAGGATAATTTAAACTTAAAGAGCAAAATACCCCCGGATCATAGGATTATCAAATCTTATGTTAAAAGTATGGGTAATGCTACAACTATAAATCAATTCACTAAGCAAAAAAAAAAAATGCTACAACTATAAATCATTTTACAATATTTTTATAAATTGTTAATGTGGCCAATTTTAACTGTTTCTCATCTTAATCCACTATTAATATTACTTTTTCACTTACCAATAACCACTCACTATATTAATAGATTGTAAAAAATATTGTAAAATAATTTGTATAAAAGTATAGCAATTCTTGATATATCTATATGATCCAAATTACCAAAGAGAGGCAGTTGGAGAAAAGGTCTAATATCAGTTTAATTGGCCATATCAGAAAGGACAAAACTAGGATTCAAACCTAGGGGGGGCAAAGTTCTTTGTTCAAGAATTTTAGAAAGTTGGAATATTAATACTAGAAGTTGACAACAATGCATAGTATTTTTTTTTTTTAAATCAATAATAGATATTTATAATTAGGAGTTCTATAAGTCAATTGACACGTCTTGATATTTTCAAGGTCTGATTGAGGTTAGACCAATTCTTTATTCTATCACATTATAATTATAAAAAAAAAATCTATTTATTCTTTTCACATAATTTTATACCTAATAACTTCATAATGCTATATATAAAAGATTCTAAAACCAAAAAAGACAAAAACAAAAAAAAAAACAAAAACTATAGTTAAAAGTTCAAATCCATGTCTAGTATTACATTAATAAAACAACTAAAATAATGGTTAATCAACGTCATGCCCTAATATTCAGCGAAAAAAGGGTGAGACAATTATTGGTGTCTTGGTTAAGGAATTTTTTTATTTATAATTACTTGGTTAAGGTTGAGGTAGCATAAAGATGTGAGATCTTTTCCTTAAAAAAATTTCCATTTTGAAAAGTAGTAAAAAAAAAGAAAAGAAAAAGAGATCTAATAAACAATCACATGATAATGCATGGTAACTTTGAGTCTTAAACTATGTAAATAATAAAGTTTTTCCCATCACTACATTAATTTAGCTAAGGCACAAAGTTTATTGCCAACAAACTAATCACACACATGCTCTGGTGACAGTTTAAGTTAGGCACAAAACAGTAGATTGTTGTTTCATATGTGTATTACATTTATGCATACATGCCAAGTTTGTCCCAAAGTTAATAAAACATTAAAAATTAATAAAATTTTATCATTCAAAAAATATAAAAATTTTCCACGGGTTGTGTTAAAGAGTAGCAGCTCTTTAAAAAAAAAAATTTTCATAGGTTGAGTTAAAGACACCAACTAATCCAAGTTGTCGATGACACTAATTAGTGTGTGGATGGAGTGATTAGCAGCATAGGAGTTGTCTCTGTAACTATGGGATGGAGTCATTTGAGAGGGACAAAGAGCTCTCAAATGAGAGGTAAAAATTGGGTAAAGATTATTGGGTTTTTGTGATTTGTTTTGCTAGGATTTATAATTAATTCGTTATAATTTTTTTTTTTTTTTTTTTACTTAGACTGTGTCCAAAGATTTTTTTTATTATCTGAATATGTGAATTGTTTTGTAGATTTTTCTTGTTGTCCGGATTTGTAAATTGTTCAAATGTTTAGCTAAATATTTTTCTTGATATTCTTGGGACAACCAGACAATGGATGATTTGATAATTTTTTTCATTTTTGGTTTCATGGGTCAGCTTGTAAATTGTTTGGGAGAGGGGGGCCAAGTATATTAATTTTAGAGCCAAAAATAATTTTTTTATGCTAATATATATACTAGGGAATTTTTTTTTCAAAGGCTGGGGGGGCGGGGGAGGGGGGCATGGCCCCCCTCAGCCCTTAGGTAGTTCCGTCCCCGCATATTAGATTGGGCCTTGCTTTATCAAATATGGCTCAGTCCAAAATTCTATCAGGTCCAAGTTAAAAAAAAAAAAAAAAAAAAAAAAAAAAAAAAAACAGCCTACATTTTGCAAGCTAGGCTTGACAGGCCCACACGAGCATGACCAACCACCAGCTTGTAAATTTGAAACACTTGTTAATTTGGTTATTGATCTTTTAAATGTATCAATTTCGTCTCTAAACTTTTGGTATTGTGTCAAAATGGTCTTTGTCATTAAGTGTTTGATGAAAAATGCTAACATAGTTAACAGTGATATTAAAATATTATTTTTATGTCAAATAAGTCGCCACATGGAAATTTTTGAAAAATATTACCAAAAAAGCTAAAACTTTATGAAAATTAAAATCCCAAACATATTTAGTGCTTAAAATTTTAACAAAAGAAAATTATTCAAATTTAATCTTAACATCTTTGGAGCTAAAGGAACTCTTTGGTTAGATTTTCTTTGCAACTTTCTCCTTAAGTTCTTTTCATTTAATTCACCTATCATGTCCATAGCTAATGGAAGACCCAAAATCAACTATTAATCACACCTAAAGCCTTCATGAGTTCTCAAAATGAAAGATAAATAAATCTGAATGCAACATCCATTGAAACTCATCTAACATATAGCCTATCTCTACTTGAACTTTGTTACAAGAGTTAAGCCGCTGTATGAGCCTTCCAAAATATGTATACATACATTTATAATATTCTAATAGTTACTGGAGGGAGTGGGCTCATGGGGAAGACAGAGTCTTCCAAAATAACAGGTAAGAAAAGTTTAATTAGTAGCTTTATCTCTTAAAATTTGTGTGGGAGAAAATAATCAAGGCTCTTTTTAAGTTATTGATATATCAAATACCTTTAATCACGAAAACGAGTGACACCATTAGAAGTCTTTAATCTTGATAACGTCTCACTGAGCCTTTGGTCGTTGTTCGAAACTTCCAAAGTCTTTTGGTTATTGTTTGAAACTTTCAAAAACTAGGAAGGTTTTAATCTTAAAATTTTGGACTATATAATAATTGTTTGATGCAGATTGCATAATTGCAGACTAAGTGTATGGCAATTATCAAATGTGTAGCAATCATGATATCCGAGTCAGTTTTACGTCACCCTATACTTTTTCCTCAAATAAAATAAAAATATAAGTGGAATATAATTACATATCTAGTTATCTACTCATCCATATCTCATGTAATGATCAAGAAATTTATTATTATTATTATTATTATTATTATTATTATTATTATTATTATTATTATATAAAACATATTTATTTAAGTTTAAACTCCAAATTACATCTCCAACTCTTACTTATTTCAAATTAGTCATTTAAGTTTCATATTTTTTTTTTCAATCTTTAACTTAAATATGTTATCAATTTAGTCATTCCATCAATATTGTCCAATCTTGCTTTTAGTTTAATATCATCCATGTATGTTTTTAGATCCTTGTAAACTAGATTGTTTAACCTAATTAATTAATTAAGTGAATACTTAGGTTTATTATTCATATCTAGGTTAAAACAAGACAATCATATCATGTAAAGTAGTGGAAAAGTAAATAACACAACGATATGATAACCCAGGAAAACCTAACTGGTAAAAAACCTAATGAGGATTTAACCTAGTTATCCTCAAGGTAAAACAGATCCACTATGAAAGAATTGAAGTTTTTACAATAGAACTTAGACCACTAACATCTTATTACTACCTCGAGTAAAAAACTTGCTACCTCAAGTAGAAAACTTACTACCACAACCACGTGACAGCTCCGAGTCCAAGAATTACTTCTTTATTTGATCCACTGCAACCACAAGTTCTCCTACTTGTGACTTTGAGACTCCACTCAAAGGTTTCAGATCTTCTTTAAATTTCTTTATGCAACAATTGAAGGTATCATCAAGTTCTTAACGCGAATCTTGATCTTGACAACTCTATGTGTATGTATGAAGGTAAACACCTCTAGATATCACAGAAGATTCAACACAACACTTAAAAGACCTCAGAGAGCTTATGGGTACAAAACCCTAGATCTACAAAAGAAGTACAAAATGCACTCTAATCTCTCTCTAAAAAGTCCTTATAAAAACGTGCTTATGGTTTCTTTTATATACTAGGAGAAGGTAATCTAAAACCCTAATCTTTTTTGGCCTTGAACTACTGTTTGGGCTTAATTCAAATTCTGCAGATACGATTCTTGATAGATCGAGCCTTACTTCGATCAATCGAGCTTTGCAATTTTGCACAATAAGTTTATGCATTTAGCTCGATTCAAACTATAACAAATAAACTTTGAGCAATAAGCCTAAACCTAGACTCATACAATGATCATGGTTTGCCAACATATACAAAGTGAAGTTCTAATACATTTAGTTCCTAAAGTCTTAGAACCTAACAATCTCCCCATTTGGCAATCCGTGACAAAATACATTACAAAATCATGTACAAACTAGTACATACTCATACAAAATCATAAATAGCTTAGCACTTATATAGCACATACTATTCAAGTTTTTCCATAATGTCAAGCATGTTCTAAATCAAGAAAGAGATATTATAACTCATGTAATCCTCAAAACAAATAAAACAAGACACAAAATAAAATATTTTTGTCTTTTTGAAAATTTTCAATATTTTTGGATTTTTTTTTTTAAGAACAAAATAACCTAAGAAAATAAAAACAACCAAAAACTAAAAGAAAACATGTCCATAATTAATTGAAAGAATTAAATCAAGGACAAGTAAACAACACTCACCTTAGAGAATCTTTTCTCGCCCATATAGCACGAGTCTTCAGCTTTGCAGGAGAAAATCCATGAGAAGCAGAGTGTATTTAAGGGATTACACCAAACTTTTGAGAAAGACTGAAATCCTACAAATTCCTTTCACAAGCCAACAAACTTAAATTTTTCAAAAGAATATGAAAAAATTTGTATGGACTTATGGCAAGAGAAATATCATTACATATCCTAGATTGAAATACATAATTTTTAAATTTCAATTTATGACAATTATGATGAATGTGACTAGAGACACCACAAAAGTGACAAACAAGAACAAATTTAGGAACATCAGTATTCCTAACAACAAATCTAGTCTCAGATTTTAGTTTTTGCCTCAACAAAGAACAATTTGGTCTAATATGACCAACAACACCACAAAGGTGACAAGTAAGCACAAAAAACATATTTATTATGCTCTCTAACAGTAGGTTTAGACATAGGTTTAGAAATTTCAGCGTCTACATCAAAACTTTTACCTTTGTCTAACCTAGCAAAATAAGTTTTTTCTTTATTATTCCTCTTGAAATGAGGGATATAAACTTTCTCAGTTTTAGCCTTAAGAGAAACATAAACACTTCCGTTATTAACAGTAGGCTTGGTACTAGTCAAATTTTCAATTTTAGCTTCAGATTTAACTAACTCTTGTTCCAAGCTTTTCATCTTCTCATCTTAAGAGGAAATTTGATTTTTTTTAAAACTCATTCTTTTTATTATATTCATCGAATCTAACAACCAATTTCTCTTTTTCAAGATTAGCCAATTTTAACTCTTCCTTGAATTTCTTAGCAATTTTCAACGATTTAGATAATTTCTTACGAAGAGTTTCACAAGCATCAATAAGATCAACAAAAGTAATAGCATCTTCTTTATTCAAATTATCACAAACATAAGCAGAAAGACACTTCAAATTATTCATGATAATAAGGATCAAAGATCAACTCTTAGATCAAAAGATCTAACACAAGAGCTAACCTGCTCTAATATCACTTGTACATTTTTAGATCCCTGTAAACTAGATTGTTTAACCTAATTAATTAACCAAGTGAATACTTAGGTTTATTATTCAGATCTAGGTTAAAACAAAACAATCATATCATATAAAGCAGCGGAAAAGTAAATAACATAACGATATGATAACCCAAGAAAACGTAACCGGTAAAAAACCTGGGGAGGATTTAACCTAGCTATCCTTAAGGTAAAACAAATCCACTATAAAAGAATTGAAGTTTTTACAATAGAATTTAGACCACTAACATCATATTGCCACCTTGAGTAGAAAATTTACTACCACGACCACATGACAGCTTCGAGTCCACAGACTACTTCTTTCTTTGATCCACTGCAATCACAAGTTTTCCTACTTGTGACTTTAAGACTCCACTCAAAAGTTTTAGATCTTCTTTAAAGTTCTTTATGCAGCAACTGAAGAGACTATCAAGTTCTTGATGCGAATCTTGATCTTGAAAACTCTATATGTGTGTATGAAGGTAAACACCTCTAGATCTCACAGAAAATTCAACACGACACTCAAAAGACCACAGAGAGCATTTGGGTACAAAACCCTAAATCTACAAAAGAGGCACAAAATGCACTCTAATCTCTCTCTAAAAAGCCCTTATAAAAACGTGCTTAGGGTTTCCTTTATATACTAGGAGAAGGTACTCTGAAACCCTAATCCTTTTTGGGCTTAAACTGTTGTTTGGGCTTAATTCAAATTCTGCAGATACGATTCTCAATCGATCAAGCCTTACTTTCGATCAATCGAGCCTTACTTTCGATCAATCGAGCTTTGTAATTTTGCATAGTTAGTTTCTACATTTAGCTCGATTCAAACTATAACAAATAAACTTTGAGCAATCCTAAACCTAAACTCATTGTTTTGATCATGGTTTGCCAAAATATACAAAGTGAAGTTCTAATACATTTAGTTCCTAAAGTCTTAGAACCTAACAATCCAATATGGATTGGATGAAACGAATACAATGAAAGCAAATGAAAGTTAAAGGAATGAAATGAAAAAGAGTGAAACTTAAAGAACCAAATTAAATACAAGTCAAAGTTAGAGGTGTAATTTGTAATTTAGCCTTCATTTAATAAGTATTAATAGATAAAAAGTCCATTAGAGACCTTTTTGAGTAGAATATACCTATTAATTAAAATTTGTTTAAGGAAATTTAATCAAACCTAAATTAAAATTTATTTACTATTAGGTTGCTTTATTTGAAAAGATAGTGTATTCTAATTAGATATAATTATCAATGGAGACATCAAGAATTCTAATCTTCTAATATTGTAGAATCCAATGATGAAAAAACCTATAATTTTAAGGGTACCTTGTACTTTATTGCCAGAAGAAGATCGATAAATAAACCAAAAATGAGGGAATGATTTTATATATATATATTTAGAGAGAGAGAGAGAGAGAGAGAGAGAGAGAATGCGGGAATGATTGATCCATGCGTCAATTCACAATTTGTTTCTTGTCCTATGACTATGTATAGTGCATGGGACATTCCGAGTACAAACAATTGGTTTATGCATGATTGGTTTTGCTTGGAATCACTAGTGCTTACCAATGGAGGCATAGGCTTTTGCATGGTAAAAATAAAAAATTTATTAAAAAAAAAAAAAAAAGAGCTATTTTAGATTTTTTTTTTTTTTTTTTTTTTTTTTTTTTTTTGTGACTTAAGGGACTACATTGCACAATCAAAACAAAGCATAGTTGTCCTTCGTCTACTAATCATGACTTAATTACTAACTATATACACACTATCAATAAATAAATAAATAAATATATATATATATATATATATATATTAACTAATATATACAAATCAGGAGCTTTATAATTCGGTGGTGTTTTACTAATCTTTTTATGACGAAATTTTAAATTCGAATTCCCTCCCACTTATTGTAAGGGGGAAAACGCTTATTAACGATACAACACACCATTTCTTTGTGAAAAAAAAATGTTAAGGAAGCCACGTCATTTGGATATCAAACATTAGAAAAGAGGGTCCTCCATTTACCCAATGTCAAGTGTATTACCCATTGATTTTATGTGACTTTCTAACAAATATTAAGGAAAATAATATGAACCATATGAATTAAGTCAAATGTCCTACAATATTAGTCTAACATTAATACATATAAAACCAAAATAATTAGTCAAAATTTTCTTTTGTTGTTTATGTCATGCCTAAAGATTAATTCAATTTCAAATAGGAGATAAAAATCAAAGTGAAAAATGATCCTTAAAAGTAAAAATAACCATAATATTTATTGTAAAAAAAGATACATACATAATATAAGCATTATATTAGAAAAAAAAAAATATATATATATATATATATATATTGTTGAAGATACTAATCATCTTAGACCTAAGCCAACATTGAAGCAAGCTACTGAAGCATGATTTGATTGGATTAGGGATTGTAGTGCCAGAGGTTGAAGATGTTGAGTTACCATTGAAGACCATTGCAGATTTGAATTATAATGACACATAACATGCACCGTTTCATTTCCTTCTAATTATCAATACGCACCATATCATCTCTCTTATGTGTATCTGATTCTTAAGCTTGAAACGATGTCATATTGTCACTGTTCCAAGTCAGGTTCAGTTAAAGTTTTGGCACGTAATACAGTTACAGTCTGTTGGATTCAGTTTCCTTGATTCACGGGCTTGATCCGCATAATGTGGAAAGATAGTTATGAGTTTTAGTCTGATCTTTGTACTATATAAACTCTTGTACTCTACAGATTATAATTAAGCAAGATTTCATGGTTTCAATCTTCTCTCTCTCTTTCTCTCTCTCTCAGACTCACTCTTATTCTTCCTTAGCTTCTTTGCTCATTGTTAGTTTTTGTGTTGCTTTACTTCTTTTACTTGCTTCAATGACAAATCATATCAGGCTTAGTTTTTCTTCATGGTATCAGAGCTAGAAAGTCTTGCTCAAGCTCTATCAATGGCGACTTCTGCTCCAGCTCAGAATTCTTCTATGGCAACTTCAACTTCTTCAAGTTCAATGAATATAATGAATCAACCACTGCTAATTCTCTCAAATATGTCCAATATGATGACAGTGAAGCTGGACAATACGAATTATATTGTTTGGAAACAGTAAATTACAATGGTGTTAGAGACTTATTCTCTCTTTGAATTGTTGGAAGATTCAAAATTGATTCTTGAGAAGTTCTTACGATATCTTTCTGGGGCTTATACATCAATGTTGAATCCAGATTATTTACTTTGGAGGTCCAAAGAAAAGGCTTTGCTCACGTTTATGAGCTCCACCTTATCACCTTTAATCCTAGCACTTACAATGGGATGCTCCATAGCTATGGAGGTCTGGAAGGTTCTGGAAAACTGGCTTTCTTCAATTTCTCGTTCACATATTTTGAATCTCAAAGGTGAATTACACAATATCAAGAAAGGAGTAGACTCTGTTGATGTGTATTTGCAAAAGCTTAAAGTAGTTAGAGATAAACTACTAGCTGTTGGTGTGATCATTGATGATGAAGAGATTCTTCACATCATAATCAAAGGTTTACCAAAAGAATATAATGCTTTCAGATCAGCTATAAGGACCAGAAGCACACTTTTGAGTTTTGATGAACTCTCTACCTTGTTGAATGCTAAAGAGGAGTCACTCAATGAGACTCTTGATAGTAAAGATCAAGTCTTTGCAATGGCAGCTACTACCAATAACAAGTCTAATGGTAATTTCAATCAGTTCAACAAAGGAAGAGGTAGAGGGAACTACAACAATAGAGGTGGAAGAGGAGGTAAAGGCTCCAGCAATCAGTCACCTCATCCTCATCCTCATCCTTTTCAATTCTCTCCTTTCCAACAAAATCAATCCAATTCCACTACTACAAGTTCTAGATCAAAGTGACCAACTTGCCAAATCTGTGGTAAACTTGGACACATAGCAATTGATTGCTATCACATGAAGGACTATGCTTATCAGGGCAAGCATCCACCTACCAAATTAGCTACAATAGCCACTGCTTCTAATTCATGGCTTACACCAGATCAAACATGGCTAGCTGATAGTGCAGCCACAGACCATGTAACCTCAAGTCTAAATCAACTCAGCTTCCTAAAGCCTTACACTAGTTCTGATCATCTCACTGTAGGGAATGGTCATGCCTTACCTATTACTCATACAGGTGATACTCTTATTCCCTCTTCCTTTTCCACTCTTCATCTAAAGAATGTACTTAGGGTTCCTTCCATTTCATCTAATCTTGCCTCAGTTCATAAAATATGCCATGACAACCATTGTTGGTGTTATTTTGATGAACATGTTCTTTCCATTCAAGCTTTGGCCACGGGTAAAGTTTTATATTAGGGCAAGAATGAAGATGGAGTATATCCCATCTATCCTCACAAGGCTCCACATCTTGTTTTAGCTTCTAAAGTTTGCAATAATGCTACCAAAACCAACACTTGTACTGGTTTCAAAAAAATTCTATGGCATATGAGGCTTGGTCATCCCAATGATCAAGTTCTTAAATTTCTTTTTCCTGATGTAAAATCTGTACTCAATAATTGTGCATCAAACATTCACAATTGTATTCCTTGTTTACATGGTAAAATGCACAATCTTCCTTTTCCCAAATCTCAATTTCATGCTTCTTTTCTTTTGAATTAGGGCATTCCAATGTCTAGGGTCCTGCTCCAATGACTTCTATTGATGGTTATAGATACTATGTTTTGTTTGTTGATCACTTCACACGTTTCACTTGGATTTTTCTGCTTAAAGCTAAATCTAAAGTTTTTTTCTAAGTTTGTGTTGTTTAAAGCCATGGTGGAAACTCAATACTCAACTAAAATCAGAACCTTGAGGTCTGATGGTGGAGGTGAATATACCTCTTCTGCCTTTAAAACCTATCTTCAACAACATGGTATTATCCATCAAATTTCCTATCCCTACACTCCCTAACAAAATGGCCTAGTTGAGAGAAAACACAGGCACTAAATTGAAACTACAATTACTATGTTGTCTCAAGCCTCCATGCCTCACACTTACTGGTCTTATGCAGTGCTTACTGCAGTCACACTTGTAAATTTGCTACCAACACCTGTCTTGCAGTGTGTCTACCCATGGTTCAAACTTTATTCTACCCAACCTGATCTGTCTTAACTTAGAGTCTTTGGCTATGCTTGTTACCCCAACCTTAGAGTTTATACTTCTCATAAACTTGAGCCAAGAACCAAAGAGTGTGTTTTTCTAGGGTACTCTCCTACTTGTAAGGGTTATTAGTGTCTTGATCTTCAGTCTTCATCCCTTTACACTTCCAGACATGTGTGGTTTAATGAGTTCAAGTTTCCTTTTTCTCAGTTGTCTTCACCCTCACATACTCCTACTTCTTCACTCTCAGACTTATCTACCTCTCTGTAGTTATCAAATATGCTCTTCCTTCATTCTTCTAATCATCCTTCTCTTTTTGGTCCTTACACTCCACCCTCTTCACATCTGTCCAGTCCTACCCTCTCCTATCTTCCTCTTCAACCTCCGTCACCCTCTCCCAATATTCACCATTTTCAACCTAGTCTTCCTTCCCCTTACCAGTTTACACCCACTCTTCTTCTCAGGACTTATCACTTTCCACTCTTCCTAATCTTTCTGCTGATGCTTATTAATTCCTTACCACCTTCTCTTCCTCCTACTAACCACCATCCTATGCAAACTAGGTCCAAGAGTGGTATTACAAAACCTAAGCCTAGGTTCTGTTATAAAAATGTCCTTGATTATACATACACAGAACCACCATTTATGGATGCTGAATTTCAGGCTTTACAAAGGCAACATACATGGTCTCTAGTTCTTGCTCCTCCTCATGCTAATTTAGTTAGGTGTAAGTGGGTGTTTGTCGGGGACGTTTTTGCGACAAGAGCCAAAAATGCGAGAACGGCCCAAATCTCCCCTTAGGTTCTTTAGAAGTGTTTGTTTATGGAGAATCAAGCCCAAAATTCACAATGTATAAAAAACAAAGGCTAATGGTGCTTTGACAAGAGAGAATCAAAATGCTAACAACAAAAGTGCAGAAAAAGTATAAAAACATAACAAGTCTGAAACTTCGACCCGCAATCACACAGAAGAGGAAATTGAGGGAGGTCGTGAGGAAGAGAGGGAAGGTTCTCCTGTACCCATATTTCCACCCCCAAGCTTCGGAATTGTGAGATTATTGACTGGTTGACTGGGGTTTTGCTCTGAAGTTTCTGGTTTGTGAGTAAAACGTGGCTCAACAGGTCTGAAACTTCGACCTGCAATCACACAGAAGAGGAAATTGAGGGAGGTCGTGAGGAAGAGGGGGAAGGTTCCCCTGTACCCATATTTCCACCCCCAAGCTTCGAAATTGTGAGATTATTGACTGGTTGAATGAGTTTTTTGCTCTGAAATTTCAGGTCTCTAGGTAGAACGTGGTTGGTTGTTTTTTTAGTTGAAGAAAGACTCTTGTATTGAGCTTGGGGTGTTGCTCTTAGAGTAAAACCTCTTCCCCTCTTTTGAATCGGATTGTGGAATTTATATTGAGTTTGGGGTGCTCTAAGTAACTGGTTTTTGGTCAATAGAAAAGGCTTTGGACC
This sequence comes from Quercus ilex subsp. ballota, assembly GCA_032727855.1. NCBI lineage: Eukaryota > Viridiplantae > Streptophyta > Magnoliopsida > Fagales > Fagaceae > Quercus > Quercus ilex. Next base: position 34,233,377 of record CM064911.1, read on the forward strand.
CCAAGGTGTTAAACAAGGAGTGATTTTCAGGTTTGCTTTTGTTTGGATAAAAGGAAGGATTACTTTTATCATCATTAAGGGAAAGCTTGACTAAACCCTCATTGGCTCCTCATTTTCAGTTGTTTCAGGCTATTGGGAAGCTTAAGTAGATGAGAGCTAGCAGTTGAAGTTGGCCAATGAGAGCCAACCATTTTTAAAGGAAAAAAAAGGTTCGGACAGAAACTTTGGACCACAGTCACACAGAGCATAAAAGTTGTTTTGGGATGGAAATTTTGGATACAAGACCTCCCCCATGAGCCTGAGGTGCTACCAGTGTCCCTTGCCCACTTGGTAGCACGCATGGGCTGGGCTTATGCAAAAGGTCCGAAAGGAACCGACCCATACCCTCCAAACCACACTTCCTCAATTTCCCCGATATGTCGCATGGGCTTGGGCCATGCTTAAAAGAATAAATAAAATATAATACATAAATTGAGCCCACAAAGAAGTCGGGCTTAGTTGAATCGGGCTTGTACGAAATGTGTCGCGAAAACGAGTATCAACAGTGTTCAAGCTAAAGTTAAACAGTGATGGGTCTATTGCTCGTTACAAGGCTAGGTTTGTGGCTAAAGGTTTTCATCAGCAACCAGGTATTGACTACTTTGAGACTTTTAGCCCTGTCATCAAGCCAGCCACTATGAGATTGTTCCTTGCAATTGCTGTGAGTTACAATTGGCCCTTGAGGCAATTAGATGTTTCTAATGCCTTTCTTCATGGTCATCTCAAAGAGGAAGTCTTCATGCAGCAACCACCAGGTTATGTTGATGCAGCTCATCCCCATTATGTTTGCAAATTGCACAAATCTCTCTATGGACTTAAGCAAGCCCTAAGGGCATGGTTTGAAAGGTTTACCTTTCATCTTTTGCACCTTGGTTTTGTTGCTTCTGTGGCTGACAGTTCTTTGTTTATCTATCATGATCATGGCACCATCATCTACGTACTACTCTATGTAGATGATATCATCATCATAGGCAACAGATCATCCCATGTCTCTTCTCTCATTACTACTCTTGGTTCTACATTTGAGATCAAGGACCTTGGTTCTCTTCATTACTTTCTTGGTATTCAGATCACCAGGTCTCAATTTGGTCTCACTCTTACACAGTCTAAATATCCCTCAGATGTCCTTCACAGATTCCACATGAAGAATGCTAAACCCACTAAGACTCCATGCTGCCCTTCTGTGAGATTGGTTCCTCATGATAGGATTACTCTTTCTGATCCTTCTGAGTATCGCAGCATGGTTGGTGCCCTTCAGTACTTGACTTTCACTAGACCTGATATTTCCTTCAGTGTGCATCAATTGTGTTAGTTCATGACTTTTAGAGGCTGCCAAGCATGTTTTGTGCTACATTCATGGCACTTTGCATCATGGGATCTCCTTTACTCCTAGCCTTCTTTCTCTTACTGCTTTCTCAGATGTAGACTTTGCTGGAGGTCCTTCAGATTGTCGTTCCACTTCTGGCCTGCTCATGTTTCTTGGTCCAAGCCCTATCTCTTGGTCCTCTAAGAAACAACCCACTATCTCATGCTCTTCCACAAAAGCTAAATATTGTGCATTGGCTTCCATCGCTGTTGAGATTTCTTGGCTTTGCTTTCTTTTCAAGGAGTTGCGCATCTTTCTTCCTCACATCCTTATCTTGTGGTGTGACAATGTCTCTGCACTTGCTCTTGCTGCTAATCCTGTCTTCCATTCTCGCACTAAACATATTGAAGTTGATTATCACTATGTTCATGTGAAGGTTTTACATCTTGATTTGAGCATTCATTTTGTGTCTGGTAAGGATAATCTTGCTGATTTATTCACCAAGCCATTACCTGCTCCTTCGTTTCTCTTTCAGCGAGGCAAACTCTTGGTGGATTCCTCCCCCTGTCGTTTGAGGGGGGATGTTGAAGATACTAATCATCTCAAACCTAAGCCAAGATTGAAGCAAGCTACTGAAGCATGATTTGATTGTATTAGGGATTGCAGTGTCAGTGGTTGAAGATGTACATTGGGAGTTACCGTTGGAGACCGTTGTAGATTTGAATTATAATGACACATGAAACACACTATTGCATTTACTTCTAATTATCAATACACACCGTATCATCTCTCTTATGTGTATCTGATTCTTAAGCTTGAAATGATATCATATTGTCACTGTTCCAAGTCAGGTTCAGTTAGAGTTTTGGCGCGTAATACAGTTACAGTTTGTTGGATTCAGTTTCCTTGATTCTCGGGCTTGATCCGCATAATGTGGAAAGATAGTTATGAGTTTTAGTCTAATCTTTGTACTATATAAACTCTTGTACTCTACAGATTTTAATTAAGCAAGATTTCACAGTTTCAATCTCTCTCTCTCTCTCTCTCTCTCTCTCTCTCTTCTTCCTTAGCTTCTTTCCTCATTGTTAGTTTCAGTGTTGCTTTACTTCTTTTACTTGCTTCAATAACAAATCATATCAGGCTTCGTTTTTCTTCATATTTTACTTAGGCTGTGTCTGGTTCTCGTAAAATATTTTCCGGAAATACTATTTTCGGGAAAGGAAAATATTTTCAAATGTTTGATTGCATTATGAAAATTGTTGTAGAAAATATTTTCATGTGTTTAGTTCTATTCTGAAAATGCTATTTTCCTACAAAATTTTCACATTTTCTCAGCTATTTTCTCAGCATCCAAACAAATTTTATTCTAGAAAATTTCAAAATCACAACCAAATCCCAATCCATAGAACAAATCACAGCCAAATACCCATCACTTGCAACCACCAACAACAACCCGCAACCACCAAAATTTATACCCACCACCGAAACAACACCACACATCATCGAAACTCCAATTCAACCCACGACAGCAAACTCCGGCAATCAAAAGCCACAACCGACGGCAAGCAAGCAAAACCCACCACCACACAACAGGAAAACCACCAAAACACCACCACCCACACCACCACAACAACAACAATAATCAAAATCACACAGAAATCAAAATCACATAGAGAGAGAGAGATCAATTTGTGGGTTTCCGGCGAAGTCGAAAGCTTGTGGGTCGAAGATCGGTGGGTCGAAAGCTCTGGGCTCTAGGTTCGTGGGTCGAAGATCGGTGGGTCAAAGGTTCATGGCGTGATCTGGGCTCTGGGTTCGCCGGCGAAGTCGACGGCTCGTGGATCGTCGGCGATGGGCTCTCTCTCTCTCTCTCTCTCTCTCTCTCTCTCTCTCTCTCTCTCTCTCTCTCTCTCTCTCTTTGTTTTCCGGAAAATGGGATTTGAAGGTAAAATAAAAAGAGAAATGAATTTACATCCGGTCACACAGTCAACTGAAAAGCATTTCCAAAAATGTTATTTTCCATGCGCAACCAAACACCCGCATTTACCGAAAACCATTTTCAGAAATGGTTTTACACCAAAACAAATGCAGCCTTAATCAAAGGGTATTAAATTGCAATCATAATCATCATTGTAAAGAAATAGAGAGGGAAAAAAATATCTCATTTCATGAGAATATTCACATTTTTAAAAGGAAAAACATAAAATCCATCAAGCTCAAGGACGACACGTTTTTAGGCTTCCAAACATTCAGCCACGGTTGATGCCCATGAAAGAAAACGTCCGAACTATATTAGTCGGGACACCTCCTTCGACCAAGGGTAAAACTTTTTGAAGAAGCTACACCTCAATCTTTGGAGGGTCAAAAATCAACCTCTCAAAGTTGTATAATCTGTGATCTAGGATGTAGGGTTTCATTCTCTCAGAGAAATTGAGGTTGGGCAGAAAACTAGTCTCCGACCAAAGTATTTACTATAATTTTCCTTTATTTGAACTTCATCCGCCTTCACAGCTATACATAAGAATTAATGCTTTAAAAACTTAAAAGAATTGCAAACAACTTATCGCGCACAAAAAGACTAATTAGCATCTTATCTATTTGTTTTATTTTTTTTAATAATATGTATTATATCTCTTATAATATGTTATAACGAAATTAGCGTATTGTGTGAGAGAGATTTTCTCTTTATTTTGGGGGCATAAGCAGGCCGGTGGGAACTAAAAGTCTAAAACAACTTTGCAAGGCCATGAATTCTTGGGAATTCCAATAATCAAACTCTTTATGTGACTCTATGCATGTCCGCACGTGACTTGGGTCTGAATTCCAGACTGAATGTCTAACACCATTGATGTCATGTCAACGTGTGAATGACGTGAAAATGAAAATCTTCACCTTATGCATATATGATAATAATATGTTCATAATACGGTAGCAAAAAAACATGGCGATAATGATTTTGATAAGTAACATCATTTTCAAATGTACAGAGAGACCTTGTACATCTTTTAAGTTTTAAAGTTAGCACGTACGAGACTCTTCTACACAGACTTCAAATAATCAAACCCCATAACTAATAATGCACCTAGGACCACTCATTGAAGTTTACATAACACTACCATAAAACTGAGAGATGAAAGGAAAAAACGAAGGCAAATTTGATAAGTAACATCATTTTCAAATGTACAGAGAGACCTTGTACATCTTTTAACATTAGCACGTACGACTCTCTTCTACACAGACTTTAAAGTTGTCTTTAATTTGTACTCTGAAGTCTGATCTTTCAGACTTTTAAGTACTATAAAATTTTCGGAAAAATAAACTACGCTATAAGGACATTGATATAAGAAATTTTTTAGAATATTTAAAAAAAAAAAAAAAGTAATTGATTTCTTTTAATAACTTTTTATGTAGGCCCTTAAAGTATATATTAATAAACCATTTTAAAGAAATTATGTATAGAAAAATGAAAAAGTAACTAATTTTTATTGTAGTTTTTTTAATTTTTCATGAAAAGTTTCCTAAAATAGATGATTAATTAATGCATACGCTAAAGACATACGTTAACCAAACTATTTTCATAAAATAGTATTAAAACTTTTCTAAAATTATCTATTTACAAATGCTCTAAAGACACCCGTTAATTGGACTCTAAATTTTTTAGCTATGCTAATGGTAGTTTTTCACGTCTATCATAGGGAGGTGAGGCTAAACGTGGATTTACTTGACTTGAGCTCATATGTGTCTCTTCATACTTCAATGGGATATGATTATGATGTGCACATGATGTGAAAGTAGGTCTAAGACTCTAAGAGCATTAGCATTGGAAAATGCTAATGCTATTCTATTTTAGAATTCTAAAAACCCACAATTCTATTATACCATCCAATTTTACAATAGCTCCACATCCCAAAACTCTATTTTTATTAAAATATTATTTTTTAATCTTTTTTTTATTATTTCTTTCTAACTGTCAAACTTGGTTTTCCTGGGCTTTCCAACAACCATTTTTTTTTCCTCACTTTCTCCCTCAACCTCTAGCACCGGCTCAACACACAAAGCCCCACACACACAGAGACCTATGATACACCGAGCCACTGAGTCACCGAGCCACCGAGTCACCGATCAGATCAGAAACCCACCGAGCCACCGATTAGATCGAAAACCCACGCCACCATTTGAAACCCAGGCCGTAAAAAATACCCAGAAAACGCCGATGATCAACCCAGAAAAACGTAAAAAAAAAAACCCAGCGTCACAACAGAAGGAAAAAAAAACCCAAAAAAAAAAAAACCATCAGAAAGGCAGAACCCAGAAGAACCAGCCAACCCAAAAATCATCACCAGAGCCACCATCGGAGCTACCGATGATCAACCCAAACGATCCACCCACCGATCAACAGATCCACCGTTTCAAACCCACCGAACAACCGATCCAAACCCACCATCAACCGATCCCAACCCAACGATCCAAACCCAGCTCGCCGATCCACGCTGATCCAACCTCCAACCTCAAAAATCCAAAACCCAGCACTGGTGCAATGAGAGAAAGGCCGTGTGAGATGAGAGATGAGAGCTGAGAGAGAGGCCGTGTGAGATGGGTGAGAAATTTCGAAAATGGGTGAGAAATTTCGGAGATGAAGTTTCAGAGATGAGAGAGCAAATGGAGCAACAGAGAGGAAGAGAGAGAATATAACAGAAAAAATGAGAGGGATGAGAGAGAAATTTCGGATTAAAAAGGAGGAATAAAATTTTTTTTTTTTTTTTTTTACAATACTGTGAACAGTACAATTCTATGTATAGAATTGTACTGTAGCACTATTGCAAAAAAATTTGCAATAGTTGTGTTTACAATTGTTTGATGCAAAGGGTTTTAAGACTTAAAATGCCAAATTGTCCTTAGATATGGCATTAGCATTCTCTAATGTTAATGCTCTAAGGCCCTGTTGTTAGAAGCATGATTGGGATTGGGATTGGTAGTTTGGTACTTATAAATAACCCAATTTTTACATTTGGGATGAATTTTTTTTAAGAATAATTTAAACAAAAATAGCAAAATAACATGTGATCATAGGATTATCAAATCTTACGTTAAAGGTATGAGTAATGCTACAGTTATAAACTATTTTACAATATTGTTATAAATTGTTGATGTGATCAATTTTTACTGTTTCTCATCTGAACTCACTACTAACATTACTTTTTCACTTACTAATAACCACTCACTACGTCAGCAAATTATAAAAAATATTGTAAAGTAGTTTGTATAAAAGTATAGCAATTCTTGATATATCTATATGATCCAAATTACCAAAGAGATGGAGTTGGAAAAAAGGTCTAATATCAATTTAATTGGCCATATCAGATTGGGCCTCGCTTTATCAAATATGGCTCAGTCCAAAATTCTATCAGGTCCAAGTTTAAAAATAAATAAATAAATAAAACCCAGCCTACGTTTTGCAGGCTAGGCTTGACAGGCCCGCATGAGCATGTCCAACCTCCGGCTTATAAATTTGAAAAACTAGTTCCTACAACATTGATCCATAGGGAAATGGAATGAAACATTGGCAAATAAGATTAATAGCATTTGTATCTAACTCGTGGAAATATTTTTATCTGTTATAATATAAGAACTTACCTTTTTCTTATTTTAAATACTTATTTCTCAAAATACTATATATCATATTTTATCTATTTTATACTATATTTCATTAAAATATTAATTTTTTTATTTTTTAATTGTTTCTTTTTTTTCACACACAACAATCATCGTCTAGTCTCTTCGTTCATTCTTGGAATATATAAGTAAAGAATAAAAAATTAAATGAAAAATGAACAGTGTCAATAAAAATTTACACAGTTACTATAACAACTATATATTTTTACACAATTTTTCATTGGCCTAATGTGGGTGACTTTTAGGTTTAGTTGACTAAAATGTGATACTTTTTCAATTATACAAGCAGTTATGCGAGCTCTAATTCCTAAAATACTCCAAAAAGTTTCACATACACAAGGCTGTAAACCATTCTAAAATACTACCAATGGAGGGATATGGTGATAAAGGTTCCTAACTTCCTAGATCAAAAGCATAACTCAAGCTCATTGGCCATTGCTGTCGTTAGTTGTTACTTCTAGTATCAAAAGCATAAATTATTACTTCTGTGCAAATATAATAATAATAATAATGAAAATAACATAAAAAGAAACTGAATAATACTTCTAAATATTATTGGACTGGAGTGTGACATTCACCCTCTTTAACAAGATTCAAGCCCCTCGCCAAGGATCTCTCTATTTTTTAGTGTGTAGAATGTTTGTGGATACCTCCTCCTTTCATGTCTCCATTGCGCACGTATTTAGCCCAATATTTGATTCAATACATATCAGTCCATTAATCACCACAATTAAAAAGAATAAAAGAGTCTCTCTCATTTTCAATATGAGATTAAACATTTCACTAATTCCTTATCTTCCATATTAACTCACATATCTACATATAGGGGCGTAGCCAGGATTTTGCATGACGATAATCTTTCATAGAATAAAATTAATCTATTATCATCAAATTATGAATTCTAAATTTTGCTACAGGCATCTTAAATTCAGCCACCATCATCAAATCATTAAAGAAGAACATTTTGCATTTTAAAAAAAAAAAAACATTTGTTGCTACAAGTGTCCTAAATTTTAAATTACTAATATCTTTAATATGACTCAAGAATTAACCTAAAAAGAACCTTAATGTTTTTTTCTCAATTATATAGATGTTACATTAAAGAAAAACAAATTCCACTATTATTTTAAGCAACATCCACTTTATCATTCATATTATTCATTTCTAAAATATTTTAATGAATTATCCCCCAACACAAACCCACATCCTCACACACTTCCAAGTTCACTACTCTACTATAGCAGTAATGAGATGGAAAAAAAAGGGATAGATTTGTTTTTACTAGCTGTGAGGGTTTTCAGTTTTGTGTGACTGTGTTGAGATGAGTTTTGTTTTGTTAATATTAACCAAACAATGAGGCTGGCAGCAATATTGAGAAGAAAAAGCAAAAGGTACGTTGCTTGAGAATGAGAATGAAGAGGAAAATGTAAAAGAGTAGGTCATTGTAGAGAGTAAGTCATTGTCCTCTAGATTATTTACAAGTCTTTGGATAATTGGGGAGCTCCACTATTCTTTTATTTGAGGAGAAGTTTTACCTGTTAGACAAAGTTTAAGTCTTCTAAACAAATGGGGGGGCCGGTTATAATTTTTTGAGGGGGCCTATATCTTTTTGCTATATATGTTGTTGAGAAAATTTAAAATTTTGGGGGGGCCAGGAGCAATGTGGCTCCGCCCCTGTCTACATATTTAAGATGTCATATTAATCCATTTTAAATATATAATATTAAAATGCTACAACATGGACATACTAATAAAAGAGTACAATTAAAAAAAAGGCAAAATAATTGGCAAATTAAGTGAACAGTGACTTAGTAAGTCATGCACATATTTGCTTGCAGAGTTATATGAATTTAACAATTTAGTTTTTCAATGACACAAGCTTTAGCCCAAGGGACTTAGCTTCTGTCCAGTGGCCAGTGGTCACTGGACACATTGGATACGTGACACATGTCCAAGACTGGACACGTGTCGCGTATCCAACATGTCTAGTGGCACTGGCCACTAGATAGAAACCAGACCCTAGCCCAAGTACTCCTTAAACTTGTATTCCCTCATCATTTATATTTCATTAAATCTAGAGATGAGACTTGCTTATTACGTAAATAGAAAAAATTTCCCCAAGGTTACAAACTTGATTGTTGGTAAAGCTACAACTCCCACTAAAAAATTAATACGGCTACATATTTTAAAAATCTAACTATTGGATTGCATGTTCTTTATATTCTTAACCATGGTTTTAAAAATTGGTATGATCAAAGAACAAGAAAAGTGACTGGTCACCGGTTTTCTGGTCCGACCAAAGTCGACCAGTGACATCATAATTTATTTAATTAATAATTTTTAAAATTATATAAATAAATAATAATTTCCAACTCCATTCCACTCAACAATTTTAGACCGGTAGCAACCATTCATCAACAAATATATCCATTAACAAAATAATCACAAAATCAGATATAAATATGAACTCAACAGTTGCTCTTTCACAAATAAATATCAACTCAACTCAACAATTTCAAATTGGCACAAACATTTCAATGTATAAATTATAATGCTCTATAAACTATAATGCTCTGTAAACACTAAACATTTCAATGTGTTATGATCTGTAACTAATTACTAATTAGTGAAAGACTAATTGAAGATAATGCTAAGTTAACACTTTCCAATGGTGAGTGGGCTAAAGAATTGAAAGCAAACCAACAACCCCACAACAGTGAGTGGCGATACAAGAGACCGAGAACTTTCAACAAAGACAAAGTAAACTGTAAGAAAGAGAATCATTTTTCATAAAATAAAAATTGTGAGAGAGAGAGAGAGAGAGAGAGAGAGAGAAAGAGAGAGTTTAGTAGCTTACCTTTACCAAAAGGAGAAGAGAGTTAGGAGACCAAGAGGCAAAGAGGTGAAAGTAGAGGAGAGAAACAGAGAGGCCAAGAGGCTAAGAGTTTTTGATATAGAGACAGAAATACCAAGAGGCTAAGTGAGACTAAGAGACTTCGATCCAGGGACATAGAGACTGTTAAATAATATTATTATTAGCAAACGCGATGTGTTATACCATGTTGTATATACTAGAATGGATGCGGAAGAGGAAGCATAGAATAGGAACATCAAGAACACGAGGGTTACGTGGTTCAACCTTGTCGGCCTACATCCATGGAGGAATCCCTTAAGGGTTACATCTTTATTGTATAAGAGTGTAGTACAAAACCTGTGTTACAATGAACCCTAACATGAGTATATATAGGCGACTAAACCCTAGACTACTAGTACAAGTAGGACTAGGCTTGGGCCTATTATATATTGGGCTAATATATGTCTAATATATATCTCTAACACCCCCCCTCAAACTCAAGGTGGAAACTCGATGAAGGCTTGAGGTTGGATAAGCATGAGAAGATCACTTGGAGAATGCCTTGAAGAATGCCTTTGAAGAAACCACAATAAAGAATGTGCTATTTCACCAATTTCAGAGTTTCAAATGAAGAAACGGAGTCCAAAATTGGAATCTACGTGAAAAATTGAGCAAGATAGACCCTCTTGGAAAATTTTGACTTTGGTCAAAGGTACTACGCAAAAGTCAAAGTCAACTGTCTAGGGTCAAAGTCAACGGTCAGTGCTTCACAGGTCATATCCGGGTGGTCCGCGTCGGGTCAGTCCTGTCAATGATCAGCTAGGTGACGTGGTGCTGACGAGGCGACACTGCTGACGTGGCTAGCGACGTGGCTGATGACGTGGTGATGACCTGGATTAGGGCTAACGTGGCAACGGCTTGCGTGGTGCTGACGTGGCAAGATGACGTCATTAGATGACATCAGGAACAGTCTTCCGGCGTGTGTGGCGCATGCAGGTATTCCATCGGCACGTGCTGGAACTCCGGAAGGCGCGTGCGAGGGAGATTGATGCTCGGACTTCGGGGGTTTGGCAAATCGGTAAGCTACGAGGCCGTCATGGCAGCGCGTGTTGCCAGAGGAGGATCTGCTCCTTAGGAATCCGAGGCAGCTCATGGATAACTACGCCGAAACAGCAGAAGCGCGTGGGGGCGCGTGAGCTGTTTTGGGGAGACCAGCTTCTTGGGTTTTGATTGCGAGAGGCCGTGGAGCACGTCTGTATGGTTGGTTTCATCAGGTGAAGCCTCGACTTGCACAAATCTAATATTAATGTTACGGGTATGCTTGAGTTTGTGGATCTTGGACACAGCACTGAGCCACGGTGGCTGCGAGATGCCGTGGAGTCTAAATCCAGTAGATAAGCATGTTTGACTTCTGGTGGTGGTGTGCATGTGATAATCTTCTTTGCTTGCTAGAGATGTTTGTTTGATGCCAAGAATGAAGTTTGGCTTTGATACCATGTTAAATAATATTATTATTAGCAAACGCGATGTGTTATACCATATTGTATATACTAGAATGGATGCGGAAAAGGAAGCATAGAATAGGAATATTAAGAACACGAGGGTTACGTGGTTCAGCCTTGTCAGCCTACATCCACGGAGGAATCCCTTAAGGGTTACATCTTTATTGTATAAGAGTGTAGTACAAAACCTGTGTTACAATGAACTCTAACATGAGTATATATAGGCGACTAAACCCTAGACTACTAGTACAAGTAGGACTGGGCTTGGGCCTATTATATATTGGGCTAATATATGTCTAATATATATCTCTAACAGAGACCGAGAGGCTGAGAATAGAGAGATGGAGAGGCCGAATTACTAAAGAGAAAGAAAGAAAGAAAGAAAGAAAGAGAAGCCAACGAACTGAGGAGAGAGAGAGGAGAAAAGAAAGACTGAGAGTGAGAGGCCGAGAGGCGAGAAGAGTTCTGAGATGAGGAGAAAGAAAGAGAGAAAGAGTAGAGAAGAAATGACACCGTTTTGGTGTTTTCAAAGTGAGAAAATGACACCGTTTTAGCCAAAATGGCATAGTTTTGGCACATTAGCTTAATTAAGTAATAACCGATTCAACTGGCCCGATTTTTGATTTTCTCGGTTAAACCGGCCGGTTTTGATTAAACCTGCCTTTTGCCTTATTTTCAATTTTTAGCCATACTGGACCGATATTATGCCCGATTCCTGGTCGAACTGATCCAGTCTGGTTTTTAAACCCATGTTCTTAACAGTTAACACACATGTCAAATTTCGTGTCAATCAAATGTTATTTACTATTCAATTCATCAACTTTTTTTAACGCATAATTTTAAACTACAAAAGATTGAAACTTAAACATTTGATTGATGATATAGCTATTGATTTTTTATCTTCTGAAAAAAATTTAGGCATAGAGGATATAAGAAAAAAAAATGTAATCTAAAGGTGGATTTGTCAAAATTCATATCCAATAAAAATATATTAAGTGGAGTTGTAGCCTTAACTTGTCCAAAAAAATTATTGACTTCTCATGCTTATAATTAAAAAAGGAGAGAGAGATGAATATATATATATATATATATATGGTCCATTTATGGGAAGGAAAAAAACATAGATGGTCAATTTTTTTTGTTTTAGAAATTAAGTTTATATGCTACTAAGTACTAACTAAAAAAAAAAAAAAAACAGAGAGAGAAATATAGAGAGATAAGTTTTAAGGAAAGTGAAAAAAATGGCCATTTTTTTAGAAGAATTATTTTGGCAATTAATGTTATGTTCTAATTAAGGAGAGAGAAATATAAGGAAAGGAAATAACATAAATGGTCAATTTAAAATATATATATATATATATATATATTTAATAGTTGTAATTGTGGTGTTAAGAAAAACATATGCGTCATCATTTTATACTTGGAGAAAGTGACATATGGCATCATTGTGTGCATCTTCCAATAGAGATCCAACTATTATTGTTATGACAAAATTTAGCTACAACATTGGTTGTTGCCTAACATATTTCAAAAATCTAACAGCTAGATTACATGTTTTTTACGCTCTTAATACATATGTCAAATTTTATGTCAATCAGATATTATTTACTATATGATCTATAAGATTATATATTATGTATAATTTTAAATTACAAAAAATTGCAATTTAAACAAGTTATTGATGACGTAACTATTGATCTTTAATTTTCTAGAAATTTTGCAATCATGGAGGATATAAAAAGAAAATGTAATCTAATGGTAGATTTGTAAAAATTCACCTCGAATAAAAAGATATTGAGTAAGATTGTAAAAACTAATTTTGTAGCTAAACTTTGTTATTGTTGTTATTATTATTATTATTATTATAGGCACAAAGATAAGTATTTTCAACCACTTTGTTGGAAAGATAGCTAAGATTTTGTTCTCTAATACTACCTTACCATAAGTACATTATAATACCTTATTTACATTTTTTTTCAAAGTTATGTTCGTGTAGCATGTCTCTATACATTTGATTCTTGACTTATAAAGGCAAGGATTCCAAAAAAAATCAACACCATCTACTTGCAAAAATGACTAAAATGAGCCTCTTCGCCATCTCCCGCGTCTTTGCATTGTGTTTTTGCTTGATTAGTACTGCAGCAATTGCTGAACAAGACAGCAAGCTGCCTGAGATTCAGATTTCCAGTGCCTTGCCTAAAGACTCTGAACCAACCGAGGTTCATGTTATTGGTGAAGCAGTGATTGTGCTCAAAACCAATCAAGATTACAAGTGGAATATCACAAAAAATGAAATAACTTACAGCTTTGCGGTATGGGGCAATTTGATTGCAGACTGGTATGCCTTTGAGCCCAGCAGTGATGCAGGCCATGAAACAATATTTTGGTCGATTAGAAAGGAAGGTGTCTTTCACAGCTTTGACAACTCTAAGTGGGAGTTAAAGGCTGTATGGTTCAGAGAATGAATGATCAGGCCAATTGACATTTATAGATTAGTGTTGGCTAAGTTGTTACAATAATAATGAAAAAAAAAAAAAAAACTGTCACCAAGAGCCATGTAGCTCAAGTGGCGTCTCCAAATATATCTTAATTCTCATTTTATCATTTTACTTTGTGTTTAATATCTTAATTGATAAAGTGGGTTTCAGATAGCTCAACTAGCAAAGTCTCTCATGGTTGTACAAGAGATCTAGGGTTCAATTCTTGCCTACACCAAAAACTGATTGGTGTCTTGATCTGATAATAAATAGCTATTATCAGGAATGGACCCCATCGGTTAAAACTCTCTCTCAAAAAAAAATCTTAATTGATAAGAGTTGCTTATTTTAATTATTTGGTTTTAAATTGATGTGGCATAAATTTTAGACGGAAATACTATTTTCGTTCCTATATTTTCACCCCATTTCTACTTTGGTCCCTGTTTTTTTATTTTACCGTTTTTAGTCCCTAAAATGAAAAATCGTTCTATTTTAGTCCCTACCGTCATCTCACTAACGGAAATTGTCTACGTGGCAGATGGAGTGTACTGTTGCAGACTAAAAGCTAACATGGCCATTAAAATAATAACAATGAATTTTATTTTGCATTAAAAAATGCCACGTCAACATCTAAATTTTAAAAAAAAAAATTAATTTATCAATTTTAACTATAAAAAAAAAATTAAAGCCAAAAATTACATAAATTAAGATCTAAGTTTATCTTGAACAAAAACACCAAGAACACAAACACAGATTTAAATACAAGAAAAACATTTTCCTTTTCATTCTCCTTTTCATCCTCTCCTTTTCATTAAACCCACAAAATCTCATTCCTCTCTCATTCTTTCTTTTCCTCTCTCACATAGCCCGATCCCAACCATCTTCTTTTCCTCTCTCACTCTAATTGAGCTGATCCCAACCATGGCCGAAAGTCAATCACCTTCTCTACCTCATCCTCTAAAACCCACATCCCAAGCAAACACGAGCACGAAGAAAGCAGCTGCTAAGAGAGGAGGTGGTTTTGTTGTCAGGTGAGATTGATTTCATTTGGGTTTGATAGTTTCAAATCAAAGGTTGGAGGTGGTTTGGTTTTGGATCTAAGGTTTGGATCTAAGGTCTGTGTTTAGTTTCTTAGAAAGTATAAGAAAATTTGGGTTTTGAATTTTGTGTTTAGGGGTTGAAAATCTGGGTTTGAATTTAGTGTTTGGGGGTCGAAAACCTGGTCTTGATTTTTGTGTTTGATGTTTTAGTGGTGTGGGGGTTTGAAATATGGGTTCGAATCTAGGTATGAATTTCATTTTTTGAATCTAGGTTTGAATCTGGGTTTGAATATAATTTTTTGGGTTTTAAATTTGCTGGGTTTGTGTTCTTGTTCAAATGTTTAATGTGTTCATGTTTAATTTGGGTTTTGAGTTTTGTGTTTAGAGGCCGAAAATCTGGGTTTGAATTTAGTGTTTAGGGGCCAAAAATCTGGGTTTGATTTTTGTGTTTAATATTTTGGCGGTGTGGGGGGTTTGAAATATGGGTTCAAATCTGGGTTTGAATTTAGTTTTTTGAATCTAGGTTTGAATCTGGGTTTGAATTGAATTTTTTGGGTCTGAAGTTTAATTTTCTGTTCTTATTTCTAGGTTTGTGATTTTTTGGGTTTGAATTGAATTTCTTGTTCATGTCTAATCTAATGTGGATCTGAAGTTTAATTTTTTGTTCTTATTTCTGGGTTTATGATTTTTGGTTTTTAATTTTGTGTTCTTAAATCTAAGTTGGTTTTCTTGTTGTTCTTGTTCAAGGTACAATTAGATCTCAATTCAAGGTACACTTAGATTAAAAAAAAAAAAAAAATTTTAATTTAGATGCTGACGTGGCATTTTTTTTAATGTAAAATAATTTTTTTTTATTATTTTAATGGCCACGTCAACTTTTAGTATGCCAACTGTGCACTCCGTCTGCCACGTAGACAATTTCTGTTAGTAAGATGACAATAGGGGCTAAAATAGAACACATCTTTCATTTTAGGGACTAAAAGCAGTAAAATAAAAAAATAGGGACCAAAGTGGACATGGGCTAAAAATATAAGGACGAAAATAGCATTTTCACCTAAATTTTATAAACAATATATAAAATAATGTAAGTTACGTCAGATTGTACCGATTATAAAAGATTATGAAAAAACAAAGGACATTATACGTACCTTTTTAGATTGTTTGGAGTGGTTTCAAATTAAATTCTATATGGGTATATACCATTAAACATTCCTATATTTTAAAAACGGGGTAATTGCAGTAAACTCACCTGTGGTTTGGTCTGAAATCACTTTGCATACCCGTAGTTTAAAAATGTTACTTTACCTATCTAAGGTTCACTCTGTTTATCTCCCATAACCCACTTCTGTTAAAAATGATGGCAAATATGTATTTTTGATCTACTTTTACGTCTCTTCCCTCCTAAAACAAAACAAAACATACAAAGACAAGATTAAAAAAAAAAAATGGTAATTGGTAATAATGGTAGAAACTTGCTAAAGAACTTCAAGAACTCAAAATTTTCAAATATAACCTTTTAAAAAAAATCTCTCTACTCTTTCTTAGACCTAGATCTCTCCCTCTCTATTTCTTTGCTCAAAACCTAGTTTGGTCTTGGTTGTCGATTTCTTCAGGTTAGTGGACCCAAAAAAAAAAGTGATTTAACCTAAAGCAAAACCCACCATCAAAACCCCAAATCTTTGCTTTAACAATTTGAACACAAACTTAGCAAAAACCCGTTATCAAAATCACTACCCTTTATACCCAAAACACAAATTTCTTCAAGACTTTTTTTTTTTTTGGAAACCTCTTTGAGACTTAATATAAATAACACCACAAAAGAATTACTGGGAAATAAACCGGTGAAGTCTCCTTGTCTTTGGAAATCCAAAATCTAGATGATTTTTTAATAGGAAAAAGTTCCAACAAAGAAATGAATAACATTCAAAACTTATCCAAAAAGAAAAAATTACAAAACATATTTGTTTACAAAGCTCAGTCTCCCCAAAACAATGCAATCTCTTAATTTTCATTATTGCCCACTTCAAAATTCAGTTAACCCATCAAACTTATATAATAATCAAAGAAAATTCACAAAGCCTAATCTCTCCAATATAATATAAATATCCTCATCAAAATTCCTCAAATAGAAACACACTTTATTCCTCAGTTTTTTTTTTTTTTTTTTTTTTTGAAACAGAAGCATGCCATTCAATTAATCAGAAAAATTAGCATCTTGGTACAAAGTTTCCCTAGCTATTGGAGGAACATCTTCCATCCAAAATAAATCATGACTAATATTCCTAGCAAATTGAGCTAACTCATGAGCAACCCTATTCCCCCCTCGCCTAGTACATTCAATCCTTACCCAACGCAAATTCCTAATCAAATGATGAATATCCTCAATTACATTCCCAAGCAAAGAATGATCATCCTGCAAAGCTGAAATAGCTTTCATAACAAAGCTATTATCCTCTTCAATGATGAATTCAGAGAAGCCAACATCTACAACAAATTCAATAGCTTTTCTACAAGCAAGTAACTCAGCCTCCTCGCTATAAGATACCTCAGGTCCCTTAGCTGCCATGGTTGCCATAACCTCACCTTTTTCATTCTGGATGACTGCACCAAATCCAAAGCTGTTGAGGGTCGAAAACAAGGCTGCATCAAAATTAAGTTTGAAAACCGAAGGTGGAGGGGGCTACCAGGTATCCCGAGTAGACTGCCCTTCATGTGCAGGTCCCATCAGTGCTGATGCAGTCTGAAATTCCTCAAGAAGCTCCCTGCCCAATTATTCAACCACACTGGATCATGGACCTTGCCTCCATGCATAAACCGATTCCTTTGATTCCAGATCAACCATGCTTGAACGAGCACTATCTCCATATCTTGAGACTCAACCTATTCCAATAAATATTCCATTAACTGAAGCATATCAGCCATACACGACCCTCCCTTCTGTAGAATTTTCAAGCTACCTGCCCACACATCTCTAGCTACATCACATTCCCAAAGAGCATGGACAACTAATTCTGAGAACCTCAAACAGATTGGGCACATCGCATCTTCAATAACTCTTCTCTTTGACAAGTTCAACCTTTTGGTAAGATTTCATTACAAGCTCTCCACCCAAACACCCTAATTTTATTAGGAATTCTAAGCTTCCAAAGTGCAGACCAAACTCCCTTTCCAATACAACCCCTAGGACTCTCGGCTACCCTACCTTCTCTCAAAACTTCCTTAGACACCTTATATGCGGATTTAACAGTAAAAATCCCTTTCCTTTGATGCATCCAGATCAGAGAGTCCTCCACATATCTTTAGCTAAGTTGTATTCTACATATAGCTTCGGCATCTTCTTTCTCAAACATATCCATGATAAAATCAGACCTCCATGCATGCAAGTCTTGATCAATTAATTCATCAACAGTCACCTCTTGAACTTCATCCTTAACTATATGTAAAGGCACATTTGTTGGATAATTTGGTATCCATTTATCCCTAAGAATCCGAATTGAATGGCCATTCCCAACTCACCAACAACACCCAGACTTCAAGATAGGAAAAGCAGCAACAATACTCTTACAAACAAAAGAACAATTTGGGGACTCCTTAGGTTCAAAGAGATGATTTCTTGGGAAATATCTAGCTTTGAGGCATTGAAATACTAAAGAATTATTATCATGCAGCAACCTCCACCCTTGTTTAGCTAACATTGCTAAATTAAAAGCCTTTAAATCGCTAAAACCCATTCCTCCCTTCCTCTTTGATAACGTCAATTTTTCCCACCTTTGCCAATGAATTTCCTTTCATTCCCCACCTGCTCCCACCAAAATTTAGCACACATTGCATCCAACTCATCATAAAGTTTCAAAAGGAGTTGGAAAACACTCATGGTGTAAGTAGGAATAGACTGAGCAACTGCTTTAATAAGAATATCCTTACCGACCTTAGACAACATCTTCCCTTTCCACCCCTGCAGTTTTTTCCATATCTTATCCTTCAAGTATGAGAACATGAGATACTTTGTTCTCCCTACTAAGGTAGGTAGCCCGAGATAAGACTCAAACCGGTTCACTTCCTGCACTCCCAAAATCCTCAAAATGTCTTGCTTCTGACTAGCTGAAGTGTAACTGCTGAAAAAGGCTGAAGACACTCCAAATTTATGCACTGACCTGAAGCATTGGCATAGGTCTAAAGTACCTCAGAAACTACCTCCACTTCATTTTGTGTTGCCCTATAGAACAAAAGGGAATCATCTACAAACAATAAGTTAGAAACTCTTGGTGCCCCTCTGCAAATAGAAGCGCCATGAATTTTCCCATCAAACTCTGCTTTTGCCAACAAAGATGTAAAACCTTCTGCATATAACAGAAATAAGTATGGTGAGAGAGGGTCTCCTTGACGGATTCCCCTAGATGGTGTCACATTCCCATAAGGTTTTCCATTAAGTAGAATAGAGAATGATGAGTTGGTGACGCATGTCATCACTCTCTCAATCCACTTTTCTAGAAAACCCAACTTCTGCATAATGCCTTGTAAGAATAGCCATTCCACTCGATCGTATGCTTTACTAACATACAACTTCAAAGCCAAAGAACTTGTCTTGCCCTTCTTCTTGGCATGCATAGAATGCAAACCCTCATATGACACAATAACATTATCTGTAATAAGTCTACCTGGCACAAAAGCACTTTGGGTGGAAGAAATAATATTAGGGAGCACCGGTTTCAGCCTATTTGCAAGGACTTTAGAAATAACCTTATAAACAACATTACAAAGGCTAATAGGTCTAAATTCAGACATTTTCTCTAGATTCTTCACTTTAGGGATGAGCAGAATATTGGTATGATTTAAATCTTGTAACATAACTCCATTATTAAAAAATCTAACACGCCATTCACTACATCACCACCCACAATATGCCAGAATTTTTGATAAAATAAGGCATTCATACCATCAGGTCCAGGTGCCTTTGTTGGTCCCATCTGAAATACAGCTTCCTTGATTTCATCAACAATAAAATCCCTGGAAAGCATCTCATGCATGTCTATAGTTACTTTGGCTGAAACTGTGCTTAAACACTCCAACACTCCTC
The DNA here is from genome assembly GCA_032727855.1 of Quercus ilex subsp. ballota. Classification (NCBI taxonomy): domain Eukaryota; kingdom Viridiplantae; phylum Streptophyta; class Magnoliopsida; order Fagales; family Fagaceae; genus Quercus; species Quercus ilex. The sequence continues at coordinate 34,253,345 of CM064911.1, forward strand.
CATTTGATTGCATGACCCTACACAAAAGAGATTATCAAAATAATCAATGCAACTCTGGCTATGTCCTCCACCTCCTCCACCCATTGCTCATGTGGATTCAAGATGCCTTTAATATAATTCTGTCTTTGTTGTTGTGATGCTTTGGAATGGAAAAACTTGGTATTCCTATCTCCATGCTTCAACCATGCAATCCTAGAGCGTTGTGCCCAGTAAATCTCCTGTTCTAACAAAAAATCATCCAACTATTTACTGATCTCCAAATACTCCACCTTACTCTCATCAGTGGTGTCAGCTCTATTAATTCTATCAAGTTGGTTCTGAAGAGATTTAATCTCTTTCTCCTCAAGTCTAGTCCTTGTGTCTCCCCATGCCTTTAAATCATCACCACACGCCCTTATTTTTGCATGCACAACTACCAAACCCGAGTCCCTACTGCCCACCAAACTCCATGCTTGCTGAACCTGATCCTTACATTCATCCTATAACAACCAACTCTCTTCAAACTTAAAACCCCGATCAGCTCTACGATGTTTCTATCTGAATTTTTGAACCTGGATAGCAATAGGAATGTGGTCCAAAGCATGAGGAAGAAGATGCACTACATTGCTGACCTGAAAGTTTTCAATCCACCCCTTCATTGCAACAGCTCTATCAAGTCTCAATTTAGTATTAGCATCCCCGAGTCTCTTGTTAGTCCATGTAAAAGGATATCTTTTGTAACCTAGATCTTCTAATTGACAACTCTCCAAAGCCTCCCTGAACGCATTAATCTAAGGAATATTTGGCTACCTTGTGCTTTGCTTTTCCAAAGAATGGAGTATAGCATTGAAATCTCCAAAACATAACCATGGACCCTCCACATAGGTCTTCAAATGTTCCAATAGTTTCCAAGACTTAAACTTTTGTTGTGTCTCTGGCCAACCGTAAAAACCTATCATGAACCAAACAAAACCATCTTCCTCTATTACTTTAGCTAAAACATGATTTGCAGTATAATTAATCTCCTCTAACTTAACGTCATCCTTCCATAAAAAAGCAAACCCTCCACCGAAGTCCGGATGTTTAACAATTATTTTATTCTAAAAAGGTAAGTTACTGTAAAGATTATTAAAACCCTCCGTATCCAACCGTGTCTCCATAAGAAAACACAGCATGGGAGCTTGTTCCCTCACTAATTTGCGAATGCTACATCCTGTCCAAGGGTTCCCAAGCCCTTGGCAGTTCCAACTTAGGATTCTCATTGCTCCTAGCAAGGGTGGCTCTCCACCCCCGCCAATATGATATTTTCAACATCATCTCCATCCCCAACCTTTCCATGCTTAGGCTCCCTAAGATCAAAGTTCTCACACTGCTCTTCCTCCCTATTACTATTAGATTCAGCACTTCTTTTCCCACGGGTTGGTAGCTGCAATGCTTTTGACAATCCTCCAAGCCCAAAATCCATTCGGTTAAACCTGGTCCAAGTGGATTTGGGCTTTAAACTACTAGGCCCAGCCTTATCCATTCTATGATCCAATCCTTGGTCCATAGCACTAGTTTGTTGACTGAAATCCACTCCACCTGACTTGTCATTCAACCCCTCATCCGCAACTATGTGAAGTCCAACTGTCCCTAGCACAATATCTTTCCTTTGCACTAAATTAGAATCCGGAAAAAGCTAGGAATGGCAACGGGTCGGGTTCGGGCCGGGTTTTTCCATACCCGGACCCGACCCGCAGGCCAAGACCCGCGGCCCAAACTTGACCCGTTTACTTAACGGGTTTTTTTCCCGGGGCCCGAACCCGCACCCGCCTGGCTCCGCGGGCCCCGTCCTACAAGGCCAAATTTGGGCCTAATTCTCGGACCAAATCATGGCCTAATCACAATCAATTTTTTTTAAGGCCTAAATGCCAAAAATAGGCCTAACCAGCTTAAAATATGAAGGAAAAAAAAAAAAAAAAAAAAGGGGAAATATCTTACACCCGCTTGTGTAAGATCTTGAGTATAAGTATATGCATTATGCTTAGTGTTAGATTTTTCCTCTTTTTTTTTTTTTTTTTTTTTTAGATTTTTCCTCTTTTTAAAAAAAAAGGAAATCAGGAAACAAATCAGTTTTTTTTTTTTTCCTCTTCTTTGTTAATACAAATTTTTCAACATCAAAAAAATAAAAAATACAAATCACAGATTCACAATCCCAAACATAAATCAGCTTGTTTTTTTTTTTGCTCTTCTCTGTTAATACATATTTTTTACTAAAAAAAAAAAAACACAAATCACAAACAGAAAACAAAATCAGTACTCAGTAGATCACTATTTCGATTCTTTCGTCGTCGATGTCGCTGAGCCACATACGCGCCGCGGCGGCGTGTGCAGCTGAGGCTAGGTTGCATAGATCGCTGGGCTTTGAAGGATCTGGTGCGATCGACTGTGCCTGGAGAGTGAGAGTGAAGCTGTGAGGGTGGCTGAGAGTGGGTCCGTGAGGAGGGCGACGAAAGGAGCACGAGATGGAGCGTGAGACGGAGCGTGACTGCGTGAGGTGTGAGGTCGTGTATTGTGTGAGGCAGTGAGGGACGAGGGTGAGGACTGAGGAGGTGTGATCCTCAGTCCCTCACAGATAGCAGGCATCGCCGAGGACAGAGGTGTTCTTATTTTGGAGAAAATCGCTGTGTATGGTACAAAAATAACTCCTAAAAAGGTCAGCCGCACCATGAACAGCGTTTAGAGACAGACACACACACGTAGAGATGTAGAAAGAGGCCTTCCACACTGCTATCCGATGAATCTAGACAGAAAAAGACGATCTAGAGAGAGGAAGAAGGTGTAAGATGTGTTTAGAGAGAAGGAGGCAGAAGGTTGAAGAAGGTTGTGTGTGTATGTGTGTGTGTGAGCGAAATGAAGGAGTGAGGGTGAGGAGGCTGGAGGTGTGAGCTGAAAAATGAGGGAGTTAGGGTTTGTGTTTTACCGTGTTTATAGCTATATATATATATATATATATATAGGGGAGGTTTTTTTAGTAATTTCATTGAAACCGGGTCTTATCCGGGTCGGGTTTCTGGTCGGGTTTTGGGTTTTTTTGATAAAACCCAGACCCAACCCAGACCCGCTTCGGGTTTTTTTTTTTAAAACCCATACCCAACCCTATTCTTTATCGGGCTGGGTAAAATCTGCCCCATTAGGGTCGGGCCGGGCCAGGTATCCGCGGGCCGGATCTAAATTGCCATCCCTAGAAAAAGTTGACCCATAGGCATGTTTCTAAGATTTTCCTCAGCCATGTCTTTAGCACAAGCACTGTCAGCATTATCCAGTTGCTAAAATTGAGCCTGAAACCCGTGATTCTCGGATTCACCCTCCTCCATCGTACTAAGATTTCCATTCCTCATCCCTTCCACCGCCGTTTCACCATGCAAGTTTCCTACCGGACTGAACCTATCATTCTTCAAGTCCCCCGAACACTGATCCCAGTAAGTCCTTGAACCTACATTTTTAGATGGCAAAGGGTGTGGCCGACCACCCATAGCACGCAGAGAACCCCCATACTGATATGCAATTTCCCCATCATTATTAACCACCGCAAAGTGTGATGCACAATGCTTAACGTCATGACCGAGCACACCACAGTAATGGCAGAACATGGACAATCTTTCGTACTTAAATTTAACCCAAGTACGTAGACCATCTAAACTGGCAATAAACGCTCCCCTCCGAATCGGTTTCGCTATCGACACTGCAACTCTAACTCACACAAAGAAACTTAGATCATCCTGACGTGCTTCCGTTCTACCTTTTCCACCAAACCAATCTAATTGCCAACTTCCTTCGCCACTTGAGGATAGATCATGTCAAGCGGTGCATCCCAAATCTGAACCTAAAGAGAAGCGTACTCAAATTTAATGTTTCCCATCATCCCTTTCTGCCACCTTTGGAGCAACAACATCTGGTTATCAAACGACCAAGGACCCCCATTGATGACTTGAAACATATCAAACTCTGACTAAAACTTGAATTGGAACAGGTTTAGCCCCACCCCAGTGATATGCATCCTATCCTCCAAACCCCATGCTCGTTTCAAAGTAATCTTTGCTGCTTGTTTATTGAAGGGTTTACACGTGAGGAACTTCCCAACAAGACTCAAACTGCAGCTTTCTATGGCTTCCAAGTGCCCTTCATCAGAGATAGGAATAACTTACTCCTCCTCAGACATTAACCTCATATTCCCTAAGCTGTCAAGAACTTCATCCGCCATGCTTCACGTACGATCAAGGCAAAGAAAAAGAAGAAAAAATACCCTTAGACCAAGGTCAAGGGAGAGAAAGGCTCGTGCCTCACGAGAGAAAGACCTCCACGACAGGGAGTGAAAAAACCCTAATACGCTGTCCTTTTTTTTTTTTTTTTTATTCCTCAGTTTTCACCATACTTTTTCTCTAGTTTTGTTCTTTACCTTTGTTGAGTTTTGTGGGATTGCTAGTTGTTTCTTAGCCAACACAAAATGGCAACACACTATTTGAAAAAAAAAAAGAAAAAAAAAAACCTTTTCTTCACGGCTAAGCTCAACCAAAAGAAAAAATCATAAAACCAAACAAAGAAGGGATTCAGCCATAGAAAGAGAAATCAAAGAGAGAAAGAAAAAGAATAAATAGGTTCAACGGCTAAATATAGAAGAGATGAGCTGGGTTCTTGTGCCATTATGAAGTTTGAAATGCTAAAACATTTCATTAACTTTTTTTTACCAAATAGCATTTTTTGATCTTGCTTACCTTGTTTTTGTATGTTTTGTTTTGTTTTAGGAGGAGAGAGACATAAAAGTAGATCAAAAATACATATTTGTCCTCATTTTTAATTGGGGTAGGTTATGGGAGAAAAACAGAGCGAACTTTAAGTGAATAAAGTGACATTTTTTTTAACCACGAGTATGCAAAGTAATTTCAGGTCAAACCACAAGTGAATTCATTGTAATTACCTCTTTAAAAACTTTAATTAAAATGATAAACTTTTTTTTTATTGTTTCAATTCAGCCTTCCATGAGTTACTATTAACTAAAAGGAATAAAGTTTCATATTAGACGTGACTAAAATCTATCTAACCACCCAAAAAAAAAAAATTCAAATGTGAATTGAAGTACCTTTTAAGGAAGGCAATTGTTGTTCCCTAGAGTACCAAGTGTATTGGTAGGTGTAAAGTTGTGATTTACAACTAATTTGTGTTGGCTTTAATTTCGTGCCAAATTTGATTGTAATTTTGTTCAATCTTTTGTGCCCTGTATTTTATGTGGGATTTCATTGTAAGAGTTGTGTGTAAGAGAGAGTGTGAAGGCTTAAGGCAAATTGAAGATTAAAGAAGTTTTCGTGGGTAGCTCGCGGGAAGCTTTCCCACGAAGTGAAGCATGTGCTCAGCACATGACTGGAATGCAAAGAGTTATGACAGATGATGACAGCTGGTTTTCCCAAATGTCTCGCAGGTAAGGCCTTGTTGCGAAATACTTGTGAAACATTCTGTTTTGCCAATTTGTCATATCTAATGCCCCAGGTCTCTACCCACACTATATATATCCACATTACCCACATATTGAGATGAGTGTTTTTTAGAGAGAAAACCCTAGCCATTACCCTTGAGAGTGAGAGATTGTCATACCCACAATTCTCTACACAATCCATTGTGGTTTTCATCAACTCCTACCTCTCCATTTCCAAATCCTTGAGAGGTTGATAACCTAAACATTTACCACACCCATCTTGAGTGTAAAGTGAGGTTTTGGTGCTGTTGGGAAGTATTGGAAGAAGCCATTTGTTTGGTGGATGCAATCGGGCTGAATTGTGTGATCCGGAGAGTTAAAAAATACAAGGCTTCATTCAATCAGTTGGTAGCAAAAGCTTGGAGGGCTCAAGTACATGGGGTAGACTAGGCTTGGAGGGTCTTTTGTTATTCGTGTACTCCAACTTATTCTCCAGTGGATCGATTTACCGATTGGAGGGTGGCATAGAGGGTTTTCGCCGAGTTCTTTGGTTTCTTCTTTGATAACACATCAGCGTGTTATCTTTTGTTTGCATTCTTCTTCCCTACTCTTTTAGCTTTCATTTAACTGCTGTGATTTGATGAATATGGCTTAAAGTAGTTATATTGTTTGTTCGCTCACATTTACTCTATTCCGCACTTAGTTTAAGTTAGAGTAAAATCAACCGAGCCATAATTTTAACTTGGAGGTCTAAACAGCTCTTATGTTTTCACACAAATTTGAGCTTTCAGTAGGGCTTGTTGGTTTTTCTTTTTTGGGGTAGGAGAAATAGTGTGTGAGGCTATCTGACTTCTCTCGTCTTCCTACCTTAATGGAAGAGATTACGCAAGGTTGGAATAACCTTTCTCTTCTAGATAGACAGGGTGATGACATGAAATTGAAGAAGAAATGCCCAGCGGAAGAATTCTTCCTGGTGGCCAAATTTTTGACTAGCAAAGCGCTGAGCATCGATGCGGTAGCATGAACTTTTACACCTATTTGGAGAACACATAATGGTTTCCAGATATGAAACTTGGGAGATCATAAACTTCTTTTTATTTTTGATAACAAACCAGATGCGGAGAGGGTGCTGCAAAATGAACCTTGGAGTTTTGACAAGCACCTTATTGTGTTCCAGCGTTACAATAAGGATACAGTCCTTGAGAATTATAGTTTGACAAAAGCCGCAATATGGGTTCAAGTACACAACATTTTTTTGGGTTATATGGACAGAGAGACAGCAGAAGAGATATGCTCAACAGTTGGCAAGGTGGTGAAGTCTGCAAGATCCAAAGACTCAAGGGGTGATGGTTTCATTAGGGTTAGAGTGATAGTGGATGTAACCCAACCTCTATGCCGAGGAAGAGTTATGACTCTTAAAAATGGCACAAAGACTTGGGTCTCATTTAGGTATGAAAGACTTCCGAACTTGTGCTACTGGTGTGGATGTCTAGATCACGACGACAAAGACTGTGAGGTTTGGGTTCAAAACGAAGGGAATATGGATCAAAGCAATATGACTCCAATATACGTACAAAACCGGTTTACCCGTCTAGCAAGCACATGGTCCATGTTCCAGGCTACTTTGAGGGGAGGAAGAAAAAACCAGAAAAATCGGTGCCTATGAGCAGTAGTGGACCACTAGCATTGAGGCAGACGCCAGTCTCACGGCCCCCAACTCCGGTACCGCCTAAGAAGGAAAGCATGAATTTTGGGGGCAACATTAATACAGACTTTAATGATATTTCAACTATAGCAGATTGTGATCCCATGATTGGCTCAGTCCCTACACATACAGACAATGGTAAGAAGGATTTATGGAGAAAATAAAGGAGATTGATAAGGATATGGAGAGATTTGAATTATCAGAAATGCCGTTATTAACTCCAACTCTAAGATAGTAACACCTCCCCCTAATGGGCCAAATTGGAACCCAATTGTTTCTATTAGTAAGCCCACAAAATGGACACAAGTTGCCAGGCCTTCTACCTCTCAAGAAAGAACTCGGCCTTTAGAAAAACTTGGTAAATGCAGCAACTCATTCCCAACGGAAGAGAGCCTAATATAGAAATGCAAAACTATAGATGCGAAGCTTGACTGTGATTGTGCTTCTCCAACAGCGGTGGCTGATATTCAACCTCGCCAAGAATTATAAGTTTGATATGTTGGAACATGCGGGAGCTTGGGAACCAACGCACAGTTCAGGAGCTTGCAAAGTTTATGCAGGCGCAAGATCCCTCTGTCCTATTCTTGGCCGAGACATGGGTGGATGAAGCTAGGCTAAAAAGACTTTGTGATAAACTGCAATACGATGAGGTGTGGGTGGTGGGTCGTGTTACGAGAGCAGGTGGTTTAGCTCTCTTTTGGAAAAGATCAGTTGACATGGAGGTAGACACGGCTTCGCTAAATCATATTGACGCCATCATTAATAAGGGTAAGGCTAATGCATGGAGATTCACGGGCATGTATGGTTTTCCTAAAGCTTGTAGAAAAGCTGAGACATGGGAGCTGTTGAGAGGTCTAAATCAAAAATTTTGCTTACCATGTATTTGCGTCGGAGATTTTAACGAAATACTTAGAGGTCATGAGAAACTTAGGGGAGCACCAAGGAAGGAATCGAAGATGAGTGCCTTTCGAGACATGGTTAATGAATGCGGGTTTGTGGACCTAGGGTTTGTTGGTCGTAAATTCACATTGAGAGGTAGAAGATTGGGTGGTTTTGTATTAGAGAGACTTGACTGGGCTTTTGCAAGTAATTCCTGGTTGGAACAGAACCCAGCAACTAGAGTACAACACATTAAAGCCCACTTGTCAAACCATAATCCTATCATCATCAAACTGGAAGGTATTATAGCATGTTGGAATAAACCGTTCCGCTTTGAACAAATGTGGTTGAAAGAGGATGGGTGTGGGCACACTGTTAAGGCAGTTTAGGGAGGTGATTCAGTTATCAGTCCCATGCTAATGGTGGCTCAAAAAATTAAGGATTGTGGGGTTCGGCTGACTGAGTGGAGTAGGCAATTTTTTGGAAGTATTAGACTTCAACTAGAGGAAAAAACAAGGGAGTTAATTAGGGCCAAATAGGCAGCAGGTAGTGGGCTTGATACTTCTACTGTGAGAACAATCCAGTTAAAGGTAAATGAGCTGTTTGATAAGGAGAGTTTGATGTGGCAACAAAGGGCGAGATCTTTATTCCTAAAGTAGAGTGACCGTAACACTCGTTACTTCCACAGTAGGGCTTCTCACAAGTTCAAGAGGAATAGAATCCATAGACTAAAAAACAATGACAATGAGTGGTGCACCTCGAAAAGCCAAATAGTAGAGATAGTAGTCAGATTCTATGAGTCTCTATTTAGTTCTTCATAACCTTCTGATATGCAGACAGTGCTGGAGGCAATTGAGCCCAACGTAACAACAAACATGAACCAGGAACTTATTAAAGATTTCACTAGGGAGGAAGTTGAACTTGCCTTAAAACACATGGAACCTTTGAAGGCACCGAGTCCAGATGGTATGCCTCCTATCTTTTTCCAATCCTTTTGGTCTGTGGTGGGTGATGATGTTACCTATGCTGTGCTTGACTGTCTTAATAATTGTCATATCCCGCATGATCTTAATCACACTTTTGTGACTCTCATCCCTAAAGTTAATATCCCTGAATTTATTTCTAAATTTAGACCAATTAGTTTGTGTAATGTTATTTACAAATTGATGTCTAAAGTTCTAGCCAACCGCTTGAAGAAGTTGTTGCCTTATCTTGTTTCTAAGAATTAGAGTGCTTTCCAAGCAGGGAAGGTTATTACAGATAATATTTTGATGGCTTTTAAAACTCTCCATTATATGAAGCACCACCAATCGAGCAAAACAGGTTTTATGGCTCTGAAACTCGACATGAGTAAGGCTTATGATCGAGTGGAGTGGGGTTTCATGGAAGGGTTACTAAGGAAGATGGGCTTTCATGAGAAATGGGTTGCTTTGATGATGGAGTGCATTACCACTATTTCTTACTTGATTTTAATTAATGGGGAACCTACAAGTACCATTCACTAAAGGCCTCCATGGTTTGATTAACCAAGTTGTGTTATTAATTAGGAAATATTAGGGGAATTTCCATTTGCAGAAATGACCTAAGACTTACACATTTATTTTTTGCAAATGATAGTCTCTTGTTTTGCAAGGCCACTAGCCAAGAGTGCCAACATGTTCTTAACATCCTTGTGGCTTATGAAAGAGCATCCAAACAGCAGCTAAATAGAGATCAAACAACTCTATTTTTTAGCAGAACCATTCCTCAAGTGATGCAAGAAACTATTATTTCTATGCTAGGTGTACCTGAGATCAAGTAGTATGAGAAGTATTTAGGTCTTCCCTCTTTTGTGAGTCGGAGTAAAAAAGCTAGCCTCCTCTATATAAAAGAGCGTGTGTGATCAAAAATTAGGGGTGGAAGGAGAAACTTCTTTCTCAAGCTAGTAGGAAAATTCTTTTGAAGGCGGTGGTCCAAGCCATCCCTACATACTCTATGAGTTGTTTTAAACTACCCACCACATTATGCAATGAGATTGAGATCATTATTCGTAAATTTTGGTAGGGACAAAGAGGTGATAGGAGGAAGGTTCATTGGGTGAAATGGAGCAAACTTTGTAGGCCTAAGAGTGAAGGAGGTATGGGTTTTCATGAGTTGGAAAAATTTAATGATGCTTTGTTGGCCAAAAAAGATTGGAGATTGGCATCAAATCAAAACTCTCTATTTTTTAGATTCTTTAAAGCAAATTTTTTTCCAAATGGATCAATTTTTTATGCCAAGGACAAAAATGGTTCCTATGCTTGGAGAAGCATACTTAAAGGGCGTGAAGTCATTATGAGGGATATGAAGTGGAGGATTGATGATGGGTTTTCAATCTGGATATACCAAGATAGATGGCTACCAGCTACTGAACATGGCAGGGTCATCTCTCCCATTTCTGACATCAGCTCAAATGCCTTGGTATCCACTTTGATTGACCACAATTTGTGCAGCTAGAGAAAGGCAGAGATTGACAGATTATTTTTGCCTATGGAAGCTTCTATTATTAAAGCTATTCCCTTAAGCTTCTCTAACAGGTGTGACACAATTTCTGGCCGAGAAACCATGATGGGGTCTACTCCGTCAAGTCCGGATATAAGTTGCTCATGGAAATGGAGTGTGTGAATGGAGCAGCACCTAGCTCATCTTCTATGGGAGCGATGAAGAGCACATGGAACGGAATTTGGAAGTTAGAGGTCCCAAATCATATCTGATTGCTCATGTGGCGTGTTGGAAATGACTCACTACCTACAAAAGTTAACCTGGCCCGTCGCAAGATGATAACAGAGACTACATGCTCCCATTGCAAGCTGGAACTCGAGGATACATTACATGCTCTCTAGACGTGCCCACTTTTATCCACAGTTTGGCAGGTGTCTTTTGCCAAATTGGTTGTTGCTATTAACTCTGTTTCTAGTTTTTTAGACGTTATCCAGCTTGTACAACAGGACAGGTCTCGCGTTGCTTTGTTTGCATGGATGACTTCACTGATCTGGATGCGAAGAAACAAACTCCGACTAGAGGAAGGCAATATTCCATTGGCAAAGATCAGTTCCATGGCTTGCGAAGGACTTCAGGAATACCAGCAACTACGTCCTATCTACACCAAGATCCCACACACAGCGAGGTCAGTCAGATGGTGTCCTCCACCGACAGATCTGCTTAAAGTTAATTTTGATGGGGCACTCTTTGCTGAAGAAAACACGGCTGGTCTTGGTATTATAATCCGTAATGATGATGGATTGGTTATGGTTGCTTTAACACAACAGATTCCACTACCTACTTCGATAGAGATGGTGGAAGTGCTAGCAGCACGCCGAGCTCTTTGGTTTGCAAAGGAGTTGGGTTTTCGAAGCTTGATAGTTGAAGGTGATTCAAAAGTCATTAATAACTCAATCAATGGTGGCAATATGACTCAATCTGAGTTTGGACATATCTTACAAGATATTAATTTTCTTTCTTTCTTTTTTAGTCATGTATCTTTTCGCCATGTTAAGAGGGAAGGTAATTGTGTGGCTCATAGACTTGCTAGACGAGCTGTAACTAGTCCATTGGATGTTTGGATGGAGTCTGTTCCTCTATACAACAAGTTTGACCTTCGTTTTAATACTTAATAATATTCCCCATTGATAGGGGTTTCTCAACAACAAAAAAATAGTTACAATATGATTACATATTAAATTAAATTTATTAACGTGGTATACTTTAAATGTTATTCGTACAAACTCAAGCAATAAGAGTGTCATTTCATCCGTAGTTTGCAAGAACTTTTTTTTTTTTTTTTTTATTAAAACATAATATCACGCTAAGAAAGTTTGGAAAACAATCGACTTATTCTATCTTAATTAGAGAAATCAATGGGAGAGTGTTATTTATACAAACATTTGAAGTGAAAGTGTCATTTTGATAAAACTCAAGGGAGATTGGTGTAATTTATGCAAAATTTTAAAATAATATTCCAATTTAAAATTAATTACCAAAAGTTTCAAGAAATATAAGAAAATTTGAAATTTATTATAGGTATTAATAAAAATTTATTTTTTGGTTATGTATGTGTATTAATATATTAAATATAAATTTGATAATTATGGTAATTATCAATAGGTAGTATTATGACGAGAAGAGTTATGTCCACAACATTTTTATAATATTTTCACAACAAATCATAAGTTGTTAGTTATTATTGGTTTTAATTTACCACTAAAATTACTTTTTTCCTTCACCAATAACAATCTGTAACAACCTGCCACTTATGATTTGTTATGAAAAATGTTGTGGACATAGTATTTGTCTATTATGATTGTAGTTTTTAATGGAACTATTTAATATATAATTATGGAAATTAATAGATATTTTTTATGATTGTGTTCATAACTTTGTGTATATAATTATTTATTCTATGTTTCTCAAAAAAAAAAATTTTATTTATTCTATTGTTTAAAAAAAATATGATATTCCAAGTTTTTAATTGGGGGTTTAAATATAGAAAATAATTTATATTCTATAGATATATATATATATATATATAAACACAGTTGGGTGAGGGTATACTTAAATTCCTCCACATGGTATGTTTTAAAGACTTTGGGAATCTTATATTATTAGGTGGAAATGGACAAGAGAAATATCAAAGAAAATGCATGGTTGGAGTATATATGAGAGTTAATTATTTCGTTTTAGATTAGAATTAGACTACTATAGACTTTCTCCCCAAAAAAAAAAGACTACTATAGTCGATAATTATCTCTCTTCTCGTAAATATAAGAATGTAAACGATTCAATCTATTCTTTAAGTGTTAGAATTTTCATAGGGTTGATAATTATTTTCTTATTTTTTGCAGAAAATAAAACGTTTTAGTCGTATCTTGTGCTAGGATTTAGACTTTTGCTTTTGATTTTCCTCATGTATATCAAGTGTATAGCCCATGTAATGATAGAAGGGGTGGATTGAGAGAAATGAGCACGGAAGCCCTATCCGGGATGGAATTCTAGCTGGGCAATAGCACATGCAAGTCTCTGCGTTCATGGTATCGATAGATATGGGCTTTGAGCAATGCGAGTATATGAGATAAGATTTATTCGAAATCGGGGATTGGCCCAGGTGGGGGCCCAAGGGGACCCGGACCCCGGGTCCAAAAATATTATTTTTTAGTTATAATATTTTTCATTTTTGTAGTTAGGCCCCTTCTAAAACCTTAGGCTCTCTCTCTCCACATTAAGCTTAACTAACCTCACCCAAATAGCAACTATCCAACCAAAAAATTTAACATAAAAATAAAAATATTCACAATGATGACTGTATTTTAGCCAAAAAAAAACTATTTTACCACCTAAGAATCAAAAAATCATGTGTTATTGAAGAAGCTAAAGCTAAATTTTTTATAACTATAGTAAACCGATATAAATATCAATTGACTATAGCAAGTTATTAAAAATAAAATACTTATTTTATTAAGATTATATCTCTTCTTTTAATTAAAAAAAAATCAAATTCTCTCGCTTCCTTTATTATTTTAATAAATTGTTTATATTATTTTAAATGAAATTATTAAAAAAAATATTTGATATTAGATATATTGTGAAGTAAGGTGATAAAATAGATAAAGTAACTTTTTGAGATGGTAAAAGCTAAAATTTTTAGCACCACTAATGTGAATGCTCTAACTTCAACAACAAAAATAAAAAAATAAAATTTCTAGCAAGCCTAGTATTAAAAAAATACATTATTTTGTTTTTGTTTATCTTTGTTGGTAAATGATTGTATCTTAGGCTGCGTTTGTTTCAATGTAAAATATTTTTCGAGTGTAAAATATTTTCAGGAAAAGAAAATATTTTCAAGTGTTTGGCTGCATTATGAAAGTTATTTTAGAAAATACTTTCAAGTGTTTGGTTGCATTCTGAAAATGCTATTTTTCTACTAGTTTTTCACATTTTCTCAGCCATTTTCTTAGCTTCCAAACAAATTTCATAATAGAAAATTTCAATATATAAACTTAAAAGAAACAAAAATCAAAACAAAACATTCGTGATAACTCAAAAATTCGGTCAAACGGAGAGGGGAGGAAGAGAGAGTGATCAACAATTGAGGGAAAGGGAGAGGTAGATCGAGAAAGAGAGAGATCGGGCATGGGTGGGTCATGGGTACGATCTCGCCGATGCTAGGGTGTGATCTTGGTGGTGCTTCAGGTGGCGCGATCTCATTAGTGTTGGGGTGTGACAAGACTAGTGCGATCTGGGGTTAGGGGCGATGGTGCGATCTGGGGTTGCTTCTGGTGCGGTCTCTTCTTGTTGTTTCTCTCTCTCTTCTATTTTCCTGGGCGGAAATCATTTGAAGGTAAAATAAAACCTAAAATGGTTTTACGGGTGAGGATGGTTATTTTACAGTCAACACGTAAAATAATTTCCGTTTGACCCAATTTTTTGTGCGTACCAAACACATAGGCTGGTGTAAAATGATTTCTCGAAATCCTTTTCAGGCAAAACAAACATAGCCTTAATGTATTTAGAAACAACGATTTTGAGTATTTATAATTTTTTGAATATTGACACCCATCAGTGCAAGATAACTTACAAGATGCATATGACTCATATATGAGAGTAATTATAAGAACATTAACTAAACAAAAATGTAAAGGCATCACATATATACCAATATAGCATTAATATTCTTTATCTTCCTTTTCCTTTATGTAATTCTAATTTTATGGAATTTAATTTTTTCATAATTTCTTTTTTAACATTTTTTGTTCAATCTTTTATCTGGAAAATGTGGTATTTCTATGTGAGAGATCTGCGCAAAGTTTTCTTCTTCTTCTTTTTTTTTTTTTTTTTTTTTTTGAGAATTTCAAGTTTCAGCCACCAATCACCCAAAAAAAAAAAAAAATCATTTATTAAGTACCTTTGACTGATGGGCTCGCCAAAAACTGTGAAAAACCATGTAGATCTCCTAATAAAAAAAATAGAAATATGAAATTAAGAAGCGAGAGAGAGAAGAATAGGTCTTGGCTTGAAGAAGACCAAATACCAAACTAAAGAATATAAATCAACCACAAAGAAAGATGTAGAAGAAGAAGAAATCTAATATTAAGAGGGGGGGGGGGGGGGGTGGGGGAGAAGAGAGAGAAAGGAAATGGGTCTTATTGTACCTAGAGGCACAACATAGAATAGAGAAATATATAGTTGGATTTGTGTACAAATATATTTAAATATAAAAAAAGTCATGGGAAAGAAAAAAATATTGTAGATAAAAATCAAACTATGCTTAGTTGCACGGTTCGAACCAAAGCATTGATTCATTAGAGTGATAAAAGGATATTGTTTTCTCCGTGTTTTCATAAGCGTAAAAAATCACAAAACTAAAAGGAGCCATTTGGCTGTTTTCATTTTTCTTTATAAATTAAAAACGAAAACTATTATCTATTTTTTGTTGTTTTCAACTTACCACAAGTTTTTTGTTATTGGAAACCAAAAAAAAAAAAAAGGTTCATTGGAAATAGAAAACAAAATGTTAGCCAAAATATTTTCTGTTAGGAGCGAAGCTCATCCTATTATTTTTTTATAAAAATTTAAAAAGGATTTTTTTTCTGGCTCTCTTTAAATATTTTATAATATTTAATATTTAGAAATATTAGAAAGTGCTTACGAGTTGAACTGCAAGACTCCTGGCGCTCCTGATGATAGCTCTTTTTTATTAGACTAAGACACCAATCAATTTTTGGTGTAGACGGGGATTGAATTCCAGATCCCTTATACAATCATCAGAGACTTTACCAGTAAAGCTAACTGGATTTTAAGTTGTATTTTTGAGATCTATTTTAATAGTTAATAATAACTCATTTCGATTATAGATGTTATTATAATTTTTTTTTATGTTTCTTGTGACTTATCAATTCTTCTAAAAAAAATTTGATAGACAAAATAATTAATTAAAATGTTAGCCAAAATTATCAATATGGTAGCATATTATATAGGTTAAAACAAATGGTATTTTTTTAGCTTCTTTCATTGTGTCACCTCTTTTCCTTATGCTTCTTCTTTCTTCCCCCTCCCCCGCCCTCTAGATTTTTTTTATAGTTTAATTGACATCTCCCATATACAAAGTGCTTAACATATGGGGGAGAGAGATTTGAACTTCCCCAATACGGGAGTCAAGGGCAAAGGCAGAGCGGGGATGGAGGGGGATAATTGCCCCTAGCTCGCCAAAGAAATCATCCCCCCACCCCCCTTTATATATTGATTTTTTTTTTTTTGGGTTAAATTTTCCTTTTTGGTGAATCTTTTATTTTATTTCTTTAATTATTTTTATGTCAAAATTCATTCCAAAAAATAATAAAGATCGAGACAATCTTTTCTATTTTTATCAATATCTTTTAAAGTTTAAAACTGATCAAAGGAAAACGAATGTAGGAGAAGAAAAATGAAAATAAGGAACTAAAGTTTTAATAAAAGTAGAAAAAAAATTATCGTTACTTTATATATATATATATATATATATATATGCTACCAAAAAAGAGGACTTCAAATTCTTTAGGTAATAATTTGTTCTCCGGCGTAAAAATTTGCATATAAGTAATAAAATTTCGGGATAATTGCATAAGAAAATAGATTGTAGTATGTGGTATCTATCTAACTATTAAAAATCTTTTAATTCATGAGTGCTAACTATTAAAAATCTTTTAATTCATGAGTGGAGTTTAGACTTTGAAGAAAATGGCTTATTCATTAAAAAAATTAAACTAAATAAACAAAATATAATGAATACGTTACCTTTTCCTGTTTTCTAACACTAAAATATTAAGTATACTGTAACAGGAGTCAAATAAGATGTTAATGGTTGATCTTCTTGGCAAAAGATCATTCAATTGGAATGATCTTTCTTGATCATTTTCTTCTATTTCCCTTTGGAATTTGGCCAATTACAAATTATTCAAAATTTCAATTACAAATCACTCAATCTTTCTGACTGAAGAAATTCCCATGCACCCGTAGTTGGAGTCTGTTTTAGGATGGTGACACGTCCTTGGCAGTTTTGAATTTGTGTACATGAGAGAAAATTGAACAATTAATATGGGTTTATTCAAAGAAATTTCACAAGGCGGGAGGGTTTGTAGTTGTACTACTGTGATTGGAACAAGTTTAGCTACAAATTGGTTTGTATCTATTTTTCTTCAACCTATTATATGATGATTGAAAAAACCATCCATATGTAGTTTTAGTTATATAATTTTTTTTAATAAGTCGTGTGACTTGTTTAAATAATTCACATGATAGTCTTATAAATCGCCACTTATAATTTATAATTGTTACTAAATCCCTTTTAGAGAATAATTATTGAACCTTACTGGGGCCTTGCAAACTTAGAAGGTGATTTTTTTTGTTTTTGGGTGCACGTTGTTGTCACGTGTCTAGCTCATATATTGTGTTTGGGTGCATGACAAGCATGATAGAGTGCCCACTTTCCTATCATATTGTACTTAGCACAAATCATCTCTACTCACTTCATCCCTAATGGAAATGGGAAATAACCACAAAGCATTGAGCATAGGAATGTAAAATTCCTATATCTTGGTCTATGATGGTAAAATGTACAAATCTTAGTTGTCATATTCATTTTGTTTCCTATCTTCTAATTCTATTAATCAAATCAAGAACATCTATATATGGGTGTAAATTCGAGTTAGCGTGTCATGTTCGTGTCATGCCTAGATAGGGATATTCAATTAAATGACTCAACCTGAACCCGACCCATTTAATAATTGTGTCATGACACTTCAACCCTAACCCGGCACTTATTAATGGGGCAGGTTGACATGATCAGACCAACTTGAAATGCTTAATAAATGGGTTGTGTTAGGTTAACACGAATGTGATACAACCCATTTCTCAATATGCTTAATATTAAATATAACATCCATATAGAAATAAGTTTTTTACACCTCAAAAGTAATGCATACACTTCAAGTATTCAACTCATATTCAAAATAACATAGTTCAACAAAAAAATATAACATTCTTCTAGAAATAAGTTCTTTACACTCCAAAAGAAATGCATACACTTTAACCCAAATTCAACATAACAAATTTCAATAAAGTTTTTGAAAGGTTTAGAGATCTAATATTTGTAAAGTTTCAATTTACAATTATATCACTTATACGTTTTTTTTAATTACTCACTTTTTTTTTCAAGTTTAAAATATAAGTTGGATATAAAAAGTATTTGACAAATCTAAAATAAAATGAATATTTATTTGTTATACGAGTTAAACGAGTTGTGTTAAATGAGTCATTTCGAGTTGACACAAATAAATTGATGTGTCAAATATGTCTATTGCAGGTTATGCAGGTTGACCCGCTAATGACACGTTTCTTACCGTGTTGCTTTTGGATCAACCTGTTTATGACCCAAACCAACTAAGCCCCCACCCTAACCTGCAAACACTAGTGTCAAACATTGACACCCCTACATCTATACAACATAATATTCGTCTAGATTGTCTTTCATACTTCTCTGTCGTAAATTTGATAATGAAATGATATTGATCTGGCGAACCCTCTCCCCTGACAGATTTAACAGTCCTCCTAACTCTTCACAGGACCTAGGTAGCTCTCCATTGAGTCCAAAGCGTAATCTCAATATATGTTGTTCTCTTTTGTTAAGTGTCTTGAGAAGTTTATCCACCTCTTGCTTCATTAGCTGTTTCTTGACCATCTTTTCTGGCATTGTTTCATCTGGTCCTGATATGATATCCTGCAACAAATTTTGAACTAATGAATTAGATTTAGTCAATGAGGCATATGTCTTAACTGATATTTCATATTTTAAAATAACTTTTATTGCTAAAATGGAAGATAATAGACAAGATATTGAAGAAATTATACTAATGTTACAATGGGAAAAAAGACCAAAAATGCTTGCAATTAACCTCGCTATAAATTAGTTTACAGATAACAGGATTAGACTTCTTATGTAAAGTTTCATTGACGGTGAATTTCCTCATCTCAAGCAAGTTTCTTAATCTATTTATTCATGGTGAAAAAAAAAATCCTCAATCTAGTTATTTGTGAACAACAGTATTGATGTATAGTTTTATTGTTGTAAAAAATTTTCCAAGTTGGATTATCAACTCATAAGTCTGTATTTGAGTAGTCTTATAAATTCTGAACCTTGTTTGAGATGCCTAGGTATGAAACTAATTATAGCCCCAACTATCTGGAAGGAATTTGGATTCTTGGGATTTAAAAGCCCCAGACTTCAATCTCATCTAATCCTGCAACCTTGATTTGAGATCAATGCTTTGTAGAATCAGAATCCAATTGGAGATTTGTATTTTTAAGCACAATTTTCAGAAGGTGAGAAATATCAAATCTATATATATAATAATCGGTGAAGCTGAAAAAAAAATCCAATTAAATTCTAAATTGGAGTCTAATTTTGCGCCCCGTGTTTTTGTATTTATTATGTGCAAAAATCAAAGAGTCTAAATTCAATTAGATTTTAAATTGAATATTAATTAGAGTCCAATTTTGCGTCATGTGTCAAATCTAATTTTTTAATTTTTATGGCAAGTGAATTATTGGATGCAAAAATCGAAAAGTTTAGATTCAATTAGATTTCAAATTTATATATATGTAATTGTGATTGTTTTTAAATGTATTCGTGCATATGCACGGGATTACACACTAGTATAGGAAATGCAGGACTCATAACCTTAACTGACATGATGAGGAATGGCTTGAGTTTGAGCATTAAAACTGTAGGAAAGTATTAATGAAAGAAGAACTTCATCATTAATTAATGTTAGGAATAAAGTTCAAGAAAAGAACCTGGAAAGTCATGTGACCTTGATCACTTACTGCTCGATCCAATGACACCAGGGGTCTGCTCCTCTCAGAAACAAGCCTCACTGTGGAAATATTCACATTGAGCATTTCAGCAATTTCATCAAAGGTAGGTGCCCTCCCTAATCTTTTAGTCAAGATGTTGCTAGCTTCTGCAATTTTCGCCACCATCCTGCACACATTACCCTAAACACAGCAAGCTAACCATACATTCACTATCTACCCGTTTACCTCCCAAAAACTCATAATAGGGTGAACAAAATATTGTGAAGAGGAAGGAAATTGTTATTTTCTTGAAATCTGGACTTAGTTCTAATAAAAATTTCGACAAATTTTTAAAGCAAGCTATTGTTATAGAACATCTCAACGTGAACAGCAGTACAAGTCTTCACAAAGACTGGCATCCCATCTGATGAGCAACTCTAGGAAATACAATTTACAGCAACCACAAAATAGAATGAAAAGAAAAAGAATAAATCATGCAGGGTTCAATGGGAACACTGTTGAGTTAGTAGCATCCCAATTAAAGGAAAAAATAAAGAAGCAATTCAAGGGAAGAATCACAAAGACAGAAACTTAGTCCAATAGCCATTTATACATTATACAAACATACGTACACATGTAAAGAATTTACTTGAAGTACTTATGCTAGCCAGACATACCAACAAATTTTAAAACACCTCATATTACATACATGTTAAACACTAAATGAGGAAGACAATGATCCTTGAGTCGAATTTAGACCAACAGCAAATCCTGCTTTATTTCTGCTCCAGCATTGAAATTTTGCATTGAAACGCCACAACCTACAACTCCCTCCTTCCCTCAGCCAGTCTCTTTTTTTTCTCTTTTTCTTTTTTTGCTAGATTAATGTACACATGTTAAATTAACAAGCATAGAGACTCACCAAAGATTTATAAAAACTATCATGCAGCAACTGGAGATACTCAAAGAAGAATCTTAGAGGGTTTAAGTCATTTGGAATGGAAGGGAATGCTCAGAAGTTAGACAGGCTAAACTAAAAGGTAGCAATAACTATAAACATTGTGTTAATTTATGCAGTTTCTCACCGGTAATCTCACTAATCTAGTGTCATTTGCTATGGTTCCTGTAATAGCTTTCTTAATCCACCAGCCAACATATGTTGACAACTTAAGTCCTCTTTCAAGCTCAAATTTCTCCACCCCCCGAAGAAGGCCAATGCTCCCTTCCTGAAAACACAACAAAACAAATTGTACATCAACACACTGTAGGAAACAAAGTTTAAGAATAAAATGTATGGCAACCTGAATGAGGTCCTGGAAGCTTAGTCCTCTGCCTTGATAACCTTTGCCAATGGAAACCACCAGTCTACGGTAGCTCCGAGCAATCTTTTGTCTTGATTCTCTTCCTTCACACAAAATCTTTTCTACACTCCTTTTGATCCCTATGGCCTTGGCCAACTGTTTTGATGTTGGCTCACAGCCTAGAGCTTTCCTGACTCCTATTCTCATCCTTTCCAGCCTTGCTCCCTTCTGTCAATTTGCAACAGGGATGGAACCAGGATTTGAACCTAGGGAGGCCAAAGTTTAAAACAATTTTTTTTTTAATGAAAATAAAAACTAATACCTATTTCATATTCAACAAAATACTACATATAAAATAAGTATTTCTTAAACATTTGATATTATAAAAATGTCGACATACAAAATAAGTGTTTTTTAAACATTTTAACACATTTATCAAAATGGAACTCGGCGCTCTTTTAAGTCTCGAAAGTAGTCTATGATTGAACAAAATAATAAAAATGAACAAAAGTAATGAACAAAAAAAAGTTGGAAAAGAAATAAATTTAAAGGATGGATTTAAAATCTTACCGAAACCCAGAAGAAGAAGTTCTGTTAGGGACATTATTCAGGAAATAAAATACAGACTTAAAACTATCCCACAAACTCTATAGTCTATGGCATGCGAAAGAGATGAAGTTACGAGTAAAAAATGGCGAGTAGATGATTGGTATAACATCAAGTTCTCAACAAAAGAGAGAATAGCGCACCTTGAATTCAATGAAACTTCCAAAATGATAATCGTGTTTTGACCAATATTCTAGCTTTTTTTTTTTTTTGGTGGGGGTACTAGCTTTTTTTGTTGGGGGGGGGGGGCAATGGCCCCCCCTGCCCCTATGTAGGTCCGTCCCTGATTTGCAAACACTTATTTTTCCACTTTTGATAGAGATAATATTGACTTTCATTTGCAAATTTCAAACTTTTAATGATCAAGTGATTGTTATTATTAGAACAAACTACCCTAACAAATTTCACTACATAACTACTCTGTATGGAGAAGGCATTCTCTTTAACCATTGGAATATACTAGTAAAGCAATTGGAGTTAAAATTCTTCTGGTTGTAAAAAAATTATGTAAAGGAGGCTATTAACAAACTAAAATTCAAAGTTCATACCCCACAAGACATATTAAAGTCACTTCAATAATATTATAAGTAAATAGCAGCCATTCTAGAATTTTACTAGCAAACCTACCTTGAGGCATAAACAAAGCTCTGCCTCTTCCCTTGGACTCAACTTCCCAGACTTAACAGACCCAGATGAAATTCTCCAACTTTCACCAATTTTTTCCTCTAACCCTCTTCTCCTTTTCCTCCTCCTCACTCCAAACCCACCATTCCCTTCCCCAACAAACACATTATCACTCTCTCTGCCACTCCAAACCTCACCAATCTCAGCTGCAGCCAACACAGCATTTCTAGCAGCCTGAGCTGCTGCTTGGACTAGTACAACTGCCTCTGCAGCTTCAGCAATGACTAATGCATCGTTGAAGACTATGTTAGAGTCAAATTTAGTAGAAGATGTAGAAACATGCAACTGGGGTTGGAGAGGGTGGTGGGTTTTGAGTGAAGAAATGATTGGGAGAGTTGGGGAGTGAGTTGGAGATGAGCATATTGTGGTGATGGCCATGAAGTGTAGATTGAGTGAGTGAGTAAGTAGAAGCTTAGACTTTAAAGTATAAATAAGAGTTTGTAGATTTTTTTGGGAGATATTTCTTTCCTTGCCATGCAGGACAAATGTGATTTTTGTTTCATTGTTGCAAATAAGATAAAAGGGAGTGATGGCAATCTATGTGTGGATGTCATTGATAATATTGTAGATAAAAATCAGAATATGTGTAGTTGCACGGTTCGAACCAGAGCATTGATTCATTAGAGTGATAAAAAGGACACTGTTTTCCCTATGTTTTCATAAGCGTAGAAAAACACAAAACTAGAAGGAGCCATTTGGCTGTTTTCATTTTTCTTTGTAAATTAAAAACGAAAACTATTATCTATTTTTTGTTGTTTTCGACTTACCAAACAAGTTTTTTGTTATTGGAAACCAAAAAAAAATGGTCATTGGAAACAGAAAACTAAGAAGAAAAAAAAAAAAAAAACAGTTACCAAACATATTTTCCTATAGTTTTAAAAGAGCGTTTGGTAACTAGTAACTTTGACATAGCCCTCCCAATTGGTGATAACCATGAAATAGCCCTCTAGATTGCACCCCTTGTTCTGTACCTCTCCATGTGATATCCTACATTCTTCTTAATTTGGATGGAAGCAAAATAAGAGGATTTGAGACCTAAAAGAAAACCCAAATTGAGATGTGGGTAAAAACTTGGTCAAGAAATTAAAGAACAGTATGTTTACTGTTTAAGGTTTACTTTTCCTGTCTTAATAGGATTCAAAAATCCACTAGAATTTTTAGAGTAGTCTACCATGTAAAATTCTTTAAATCCTCACTTTTCTTTTATAATAAAATGTCTAAATTGTACCAACTACCAAGCCATCAATACACCACCAAACTCACCTAAAATAATTGTTTTATACTTTCCCTCTCCAAAAACTAGGTTGTTATTGTGTATTGTGGGAGTATACTCTCTTCCTCTTATAGGAAGGTGGGTCCCACCCACCATAGATCCACCTTTATGTGAAAGGGAGGAAGTATACTCTCAGAGTAAACAGTAATCTTCCCCTAATACTGAAGTTTTTTCCCTTTTCGCCCTCCTTTTCGTAGGGAATGGTAAGTTGTATTGTGACATTAATTTGTTTTCTGAAAGTCCGACTCTTAAAACTTTAGGTACCATAAATTTTTACCTGTGCTTTTGGTAGTTTTTCACAGTCACTGTCATAGGGCGGTGAGGCTCAAAGTGGATTTACTTGACTTGAACTCATATCAATATGTGTCTGTTCAAACTTCAAACTTCAATGGGATACGATTATGTTGCGCACATGATGTGCAAGTGGCTCTGTTAGAAGCATAGGATTGGGATTGGTACTTACAACAAAATAGTCCAATTTTCACATTAACTGAAAGAGAGAAAATACCCTCTGATCATGGGATTCTTAAATCTTATGTTAAAGCTATAGCAATTCTTGATATGATATATCATATATCTCATCTGAAGATTCTGAGCTAACAGAGAGAGAGATAGAGAGAGAGAGTTTTGGAGGTAAATTCAAATATCAATTTAATTGGCAATATCTGATTGGGGCCTGGCTTTGTCAAATATGGCTCAGTCCAAAATTCGATCAGGCCCAAGTTTAAAATAAATAAAAAAAAATCCTAAGCCTGACTTTTTGAGAGATTCAGTTTGTTCGTTATCCCACACCCTATGAAACACGGGTGCGTTTTCAGATTCGGGTGTAGATATAAAGTAAGTACGGGACTTAGCAATTTTTAAAAAAATATAGTGCAAGTGCAGCGGGGTGTGGCGATTAAAAAATTATTAAAAATATTTTTATTTATATAATTTATATATTGCTAAGCATGCTTTTTTATATAATAATAGAAAACTCATATAATAATAATAATAATAATAATAAATAGATAGTAATAAGTGTAGGGATGATAGGCCTAGGAATACATATCTATGTATATAGTGGGTCAGGGGCCCAATCCGAGGACATTAAGTAATCCGAGAATGGGTAAACACCTTCCTAAGAGTCTTTGTTGGTAAGTAAAAAGGTGAAGTCTGATCATGATCATCCAAGAAGGCGGTCTGAGGAGGAATGCTTCCTTGGCTAAGTAAAGACGAGGTCAGAAGGTGCAATCTGACATCAAGAGCACCGTTTCGGACGATACTGATGAGGATAAGTATCCAGAAGGAACAGGACAGAGGGAGGTCATGAAATATCTCAAGGGAAAGCTGCCACCACCGCATTGAATGCTCTGCAACTAGCTCTCTGGCCACATTAATGAATAAGTGATACCTGAACAGTATCTTTTAGTCTTACAGCTACTCCCCAAAGATTTCAATAAGGTGCTGATGAGACAATGATCAACACTAGCAATCTAGTCTATACGTGAAGGGTAGAGATGAAGAAGGAGGATAGTATAAAATAGAAAGAAGATCCTAAAGAGGGAGATTGAGAAATTAAGAGAAAAATACTATAGCAATCAAGAGTTGAACTTGTATTCAAACTTAAGAGAAATATATAAAAACTGATCTCCTCGAACTGTGTCGATGACGATTTTCTTTAGAATAAACCAGTCTATCTTTATTTGATCATTTAAATCCACTTTACTTGTTGTCTGATTCATTAAAACCTAGTTTTAAAAACTACTCTCTACAAATTCATTGTATTGGGCTTTTTGGGCCTAAGTTCATCTATCCTTTGGGCTAGGGAGCCAAATTGCATCCTTACAATAAGTACACAAAAGTTTTTGACACTTGAATTATTGACAAAGGTATTAAAATAGATGAGGCTTCCCATAAATAAATAAATAAATAATATAAAAAAAAGATGGGGCTTAGTGGCTCACGTATTTGGTCAACCCAACAACAAAATAAAGGATATATGTGGCAGGTATTAAAATAGGTGCAGCTTCCCATTTAAAAAAATAATAATAATAAAAAAAAATAAAAAAAAATAAAAAAAAATAAAAAAAGAAGAAGAAGAAGGAAGATGTGGCTCACGTGTTTGGTCAGAGAGGCACAAAAAACAAAATAAAGGGAAGATATGGCTCACAGGTTTGTTAAAAAAAGCTGAAAGGCATTTAACAAAACTTATCAAAAAAGAAAGAAACAGAAAGTTGGGCTCTGGCAAAAAACAAGGAAGAAGAAGACAAAGAAGTAATGAAGAAGAAGAAGAAGAAGGGGGTTAAGGCCAGTGAAATTGTGATGACGACAGCGGCTATCTTGTATCAATATCCACCGGTATTTTCGGTTTAAGTTTTTTTTTTTTTTTTTCCCCCTTATTGGCCGATTTCCTTTTTCTGGCCAAAACACACCAATATTCAGTCGATACGATCCGATTCGACCCAAATCGGCGCGAATCTGCCCAGTTTGGCACAAGTCGGCGCAAATCCAGAAAAAAACAAAAAAAAAAACAAAAACAAAAAAACAAAAACAAAAAAAAACAAAAAAAAAAAAACAAAACAAACAAACAAACTGGACACGGTTCGACACGTCGGCAGCGGCGTCCCTCGCGCGTCAAACGCAGGTGCGGTGGCCATTTTGCCGCGTCCGTGCATCCCAGCCCACACCCCTTACTAGCTAAAATGGGCTGGTCTAGGCTGGGCATCTGAACTGAAATGCCCTGCCAAAGCCAAACTTTTTCCTACCGCTCTGTTTGTTTCAATAAAAAACCTTGTATAAAGATAGTTTTCAACATTTTTCAATATTTGGTAATATAAAAAAAATTAGTCAAAAGAAAATTATGTTTGGTTAACATAAAAAGTATGACTTAATTTTAGAGATTGTTTTCCACTATTTTTTTTTTTTTAATAACTTTATCTTACATTAAGCTAAATAAGGGAAGTTAGGAGATTATATTTCAACTCATTTAAAGTTACTACCAAACATAGGAAAATTAGATAGTTTTATAGAAAATACTTTTTAGAAATAGAAAATACTTTTTAAAAAATGACTCATTTTCTAGAAAATATTATTGTCTAAACAAACAGAGTGTAAATTAAATAAACTATCTTCTCCAAAAAAAAAAAACTTATCCTTATAAGGACAAGGCTTCTACTTAAACTATCCTTCAAACTCTTCTTAAAACTTTTTATTGAATGTAAATTTTGAAAATCTAAAGATTGGATTATATTTTTTTTTTATGGTTTTTCAAATTTTGTTCAAATCGAATATTATTTACCATTTAATCAATAATTTTATTTTTAGGCAAGACTTAGGTACAGTACTTAAGTGTTGTTTTTTAGGTTTCTCATCTTAAAATTCTGTCATGTGATTTTTTTTCTCATAGGATAGAAATGTATTTTTTTAATTAAATCGCCACATGACAGAATTTTAAAAGGAAAATAAATTTTATCTTTTATTTTTTATGCATAATTTTAGACCACAAAAACATTTTTAAACACTTATTAATTTTGAAATTTTAGAAAAATAGGAAGATATGTAATTAGATTTTCAAAATTCATATATCAAAATAAAAAGAGAAGTTTGAAAGTTTCTCTCAAACAAACCTTTTCCCATCCTTAAATTCCATTAGGATTCTTATTCCAGTACCATTACCATTGCCATTACCATTAGGCTTGTAGCAAGCAAGGTGATAACGTAAACTAGAAATCTCTAATATTAAAAAAAGAAAAAAAAGAAGAAGGAGAAAACCAATAAATAGAAGAGCTCACAGAGAGTTGCAAAAGAATCAACCCCATTAGATTAGATCCCACATTCACACACGTAAACGAAGAACGAAAGGAATTTCCCACAAACTCCGAAAAGCTCAGAAATCAACAACTCCACCTCCGCCTAGGGTTTTCCACAATTGTCGAAAAGAGAGAGAGAGAGAGAGAGAGAGAGAGAGAGAAGATGGTTCTGACGCAGAAGCTTCACGAAGCGTTCAAAGGAACGGTGGAGAGAATCACAGGTCCTCGCACCGTCTCCGCCTTCAAAGAGAAAGGCGTTCTCAGCGTCTCCGAGTTCGTCATCGCCGGCGATAACCTCGTCTCCAAATGCCCTACTTGGTCCTGGTACTCCATTCCATTCCATTCCTTCTTCGCCTTCCAAACACCTAATCAGAACCTTCAAATTTGCTCAATTTATAGCTCAATTTTACCTTTTATACAATTTTCGCTCAAATTTTAGGTCTCACAATATAGAATTTAGCTTCAAATTTTTGGAAAAAATAAAATTCCATTGTTTTCGTATTTCTTGTTAAAATTTTCTTTTTAGAGTTTTTTTTTTTAATTTAATTTTAATTAGATTGAATTTATTTCAATGGATTTTTTGTAATGTGATTATGTCAGGGAATCAGGCGAGCCAAACAAGAGGAAGCCATACTTGCCACCAGAGAAGCAGTTCTTAATTACTAGAAATGGTAAAAACTAAAACTTTACTTTGATTTTTACGTGTTTTTTTAAATATGATAATGTGTGATGTTTTTGGTAACAGCTACTATAATGGTTTGTTTTGGTTTGAACTAATTTGACCATAATGATGACAGTAAAAAAGTAATGATACAAATACAAACTATTTTACAAATCGTTGATGTGGCAAATTCTTACTGGTTCTCATCTGTGTCCACCGCATCAGCATTGTAAAATAGTTTGAGGTTTTTAGCATTTTCCAAAAAGTAATAAAATTGACTGATGTTTTATAAGCTTCCTTCTTTATTGTTGATGATAATAATGGTTTTTTATCAGTTCACTTTTTGGCCACTAGAAAGTGTGAAAATCAGTGTGGGGAAGCTGGGGGAACCAAAGGAGTTTTTGGATCTTATTATGTTTGCTGTTTCGCTATCCCAAAAGTCAAAAAAAAGTTAATTGGCCCCAGTTGGTGTCCAAAAAATTATATCTGAAGTTGTTTAGTTTAATCGCCCTGTATTTTTTCTGCAATCAAAAGGGCAGTAATGGTTTGTAGATTGGTGATTGAAGCAAATAGAAGTAAAAATAGAAAAATAGAAGGATGAAATTATGCATATCAGCAGTGTTTTGTGCAAAAAGTTGGATGCCTTTAGGAAATGTTCTGTTATTTTTTCATTTACTTTGGTGATTAGAGTTCGCCTTCTGTTTGTATTCATGCATTTTGATCGTGGTTACAACATTATATTCAGTAAATTCCTAATTAGCTCCACAGCCTCTGCCAATGAGTTAGTACTCAACATGCAAATCCTTCTCCCATAATTATAGGATGGAGGGTGATGACATGGGTTCAAGACCCACTAGGTGTATGTGTGTGTTATTGAATATATTCATTACAATAGTTTTTTTTTTTTAATTCTTTGGATTTTTTTATTGGTAGATTATTACAAACGATAACTACATTGTGGAATTAGGGAAGCAAAACTTCTTCTCCTCTCTCTGATTGTAATTTTATATTGTGTAAAACGCACTCTTATATTCTTTGAATGAATAGATAAAGTAATGATAAACCGGTCACTTGTTGTTCAGTCCCTTGTCTACGAAGGGCTGCATCAGTTGAAGAGGAATATGAAGCTGCAGGTGGGGAGGTTCTTCTTGATAATGAAGACAATGACGGCTGGTTGGCAACCCATGGGAAGCCAAAGGGTATGTCCACTTGTAGCGTACATCCAAATTATAAGTCATTATTATTTATACTTACATGTCTTCTTTCCTTTCTGAAGATAAAAGCGATGAGGCTGAAAACTTGCCTTCTATGGAGACTTTAGAAATCAGCAGCAAGAACAAGACTGTAAAGTCAATACCCTCACACTTTGGGGATCAAGATGAAGAAGATATTCCTGACATGGCTGATTACGAAGAACCTGACAATATTGAAACAGATGCTGTAAGTTTTTACATTTGTGTAACCTGCAATGTTTTATTACTTAATTATGCATGCAGGCACATTTGTGAAAGATTGAAACCTCATGGTTGAACTGCATGACTTTTCTTATTCACTCTCTCTCTCTCTCTCGGTGGTGTATTGATGGTCTGGTGAAGTAGCTAACTTACCAGTGTTGGCAATTCAGTGGATTCATGATAATGTCATATTTCCATTCCAGGAAAAACATCTTTTAGCCATACAATCATGTGATCATAGACCATTGGGCAGTAGTTTGCAATGATATAATACTCAATCTTACATTCACGTATGGAAGGACTAAAGTCAGCTATCAATGTATGTTGGGCATGTAAGGGTGGCAGGGTGCTACAGCTTCTTAGAATTTCATGTTCAAATTGTATTGTTAAGCTCTATACATGACCTTAAAGATTAACAGAGATGGGGTTTTTGTTTGGCTGTCCGGTAATTCAGCGAATCACTTAGTGGTGGGAGCTCAAGGGTTGCATGATAATATTGGTGTTACTATATCTAGTAAAGTAAAACTTTAAATTTGGATGTTAAAGATAGATTCTAGGTGGTGCTAATTTGTTTATCCTGGTGATTTATTTATAGTAGCATATGACAGTGGTCTTTTGGTATAGGTCCACTATTTTGAACGGCCTTTCTCTAAGTCTCTTGCATATAATAAAGTTTTTTATTTCCCGAAATTAGTATAATTAACTTCAATCTTGTCTTTTTGTCTTGAATGGATTTTTCTGCTTTATCAGTTTATTCTATGTACTATTGATTTATGTTGTTGTCTTGAACCTGTGTGCTTCAGGCAACACTTCCATCCACATATCTTGTTGCTGAGGAACCTGATGATGACAATATTTTACGGACTCGAACCTATGATGTCAGCATCACGTAAGATCTATTATTAATTCCTTTTTTTTTTACTAGTGTTGCTTCTCTTAAAATGGTGGAGCCCCTTGCTTCTTGGAGGATAGAGTTGCCCTTTCTTTTTGTGTTCATTTCTAATATTGTGGTGTCGAATTTCTTTAAGTAGCTGGGTCAGAATGTAGTTGATTACTGCAATTATAAATATTTTTTCCTGTATAATCTTCAAACATTTATAGAAATACTACCCTTATTTCATGGCACTAATATCTTGTCTAATTTTTCCGTGTTTCCAGGTATGACAAATATTATCAAACTCCTCGTGTGTGGCTTACTGGGTATGATGAGGTTCGTCTCAGTAATTACGTGTTTTTTCTTGTTTTGAGGTTCCTAAGGGTATTAAAATTTGCCTAGTTTGTTTGATTGGATGACCACTATGAGTGGTCTTTCTATCCTTGTTGGATTTTGTAGATTTGTGTACTTCTCTAAGCAAAAGTAACTTTTGCTTAATTTCTTGTCTTCCTTAGTACACGGCCTGTATACCACAGAAGCAGTTTGTACGATTCCTATTTTCTTTTAATAATTTCCTTTTACCTATAAAAAAGGGAAATTTGCTAGTGGTTTTTGTATGATAATATCATTTGTTTTTCATACCAAGAGGTGTTTAGCAAACGAGGCAGCTTGAGCTAGAATGTTGAATTAGGATTTAACAAATCCAGTTAAGGTCTTCCAGTTAAGATCCCACAAATTGAGCAGAGCTGAGCCAAGGTCAAGCCTTAGTTCAGATTGCATTAGATAAGCCAAGCACACAAAGCTTCCAGGTCTGTCATGCTGAGCCCAAACACCTCACCTCTTGGCTCAGCTTGGCCTTATTTACTTTTTCTCATGCTATTCTAATGCACTTATCGCTTCAGTTATGTTATATATTTCATATATGTCAACGAAACTTACATATCTTTACTGATTGTGAAACTCGCAAAGAGAAAAGGAAGTGAGTTAGACACAGAGAAGATACTTGGACCAAACAAGAAGTATCTTGGAAAAATTGGCCATTGTTGTCATTGGTTGTCAAGGCTAGTATATACATTGATGAATCTGTTCTTTATAGGCATAATGAATATTCATTAAGAAGCTAAAATAGTTCGACTACTGTCTCCAGTCATTATAAGAAATTAAAACAGTGAACAAAGTCAAAGCAAATAGGAGAAAAAGAAATTCTCCAAGTTCCCCCACCGCCTTTTTCTGGGTGCAGATGTACTTTCATCATCGTGAACATGACGTACTTTTTTTTAATGAAGATATCTATTACCTATCAAAAAAAAAAAACCTTTAACACAAAGTCTGCTGGTTAAGATCATCCTTTATAGTGTTTCTACTTCAGATGTTTTATTATGTTAGATATTTTCTCACGTTTTAAGTTTTATCATGTGAGCTGGACTCCTTTCCTATTTGTGACCTTTTTTTCTTGTGACTAGTTGAAACTACAATTGGTAACTATTCGTTAGTTTTCTGATTTTTGGATGACCACTTGTGCATTTGGCATGCCAATATGCTGCAATTTCTTCTTTCTTGAATTAAGTTTTGTTGAGTGTGAAGTGTATATGTCATATGTTATCATAAAGGGAAAACAAAAGGGTGTTTTTATATTATATGTTTGCATTGTTGGGGGAAAATGTTATCTTGGGTTGATCATTTTATTCATTTAAATATGCAACTTTTCATTTGACATATTCATTCAAAGGACTTATTGAAATTCCCTTTGCAATTGTGATAGTCAAGGATGCTTTTGCAACCAGAGCTTGTACTTGAAGATGTTAGTCAAGATCATGCACGCAAAACAGTAAGTTTTTCCTTTGAAGTTATATTTATATTTAAAAGTAAATTCCTTTGAAGTTAAGTATTTTCTCGTTTGTATAATCAGCATATGTCCACTATATGTTGTTTCTCCTTGACACAGCGTTTACTTGATTCTTTTTTATAGCATCTTTTTTAATGTTACGAAATGGATATCCACACCTCAACAGTCTAGTATTATAAATATTGTTTCGCTTAATACTTTAACCTTAAGAAGTTCCTTTTCAGGCTACAATGATAGTTAAATATCAGCCTATATTTTTAGATATCTGTTAAATTTTATGAGATGTTCACCCATAAATTATTTAGTTCTCTATCTTTATCCCTCCTCATATTATGTCTTCTCCATGCTTACCTTCAAAGCCTTTTCATTTTCTTCTTTTATTGGAACATAGATAAGTTGCAATCCAGTGCTACAGTACCAGTGTCTGCTATTTTGGAATCCGTAGATACCTGCTGGTCCATTTTTTCATTGTTAGCAATTGCTTTTGCAGACATAAAATCATGTGTAAAGCGCCCACACATGATACATTTGTCCTTGTCCAAATGGATTAATAGTAGATGCAGATATCTGTTGTAATTTACATTGTGATACCTTTTCTGTTATGCAAGTTGAACTTTAGGCTCTTGGTGTCCTTAGTTCTGGTAAGCCTTATACATGATATGTGCTACTGAACAATGGCGGACAGGGTGATGATCCTTTGTGAAAATAGTATTATATTTACATGTTCCACATGCACCACCTTCTGATGTAACTGTGTTTTAAAATTAATTTTGTGGGTACAGGTAACCATTGAGGACCATCCGCACTTGCCTGGAAAGCATGCATCAGTGCATCCATGCCGACATGGGGCTGTGATGAAAAAGATCATCGATGTACTGATGTCACATGGAGTTGAACCAGAAGTTGATAAGTACTTTTCACTCTCTCAATTCACTTAAATCAGTAGTTGTAAATTGGAACCATCTTTACTTCAAAAGGCACGATGTTTCACACCTAACATTTATCTTTAAAACTTGAATTCAAAAGCTATATGCTTTTAGAATCATATATTTTTGAATTGGAAACATCATTATATAGGTAATTGGTCTGTTATCTCCCATTGCTTGAAATCGTACTAGTGCAAGGTGGGCCCCACCACTATCTCCTTTGCCTCCACCTCACCACCTTTACCACTGCATGTACTGCAGCTACTTGAAATATTAATGATTTTCTATGCAAGTCAAATGATATAAAAATATTTTCAGGAGCATTTTTAGAGTCACGGCTAGACACAAGAAAACAAGTAATTTTTCTGAAAAATGTTTTCCACCAAAACAGTGTGTTAATAAGTAACACACTACCTTTAAGCTCTCAAGTCTTGACACCCTTGCTTGGATCCTGCCAAAACCAATCTTAACCTTCTACAATCTCCCAACTAAGCAACTATGGAAAAACACTTGCTCAAGTGCACAATAAATGTGCCAGTAAAAACAGGTGCATACACAAGTATACTCAAAGACATAATTTTAGAAATGCTGCCTCATTTGCTTATAATTTTTACATAATTCAGATAATGATCTGTATTCTTACTATCTCTATTTGAATTCTTTAGGTACCTTTTCTTATTCTTGAAATTTGTTGCGTCTGTAATTCCAACAATTGAATATGACTACACCATGGACTTTGATCTTGGTAGCTCCAGCAATTAATTCTAAGGTAATTCTATATATATATAGACAAGGTCCTTCCATTCCTTTTGTGTATATAACATGTTAGAATTAACATATTATGTCTCCACTAGATACATGATTGTTTGCATGCTTTGTCATATCTTAAGATTATGTTACAGAAATTAACAAGGAGATTGAATTTCCCAGGGAAATAAAAATTGCACCGTCACATTTCCTGTATGATTGTGGTATCAATGGTCATTAAAATTGATAATCTCGTTTTTTGCTTACAACAAGCGGGGTGGGGGGGATTCAAACTCAGGTTCTCTACATGGGATGTCTCGGTAATGCCACTAAGATACAAGGCTTTTGGCCTTAAAAACGATGATCATCTATTGTAGATTATGGCGTTTTATTACCCTTTATTGAATAAAGATTGATGTTAAATGCGAGATGATAGGTTGGTCTTCAACAGAATTCAAGAAATTTAGGGTTATGCGTTAAAAGGATGAATATATATCTGTGCTTTGTCTAGGACATAATTTTTCTTTGCTTTATTTTTAGCTCGACCATGTTGCAATTTACTTTATTTTGCTACTATATTACAGATACAAGTTGCAACTTCAGCATGAAGGTGATTAAAATGTGAAGTTAAACAATGTTGTAAGTTGTAACTACTACTAATGGTGTTGTCTGTCGACTTAGCCATAATTGTACAGTCTAAACTATTTGATTGGATCGTCTCTTGGATGCTGAATGTGTTATTGGAAGCCACCATTCACATTATTAGTGAATGATGGTTTTGTATAGTGAAGTTCTATTTATCTTTACTGTCTGTTTTATATGATAGTAGAATTGCCATGTGCCATATTTTAACTGGGTTCGATCACTGATACATGCTAATCAAAAGTCAAAAAACATACCTTAACAACGGGTGAATGACTCAAGTCTAAATGCAAGCGCCCTGTTAAGCACATTCAGACTGCCATATGCCAAATGTAGATATATTTTACCATCAAAACACAAAATCGTCTCAGCACCCTGCATGCCAATTGTAAAAAAATATACAATCGAGCTACAGTAGTATTCTACATTTAGAATCTACTGTAGCAACTTGCAAAACCAAAATAATAATTTTTTATTCCTTTTTCCTAAAATATCTTCTACGTTCTCTCTCTCTTCAGCCTCTCATCTCCTTTCTCTCCCTACTCTCTTCTTTTCTCTTTCCACTTCTCTAGATCCTGCTCTCTCTCCTCCCTCTCTGTCTAATCGCCCTCTCTAGTGAAGGATGGGTTCCGATGTGGGTATTTTCTAGTGTGGGCTCTGGCGTGGGTCAAGTGACGATGTGGGTCGTGAGTATGGTGGCGTGAGTTGGGTCATGGGTCTGGCGACGTGGAGGTGGGTCACGGCGAGGTGGGTCACGGACTCACGGCAGAGGTGAGTGGGTTTTGATGGGTGGGTTCATATGGGGTTTGGGGTGGATTCCAACTTGATGGTGTTTGGATTTTGATTTTTTGCTATGGATTTAGATGGTTGGATTTTTTGCTAAGGATTTTTGTTTTTTGGACTTTGGATTCCGATGGGGTTTGGGTTTAACACGGATTGGTTGGTTTGGTTTGGTTTGGCATGGTGGTGGTGTGGTGGTGGCGTGGTGGTTGATATAAAATGATTCTTGGTGGTGGGTGGTGTGAATGTTGCTCAACAGAGGTGGGTGGTGACTGGGAAGCTGGACGATGGTGGTGGTGATGAGTGGTTGAGAGGGAGTAAGAGAAACAAAATTAGAGAGAGAAGTGAGAAATATTTTTATATTATTTTAACGTGTAGTATAGTAAAATAAAAATTGGGATGTTAAGTGTGTTGTAAAATGGTATGGTATAAATGATAAAGTTGCTTTTGAGATAGTAAAATAGAATTTTTTGTAGATACCAAATTTGAATGCTCTAACGTATACAAAGCTTTTATGGGTGAGTTTGGTTCAACTTTTTGATATTGTACTTTTTGAAAAAGTGGGGGTTTTAAAAAGTGCGGTATGAAACAGAGCTTTTTGTAAAAGTTGAGTGTTTGGTAAAAACTGTTAAAAAGTGCTTTTTGAAAAAGTTTAATATTTGGTTAGCATTTATAAAAGTGGCAGTTTGAAAGGTAAATTACCAAAAATGACAATGCATATATAAGGGAGTTTATTTCATACTTAAATCAACTACTTAATATATTTACTAAAAAAAGCTAATTAATAATAATAATAATAATATTGTTATTATTTTAATAATGTTTGTGTTTAATTCTTTTTAGTGTCATAATTATTTGTTATTACCATTAATGACTTCTTATCAATATTAATTAAATCTAAATAATTTTCATCATCACAAAATAAAAATGTAAAAAGATAATAAAATACATACCAATAATCCAAGTTTAAATTGTACTACATAAAAATGTAAAAAATTGTACTACATGAGTTTTGCTCCAGTTGCTGCAACATTCCTAAACATTCTATCAAGTTGTTGTAGATTCTATAGACTTTTATGTCAAAATTTTGAAGTTTTGGGTACTTCCTACAAAATGTAATTGTCATTTCACTCATATTACAATAATATACATAACTATTTCAAACTAACTACATATTAATAAAATACTCAACTCACTTTCAACTTTATGTCCCACCAATCATCACTAGCATCAATCGTTCATTTCACTACATCCCAACCTAAACTTGTGTCAAGACCCTTCATCCCACACTACAATCTGTTTTTTATACATCCCACTTACTTTTTAATTAGTCCTTATCATAGTTTAGACCGGTCTCATCACAGAATTTGATCACCAAATTGCTCCAACCTTTGGGACTTAAGGCAGCAAAGATTCTTCTATTCCCAACTTCAATCTCTTCCACACAAAGGTTACAAAAAGTAGTTGTCCAACTTGGATTTCCCCATAATGCTCTTGCTTTTTTTGCTCCAAAGTTGGAAGTGGTGTTTTTAACCATCTATAGAGTTAAGCAAACATAAGAAATGCAAAAAATAAAATTCATAATAATAAACTCTTCTGCCACATAGGACAAGCATTTTACAAACCATGACAATGAACCAAACACTGAATAATTAACACAATTACTCCAGAAGCACCAACCCACCATAGCATGAGATTGATTCCAAAAATCAATAATAAATAGTGGAAACATAAACCCGTGCAAGAAACTTAATGAATAAATTAAGCTCCAAATAAAATAAATTTCATTATCAATCAACAAGAAACGTAATGAATACTTTGGAAAGTCTCAGGAAAGAAAGAATAATTGGAAATTGGAAACAGATAAATGTAGTCATCACAGGTAGTGCAACTCAACAATACATAGCAATTACAGCAGACATCTCAGCAGTCCAGCCAACAGGTTCTTATTTAGCATTAAGAAAGATGAAAACTTGAGTAACATAACATTGAACCCCAAAAGAAGGAAGCCATTTCTGGATCTCCATTTTGTCTTCTTCAACCATTCTAAAATCAACCACATTAAGTCAATCCCACCATAACATCTAAGCCAGTTTAACTAAAGTGAATAAACAGAGGACAAATAGCAGAAACCAAAACATTTAGAGTTCTTGTAAATCTTAAGAACACAGTTTTTCCATTGTTTCTAACAATGGGAAAAATTCCTTAATTAAAAAAAATTAAAAAATTAAAATAATCACACAAGTACACTCCAATGGAAACAATAATCCAGCCATTCACGGAAGTACACTCCAGTGGAAACAATAATCATAAGTATGATAAAGAAAAAAAAATAACAAAGAGCCCTTATTGGGGAACCTAGCCACCCAAGACAAAAATAATAAAGAAAAAGGTGTAAGGCACAACAAAGATGAGCCTTCCTAGAAAATATAGTATGCCCCTTACAATCAGTCATATAAATAGTTCCCAAATTTTTTTGCAGGAAGGACTGGGGCCACAAATGGTAACTAACATGCACAAACAAATCAAATTAGAGGCAATATTTAAGGCATGTAAACAAGCCGAGTAGAAACATGAAGCCAGTTCTGGTTGAACTTGGTTCCAGTTTGACCAATCCCAACTTCATGAGCAAAGCAATTTCTTTACTAGTCACAACAATTTCAAGAATTCGAAGAAAACATTACAACATTATGAGGTACCACGGCTCTAATAACTGGCTTCTCTTCATCATAAGCAATCGTGCATCAACATTCTGATTTACCTCCAACTTCTCCCACTCTAAGGCAGTATGTCAAACTACATGATCTTACCAGGTTTCCTTAACACTTACGAATGGAAATTTATATGATAATGAGTATGAACTTGGAAGCAACCATGAAGAAGAAAACTTCTGAATGGACACAAGAATGTGTTCTAATGAATGTTCAAAAAACATAGGAACTATTTCTCTTCACAAAACTCTCTCTCTGTTTCTCACGCTATTGCTACTGCTATTGCTATTGCTATGTCTATTTTTAGTGTTTCTACACAACCATACGGCTTCAATAATAAACTCTTCTGCCAGAGGAGAAGCATTTTACAAACCATGATGATGAATCAAACACATACAAGAAAACAAAATTGCTTTAACAAGTCAAACCTGAAACAAAAACTAAAATACCCAATTCCAAAGAAGAGCCAAATCATGCTTAAACTTAAAAAATCAGATCTCAATCCAAAGTGACTTGAACAGAGAAATGGGGGTTGGAAGATTTTTTTTCATAAATTAAAAGGTGACTTGAACATGGAAATATACAGAACATGTAAAGACAGAGCATATGTCCACAAAAAAAAAAAAAAAAATACAAAGCATGTACTCATAAATTTTTTCAGTACCCAAAAGAGAACAAATGGATCTTTAGCAAGAACAAATAAAGCATGCACAAATCTAAAAAATTTTCAACAAATATTTCAAAATCTCTGGTGGTAGTTGGTAGTTTTTGATAGCAGATCAGTGTTGCTTGGTGTTTTGTTGATCAAAAGCTCTACCTTCAAAATATTTTTCTTAGATTAGATATAGAAAAATAAAATTTTAAAAAAATATATACAAAGGAGAAGAAGAAGAAGAAAGAAGAGGAGGATGAAGAAGATTGCTGACAGATGACAAAGGCAAGAGAGACTTTTACCTTCAGCAGCACAGAGAGGCTTGTTCTGTAGCAAAGCAGAGAGATGAGAGAAATCTAGCGTAAGATGAGCTCCAAAGAGGTGTTATCCTTTGATTTATCAAAGGGTAAAATTGGGTTTTCAATAAAATATTTGGGCAATTTGATAATTGAACACAACCTCCAACAGTAACATTTATGAAATGCGCATTGGCCTTTGCAAAAAACTCTGAAGAGCTGTTTTGTGTTAAAGTAAACTTCTTTCACATTTCAAAAAACAATTTTTTAGAAAAAACAACTTTTAAAATCTTACCTAACGCACATATTATTTTTTTTATTTCAAAAAGCGCTTTTTGCCAGAGTAAAGTGCAAACAAACAAGCACTATATTAGAAGTCTTAAATGAATATATATATATATACACACACACACACACACACACACACACATTAAAAATCCAAATTTGAACATTGAGCCCATTCAAAATGCTCCTCATTCCTAAGTCTGGATTTCTTAGGACCAGCATGAGAGGGCATACGAGTTGCACTATTAGTACTGCTGATAAAGTCTGTCTCTCGTTATCAAATAGGAAACTTGTATTTGACGAAGAACAATCATAATAGGGAACTTGAATTTGATAAAGAACAATCATAATAGGGTATATTACTAAACCATATGCACTTGCACAATAGATTTGATAGTTTGACTTGGTCTACCTTGCGAGATACCTTCTATAAACGAGCATCCACAATTGGAATTAAAGCACTGCAGCATCACGTGCAAAATAATGTCCAACACTTTCATCAGAATTTCATCAGCATAAATGATTTATTGACAAAGCTAATTTGAAAATCCCCGCAAATGTTTCTCTTTAATTGTCAGCTAAAACATCCCAAATAAACCAAACTCATGTAGAACTCCAGAATATCATGTTCAACGTAGCTGTAAGATGCAGGAACGTCATAGACAACTAAGATGGGTAGATCATACAGCAGACACCAAAAGGCACTTTTTCTCTCTAATAGGCTGATTATTATCCACAAGTTAATATCCCTTCATTTGAATTACAAAAGCAAATAATATCCTATTTCATATTAAACTTTTCCTGATCATAACGACTAACAAGGACATGCAATTTCTTCTTGCCTTCATACACCAAAAGGGAGGAGCAAAATCTGACTCGCATAGTCACAAGAGAAAGTTACAAACATACAACAGTAACACAACGTTGGGTACTAACCTGTTTATATATTAACAACTTAAATGAAATAAGAATTTCCATTTCTTTTACATTTATGGCATACTGCTCCAGTTCAGTAACTCCTACCCTGATTAAGAGGAACAAAATTGGAATAGTCACAAAAGAAAGTTACAAATAAATAACGTGGAACAAGTTTCTGAAATAAACTGTTTTGGTATTAACAACTAAATAAGATGAGAATATCTTCCTATTACATCTCTGGTATACTGTTTACTCAGAACTGGGCAACGAAACTTGGCTACTGCTCCAGCTTTCACTGGAAACAAGATGCTCGGCCAGAAAAACAAAATCCCGTATGAGCCGACTCGAAATGCAATAAGCCAGGATGCTTTTATATGAAGCCAAGCAAAACAAATTTTATTAATTTTATGATCATGCACCCTCCATGGCCACTGGGTATAGGCATTGGACCAATTCTGATTAATCTGCAAACAATACATTGAAAGATTCCAGAGGATCTCCGCAGTTATATGAGAAAACAAACATAATAAATACAATAATTAAAAAAACAAAACAAAACAAAAATCAACAACCTACAACTAAAACCAGCAAAATTAAGATGATTTCCACTGGTTGATAATCTTAACTGGCTCTTGACAATGTTACTCTACAATTCTCTAATATAACAATACATGTGACCTTTTGTTGGTATCATATACCAAGCCTCCAATAATGTGCACCAGGTCATATGCACCTAAAGGCAGCATTGCAGGCCTCATCAAGAAACAAAAACAAAGTTTTCTTGGTTTCCTGTCAAATATAAACAGGTTTGACATCATTAGGCCCAAAACTTGCTGAACACGTTGGACACTTTCGGTGACGAGTTTCAGTGATTCTTTGTACACAAGGATTGCAGAACAAGTGGTAGCATTTTGTAATGACAACCTGAAGACGGGAAAAAAATAAATATAAAAATAAATCTTAGCATTTTGCAAAAACCACCTGAAGGCAGTAAAAAAAAATCTTTTTTTTAGGTACTTAGAACAATATTTGAAAATCATTGGATTTAATGGCAGTCATTTTCTTGACCCAAATTAATGGCAGTACATAGACCAATTACTGTATCTTAAAAACCTAACTGAGACAGCTCAATATCTTTATTGAGGTTCAGCCCAAATCCATTAGTTAATCTTTTTTTTTTTTCTTATTATCTAGGACCCATATCATTCTTTTTCTTCAGACGAAGTTATGCTACTGAATCATCAAACAGAATTCTAATTACCAAAAAATAAAAATAAAAACTGACACAAACTACTATATCATTTGTAAAGAATTAGAGTGCACAGCAAGTGCTAAATTCAATGGTATATAATTCCATTGGTCCATTCTTAAGAACCATTCTGAAATCAAGCAAACAGAAACTCTAAATAGCAAAAACCAAGTTAAACCAAATCATATAGATATATATTCTACACAAGGTTATAATACTGCATCTTTATTGTCTCCCGCTAAATAAAGCATCCTAAAGAAAGTTCCCTTTGTTTTCTTTTTTCTTTTCTTTTTTCTTTTAAAACATATGCTTTGATGGAGTTAGAAAAAACGTTACATATAAACTTTTATTTTATCAATTTAGACTCTTTTTTTTTTTTTAAATAAAACTACAAATTACCTTTTCATCTTTCTTTCTACTAACCCAAATTCAAACAATTCATTTAAGTCATCTAAAACTTGCAAAACTACAATCATATTTTAAAGAGTTGCTATCGATGGTTTTTTCAGTAAAAGTTGCTGATATGGAACAACTTTCATCTGCCCTTCTTGGGGTGTGAAATAGGTTTCATACTACCAGCCATGGTAAAATTCATCATGTTTCACATATTTCAGGTGAAGACTCCAATTGTCATACTCTAATATCCACTTCTTAAAACAGGGAACCAGAGTTGAATCATCACCACTTCCTACAAACTAAACAGCAAACAACAGCCCATAAAATATAAAAATCGCAAATAAAATAATCACCTCTTTTGTCCTGTCAAGGCAGATACTGCACTTCAATATTTCTCGGTATTCTCTGAGTTCCTCCTGAAGCTTCTCAACAATTGATGAGCCTTCTGTCTGCACTCTAAGACGAGATTCCTTTCTCCTTACAACTTCCAATTCCTCCTCTGATCTTTTCTTGTCAAACCTGATAAAGAATGAAAAATGCGTCAGAACACCTGCACTGAGCAGAAATCAGAAGTAAAGAACATTTTCTGTACCTTTCTCTCTCTAATTCTATCTGCAACTCCACAAGGACCACTCTACTTTTTTCAACTTTTGATTGTGATTCCTCCAGGGCCTCCCTTGCTTGCTGAGATGATCTTCTCACATCTAATAATTTCTTTTGTGTATTTTCCAAAGCAACTGAACTATGAAATTTATCATCTGCAAATTTCTGAATTTGTTCTGAGCAAACTTTCAACTGCAAAGCATAATTTGACCCAAATATTAACTGTACCCGTTGTTGTCAATTCAAATCCAAATCCAAAAATGAGGGCTAAGAATGTACCTGATCTTCGATTCTTGCAGATTTCATGTCATAAAAACTAAGAGAAGTACTTGCTTGCTGAAGCTCCCTCTCCATGGTTCGTTTGTTCATAAGTAGAGTATCCTGCAGCTGTCTTGCCCTGACGCCCTCTAAGACAAGCTGAAACAAAAATAATGAAAGCCATAAATTTACTTATCAATATGAGCATCGGAAGACATATTTACAGAGTCAAGAGACAAGAAATAGCTACGTGTGTAAGCAAAACTTCCTCATGTATGTAAGAAAGAACTGTACAATGTTATGGATTTTAAACTTGTCTATTGAAGTCAAGACATGCACAAGTCTCTTATTATGAACTTTTTCAACACACCGATATTAAAACACAAGTCTATCATTCGCAAGCACATACACTAATAGGTGTAGAAGTTAACACCACTATTTTCGAGCACAATATAGGTTTAGAAGCTGAAGAAGGCTACTGCAAATCAAAGAAGCTCTCGACTGAGAAACACAGGAGGCACGATATAAGCTATAAACTTTGCACCAATTTGAAACAAGTGCCCCAATCGCTATAAGATATAGCAACCCCCCACCCCACTTTCTCTTTCTTTTTCATGTTTTCACATGCAACTATACTAAAAATTCATGTCAAGTGATTCTTGAAATATCAGCGAAAACTGATTTTTAAATTAAAGATACATCCAATGTGATAACTTAACCTCATTGGGTGGAATAGTTTGTTCAGGACCATGCCTCGTAAAGCAAAGGTCCATATGATGAATGGTACTTTTTCTTTTTGGATAGGAATATGAAAATGGTGCATTACTTCTGGAAACAAGAAAAATCACAGCAGTGAGGCAGTTTTCTGTTTCATGTAAATTTAAAATGTGACAGACCAATTTGAATGGGCTTTCGAAGGAGTGTAAGACCTAACGCAGACAGGATCCATAGGCTTTTGTGGGAGGAGCTCTCCGGTCTT
Organism: Quercus ilex subsp. ballota; assembly: GCA_032727855.1. NCBI lineage: Eukaryota > Viridiplantae > Streptophyta > Magnoliopsida > Fagales > Fagaceae > Quercus > Quercus ilex. The sequence goes on from CM064911.1 coordinate 34,297,130, forward strand.
ATCTGTTGCCTGGTGTGAGGGTGGAGACTTTAACATGGTTTGGTTTCCCATGTTATGTCTAGGTGCTGAGAATTTCACTCATGCAATACAAGACTTTTTTTTTTACTTTTAAATCAGTTCAAGGCTTTTTTTACCTTTGGGAGGGAGTCAGTTTACATGGTCCAATAACATCTCAAGGTCCAGAATTTACCGTTTTCTTGTTTCTACAGATTGGGAAAATCACTTCCTTAATATAAATCAACAAATGTGGCCTAGACTATTATCAGACCACTTCCTGCTCCTACTAGTTTGTGGAAATTTCCAGAGGTAAAAGACCATCCAAATTTGAGAATATGTAGCTAAAAGCAGAGGGGTTTGCGGAGAAGATGAAAACTTAGTGAGAGCCATACCAATTTCAAGGGGCCCCGAGTTACAGATTGGCAAATAAACTCAAACGCTGAAAATTGATCTAAAGAAATGGAACGAGGAAGAGTTTGGAAATATGGAGACCAACAAACAGAAGGATGATCTCTCGGAGCCAGATACCCTAGAGGAAAGTCGACAACTAACAGCTGTTGAGCTATTAGAAAAGGATTGGATTTGAGTAGAGCTCCAAAAGACCTCTCGTTCATGGGAGATTTGTTGGAAGAAAAAGTCTAGGGTTCTTCTATCTTCTATGGTTAAGAGAGGGGGACAGAAACATGAAAAATTTTCATTGTATAGCCAACTCACATGGAAGGAATAACTCCATTGCCAATCTCTTGGTAGATAAGGAACTGACTCCGGATCTAGCAGCCATCACTAATTGTATTACTCAATTCTACAACATCTATTCAGTAAGCACGGCATTTGAAGACCCTGGTTGGATAATATAGAGTTTTCAAGCATATCAGAGGCTAATGCAAATTGGTTGGACGGACCATTTGACAAAGATATTCTTGACGTGCTTAAAAGTTATAATGGAGATAAGGCATCACGGATGCTTTTTGTTATCATTATGTAGACTTTAAGCAGTATGATAGATAAAGCAGAAAGTGTTGGGCATATGTCAAGATTTATGGTAGGTACCTCTGCAAAAAATCTGTTGATGGTGTCTCATCTTTGTGGATGACGCATTGATATTCTGTGAAGCTGACCCTGAATAGCTTGTGCATTTACATCTTGTGTTTACTTGGTTTGAGGCTGTTTCTAGACTAAAGGAGAACTTAAATAAATAAGAGTTGATACCAGTGGGGGATCTTTCTAATTTGGAGGACTTGTGGATATTTTAGGTTGTAAAAAGAAAATGTTATCTATGAAGTACTTCGGTCTTGGGGTGCTAAATTCAAGGAGAAGACAATCTAGAACCCAATCCTTGAGAAGATGGAGAGAGGATACTAGCACGATGGAAGCGGGTTCATTTATCTAAGGGAGGTAAAGTTACGTTAATTAAAAGTACTCGCTCCAATTTGCCAACTTATTTTCTTTCTATTTTTCCTATTCCAGCTAACATTGCTAATCGTATTGAAAGTTACAAACAGTTTTTATGGAGGGGCTTAGGTGGGGAATCCAAGTTCCATTTGGTAAACTAAAATAAGATTTGTTCACCTCTTTGGAATGGGGGATTGGCTTCCAAGTATCGAAAACAATTTAACCAAGCTTTCTTAGGAAATTGGTTTTGGAGATTTGAAACTAAGACAGAGTTACTTTGGAGAAGACTGACAGAGCCGAAGTAAGGCAGTGATTGGCTTGGTGGTGTACCGAGGTGTAGGGTCCTTATAGTGTGGGTCTTTGGAAATCTATAAGAGCTTCGCATTGTTTGCATCATATTCTGTTTGAAGTGGAGAACAGAACCAGAGTGAAGCTTTGGCATGACCTGGGGTGGGGACAGTTCTTTAAAGAAGGCTTCCTAGGAATTATTTGGGATCAGTAATGGCGTCCTTTAGTGGGATTTGAATTTCTCAAGACCTGTGCAGGACTGGGAGTTGGAGCCTTTGTCAGCCTTTATGGATTTAATATATTCTAATCCTGTGAGGAGTGGGGATGATAAGCAGTCAACTAAGAGACAGGGTTTTGAGGTCAAAGGGTACTGTTCTTTGGTTTCTAATAGTGACAAGCTTTTCCCCTGGAAAACCATTTGGAGATCAAAGGTGCTACCTAGAGTTGCTTTCTTTTTGTGAACTGCAGCTTAGGGAAAGATTTTGACAATAGATACTGTGTGGAAGAAACCCTTGTGATTTATTGGTGTTACATGTGCAAATGTAATGGAGAAACAGTAGACCATTTACTCCTTACTATCCTATAGCTATAAAATGGTGGTCTATGGTGTTCGGATTGTTTGGAGTTCAATGAATAGGCAAAAGAGAGGTGAGTTTGCTAGCTTCTTGGCAAGCTCGATTTGGGCATCACCGGAATATTGTTATTTTGAAAGTCATTCCTCATTGTTTGATGTGCATATTTGGCAGGAAATAAATGCTCAAAGCTTGAGCACTATGAACAGACCATACATGTCCTTAAGTTGTTTGTATTTAAAGCTTTGTTTGATTGGGTGTTAGCTTTGGGTTCTTTTTCTTTGTGTTCAGTATTAGATATGATTGATATTTGTGACCTATCAAAAAAATAAATAAGAGATATGATTGATATTTGTACTTTGCGAGGTTAAGTTTCATGCTCCCTTGTATACTCTGCGTACTTTAGTTTTTTTTTTTTTCATCAATATATTTATTACACACAAAATGACCATCAATAGGAAAATATAGAAATAAAAGGAAGCAAATAAATATTTCACCATAAACAGTGAAGCACACGACAGCTCTTAACATCCATAACAAGAATTAAACACATTATTCAAATTCCAAAATGTCACACATCAACAGGAAAAAACAAAATACCACTTCATCTCAGATAAAAGAAAAGTCTGAGGTAGACAATTACCTTAATATTATAGTCGTCTCTCTCAGTAATTTGCTGCAACAGATGTTGGTTTTGATTCTGCATATCATCATATGCCTGTCCAATTGACTGCAGAAAAATCAGACCAACAATTAGACCAATTTCATGATTGAATGTCATCACATCCACATTAGATAATTGGAAACTAACCTCAATTTCAGATAAGTAGGCCTCATTTTCTTCATTTTTTGATTTTAGGACATCAGTAAGCCTAGAAATATCCCTGAAATAGCAGTAAACTTGACTTTGGTAAGAACTTTACACCATTCTCGTATTCAAACAATACCAAGCTAATGCTAGAACATCAGCCTGCACAGTTAACATAGTGTAATACAGATCATCAAAAGACTTAACGATTTCTTTTCTTTAAGTAATATGAAAATTTTATGACCCCAAGAGGTAGCACAATTGGCTGGGACCACACCTCATGAGGCAAAAGTTCACTAGATTGAATATCATCTTCCCCCCCGCTTTGGGATCAAAACTAGCTTATCAAAAATATATATATTAGGACACTTAATGATAAAACGAAGCAATGAAGTCTTTAAGCAGAACACAAACCAGGTTCAGTTAACAAAGTCAACCCTCTGGCAATTATCTAACAATAATCTAACAGTTCAAGGATGTCTTGTGAAAAGTAAAGATCTTTTGAGAAAGTGCCAAAATCACTAGTACACTAGAAATATACAAGACGACAATTAAACAGAAGAGAACAGCAATATAGCTTCTTAATTGAACAATTAGAAAAATCATAAGAAAAAAAAGCTAGACATAGTCATCCACTCAAAAAGTAATGTTCAAAAGATAATCTTAGAGACAATAACGCAAGTCTGATGTCCAGAATTTCAAAACCTCAAATGTCCAAATATCATCTCATGCCTGAATACTCGCATTAGTTATATCTAAGAATTTTTATTAAATATTTTTTGTAATGTTTGTTGATTTGTGGTGACCCTTAAGTACATGTCCTGTGCACAGGGTGGTGCTTTTTCTAGTTTTTCAATAATATTTTTACTTATCAAAAAATTTTAAATTTTTAAATAAATAAATAAAGCTAACATGAAAAGCTCACAATCAAATCCAATGCAACCAAAGGGGGTCTACAGTCTATTCCACACACAAAACACCAACCATTTTCATAGAAGATATTTGAATTTTAGGGGGAAAAAAGGTTTATCCAAGTAGAAAGTTCAACAATAGCAGCAGTTTAAAAATGTTCCCACTATCATGCCAAAGTAAATTGAACCTTTTAGAAGCTTCCAACTTCTGCCTCAGCTCAGCAATATCAGCTTCTGCTGCAGCCAGCCTTTGTTGGGATATGGCCTCAGCTTCATTTGCTGTCTTCACTCGTAATTCCAAGTTGTGCTCATCAAGAGAGGATTTCAAAGTTTGAACATGAGCCCGTGCCTTGTATTCCAAGTCCTTGGCTTCAATGACATCCCTGCAGATCTTATAAACTTCTAAGAAAAGTGAACACACAAACAATAACTCACATGCTAGGTATGACAATTAAGTTGAATGTGCAAAACCTAATTTAAGCAGAATGAAGTGCTTCCACCAGTTTCAAGCAAGCCTATGTGCAAAACCTAGTCTAGGAACAGCTGTACTTCTATACATTTTAAACAAAATAAAACCATCCAAACACACTCCTATGAAATTCAGGATATTCAGCGGTTGATTTTACTTTAATTCTAACATAAAAGCAATTTTTGCAAGCACGCACACAAACACATGTATATAAGAGGATTGCAGAAAGAGTGCAAACACACACACACAATGCATATGTATAAATCAGAAGATTGCAGAAAGAGTCCTCAGAACAGAGTCCCTGTATACTCCCTGTGTACTTGGGTGTCTCTTTTTTTTTATCAATAAATCTTTATTACTTATCAAAAAGAGAGATTCCTCAGAACAATCAAAACAGCTTTGCACAAAGTTTTAGCAAATACATAAAATTAGAAATGTGAGCTAAAAATAACTTATCAAAAAGAAAGGTGAACTAAGAAAAACTAATCAAGAAGAAATGTGAACTAAGAGAAAAAAAATAAATATGCAAATTCTCTAACCTTGAATCAGTGGATTCACGTCTATACATTTCTAAAATCAACTTTAACTCCAAATCACTTTCCTTCAAATCTTGGACCTGCAAAGTAGAACAGGCAAAACTCATTAAAGCCAAATCATTAGTAGACTAGATAAATCCATTTATTTATTATAAAAAAATTCTTTCAATGAAAGGGAACAGGTAAACCAGGAACACAAACATGGCATGCACGTGTCTATGCATTCACCAAACAGGAGAGTGCATCTTTACGGAAAAGGAACATATGGAAAATTTTTTTTGATAGGTAGGAAAAGGAACATATGGAAATGGCACCAATGAAACAAATAATCAGGCATATGATTTAATTTTCAGGTTTTTAAATCTGCCCCCCCCCCCCTCCCACCCCCCGGCGCACAGCAGGGCCTCTTTTTTTTTCTTCTTTTTTTTCAAGTAGCAAGTTACTCAAAGCTGGTAATTATAAACCATATAAATTAACTCCGAGAAAATTGTCAATCATAAGTTGTACAACATTTATATTCACAGAAATTCCACATTATATTCATACAACAGTTGGAAACTGCAATAAATACACAGGATAAGGATAAGATACAATAAGAATATAGCAAGCCAACCAATCAACCATCAAAAACCTAGGATAGTGTACAGCAAGGGTATGAATTTTTTTTTTGGTGGTAACAGAAAATAATTAATAAAATTTCTAGCTATATATTTTTATGTAAATAAGAGGTTTAAAAAATAATAACGAACATCAGAACATTCAATGGGTTCTGAAAGATTAATTAAACATATTGGGTTGTGTGCATGTGTCTCTTCAAATTTAAGCCATTTAATTGCCAGACATGTATTGGACACGTCTAGCAGTGTGCAAGCAATATGCATGTCTGAATAGAACATATGACTCAGAGACACTCCCAAGGTTTTGAAGTAACTATGCTTCATATCCAAATACATATATTGGAAACATATCATACCACAGCTTGCAACTTCTTCATCTCAGCAACTTGGTCAGCAGATCTGGCCGATAAAGTTTCAAACTCTTTCACCTGTTTTAGAGAGAGAGAACTTTAGGCCCTTCAACTGCATATATGAATATGACTGAATGAATTACAAAGGCCTGCCTTGCTGCCAATGACCTCTAGTCTAGCTCAAATGATTGTAAGAGCAAGCAGGGTAAGGTCATGGGTTCAAGGCCCACTATGTGCATTACTAAATTACCCATTAAAAAACAAAAAAATATACCCACCTTCCTCTCCAGAATTCCAGAAAGAGATTGCACATCAGCCCGAAGAGAATGAACATCCGAGGCAGCCTCTTTGTATTTACTTAATTCACTTTGCATATTGCTCATTTCTTCAGGAAATGAAGAAACCAAGTTTCTAAATTCAGCAATTATTTCTTTTCTTCCTGCAATGCAAAGTATCTTCATCATAATTGCAGCAAAAAAACTATAGAGATAAAGTTACTAATGTTTAATAATCATAGAAAAGCATCAGATTTCTTAAAACCTGGTTCTCTTGATGCCTCTTCCAGCTTCGATTCAAGCCTATTTCTTTCCTCAATTTGTTTCTGTATTTCTACTCTCAAATCTGTTGCTCTAGAATCATCAATTGTAGAAGATCTTCGAAAAACATCAACCATGTCATTTTTAATGCTCAATTCTCTCTCACTCCATAAAAGGTTGTCCTTCTCAGCCTACAATTTCCAACAAAAAGGTATAGTCAGCATCAGAACGAAACCCTCATGACAAAAATGACAGATGAAGGCATAAATGAAACTACCGACCAGTTACAACCTGTAGTTTCTCATATAAGGCCTGATACTGCAAAACTTCAGATTTTGACTTTTCTATTTGATCTTTCACCAGGAGGTAAGCATTGGAAGAGGAAATACACTTCACATTCTTCAACGTGTTCTGTCATGAAATACCCCATTCAAATGACATGACTGGATTAATAATTGATCCCTTAGAAAGAAATATCTAAAGAATTATACCAACAGAATGATCAACATTATAGAAAACTGACCCGCAAACTCGATAACTGCAGTAATATTTTTATCCTTTCTTCATGAAGACTTTTTAATTCCATTAGCCGACATGAGGCTTGGTCCTGTGAAGCTCAAAGCAATTAATCTGCTTGTCTCTTCCAATTTAAGGAATTATCAAATGTTGACCTAAAAGAGAAAAAAGTCTGAGAGGAAGGAACAGAAAATTAGTCCCAAGTCAACAAATTACCATTAGTTCTTTGAGAGTTGATTCCATATCGTGCAGATCTTTTTGTTTATCTCTGACCCTATCACTGGCAACTTGCTTATTCCCTAGATTTAAGACAGGGAAAAATGCCCCTTTTGCAGCATCTCTCTGTGCTTTAAGAGATACTAAATTGCAATTACTTTCTTCCAATTCTGCAAGTGTAACCTCCAACTCCCCTTCAAAAAACCAACCAAATTGAATGTCATTCACTGACCTAAGAGCTGAAAATCATTCACCATCCCAGAACTCTTTTTTTTTTTTTATAGGTAATAAAAGTTTTATTGATAAGAAAAGTACAATGTGTTTACAATAGTAAACCCACTGCACTTGAAACAAATACAACCAATCAAAGGGAAGAGCTAACAGATATAAGGAAATCAGACAGGGAAATACAATGCGTAAAACCCCAAATACAAGACCACTCAAACAAAGTCCCAGAACTCTCATTTAGACAATAATCATGTTGGGCCAGGGGGGGGGGGGGGGGGGGGGTTGTTAATAAGATATCTAAAATCCAGAACACCAGAAGAACTCATACAGGTCATATGTGTCATATCATGTCAACTCAGTATGGTATGCAATTTAAGGGAACAAACAATGTGCAAGTATACATACATAAGTCTTCACATCCGTGTTTATCTATCATTTTGAAAAATAAAATAAAAAATAAAAACCACAAACACACACAAATCAGAGTCCTAGGAAGGTAGAGTTGAATAGGGATCCCAACCTTCAAGTTGCATGAAGGGTAGCTTTCAAGTATAAACACTTACGCTTGATAACTCGAAACTTTTAACAATTGCACTTCACATTTATGAGTATGTATCATTTATAACTTGCAAAAATGATATACTTAAATCAGTCTTTCTGCCATCCAATAGATGATGCTAACTGTCAAGTACTTGGCAGACAGAAATAGAGCAGTTCTTTGCCTACTTCTGCAGTTATGCTAAATGTTTAGTGAAGTTTGAATAAATTCAACACCTAGGCACATATCCAGCTTTGACAAGCACACCAAAACAAATATTTAAGGAATAAATATGTAAATTTTTCTGTACTCTTACAAATGCATAAATATATATATATATATATATACCTACATACATTCATACATACACATACCTAAGGGGCAGAGATACGGCAAAATCTCAGAAGGTCATGGACACACACACAGCTGCCTGTGTACGTGTGGTGTCCGGCAAAAAAATATTTATATTTGGACATGATCAAGGCACATCTAGGACACGGTTGTAACATGGTGATGAAAATTTTGAGAATAAATATAGTGGGATTTTGACAACCTGGTCGGTGCTGGTCTCAACCCATTGCCACTCTCTCTCCCCATATCTCGATTTGGTTGCTGTCCTCCATCTGCACTCCGGTGAAGCACATTGGCACTGGTATTGGCCCATCTGCGCTCACCATTTGCTGTCACCCACCATCTGTTCTACCCTTTTTTAAAATTATTATTTGCTTTTGCTACGGAATGTTTGAGAGCTAGAGGCTTTGAAGTTTTGCATTCATTTTTCTTAAAAACCAGGCTGATAGAATGTAATTAGTGCTTTTTTGTTTCTAACTATCAGTCAAAACAAAGCTAAATGGAAATAGGGGAAAACGAAAATCCTAAGCACTTAAAAGTTTGAAATTATTATCACTAATTAACATAAAATATGCTCATATGTATAAAATATACATAAAACCTAAATTTATTAATTATTAATTGTTGTGTCCCCACCATGTCCTGTCCTAGTTATTCAAGAACTGCCATGCCATCATGTTCCATGTCATGTCATGTCATGCCCATGTCCATTCTTCATAGACACATGCATAATACACACACACACACACACACACTAGGTGAGAGAGTAGATATGGGCAGATAACAGATGACACTCACTCACAGCCATCTTAAGGTTTCTAATATTTCCTTGGACAATTAATGGTACATACCAACCCCCATCCCCTCTTCCCCCACAATAAACCCCAAAACCCTAAAGCCTGTTACAATAACAAGATAGAAGTGATGATACTTAAAGCAATCCGCAAAGCCATACCCAACCCAAATTATCCAAGACCCTCCTTAAGAATTAAACCCTTTTTAGTAGAGTGGTTGGGTTGAGTTGGATGGAAGGGGTAGGTGTTATCAGAATTTTGACCATGTTATAAATTCTTACATAAGGCTGCCCAAGGGGGAGGGTTATCTGAATTTTGACTGTGTTTTTACATTCTTACTTTGCCTTGAAAATGAGGCAGCCCCACATTCAACCCAGCTTCATGAAATATATAAGTGGAAACACCAACATCATAAACAATAAACATTCAGATCTCATTCAAGATCTGGTCATATAATCCACACTTTCAAAAGGTTATGACCAATCATATAACATAAAATAAAGTTACCTCTTAAACGTTTAATCTCAGCGTTATTTTTTGCATCAATGTCTTGGTGCCTCTGCAATTCCCGTGCTAGTGTTTTGTGCTTCAAATGAAGATCGCTAAATTCCAACCTCAAGTTCTTAACTTCTTTCTCTAAATTACAGGATGCCTTTTGCCTGCATGAGCCTAGCAAAAGGAGCAGACATGCATAGAAATGAGGAGCAACTCAAAAGGACAAACAAGCTCACAACAGGAACCATGTGAAATTCATATATCCCCTTTTAACTCTTACCATCTTCTGGAAGTTCCTTCAAAACTGCAGTGAGTAACCCATCCTTTAGATGCCACAGGCTATCAGTGGCAGCTACTATATTGAGTAAAATGTTCTTAGTTCTCTCTGAGGCAGTTTCTCTCTCTTCTTCCATCTGAATTGGGCAATCATTCATAGAGGAACTTTCAGTTGCACCTGTTTCTATGAGCCGGCTAAGAAAAGCATCCTTAAACATAGATGGAGCCCCATCTAACAAGAAAATCAAAGCATCCTTATCAGCAAGTAAATTTACAAAATATTACATTCTTGGCATATGCTAGTTGATACAAATCTACCAGTTCACAGAGAAGGAAACACAGCCCCCACTATTACAGAAGCAAGATATTTTGAAACCACCATGAAATCAGACTTCACTAATATATTTTATATAAAGAAAAAGGGAAAACAAAGAAACTATATATGACAATAAAGAATGACATTATTGAACTAAAAACTAGAAAGAGGGAGGGCTTGAGATGATAAGAGATCAGGGTATCATATGATAAAAAATGCTTCAATGCATCAATAACATTTCAAGATAATCTCCATTGAGCTTGAACTCTGTGCACCCGATCGATAAGAAAATTAGACTTCATATGAGAATCATCAATCACAAATTGGAGAATGCATTGGGCATCTACACAAAAAAATTGCTTTCTCAGGATTCATGCAGAACAACGTTTAACAGGGTAAATGAATACAGCCAGACTAATTGGGTATTTTTAGTATTTTACAGCCAAGTCCATAGTGTTTCTGTCACTTCTGAAAATTATAAGAACACTGAAGAAGACATAGGTTGCATGTCAATTCTCAACAGAGAAACCACCTTCACTACCTCCACCGTTACTGCCAGCCCCACTACAAATTTCATTACTAATACCTCTGCACTACATCTGGCTATCTTTTGGGTTTAAAATGAAAAGCACCACTTCATTATTGGAGATTAAATTACTTAAAAAAAATTAAGTGTTGCTTACGTGATATACTGAATATGAAAGTGGTTTACATAACAAAGAAAGCCATTTTGATCATGAATATAATATTCTCAAACCTCACTCCAAAATCACAAAATTAAGTTCAAATCGTGACCATCTCAGCAGATTTGGAATTCTTAGTGCTATACTTAAAAAGTTGGAATATATTTTATGTTGCAAAATAATAACTTCCTCCCATAAATATGGGATTCAAAATCCTTGAGTAAAACAATAGACAGCAACGGAAACATACCCCAACATTATCAAACTAGTGAATTAGTAGTAAACTTAGCATTTTAAAAGAATTTAAAGAATTCAATTCCTTTCATTACCAATTAGTGAAGGAAGTTCTATGATCTCATTACTATATTGAAAAATGAACTCTAGGCAGCCTATATTTCTCATTTCTCATTTGAGTGGTGTTTTTTGTGCAAAAGGTGTGGGGAATTCGTAGATCATCTCCTCCTTCACTATCCTTTGGCTTATGAGATGTGGAGTATGGTCTTTTGCTTGTTTGGTATTTGTTGGGTGATGCCGCAAAGGGTAGTGGATTTGTTGGATTGTTGGTCATGTAACTTCAGGCGTCATCGTAATATAGTTATATGGAGGATGGTGCCACACTGTTTGATGTGGTGTATCTAGCGGGAACTGAATGCCAGAAGCTTTGAGGGTAACGAACAGTCCATTCTTGAGTTTAAGTCTTTTTTCTTTTTTACTCTTCTCGAATGGTGTTTAGTTATACCATCTTTTTCTTGTTTTTCTCTTCCTGTTTTGTTTGATCATTGTAATTTGGTTTCTTGATGTTTTTGCCTGTTTAGTACATTTCCTATGTACGGGGCTGTGTTCTTCTTTAATATATATTATCCGTTACTTATCAAAAAAAAAAAAAAAAATTAAAGTAGCTACCAGAAAAAAAGCCAAAATTGCATAGCCAACCCAACTATTATATGACAAGCCAATGACAAGATGCTAAAAAACACAAAAATCAATTTCAAGCCACTTAGAATATATTAAGCATTTAAACAAATAGGAGTACCACCACAAAAGAAGGGGAAAAAACATTTAGGTAGTTGATTCTCACCCTCCCTAACAGGAAAATGTTTAACATCTCGTTCACTACTCGACTCTCTTGTGCAGATGGAAGACGATTCCAAGTCATTAACCAGCTGATGTCAAAAATTACGAGTCATTTACCATCAAGCAATAAATAATTCTGTATGCATAAAACCAAAATATAAACTGTCTAAGACTTTTAAAAAAACAAAGTAATGCAGAAAGAAATTATCAATACCTTGTCCAAGGACTTATTGACCACTACTAATGTGGAATCATATGGTTGTTGTTTCTGCTTCAGTTGAGAGAATTTGTTGTCAAGTGCAAAATTCTCAACCTTCTGAGCTTCTAACTTCTGTACAAGCTTTTGATTTTGATATTGAAGAACAGCAATATCAAGCTACATCACCAAAAAAGAATAGGAGAACATAAGCCAAAAACAAGTTAATGAAGATGACATCATATACATTTTTTGCAACCTAGAAATAATAGGCATCACTTGGTTGAAAAAGCGATTTCAATATTATCACATTAAAAGTAAGTGCCACTGCACATTATTTTTCCAAATAGAAAAGTAGAAAGTTATTTAGAAAGTAGTTTTCCAATTGTGGGCTCAAAATCCTAAACCAAAATTTCAACATCCAAACAAATTTTTCAATAATTGGCTTAAAGATGGATAAGTGGAAGGAAATATACGATTTGAAATAAAGAAATTTGCTTAGGATAAGGGTTGCCCCTATTGATAAAATAAAAAATAAAAAATGAGGGAGAGTGGCTTGAGATGGTTTGGTCATGTGCAGAGGAGAGTAACTAATGCATTGATGAGAAAGAGGAAGTTCATTCAAGTCAAGAGGGCAAAAAAACGTAAAGGAACGCCTAAACTAACATTAGTAGAAGTAGTAAAATGACATAGGCAATTAACAGAAAAAAATACGTATGACCCATCTCTCCCCCCCTCCCCAAACACTAGTCTGACCCCAAAAAATCACCTTGGTTGTATCTTACTTAACAGTCATAGCCATTTCATCCTGATAAATAATCTAGATTTTCAAACCTTAAATCAATAAAGAACTCAAGAGACAATTCTAAGAGTATAAAAAAACTCTCAAAAATAATTTCAGTATTAGATTCAAATTAGAATCATTAACCAAGACTTAAACCCCGGCACTTGCCCCCTAACCAACCCCCCCCCACCCCCACCCAACCTCACAAGAACTTATACTTGTGGATTGACCGTCACACCAAGGGTGCGTGGGTTTTCGTATGCTACTTAAAAGTCATAGCCATTTCATCCTGATAAAAAAAAACACTATATTTTTAAACCTTAAATCAATAAGACCAAAAAACACGATGTTAACAAAAAAAATGATCACAGATGAAACCAGATTCCAAAAGCCAATCATGTATAGCAGAAACGCCCCATTAACACCCAATACATCCATATACATCGCCAAAAAAAATTCCAGGTCATCCAATAGAGCATGCAATAGATACCCATCAAAATCATTCCCAAGATAAAAATGCAAGGACTATCAAAATCAATAACAACCCTAACCGCATAAAATTTCTCAACTAAAACTATAAAAATCAAAGTGCCCCAAGAACCTAAAAATCACAACAACAACAAAAAACCAACAAAATTTCTTGACCTAAACAACACAATTATTTGAGAAATCACAATCTAGAAAACTGCCCCAAGATCATACCTTTTTGTCCTCAGAAATTGGCGAGAATGGCTGCTTAGCAGCAGTGGGTGAAACTGAGCTAAAGTGACGCCGTTTTCTGTCTGGCTCACCTGTGCTCCCCATTTCGAAACCCTAGCACCCTTCCACCACAACCACAAGCTCCACTCTCATTACCCTAAAACCAAAAAAGTCCCTACTTCACACATCCACAAATTCCCAAAACCACGAATTCATGCAAAAAAAAACAAACAAACCCTAAACCAATCAATCCCTCAAAACCCTAAGTTCCCAAACAAAATATACACACACACAGATTTCCCCCCCCCCAAAAAAAAAAGTTCCCTATTTAGTTTCCAAACCTTGATTTCCCTAAACCCTAATTCAAATCAAGCTTTTTCTTGATTTTTCTCAGTATGGATTTCTAGGGTTTTGGATTTTCTCTCTCTAGTTTCTCTCTCTAAAAAACCAACACACACACTCTCTCTCCCTCTCTCTCTCTCTTTCTTTCTCTCTGAAACTCGAGGAGGAGAGAGAGAATAATACAAATACAAAAACGTGAGGATTTTTTTGTGTTTTGTTATTATTAATAATTTAGGACGGTGCTTGGAATTCTGCGAAAGTAGTGAGGGCATTTTGGGGAATTCAGGCGCGTGGCGGAGTTTGTGCACTTCCACCTGTTCGAGGAATCTAAAAGGTTTACCTGTGGGAGTGGGGTGACGTGGCGTTTCTGATTGGTGGAGTTTACTGGCTGTTGTGGGGAATATCAAAGGATGTGTTGTCGTTGTAGACTCTCTCGTTTTTTTTTTTTTGCAATTTTGCAAACAAAAAAAACTGTAAATAGCAGTTGAGAAGTTCCCAAAACAAAAGAATTTTGGATAAAAGTATAAAACCAATCAACTCTTGTATATTTATAGAAATCTTATCTTGTTTTTTTAAGTTTTGGTAGATTCACTTAGCTTGATCGGTAAAGTATTTGTGGTCAAATAAAATATATAAGACTCGTAAATTCAATCATATTTAAAAAAAAAAAAAAAAACATCTGATAAACTATGATGATGTTATAAAATGCAATTTTCAAAGTCGTCCATATGGTTCGTCCTCGATTAAAGAATGGAGGAAGGGCGCAACAAAAAAGCCGTCCGTCAACATCAAATCTCGTCTGTCATAAATTAAGGACGGACGAGACGAGGCCTCGTCCGTCCCAAATGACGGACGAGGCAAACTTTCTAAGCTTGAACCAGGGCTCGTCCGTCCGTCCTTAATTAAGGACGGACGAGGCAAATATTTTGAACTTGCAAAATTAGTCCTCATCTATGAACCAAGGCCTCCATTATTCGTGATGAAGCACCGGTTCAGATAAAGTAACTTCCATGGAAGTTATGGAAGTTACCTCTGACTTTGGTGAATTCCTTGACAATAGGAACGGTTATCAGAGCAAGTAACCGTTCCATGTGCGCTATATAAACGTTTCTCTACGAAGAGGTAAAGGATTGGGACATTATTTTTTACAGAGCAAAAGAAAGTCTTAGAAATATCTCTCTTTATTCCAGCCTACTGACTTTACCATCGGAGGACCCTAAACCGGCCTCCACCGATCTTTCTGATTGAATTCCATTTTTCAGGACCTAGCCCTCAAGATCATCGAAGCCCGGAGACTTTCAACCCACTGATTTTCCAGGATTATCAAACTATATTATGCAAAATATTTTAATTCAATTATTTCCTTCTCTATTTTTCTTGCAATTGACTGTTTAAGATTGGAATCTTAAATATTCAGTTATAAATTGGAAAATACAATTTTAAAATATTAAATACTCTATTATAAATTGTAAGATAAGAATCTTTAGAAAAATGAATATATGTCAATGATTAATCAAAACGAAATTTGTACATAAATTTAAAGAACAGGTGTCGATTATTAAGTAGGACTTGCATGGATTTAAAGTGAATGATTGTATGTGCTTTTCATAATAAATGTATATGACCTTTTTATTTTGCAAAAAACCAAAAAAAAAAAATTTTAAATAACTAACTAACTAAACATTATTTAATAACATTTTTCCACCTTTTAAGAGTGCTTGTTTGGGGGAGGGCCGGAGTTCAAGTTTATAGTAGAGAGTTTTACATACATATACACTTAGATTAAACTAGAGTAATAGAATTTTATCTTGTTTAAAATAAAAAATAAAAAAAAGGACTAAACCCACGTTTCTTTTTCATTTTTAAAACATGTACACAAAACATATTTAAAAGTTGGGTTATGCTAATGAGTGTCTTTTAAGGTATTAGTTAACAATCCAGTTAAAGAAAATTTTTATAGGAAAAGCAAAGAAAAATAATTAATGTTTTGATAGCTTTTTTCATTTCTCATAAAAGTGATATCAGAACTTTTCTAAAATTGATTGTTAACCAATGCTTTAAGGGCACTCATTAGCATTTTTAAAAGTTTTGTAGAGTTTTGTTTGCCTTTGTATCAAATTCATAATAATTTGCACAATAATTAAAAGGTATTGATTTTATGTTGCTTTGATATATTTTTATCGCTCATAATTTAAATAATTTAAGTAAGTCGCAGGACAACAAGAACCAACCCAAAAAAAAAAACTCAACCTTGGTTCCTATTTCCACAATTGTCTTCTTTTTTTTTTTTCTTTTTTGATACAGTTGTGCATTTGTTAGTTATGCTAGTTCTTGAAAAACAGGGAAACCATTCCCCACACCCAACCCCCCCACCAACCTCCCTTTTTTTTTTTTTTTTGGGAACCTTCTCTCATGTATTCATACCACATGCATTTTGTTGAATTCCTAACTTACTTCTTGAATAATAAAGAAACCTTTTTTTTTGTGAACCTTCTTTCGTGGTAGGTGTGTGCACAATTTTAAGATGATCAAATTTTTATCCGATTACATGTGCTTTTTTTTTTTTCATACTTGTATAAACGTGTGCAATTGTACATACTTTTTAAAAAAATAAGTATGAAAAACACTAAAACTTGATTCTTATTTTAAAAAAATAATAATAATTAAACATTATTTAATAAAGTATTAAATGCACTTTAGCCTCTCTTTTTCAAGGCTAAACCAATGCTCCCCTTCTCATTTTTCAAACATGTTATCAAAACATACTTTAAAGATTGTAGAGTTTTATTTGCCAATATATAAAATACACAATATTTTTCAACACGTTTAAAAGTTATTGTTTTCTGCTGCTTTGATATATTTTTGCCATTCATAATTTACGTAAGTGGAACGACAACAAGAACGAGGGGAAAGAAAAAAAAAAACTCTACCTTGTCTCTATGTTATTCACAATTGTCGATTTGTTAGTTATGTTTTTGAAGATTAGAGAAACCATTCACCTTGTGGAACCTCTCTCATGCATTCATACCACATGCATTTTATTGAACTCATAACTTGCTCCTTGAATAATATGGAAACCCCTCTTTTTGTGAAACTTCTCTCATTGTAGTGTGTGCACAATTTTAAGATGTTCATTTTCGATTGTATGTGCTTTTTTTTCCCATATTTGTATCAACGAAATATTCTTTTTTGAAAAAAAAGAAATAATCATCAGTAGCAAAGTATTAAATACACCATGATAATATCATTTTTAAGGGCTAAGCTAGTGCATTTTATTCCCAATTCCAAACATGTCAACAAAACATAATAATAGGTAATAATATTGTAATGTTTTTTCCTCCTATGTGTGTAGGATAATTTTACACTCATTTGATAAACTACAATTCTAATTTTTGAAGAATATGGATTTTTTTCCCGGGAACATTCTCTCATTTATTCATAAAACATGCATTTTATTGAACTCATCTTCAAGAATATTTTTAAAATAATATTATTAATTGATGATGCAAAGAAACTCAGTAGGCCGAATGCTTCGGGCTTCAATGGACTAGTGATTGTTTGGGAGGCTTGAAAAGAAAAAGACACAAGATCAAAGGTGACCAGGATGAACCGGCCAAAAACCCTCCAATGCTTAAGTTAGTTTTTCTCTGGAACGTTAGAATTCCAACTTTGGGAGTAGTAAGAACTAACTTCCATTTGATGTGGATGAGTGCTTATATAGTGTGCTTTGGAGTAGTTACTTGTCTCGTAACTTCCCCAATAGTTGAGGCAGTTAGAAGGTTCAGACTTAACTTCCACAACCGCTATAGGAGTTAGAGTGTTCAATCTTATCTTCTACAATTGTCATTGGAAGTTAAGTACTTAGTAGGAAGTTATAGCAATGAACCAGGATCTTGCTCATGTTTCAAAATAGTACATGTGGTTCGATTCGCTAGCTTTTGTAGATAAATCCTTCTGGAAATTTCCTAAGTGTTGGGGGTTGTCCAGGTGCTTTCCTGATGGATAACCCTCATGCCCATGGACAACCATCCTACTAGGGATGACCATTCCTGTCTTCCTGACCTGGACGACTCTCATGGATGAATTGAAGTTGATTCAATTTTCGATTCACCATCAATTGCCCCATTGTCCAAGGGTCGTCCAAAGTACTATAGAATTTACTGTTGTTCTTTGCGTGTGTGTCTTTATGTCAGTGGTTAGATGTCATGCCACGTGTCATGACCTCATCAGTGACTGGTCGGGTCGATTTAACTTTTCAAGGAATATGTCACGCGACATTCTCTGGTTGGTCACGTTGTTTCAGATGCTAAATTTTACTGTCTACAAATAGTAAATTTCCTCTTCTACCCTTTACATTTCCTAAATTTTCTTCCTTGACACTCGTCATCCAATGCCTCGTTTAGAAGTATTTCCACGTCTTTAGTCCTCCTTCGTCTAGAGCCAGGTATTCTTTTCATCCTTGTTCTTAGATTTTCCTTCAAATTTCTTCAAGATGTCTGAGATTGTCGTTTCTTTGTCTAGTAATAGTGCTGATAAGGCGATAGACGAGTATCATGCCACTACTAGTAATAGTGGTTCTGGTAGTGGTGGTAGTAGTAGTAGTAGTGGGGGAAACACCACGGACGAGAAATACATGTATGGTGTTCCTGGGGTTCCTTTAGAGGTTTTTCAGGAACATCTTAGGACGAGGGCAGCTTCCGGGTCTCAAGCTGGTACCTCGACGAGTGTTCCTCCATCCATTCCTTTTGACAAGGTAGAGACAGTATACAGTTGTGCTGTAGGCGTCCCTTCCAAAACAGATAAAAAGAAACTTACTTCACTTAGAAGTTGGTATCAAATTCCAGATGACTTTAACTCTAGGTTAGCCATCCGTGGGGAGTGGTGTTGTAACTCTCGTTTTGGAATAGGTGTTTATGAGGCTTACCTTCTAAGGGGACTTAGGTTACCCCTTAATACTTTCACTAGGGAACTACTTACTAGGTTAGGTTTAGGAGTGTGTCAATTTAATCCCAATGCATGGAAGCTAGTTGTTTCTTTGCAAGTTTTATGGAGGGAAGTGTTTGAAGGGGATCGTCCTCTCACTGTGGACGAGTTCCTCTTCTGTTACAAACCCTCAGAGATCAATCCCTTGGCTTTTATCAGTTCACAACCAAGGGTAAAGATTGTAGATTAATAAAATCATTTGTAACATCTGATAGAAACTGGAAGACGGAGTTTTTCTTCATCTCTAGTTTCTAGTCTAGACACCCTGTTGAGGTTGGTAAGGATCCATTTGCCCCCTATACTGGAGAGTTAGGGAACTTTCGTCCTGAAGGTATGTATGTTTGTGTGTATATATATATATATATATATATATATTTTTTTTTTATCTTTTGCTTATAATCATCTAACCCTTTTTTTTTAATAGCTGTTAGACGACTGTCTTTAAGTAGATTCTATCTTGAATGCGTCCAGAGAGCTCGTCTATACGCTGATAGGAGTTTCCATTCATTGGTCACCCTTCAACGTCTTGTAACATGGGGATTTGGTCTTGAGCCATCTCCTGAAGCTATAACCCACAAACTTACAACTCGTACATGTGAGTTTTTCTTAAAAGAATTTATTTTAATATCATCTTTTAAATGATTCTAATGCTTTTCTTTTCAAGGATGGCAACCATGAAAGAAAATAAGGGAAAGGAGGTGGTGGACGAGGTAACCATGCCAAAGGCTCAATCTCAGCCTCGTCCTTTTGTTGGAGATAAAAGGAAAAGTTTATCCAAGATGCTGGATTTGGGAAACCTTCCCAGTTGTCGAGGAAACAAGAAGGCAAAGCATAGGTCGTCCAAGCCTGGCCTTCCTATTCCTCCTACATCTTAGCCGTCCATCCAAGTCCATGATGTAGACTCGTCTGTGCCCATTGAAGTCACCCCGTCTAAGACCACTACGCCTACCTCGTCTCGGCCTTCTCAAAGGGTTCCTATGAATCTTATTGAAATGAAGATTTGGCGTGGGAACGGTTTCAGAAGGCTGTGATTGATGAGGACGTGGTTGCGTGCTATGACATGTCCTTGAAGGAATTTGAACATTCTACTGTTCATGATCTATTCAAGGTATGTGATTTCACTTTTGCCTTGTCTTGTTACTTTATATTTTTCTCGTCTAACAAGTTTTTTTTTTTTTCTTTTTAACTTTAGACAATGTCAAAATTCATCGCATTGTCTAAGTAGGCCACAGAGATGGACAAGATGAGGATCTAACTTGAGACAAGGATTTAGGAGGTCAAAGACGATTGTAAAGGCTGGGCTGAAGTGGTAGCCAAGGCTACAGATGAGGCCAAAGAACTGCAAAATCTCATTGAAGAGCTCAAGGTTGACATCGTCAAAAAGGACACCCGTCTAAACCATCTTCAGAAAAAGAATGACGAGCTGAGCACCCTTCTTAAGAAAGCCAAAGAGGACGTTGTTGTGGAGTTCAAAACTTCCAAACAATTTACTAACCTTTTGGACGCAAACTATGCTACTGGCTTTGAAGATTTTTGTATGGACACTAAGGAACGCTTCCCAGAAGTTGCCTTCAGTTCCATCAAGCTCAATATTGGTGTTGCAAGCTCTCTCCTTCAAACGAGCTCTGAAGATGTCAACATCAAGGACGATGCCACTACCTAACCTACTCAGGACGATCTCACTTCTAGAGATAACCCTCAGTGAAAGACGTTTGAAATATTATCTTGTCATTTTCCTTTTCTTTTTTCATATATGAGGTCCGTTGTTTTGGACCATTTGAATTTATCTAAGTACATTTTTCTCATCTATAATCTTTGTGACGAGCTTCCAAACAATTGCCTTTTAGGTTTTACTTTATAAGGGTTTTTGGACGATGGTCGTCTACACTTTTTCTAAACTTTTATGAATGACTGTTTATTTCCATCACTTTTTATTTACTATTGAAAATGTTATTGTATGGACGAATTTCTCTTTATTTATATCATCCATATCATACTGGTTTTTAAGTGTGGTTCGTCCACCCATGAAGGCAATTAGCTCTTCCATGTTAAGATAATTTCCTCATGTTCTACATTTTTACCATCCTTTAAACTCTACAAGTATGACTTGTCTTATGAATGGCATTGCTTTTGCCAACTTTACTCTTCCAAAGATTTGAATTAGCTGGTTCTACTTTTGTCCATGAGCTAGACAATTTACACTCGTGTTTATGCAAGACGTTTCCAACTTTTACTCGTTCATTGGTTTGATCGTTTTGGCTGGTTGTATTTATCCATGGATTTGAACATTCTTGTGCATGTATTTTTTTGCCCATTGGTTAGAAGAATAGGCTTTAGGCTTTTTCCTTATCCAATAATTAAGCGAATATGCCTTAAGCTTATTCTTCTTTGCTTTATCCTTATTTTAAGGAAAGCTTATAGACGTTACGTCTTCGCGTTTAGAGATTTTATTCGTCTTGGGCCTTTAGCCTTCTTGTGGATAAAGTTATGTAAATTAGAAATTCATACATCATATACATTGGGAATCTAAACTGTATATACGTAACATAAGCATCATCCACAATCATAGCACATGCTTAGAAGCTAGTGCCTTTTAGGGAATTAAAAATACTCACACACAAACAGATCTCTAAGTCCATGACTTCGTCCACAGTCCATAAATAGCGCATAGTTTAGAAACTGATGCACCTTTAGGGAATTGAAACACGACATATATTACTTATAACAAACACAAGTAAATGCAAGTAATAGAAAGCGACACATAACTCCGACTTGTCTAGGGTGATAACGTCTAGGATGGTCTCGCCCAGTATGATGCTCGTCCAAGCTGATATCTTATTGATAATATCTTCTTGAGTGCTCAACATTCCAGGGGTGCTCTAACTTTCTCTCGTCTAAGGCTTCTAGGTAATATGATCCCTGTCTCTTGCAATTAATAACCCTATAGGGTCTTTCCCAATTAGGTCCCAGTTTCCTATAGGCTAAGTTTTTGGTTGCCAAAGAGACCATTTTTAGGACGAGGTCCCCAATGTTGAAGCGCCTAGGTTTCACCATTGCATCATATTGTCTAGCCGTGAGATTTTTATACGTTGCTGTCCTTTGCTCCACATCCATCCTTACCTTATCTATCAGATCAAGGTTAAGATGAAGTTGCTTTTCGTTATCCTCGTCCCGATACTTCATCACCCTGTGGTTTGCCATATGCACTTCAGCAGGTATCATTGCTTCACTTTCATAGGCTAGTTTGAAAAGAGTTTCCCCTGTGAGGGTCCTCACAATTGTCCTGTAAGCCCACAGAACACCTGGTAGCTTGTCTGACCATACTCCCTTCGCCCCCCTCAAGCCAAGTCTTGATGATTTTCAACTAGGATCGGTTTGTGACTTTTACTTGTCCATTTGCTTACGGGTGGGAGGATGAGAAATAATGATTCTTGATTCCAAATTGCTCGTAGAAGTCTCTGAAAGGTGTGTTATCAAATTGTTATCCATTGTCTGACACTAGTATCCTAGATACCCTAAACCTGCATACAATGTTCTTCTAAACGAAATTTTTGACATTTTGCTGTTTGATCTTTGCAAGAAGTTCGGCTTCCACCCACTTAGTAATGTAATCGATCCCTATTACCAAAAACCTCATCTATCTGATTCCAAGTGGAAAGGGGCCTAAGATATCCAATCCTCATTGTGCAAAGGGCCATGGGGCCATCATCGGGATGAGATACTCCGATGGTTGTCTAAGGACATTGTTAAAGTGTTGACATTGGTCACACACCTTGACATAAGCCTTAGCATCTACTTGAATAGTTGGCCAGTAGTAATCGGCACGAGCGACTTTACGGACTAGTGCTCTTGCTCCTGAGTGGTTTCCGCATGCTCCTTCACGAACTTCCCTCAACACATAGTTTGATTCGTCTGGAACTAAGCACCTTAAGTAAAGCTGAGAGAAGCCTCTTTTGTATAATACCTTATTTATGAGGACATACTTGGCAGCTTTGATCCTCAACTTTCTAACCTCGTTCTTATCCTCCAAAAGCCTTCCATCTTTGAGGTAAACTATTATTGAAGTCATCCAATTTTCTTCTCCTTCAAGTTGTTGTACCTCTGGAAGGTCTATGCTTGGTATATACTGGACTTTGTCATACTCGACCATAGCCCCCTCTGCTGAAGCTGCTTTTGCCAAAGCATCTGCTTCCATGTTTTCCTCCCTTAGGACTTAAACAAAATTGATTTCTTTAAACTTTTTAACAAGCCGCTTCACCTTATTAAGATACCTTTTCATACGGCCTTCCTTAGCTCCACATATTCCATTTACTTTATTTATGATCAACTAAGAATCCCCTTTAATGACTATTGACTCTGCCCATAAGGACTTAGCCAATTCCAACATTTTAAGGAGAGCTTCATATTCAGCTTTATTGTTGGTTATTTGATATTGTAGACAAGATGCATATTTCAACTTGTCCCTTTCAAGGGATTTTAACACAACTCCAATTCCTCATGCATATAATGTGGATGAACCATCCACACAGACGACCCACTTCTGAGCTCCATCGACCTCGTCTAACCCTCCATGGTTGGGTGTGAATTCTACAATGAAATCTGTCAATGCTTGAGCTTTTATCGCGCTTCTTGGTTATTATCTGATATCAAACTCACTAAGTTCTACGGCCCATTGGATTAGTCTTCCCACGGCATCCAAATTGTTCATCGCCTTCTTAAGTGGATGATCTGTCAAGACGTTGATGACATGAGCTTGAAAATAATGTTGTAACTTCCTAGAAGCTGTGACCAAAGCAAAGGCTAACTTTTCCATTATGGAATATCGTCATTCCGCTCCTCTTAACGCTCGACTTGTATAATAAACAGGCTTCTGTATCCTCCCTTCTTCTCTAATTAATGCTGAGCTAACTGCATGTAGAGACACTACTAGATACAAGTATAATTCTTCTACTGGAATAGGCGAGCTTAGTAGAGGAGCTATTGTGAGGTAGGTCTTGAGGTCTTGGAAGGCCTTTTGACATCGTCCATCCATTCAAATGCCTTCTTAAGAACCTTAAAAAATGGTAAATACTTGTTAGTAGTTTTTTAGACGAATCTGTTAAGGGCAGCAGCTCGCCCAGTGAGAGATTGGATTTCTTTGATATTTCCTGGAGGCTCTATATCTAGTATCGCTTGAATCTTATCAGGATTTGCTTTAATTCTCCTATGTGAAACCATGAATCCAAGAAATTTTCCTAACGAAAATCCAAAAGCACACTTGCTCGGATTCAACTTCATGTCATATCGTCTAAGCGTATCGAAGGTCTCTTGAAGGTTGTCCAGATGCTTTTCCTCGTCCAAGCTCTTTACCAACATATCATCCACATAAACTTCCACATTTCGTCCAATCTATGGATGAAACATTTGGTTAACCAGCCTTTGATAAGTTGCCCCCACTTTTTTCAAACCGAAAGGCATCACCTTGTAGCAAAATAAGCCTTGACTAGTAATAAAGGATGTCTTCTCTTGATCCACTTCGTCCATCCTTATTTAATTGTAACCTGAGAAGGCGTCCATAAAACTTAGCAATTTATGACCCGTAGTTGAGTCCACCAACTGGTCAATGCGTGGTAATAGATAGCTATCCTTGGGGCTAGCCTTGTTCAAATCGGTGAAGTCCATGCACATCCTCCATTTGCCATTAGCCTTCTTGACCATCACCGCATTAGCCAACCAGTCTGGGTAATATACTTCCCGAATAAATTTTATCTTGGTCAATTTATGAACTTATTCTTTAATGGCATTATCTCGTTTAGGAGCAAACACTATTTTCTTTTGATGTACGAGCTTAGAGGAAGGATACACGTTTAGATGATGGGTAATGACACTTGGGTCAATACCTGGCATGTCCTCATGGCTCCATGCGAACACATTAATGCTCTTCTTTAAGAACTAGACAAGGTCTTGCTTCATCTTCTTTTCCATGCTTACTCCAATCCTTGTAAACTTTTCAGGGTTATTCTCGTCCAAAGGAATGTCTTCTAGTACTTTGGTGGGTTCTACAACAACTCTTCTCTCTTTAATGCTCATTGTCTGCATGTGTTCGTCCATAGCCAACATGGCTAAATAACACTCTCTTGCTGCTAACTAATCTCCTTGCATTTGTCCTATCCCGTACTTTGTAGGGAATTTGATTGATAGATGGTAGATAGATGTTACTGCCTTCCAATGATGGTTATAAGAAGACGAACAATCCACCACAAGGAAATTCACTTCTTTGGTTATTCGCTGTGGGTATGATCCCACCACTACAGGTAATGTAATAATGCTTACAGGTTGCACTTTCATTCCTCCAAATCCTACTAAAAGCGAACATACTGGACGAACTTGATCTCGTCCGAGCCTCATTTGTTGAAAGACAGGGTAATACAAGATGTCTGCTGAACTTCCATTATCCACCAGCACCCTTCTAGTTGTATAATCTGCAATGAGTAAAGTGATGACGATTGCATTGTCATATGGGTGATGGATTCTTTCAGCATCCTCGTCTGTGAACGTAATGGCTGGCTCATCTGTCCCCCTTGTCCTTGGTGATCGTCCAGAGAGTTGGATGTTTTGTACTACCTTAAGATACGTCTTTCTTGACTTGGAAGACTACCCTATTGAAGTACCTCTTATAATAACCCTTATTCCTCCAAGTGGGGACCGTGATAACTCTTCTACATTTCCTTTCAACTTCTCATCTTTATGATCTCTTCCAATGAAATGCCTCAACTTTTCCTGTTTGATAAGATTCTCTTTCTGCTGTTTTAAATCATAGCACTGGTCCGTGTCATGTCCATGGTCTCTATGGAAGCGACAATATTTGTTCTTGTTGCAATTATTGGGATCTCTCTTCATCTTCTCTGGCCACTTCAAGGATGGGTCCTCCTTAATTTGCATAAGTACTTGATCAAGTTGAGCATTTAAGGGCGTGTAGTGATGACTCCTTCCTGAGGACAAACTTGACTTCTTGTTGTCTCGATCCTTCTTCTTTCCTGTCCAGGCCTTCTTTGGACGAGGGCCCTATTCTAGATGACGCGGGAGATTTGCTTTTATTCGCTCAGCTTTCTTCCTCTTCTTGGCTATGATTGCATCCTCTGCATTCATGAAGTTTTGGGCTGAATGGACGAGTTCAGCCATGGTTTGAGGCTCTTGCTCGTAGAGTTTATGGATAAATAAATCGGAATTAACTCCATTATGGAAAGCTGCCAATAACAACTTGTCGTCCATCTCGTCTACTGTCAGGGCTTCCCTGTTGAAACTAGTAATGAAGGACCGCAAGCTTTCATTTTCCCCTTGTTCTATGGTTAATAGGCTGGATGAGGAGTGCTTATGCCTTTGTCCTCCAATAAAATTGTTGACAAACAACTTACTCAATTTTTTGAAAGAACTTACAGTGTTTGGAGGTATCTTGCTGAACCACACTCGTACTGGCCCCTTAAAGGTGGTAGAAAAGGCCTTACACATAATCTCGTATGGAACCCCTTGAAGATACATCGTAGTCTTGAAGGTTGCGATATGATCACACAGGTCGAGCATTCCATCATATGAGTCCAAGGAAGGCATCTTGAACTTAAAAGGTAAGGGACGACTATTAATGGAAGCCACGAAAGGGGAATCAATTCAATGAACTAAATCATCTACGGATTTGCCCTTCTAATGTTCTCCCTCAACTCGTTCATGGCCTTCCTCATTTGATTTATCTCCCTCTCCAAGTGTAGCACTCTTCGTGAAGCAGTACCCCTTAATTGGTTCTCACGCTCCACATTTTCTCATTCTCTAACTTCTTGACTCTAGGCTTGTCCTTCCACATATCTTTCATGATGCTTTCTCCTTAGAGTAATCTCTTTAGTCAACTCTTGATTCTGACAGGTTAATTTGGCCACGGTGGCTGCCATAGATTGCACTTGTTGTATGGAAGGCAGTTGCATGACAGGTGCTGATTGGCGATCATGGTTGGGATAACTAGAAGCGTTCCCAGTCTCCTGGTGGCCTGGACTAGTGGCCATTGATCTTGTCCGAACCATGCAGCTTTTTGTCAAAGAAGGATAAATTGCAAAACGCAGATTTAATCTTTCCCACAGAAGGCGCCAACTAATGATGCAAAAAAAAAATCACTAGGCTGAATGCTCCGGGCTTTAATGAACTAGTGATTGTTTGGGAGGCTTGAAAAGAAAAAGACACAAGATCAAAGGTGATTAGGATGAATCGGCCAAGAACCTTCCAATTCTTAAGTTAGTTTTTTCTTTGGAACGTTAGAATTCCAACTTTGGGAGTAGTGAAAACTTACTTTCATTTAATGTGGATGACTGCTTATATAGTGTACTTTGGAGTGATTACTTTTCTCGTAACTTCCCCAATATTTGAGGTAGTTAGAAGGTTCAGACTTAACTTCCACAACCGCTATAGGAGTTAGAGTGTTCAATTTTATCTTCTACAACTGTCATTGGAAGTTAAATACTTAATAGGAAGTTATAGGGATGAACTAGGATGTTGCTCATGTTTCAAAATAGTACACGTGGTTCGATTCGCTAGCTTTTGTAGATAAATTCTTCTGGAAATTTCGTTAGTGTTGGGGGTTGTCCAGGCGTTTTCCTAATGGACAACCTTCATGCCCATGGACAACCGTCCTACTAGGGATGACCATTCCTATCTTCCTGACCTGGACAACTCTCATGGACGAATTGGAGTTGATTCAATTTTCAATTCACCATCATTAATAATAACAATAAACACTTTTTTTAGAATAAATAATAATAAACACTTCTATCATGATTTCAGGTGCACTAGTTTAAAGTGATCATATTTTAATCTGATCGTATGTGCTTTCATACATGCGAAATTTGAATTATTTATTTTTGGAAAAACAAGAACTAAACATTATTTAGTAAAGTATTAAATATACCTTAACTTTTTTTTTTAATGATAACGAAACAAAATTTTAAGGCCACGATAATTCTTATTTTCGTAATTCTAAACAGGCCAATGAAAACATATTAATAAGTGTCTGTTGGGCTAACTTATTTTTTGCTAACTTATTTTACTATTCAACTTATTTTTTCTATTATTCATGAGCTCCACTGCACTTTTTGGTACTATTTATGGATTCCACTATACTATTTCAACTAATATTTACCTCTATCTACAGTACTTTTAGCAAAAAAAAGTTAGTTTTAGCAAAATAAGCTAATCCCAAACAGACCCTAAGTTTGAAATGATTTGTCTTAATATGTATTGATCTCGTCACACGTGCTCCGCATGTGAGGCTCTTTTATTATTTATTTTGAGTTTAATGTCAAAATTTTTTAATTTGAATTTGTCTATTATTAGTGAGGTTACATGCAAAGAGATTTTTAAGAAACTAAAATTTAGGATTTTAAAAATGAGTAAATTGCTGATTTAGTGTGTGCTAATTTTTAGGAGAAAATATATCAACCATTTGTAAGATATATTTAAATAGAGAGCGTGTGCTAATTTTTAGCAAAAAAGTTTATTCGATAGTTTTTTTTTTTTGAATTTTGTTAAATTAAAATTTGAACTCTATTTTTTATTTTTTAGTAATAAGGATTATCTAATTAGATTAAAGGTATTTTGACATTTTTTGAAGTGATAACTGACTTTCTGAATTCTCTTAGTATATAGAGATAACTATTGTAATAATTCCCATAAGGATTTAAAGTTATTGTTTTCATTTTTGGTAATAATTTTATTTTTGTATTGATTATACATATGCTTATTGTTCTTGATTTAATTTTAAAAAAAAATATTGACATTGGTTCCTATTTTCACTATTGTCTATTTGTTAGATATGCCAATTCTTGTAGAACATGGAACCTGTTTTCTTTTTAAACAATTTTATTATTATTATTATTATTTTGAGAAATCTCCTTTAACCTACTACATGGTGATTCATAAGACCATCCACATATATAATTTAAACAAGTCAAATGATGGAAATTTAAACAAGTCAAATGATGTAGTTCCAGTGTTAATGATAATTGATCTCGAGTTAGAGATGGTTCAAAATCATGGAGGATGGGACGCACAAAATTGAGCTACGTAGGCCAAGTCACTCTATAAGACAAAATCATGGAAGAAGAAGGTGATTGGTAGTGACAACATAGAGGCTTAGCTTGCTCGAGAAAATAACTTAAGCTTCAGTGTACAGTATTTGTAAGTCAATTACAGCCTACACAAATACAATATTGAATTTTTTGTTAACCATCAAAAGCTTTAGCTTTAAGTTTAGACTTTCAGTTACACTAAGGTTGCGTTTACAGTAAAATATTTAAGTTTCAGAAAATAATTTTTTATTTGAAACAAATGGAACGAATAAAAAACTCTTTCATTTTGATTGCTACATGTGGTGTTTGGTACATACATTTAAAAACTGAAAATTGTTGTTTGAAAATATGTGTGGAAATACGTGAGTGAAAAAGTGTGAAAATATGTATAATATTATTTAAAAACTGAAAATATGTGTTTGAGTGAGTATACTAAATAGGACCAGCCATCTATGAGATCTCCAAAGGTAACACAATCGGTCAAGGACACTCATTATGAAGCAAATGACATTAGTTAAATTCCGTTTCTCCTTCTCTTAGGACCAAAACTTAATAAAAAAAAGTTTCAGCACCTACAAGTTTAAAGTGGGCTACTGGTATATTTTTGTTATGGGCTTGGCTTGAGTTGGGTTAAATTTCAGTATACAGGTTGGGTTGCTGGCTCGTGTATACAGCCCACTCTAAACCCAAATATAATTCTACTAAAGAAAAATACCAGAAACCAAGATCAAAATTTCCTAAGAAAGAAAGAAAAAAAGATCACGAGCACATAGACAATTATAGAAGTCCCCCAAACCTCCTTGAAATCACATAAATAATTAATTTTAGATATGTTGCCAAGCATTTTTTGTTGTTACTTAAATATAACACTAAAATAACATAAATTATGTCTAAAAAATATTTAAATATACCTAAATATAAATATTAATTAATTAATTAATTGATGTAACCCAAATGTGTCGCATCCCAGTTTTTCAAGAAATGTCGTACCCGTGTACCTGTACTCGTATTGTACCCACACTCGTGTCCGTGCAACTTAGTATCCTAGTTGACTATGACTTATGTTTTGGTTTCAACAAATTTTTAAACATATTGAAGTGGGTATCATCTATATTTATACACAAATTTAGCAGACTCTAAACTAGTTCTGAGTGATTGCAGAAGAGGAAAAAGAATATATAAAAGAAAAAAGAACAGCCTCAATGGCCTCATTCATCTTTCATTGCAAGTTCATGCCTCCTTTGCTGCCCAACTTCCACCACTAAAGTCATAAGAGCCTCACACACTTGGGAGGCATCTGCTTCAGATGGGTCATCATTCAATGATGAGTACACCATCCAAGCATGGTCTAATTTACGTTTTGGACGTACTACAACAGATCCAGGGACTTCGGCATCACGACATGTGACAAGCCCATCGCTCTTCTCACCATACCTGATTTGCAGCAGCTGGGCGCATGCAGCCATTACAGCACCAAGGGGAATTACCACTGCAAGTTTTGTAGGTTGATCACTTGCAGATAGGGGAGAAACTGCAGGTAGTTCAGCATGTGCAACATGAGATAATGTGGCTAAAGCAGTAGAAGAAATGCCAGCTTCTGTGTGGAAGGAAACCACAGGGAGTTCTCTTGGCAATTGGTGTTTCATCAAAAATTCCCTCCTCTTCTCATAAGTTAAATCTTCCAAAGCTTGCAAATCACCCTTCACAACAGCAGATAATACGTTAAAATGTTTTTGACTTACTGAGACAAATAGTTCTTCAAAGAGTGACTCACAAATCATACATATGACATATTAACCCAAAATACCATAAATAAATGCCATCATTTCTTACTATACACAACCCATGGCAGAACTGTCTGAAAAGTGAATCAAACTCAAGAGAGATAGAAAAAGAAAGAGAACAAATAAAACATGCAGTACTTAATTAATAGCCCAACAAAATTTATTATCTAGTGTTATGTAGTGCATGTGAAATACAAAAAAAATAATTCTTGCCTTAGTTTACAAGTTCAAATATGAGAAAAAACATTAGCCAAGGAACAATCCCCTACCCCACAAAGAAAGACAAGCAACTACAACAACAAAATCAGACAAATAAAGAAAACATAGAGAAAAAAAACACTAATACACCTTAATCACTTGACAGATCAGAATCTCCATGAGTTTCCGTACATTGACATAATCACCAAGCTGTCCTTCTCGCAAGATATCTGAAGGTATGGGGCTACCACCATATGGACTCTGTGCTAATGCCAATCCAGCAACCTTATCTTTCAAATCAGGCCAATACAATGATAAGGCAGCTGCTGCATCTACTCCGCCTTTGCTATGTCCAAGAAGCAAAACACGTTTCCTAGAACCCCAATAGATTTCCTCAATGTACTCCTTTATCTCTCTGGCATTTTTCTCAACTGAAGCCTGATTAGTAATTACTCAGTATTTAGTAAAGAATTCAAGTAAAATTTAATGTGCAGGCATGTCAGACATAATCAAATACCTCGCTGTGAATCTTGGCAATATGACAGGCCAAACCCATCTTGGAGAATCTCATTTTTGTATTAACAAAATAAAGTGGTCCATGGTTGCTGAATAGACCTGCCAATTGCAAAATTAGCCAAACCTGATCAACAGAAAACTACTACCAAAGTTCCAAAAGCTCTAAAGTGCCAACCAACATATTACGAAACTAAAATCAGAGGATGTCATAACAGAATTCCCCCTAACATTCATATCATACAGGGGTTGAAATCAGGGTTTGAAACGAAACTTCCTGTTCACTATGCATCTATCTGTTGAGCCATTTGAGGTTCTTAAATTTTTAAGACTTGAACCAATTTAAACTTTCCCCCATAACTTACAAGGGCCTCAAAAAAATCAGAATCCTCCAACCCCTATTAAAATCAGCATGTGTGCTTATTAGGTCCACAAAATTTATACTAAATTTGAAACAAGAAACCTTAATTATCATTATGTCTGTTGTAATAAATTGTATTTTATAAGTTGACCCAGTTTATCTAATTTGATGTATTTTTGTTCCAGAATTTTATCAAATAGATCATAAGATTGAGCTACTCTAACTGCATTATGTAACTTTCAGTAGTTTCGGAATTTCACTATTGATTCCGTTGAAAACATTAGTAGGTGCCAATTGAGCTACAAGGCTCTCAGCTTTCATCTAATCCTTACAATTATTAAGGATACTATTGCCATTTTTAAGATAACAATTGCAAATGGTACCTGGAACCAGTAAGTACACCATTGAGTTTGGCAACTTATGAAGACCATGCCTGACACAGGTAGAAACAACTGATTTAAAAACAGTGAAAACATGCAAGGCAAATGTAGGCATATGAGAATTGAAAGAAGAATACTCTACCGGATATTGTCAAGAATTTCCGTGAACCTTTCAGTTCCATCTTCAACTGGTGGCATTCCTGAAGCACATTGTAGCCATCCTATATCATCTGCAGACCCACGAACAGTTCGACGAGCCCGGTCAATAAGGCTGAAAGAAAGCATCACCATTATTGATTAACCAACATCAAACAGACTTACTAAGGTTTCTGATCCATGTGCAAGGTAATATCACTGGGAATGAATAAGAGATAATACAAGGAGCTAAATAATCTTCCGCTATCTACTTGATATCACAAGCAGAGAGAAGAGGGGGGGGGGGGGG
The DNA here is from genome assembly GCA_032727855.1 of Quercus ilex subsp. ballota. Classification (NCBI taxonomy): domain Eukaryota; kingdom Viridiplantae; phylum Streptophyta; class Magnoliopsida; order Fagales; family Fagaceae; genus Quercus; species Quercus ilex. The sequence goes on from CM064911.1 coordinate 34,329,863, forward strand.
CGGAGGGGGATGACTATTCAACTTAAGACGAACTTCTTTTACAGTCCTTTTGTTTCAATTGTACATTTTCAGCATTTTCAGGTGTTTGTTTTGTTGTAAAACCTTGGTCAAAGCTGAAAATACACCGAAGAAAACTTGTAAAATACTTTACCAAGTTCTTTTCGTAAAACATTTTCCTCAACTATCATCGCTCACCCACATTTGTTTGTCTCACACAAATCGGCGCCCCCCCCGAAAAAAAAAACCCTCTTCTCTCTCTCACCACCTCTCCCTTATCTCTTTCCTCGTGTTGCCAATGACAGATCTGCACACCACTGACGCTATCAACCATAGATCTATATGCCTCCTTTGTCCCTTATTTCTTTCCTCACGCTGCTTCAACCTCCCTTCTCTCTTTCCTCGCATCAACTCCGATCTGGTTTGTGCTGCCTAGATGCTTAAGTGAATCTGGGTTCATGCTGCCTTGACACTGACGCTGATCTGGTTCCTGATTTGAGTTTTTCGTGCTTCCTGATCTGGGTTCGCGATGAATATCTCTCTCTCTCTCTCTCTCTCTCTTTTTGGCTTCCTGATCTGGGTTTTGGGATGGTCAGTGGCATGGATTTGGTCGGGTTTGTGTCGATATGGTGGGTTGTGAGATCACAATTATTTCTTTTTCATTTCACAATGAAACAAGCACCGGAAATGATTTTCGAAGCATTTTAGGAACACCCCCCAAACACTAAAAAAGAAATTGTTTTCAGTTGAAACAATTTTACATTTGAAAACATTTTATAATGAAACAAACAGAGCATTATTTCAAAATGATTTCCCAACTACCCATGAAGTCAACCTTCACTCAAAAGAAGGTCATCAGGATTCAGCATAAAAAACAAATGCCAGAGATTGATCCAGAACCAATTAAGTAGACTGTTACCAATTAATGAAGTAAAAAAAACGTGTTCAAGAGTATGAAACTTTTTTAGGATGAAGAATTACTTCTTTTAAGTTCACGATACATTAAAACAGGTCTATTCAATATTTACAATCACATTATAAATTGATACCTTTTAAACATGGAAATTCCAATTCCTCCAGTAGGATTAGATTCTTCATGTGCGCTAGCATCTTCGGATGCCACTCTAGTAGATGTCCTTGTTATTTCACCATTTATGGGAGCAGCAGTTGCAGTATTAGATGATTCAGCATGCGTTGTTGGATGGCTTCCACTTGAAGACGGGAGATCACAAACAGAAGCCACATATCCACCAGTTTGTCCACAAGAAAACGTTTCTAACTCCTGTGCATGTACAATGGGATTCCTAGAATCTCTAGAGGGTTCTACTGCAAAAATAACAAAAGTATGCAATTGAATAAATCCAAAATTCAATGCTTAGAAATTAGAATAACTAAGTAAAACAACTAGGTATCACATCATTGCAACAGCTGATAGCTAAAATGGAAAAATTACTATCAGACAACTACAGGGCATGAGCAGAGCAACAAATACGATGCACTTTAAATACTGAACACAGATGAGGTAAAGACATTGTTCAAAGGATTGGTTCCATTAAATTTTTTATTTTATTGAACCTTAAATTCATATTCAAATCCAAAATTATCCATCGCAGAAATATTCAAGGAAGATGCCTCTGAAAAAATAAGACTTGGATTGCCTCTATTGACAAAAATTTCCTTTAGAGGTTCATAAAATAGAAATGCATAAGCTTTTACACACACACATTTATCCTAGAAATAGAAAATTGCAGCGACAAGAGAGGAACAAGAGCTTCCAATCCCGAAAACAACATGACAAACTGAGTGAAGATGACAAGATAATCAAAGGAGGAAGGAAGCTTACCAGAATTATCAGAGAAACAACCAGTAAATATAGAAGTTGTTTGTGCTATATAAGATGCAGCTTCATTTAGTGTTGGTACAGAGGTAAATAACTGAGGAATGAGCCCATTACTTGTCATCCCATCATTTGATGCCTGAAAAAATGGAAATTGTTATACAAATGTTTATCAATTGTAAACATACCTAATCATCATTGAATAAAGGGAGATATTTATATCAATGTATGAGCATGATAGAAAGAAACATATTACTACAATGGAATACTTTCTTTATGTTTACCAAAACATACGAAACAACAACAGGAGCAACTGTCAGAGCCATACATCTCTAGAATGGCCATATCTTCTTAAAGAGGTGCAACTAACATCAACTCCCAAGATTAGAGCAGATTTTCCAACACCAAAGATAGCCAACCTTCAGGAGGGATCCAAAATGGAATAGACAATAAAGGCTTTAAGTAAAACCCCACAGGTTCCGCATTTAAGCAAAAATTTGTTGAACTATAGGTTCAAACTGGGTTTATAGTAAACCAAGCTTGCAAAATCACTCACACCCTCATCGATTTTTCTACAAACTAATAATATTCTTTATATCATATTTTTAAACAAATTCTCAGACAAAACCAGTTGAGTGAAAGATCGACGACTTCCCAACACATATAGTAGCCTCAAAAGTCACCCCCTCTAATCACAACACGATTTCCCTACTACTACCAGCCTGAGCTGCATCTCATTCTCTATTCTTCAGCAAATACTAGCTACATTTTTAAACATCGAAATCATGCATTAAACAATCGATATAGGTTTCACTACATTCAAATATCAAACTTCATGCACCATTCAAGAAAGCACAACAAATTGGCGAAATAACAAAGTTATCCTTGACGACTTATCCCACGAAACAAAATGACATTCAACAAATCAACAACAACAAAACATCAGTCCAAAAATTTGGGAGCCAGCTATGAATCCACAACATACTAATCAAGATCTTCCACATGTATTCTTCTCTTCAATTCTATCTCATTCTCTATTTTTCAGCAAAAATTAGCTACATTTTTAAACATCGAAAATTAAGCATTAAACAATCCGTATGGGTTTTACTACATTCAAATATCGAACTTTGTGCACCATTAAGGAAAGCACAACAAAACTAACAAAGTTAACCTCGCCGACTTATCCCACAAACGAAATGATGTTCAACAAGTAAACAACAACAAAACATCAGTCCCAAAATTTGGGATTTGGCTATGAATCCTCAACAGACTAATCGAGATCTTCCACATGTCAAAATATAAGCTACATTTTTTTAACACCTTCATCCATGAAGATTGGAAAAGAAGAAACTATGCATTAAACAATCCAAATACGTTTTACTACATTCAAACATCAAACTTCGTGCACTGTTCAGGAAAGCACAACAAAATTGACAAACTAACAAAACCTCGACTTATCCCATGAACAAAATGACATTCAACAAGTCAACAACAAAACCGCTATGAATTCTCAACAGACTAATCAGGATCTTCCACATGTCAACTATTCCTAATTAAACCAAAGCGGCATTTTTTTTTAATATATATATATATATATATATATAGCAAGGAATTTAAATTCCAATTATTTCTCAAAACAAAATTTCAATTCCAACGCAGCCAAACACATCCCAAGTTTATATATTCAGGAAAAAAAAATCACTTCTAAAATCAAAAAAATAAAATAAAATAAAATTCATGAACGAAAATTAAAGACGGTGGTATATACTCACACCGAACGGTGAGTTTGGCTCACCACGTTGACCATTGCTAGCTTCCTCCATTGAAGCCGATTTTCTCTTTTTCTATCAAATCGCATAGCAAAAACAATATATTTACATTTAAAAAAATATATAAATATAGAAATTTGAAGAATATATATAATTATATATATATAGAAAGTTGTGTTATTAGTTAATAGTTATTACCTGAGGTAGAGTTATCCACTTTCGCATCAGAGAGAAAAAAAGAAAAGAAAAAAAGAGACAATTTCTAGAAACAGCTTGGTCCAATTGAATAAAATTTAGTTATTTTAAGGGGCGTTTTTCAGTTTTTGGATTTGAGAGAGAGAATCGTTTCTTTTCTTTCATGAAGAGCTTCTTAACGGATGCAATGTCAAAACCCAAACGTTGATGTTCGTCTCTTGGGCCTGAAGCCCAGTTTTGGTTAAATAGTTAATAACGGTTGATATTGTTTCGTGGGCCGACAGTTGAGTTCATGATTTTTTGTTTTTTATTTGTTGAAAAGATTGGGTTCATGATTAACTTTTCTCAACAATATACTATAGAGTTTCATCAGGAAAAAAAAAAAAAAAAAATACATGGTTTTAAAAATTGGAATTGGGTCGGGTTTTACTAAACTGGTTTAGAATTTGGTTCTCGGTTGATCGGATGGTTCAGTCCAATTTTTAAAACAATGGTATAGATTTAATAAGTTTTATAATTTTTTTTTCCATAATATGTTGATGTTACTTTTATTATACAATAATCACAATATGTTATCTTAACATTTGTGAAAAATATTGTGAAATTATTGTGTTTTTAAACTTATTAAACTTTTATTGAGGTACAAAGGAAATGACAACGACTTTCAACGTTTACTAAAATGCTAATTTTTTTAAAAAAAATTTAAGCTTTGTAAGAAATATAAGAATTACAACGATACTATGTAGCAAAATAATTGTTTTCTAGCATTTGTTGTTCAGGAAGCACTTGAGATTGTTGCTGCACTCGAAGAACCAGAATGTAGCACACTGTCCCATAAGCTCACTTATGTTGAATATATAATTCTATCAATTACCTCTTCTAGGAGAAAATATAGATATCCGCGGAAATCTTGCATCTTCACATACTTTTTGATTTTCAATAATTCAACTAAACAATGTGTATGGGTGACAAAAACATAGAGATGAGAGGAAAATGGCTTGCTATATTCAGTCAGAATACTCGGTCAAGCTTAAACCCATATGCAGAGGAATGGAAACCAACAATGTCGGTAGGGCCGCTTCAACACATTTTGTGGCTTAATACGACAATTTAAAGTAGGAAATTTTATAAAAAATTATTAGTTTCTTCTAATATCCCAATGGTAGTACTCGTTGAACTCTAAAAGCCATCAAGTTTGATGGTATATTATACTTATCAAAAAAAAAAGTTTGATGGTGTATTATAACACACCAACTCCAAACTCGTCCATTGAGGTTGTCCAAGGCAAACAAGGCAAACGAAGCAAATGTAGATGGATTGCATTATAATATGCTCGTCCACGATGAGGTTGTCTGTCCAAAGAAATACTTGGACAACTTTCCTGCATTCTAAATGTCTCTCCCCATGCAAGCTTAGGATTAGCTTCTCACTTAGCCCGGAACGCAAAGGTCAAGGTTCATTACCATAGCCAGTTTCCAATGACAGTTATGGAAAACAAGCCCAAATAATGTAACTCCCATAGCAATTATGGAAGTTACCTCCAAGTCTTTCGAATTCCTCAATGATAGGAGAAGTTACTAAACAAGTAACTGTCCCAAAGTGTGTGCTATATAAGCATTCAGACACTTCAACAAAAATTGGAATCCAAGAAATACTAACTTTACCATCGGAGGCTTCTTGGCATGTCTTCCTCGTTCGCCTCTAATTTTGTGTTTGCCTTTTCAAGACTTTCAAGTGCTCTCTGATAATTGACACCCGAGATATTCAGCCTACTGATTTCATTGTGTTCATCAAAGTTGATATTTGTTTTTCTTAACAACTTTAGCTTAATTGAATTGGTTTCATCGTATTATTACCACTATGATCATGCTAAAATAATGAAATATAATTATGTTATTGGCATGTTAAATGCCTTTCATTCAAAATATGGTCATATTTCTATGATTTTTTTTTATATGTATAGAGTATTTTAAATAAAAATTAATTTTTTAAATACTTGTAAATTTTTAACAGTGTCGTTTCTAGTGAATACCTCAATTCAATTTTAAATATATTGTTTCAAATCTAGCTCAAATTCAGGGTCCACAAAAATAGGCCTAGTCTATACATTTTGGGGCTATGAAAATGTAAAATATATTATTACTTAATATTATAAGTGATACATGAACTATTTTCATATATTTATAAACGTATTTTAAAACTTGTAATTCTAAAAATATCGAAATAATCATTATTAGAATAAATATCGTATTTAGATGGTTACTATCTCTTTTGGCAATGTTTGACTTTAGTTATTAAACAATAGATTTCAATAATGAATTTGTCTCGAAAACTATTAGTTTTAATTTTAATTTTGATAGAAAGAGAAATAAAGTGTAAAATTTTTGGAAGATTAAAATTTTTACACTTTTAAACTACCGCAAACATAGTGAAACATATTAATAAAATGTTGAACATTTGGAAAGAGTATAATATTTTTAATAATTTTTATTTATTAAATTTTTGGGCCTTATTTAAAATTTTTACATCGTAAGACAAATAAAAAAAAAATTCTATTGGCCAATAGAAGATGTCTTCCCCCCCCCCCCCCCCCCCCCAAGTGAGAGGCATTACTTTATTATTATTATTTTTGTGCAATACTATAAGGCAAATAGATATAATATATTTTATTTAAGAGGGACCTTCTTTCATTTGGAGGCCTTAAACCATTGCCTAATGGTTGAGCCGCCCTTGAACGCTGATGGATGAAAGGTCCCTATTACTCAAAATCAGAAAGAACTAGTTTAGAGAAAAACTCTTCAAACTTCTCATATATCTCTTTTTTGGTTGTGAATTTTGAAAATCGAACTGTTAAAATTCTCATATATCCCTATTTCATGTTCTTTATGCTCTTAGTATGTATATCAAATTTCATTCAAATCAGATGTTATTTACTATTTGATTAATAAACTTATTTTTTACACACAATTTTGGATCACGAAAACTTGAAATTTTAATTTTTTTTTAATAACATAGCAATTGATTTTTGATCTTCTTGAAAATTTTGCAAGTATAAAGGATATGGGAAAAAAAAAATGTAATCCAACTATTAGATTTTTAAAATTCATACTCAATATAAAGATATATAAGGAGTTTGTAGGATTTCTCTCTAAATTAGTTTGGAGAGACTTTATTCCACTTTCCCCAAGAAGGAAATCATCTTCTTTCAGAGGTACTGCTTGGTTCACTTTACACAAATATATTTAATTTTATGTATCAATTATTAAAATTGCTACTTTGAACTCTCTTTTATTTTTAATTCTTTTAATTAGCAATTAATTTTTTTATTTATAGAAAATTGAGGTTTTAATTAAAAATATTGTTTCTTGATGCTGAGAAAATGTCACATCAATTGCTGGCATGTATTTGATAATGTAGGTATGTACTTTACGTTTCATCACCTCTTAGGCTAAATTGTTCTTTATGAGAAGAGACAGTATCACAGTAATGGTCTTTAAATAATATCATTAACAAAAAACAATTGTTCTTATGATTGGAGATTGTGTTTCTTGTTATTAGTACATATGGATACTTCATCAAATGAGGTCTATGTCCAAGAGCAACCAGCCCACATAGTAAAAATTGTGTTCAAAACAGGGTTAATGTCGTCAATCCCTGGTGAAATGAACAAGGGCATGTTCATTGTGCAGGCAAGGCTTTCTGGTGCCAGAAATATTATTGATAGAATTTTCAGTCTCCATCATGTGTTTTTTTTTTTTTGGGACTAGGTATGTTTTGTTAATTAGAACATGGTTGTAAAAACTAGACCGGAGGCAAAACCAGATTTGCCTCAGGTTCCTGATTTAACCCGATTTAGACTAGTTATTGGGGTTTTTTCCAGACTGAACTGGTGGTTGGTTCTTGATTCAACCAGTCGGTCTAGTTTTAAAACCATGAGTTAGAATTGAATTGGATTTGGATTGTAATCTTGTTTTTGTTGGTATTGTGCTTTAGTTTGTATTTGGGGATTATAATCTTGATATGAGTTTAGACTGTAATTCTTTTTTTGTTGGTATTGTCTATTGTGCTTTAGTTTTTATTTGGGGATTGTAATCTTGATATGATTTGATTATAAATTTGGTTATAAATTTGCTCTTATTTATGATGATGTAGTTCTAATTCTCAATTTAATATTAATAATAGTAATTAAAAAAAAATTTTGTCCAACCCAATCAAACTCGGTCCACATGGGTTGGATTGGACCCTTGTGATGGGTTGGGTTAGATTTTTTTTAACCCACCATGGTGAGTTGGTTTGAAAAAAACTCACTAACCCAACCCGTGCATAGCCCTACCTATAATTCTATGTGAACATGACCGTAGTCCAATTGGAACACATGTCCAAAACACAAGGATCAATGTAGACGTGTCTGCATTTAACCATTAGAACTGGATGCATTTGCTGTATCTTGAGGACACAACATATACGTGACAATGCTTGAATAATTGTGTCATTTACACATAGGAAACCATCAAAATAAACTCTATGAATCAACTTCTTTTCTTCTTCTTCTTTTTTATCTTATTTTATTTTTTTAATATGAACATAAAAAAGGTCTTGTGTCACCAATCCTGCCCACTTAAACCCGAATTCAATATGGTGTGAGGCACCCTTGAGTACATTAGGGTTATCCACGTCACATCATAGCATTTTTTCTCGAAAGCGTGTGACTTGAACCAGCACACTCTTGCAAGCATCACGTGGTGCCGGTTTGTGACTCCTACCAACAAACCACACGCCCAGTGCTCTATGACTCAACTTCAATAGTTAAGAAATGGGGAGATTTTAATTTAACTAAGTTACTGTCATCATCTGATAAAATTCAATTTTGCACTTATTCACAAAGTTGTATTTTTTTTTTGTTGATAATCCACAAAGTTGTATTATTATTTTTTGGTTGTACCCTGTAGTATATGTAACACACGATGCGCTGTTATCAACCATGTAATTTGATCATAAGCTTGTAAGTTTTTGTTGAGCAAATTAAAAACCTTTTGCAAATGTTGTTCCCCACCTAAAGAATGAATAATCATGAAATCGTGTAGACCAAGAAATTATAGGCGAAACAAAACATCAAATTGCGGTACAGATGTTATAATTATGTAATTGGTCATACAGACACTTCCATAATTTCAAGACATACATCGAAGTTAGATAGTTTAATATTCTTAATTCCCAATTCTTCATATATTACTAATTTCAAATGCAACATAACATTCCTCCGAAGAAGATAATTCATAAGTAGTTAACGATTAAACCAAGAAATTGTCTCCAAGATGTGATTACAGGCTACGGATGAGTATGCCTTCGAAAGTAATGCCTGGTCCAAATGCTAAGGCAAGCCCCCATTCTTCCCCTTGTGTCTTCAACTCCTCTCTCATATACTCCATAACGTAGAATATGGTGTTGCTACTAACATTCCCATAATCCATCAATGCCCTTCTACTACACTCTAGCTTCTCACTTCTTAATTTCAGTGTGTTCTCAAGCCTATTAAGAATTGCTGGTCCACCAGGATGAACAGCCCAAAACAAGTCATTGAACTCTTTTATGTCACCCTTTGCCATGAGCTTCTTGCAAAACTTCTCAATGTTATCCTCTATTTTTTGAGGTAGGTCTCTTCCAAGCTTAAAGTTTATACCCTCTTCAGAGAGCCTACCATCAATCACATCATGTGTATCTGGCAAGAATTGTTGGACAGCATAGTTTAGCTCCATGAAAGGAGACTCTTGACCTGTTAAAGGGTCAGTTCCAATAATCACAGCTGCAGCTCCATCACCAAAAAGTGCAGCCCCTACAAGGTCATAAGGGCGGTCCTTGTTAGGTGGGCGAAAACCCAGGATAGTAGTCTCAGAAGTGGTTAATAAAACCCTGCTTCCTGGATTGTTTTCAGCTATGTCCTTGGCAACTCTAAGGCCAGTGACACCACCATAACAACCTAGAAAATATAGCATGACGCGGCTAACATCAGTCCTTAGGCCAAGCTGAGTAGCAAGGTAAAGATCACCTCCCGGTAAGCGTATTTCACTTGAAGAAACATAGACTATGTGAGTGATGTCTTGTGCTGGCCTTCCCCATTCCTTGATGCAAGCAAGGCTGGCTTCCATGGCCATTTCCACCACTGCCGGGTTTGCGATTTCAAGCCTTTGCTTGATTGTTGGTGTGCCCTCAGTAGCCAGTTCAGGGTATTTGTCTAGGATCTCTTTGGACATCACCGTGTATCTTGTCTTCACAGTGGTAGTTTTGCCTAGCAAAAGAGAGATGCATAGTGAGTCCAGGGAATCAATGTGTAGAAAGACTTCCCATGGCTGCTGATACAACAAAGGTTATATTTCCCAAAAGAGAATTGACCAAAATATATATATATATATATATATATATATATATATTGTGAAGATGTATTCATTAAAAACATTAGATTCTATGTAAAGATGATAAAATTTAGGTTAAATGGCATATTTGGTCATCAACCTTTTATCTTTGTTTCAAGATCATCCTTATACTTTGATGTGTTCCAAAAAGGCTTTTATTGCCATCCAACAGTTGAAAAATGCTAAGGTTACAAATACAATTCATGAAACCAAAGTCATGTTGATAATGTGGAGCCTATGGCAAGGCATGAGACATTTCGTTTGTTACATAAGTGATAATAAAGTGGGAGGCAAGTGCCTTTCACTAAAAGTGACAGGTCACAGATTCGAGTTTGAGAATCAGTCTCTCCAATAAATTGGGGGTAAGACTGCCTATCATAATCTCTCTCAGATCTTACAAAAGTGAGAGTTTTGTATACTTGGTACGACATAGGTGGTGATAAAGACCATTTTGAAATAATTTTTAAAAAAGAGGAACAAAAGTGAAGCATTTTAGAGTATAAAGACAAGTTTGAAACAAAGGTCAAAAGTTGAGTACCAAATATATAATTTAATTAAAACTTAACAAGGACAATTTAGAAAGCAATAAATTGAATTTGGTCTAAAAAGGTTCCAAGCGCAAATCGAAGTAATAATATTTGCTTACACAGGCGCTCCAATTTCTCCTTAATGGACGAGTCTACACATTTTGTGTCACGAATGTAGCCCTCAACCAAGCAATCTTGAGGAACGAGTTGGCTAGGAAAGGCCTTGCCTAATGCAAGGACTGTTGCCTTTCCTGGTGTGGGAATACGTCTACTTTGTGCAGAATGGTGGTTTGGGGTGCCATTGCCATTAGTTCTTGACATCTTTTTAGTAGTTGTGGCAAGAAGATAGAATTTGAGTTTGATATGAACTTAGGGAGACTTGTCAATCATATATAATGGGGAGATTGGGCTTGTTCTTGGAGAGAAGTTGGTACCAAGAGAGAATAGCATGAAGAGAGAGGAAATGATTACTTTATTGGGTTTGGTTATCTTTTGGATTCCTGGGTTGGAAGTGTGAAGATTTATTAAGGTGACGATCTTTTTCTTTCTTGGTTTAAGTACTTGTCCTAATTCTAACTTACCATTCCTTTGTGCTGCTTCGTATGAAAGACAAAAGAAAAGAGTTGGATAGTCCATTTAACATAGGAACGAGAGAGAACCTTTTCTTATTCTTTTCTCTTCAACCAGAAAACTCAAAAATAAAATAAAAACGCACAAACCCATGGCACCAAAAAAAAAAAATAGAAAATGCAAAAAACGAATTTGCCATTTTCATCCAGTTCTTCTGGCTTTTGAAATCCTCCAAACAATTATTTGTGACAGTTTCAATTGACCCATAACCCGGGGAAAAAAAAAAGGTCACCAAGTAGTGAATACAGTAACCTAGTTGATGACTATGAAAATAAACACCTATTTTTCTCAAGTTGTCACATATTTGCAACCAAATACCTGCTTTGCAATCACATTAACAAGTCATTATAGCGCCAATTTGTCAAGAATAACAATTTCCCTATAGCCCTAACCAGGGAAGACACGCATTGTCAATCTTCAATGTCTAGGTTGTGCTCAAGTTTATGGAGAACGAGTGTTGCTGATGAAATTTCCTCATCACAACAATGAACCACTCAAAGAAGCATGGTAGCACAACAAACTAGCAACTGGAATTATTTAAATAAAAAAAAAAATTTAAGTGCCATCTGCCTAGACATATTTGTTTCGCCTTAGCTTGATTTAACTGCCAACACCTAGAGACATAATTGGTCCACTTTTCCCTTATTTTTTAAATCTAAAATTCCATTAGGGGGCTGGAAAGTGGAAACAAAGTAGCAAAGAAAGGATTATATGTAATGTTTTTCTTGAGATTATGTATCACAAAGTGCACATTTTTCACAAGCAAAACAGGAAAACATATAACAGAACAGCCCCTACATTAGAAGGTAGAGTGCAACTGGTAAGCGGATAAAAAATCTTATTGTCATATACTGGTAAGAGTAAACGGTATTATTCCCTTAATCTGCCACAACCACAATGAACACAATGCAATTCACATCCCTAAACAGATAAAAATCTTATTGTCATATACTGGTAGAGGAAACAGTATTATTCCCTTAATCTTCCATAACTGTGACGAACACAATGCAATTCACATCCCGAAACGTAACACAAGTCACAAGATGTTCTTGGATTGATACCTGCAGTCTGCAGACATGAGTGGCAGAAATTAGATCAAGTTATGTGTGTTTGTGAGTGAGCATGGGTGCTTGGGTGCATGTAAGAGAGAGACTAGACAATTTATTTAAAAAAATTAGATCAAGTTATTTAAAAAAATTTATTGCATACAGGAAAAATTCTATGCCTCATATGACTAGACATCCATAGAAGAGACCAACGGATATACTCCAAGTGAGGCCCCAATTCATGTTACATGGACTAGAGCTTTTAATTAAATCGTTTAGGAAGCAACACGTGGTTACAAATGTATGAACTAGTTTGTTTATAAATTAAAAAAAAAATGATAGGGAAATACAGATATCTCCTCCAGATCAATACCCTTTACACATACATAAGGGCAGCTCTTAGAGGAGTAGCCCTTACGCAACCAGGTAGAAGTTCCTTTTTTGCTCATAATATTCCGGTCTTTTCCTTTATAGTGGAGTCACTTATTTTCCTTGGCTAACTAGTATTTGAATATGGTTTAGTTAGCTTTCCCTTGCCTAGATTGAGCTAATGTTACTCCCTTTTCTCTCATGTTGATTGGAGTTATGTAGTTCAATCTATAAAGGAAGGACAATTGATCGCACTTGGCGCAGAACAACCATTAGCTGGCTCTTTACTCCCTCAAGTGCTTCCAATTGTTTGATTATTTTTTTCGCCAATGATAGAAGGAACAACAGAGGAAAAGGTTGCCCCAGCCAACGAAATTGACTGAGATACATTCTTTCTTGGGGGACCATGCCCTCAGGAGAAACGAGAGACGATTACCTCTCAATAGAATTCCTATTCAGGGGATATTGACCCATAGTAGAGGGGAGATATCCATATGTTTTCACAAAATCAATTAAAATTATAAATCTTAGTTTTACCATCATAATTTAAAGGGCTTTCCCATACATGAAGAGCAAAAGGAAAAAGCTAGGAGAATGGATTGAAAAGTATGCAGTGTGGCCATAACTTTAACACAATATATACTTATAAATGTGAGAATCCCACTCAAGAATTGAAAACAAGCATAGATATGAGTCATTCACTAAAACAGTGAAAGATAGAGTCTACTTCCATATTTAGTATGTTTCAGCAAGATGGCAAATGAACCAAATAAAGTTATCTATAATAAAGTGCAGCCAAAAAAAAAAAAGAACAAATTTTATGGTGATCCCAGGAACTCATTACCAGAATTTTTGAGATGCTGAAAATAACTCCTTTGAGAAGCAGTGTTTCAAAATGCGAATAGGAATAGGGATGTGGGGAATTTTGTGCCTTCAATTTACAGTGATATAACAGCCAAAGTCATTCGCTTATGAAAATCATATCCAGACTTTATTCAGCATTTCCCTCTGCACAGCAACAAATGGGCTGCAATTTTAGAAAAGAATAAAAATTCAAGCATGTACTATGCATAGTTTCAATGATAAAACAAAGCAAATTACCAAATCACTTCAATTCCTTGGAAAAGATTATCCAAAAGTAGACGTGCTCAAACATTGAGCTTGGGCTCTCTCCACAGTCTTTCACCATCAACAATAAGCTAATCAAGGAGTCCTGATGTTTGAAGTTGACATTCCATGCAAGGCTTCCCGCCCTATTCTGGTACTCTTCTAGGTTTCCAACCTCTGAAATAGACTAAATATTTTTAAATAATCCTTCAGAGCAGCAACTTTTATGCTTTTGATGCTGTATGAATGCATTTTCAAGCCAGCAAATTTATAATAACTTTAACCAACACTAATCTTATAGGACAACTGAAAAAAAGAGTATTAAACATAAAACACATGCACACTCAGGACTTACAGTTGTTGAGGTATTGACTTCTCAGAGCTAGACTTTGGACTTGGAGCAGGTCTGTCCAAATGCCCCTGTTCTGGAATCCTCTTAGATACAAACCCAGCTTCCCGTGATCTTCCCCCAGCATAGAGGGCAGTTTTCAAATCATATAGGCAGGTCAAATTTTGATTTACTCCTTTCTCCACCATTTCATAGTACAAACCAAATGCTTCTGAGAGTTTATTCATTTTACAAAGGCCCAAAATTACTGTATTGCACATATCTGTGTCAATACTTTGATCCTTATCCATGGCAAATAGCAACATTTCATGTGCATCTAACAGTTTTCGATTCTGGCAAAGGAAACCAACCAATTCTTCCATTTTAACTGAGTATCCATTCTCATAAATCAAGCCAACAATCTGAAATGCTTTATCTTTCAGCCCACTACCAAAAAGTAACCTTATACATTTTGTTGAGAGATTTATATTTTGTCTAATTTTTTTCTCTAACATCAACATTATAGAACTGGCAGATTCATGTGCACAGCCCATCTCTAGAAGTTTTGCAAATATGGAATGGAATGTTTCTGTTTTTGGGACATGAGAGCTTTTTAGCATCTTCTCTAGTGTCTGCTGGGCAAGAAGAGGCTTTCCCTTCTGCATGAAACCATCAATCAAGGATTCATAGATCTCAACATCGGGCACAAAATCTCTTCTTAACATCCAGACTAAGAGTTCATATCCAGCTTCATATGTACCTTCCCTACAATGTCCCATGATTAAGGTTTTGTATGATGGAGGGTCTTGTGTTCCCCTTTTCATTAGCTGCCGAAACACTCTCTCAGCCTTTTTAGTTTTACCATTTCCACACAGATATTCAAACATAGGGTTATATGCAGCCACAAGAGGCTTACAACCAACAGCACTAAACAGGATTTCCTTCTCCGATAGCTCATCAAACAACTCCTCTGCCCTACCATAATCCCCAATCTGACACAAGCTACGTATTATAACACTATATGTAGCTGAATCTGGTTGCACCTGCAACTCAGACATCTTATCAAACATTTTCAATGCTTCATCCAAATTTCCGGCACTGCAATGAGCATGAATTAATGTATTGAATGTACATGTATCGGGAGTAAATCCTCCAACTCCCTTCATTCCCTCCAAAATCTCTTTTATCTTATCCAGCTTCCCTGCCTCACAAAGCCCCTTAATTAGAGTATTATAAGTAACTACATTAGGTTTAAGCCCTTGACTACTCATCTCTTCAAGAACAACCAAGGCCTCATCGATCTCTTGTTTCATACAGTACCCTCTAATCAAAGTCGTATAAGTAACAACATTAGGATTCAAATCCACACTTCTCTTACTCATACCCTTCACCACATTATGCGCGATACTAATCTTCCCTACCCTACACAGCCCATCAACAAGCGTATTATACGTAACAACATCCGGTTCACATTTAAAACGTGACATTTCTTTAAAAAAATGAAACCCTTCATCAACCATCGTGTTCATACAAAAACCTCTAATCAAAATATTAAACGTATAAGTATCCGGCGTAACACCATATGTACTAAGCATTTCATCATACACACTCTTGGCCATATTAGTCCGACCCCGTTTAAGCAAAATTGACAAAAGACTATTGAATGAAACAACCGAAGGCGAAATCCCTAACGACTTCATTGTTGAAAACAGCTTTATAGACTCTTGGAACAACCCGGCTCGACCATAGTTCCTAATTAAGCTATTGAAGAACCTGTCCTCGAGCTTAACCGCCCCATTAGAGCGTTTATCAATGGAAAACAGGAAATTTCTTGCTACATTGAGATTTCTATGGCGACCCAAGATTTCTAACATCATGAAGTATGATTGGGCAGTGTGAGAGAAACCCATTTGTTGTACCCACTTGAAGAATTGAAAGGCTTTGGATGGGGTTGTGATGAGCCGGAGAACTTGGAGCACAATGGTTTTGGATAGCGAGTCAGAGAGTGAGGTTTCAAGGTCATTTGACCAAGGGTTGGAGTTGATGAGCCTAGCCATGGCTTTAGCCTTTTTCTTTTTGGGTTTGAGTTTGTCACTCTGGTGGTTTGGTTCTTTGTTGTTGTTGTTGTTATCATTGTTCTCGTTGTGGGTATTGGTGTTTTGAGAGGAATACCACCTGGGTTTGGAAAATTAGTTAAGAAAAAGAAACAGATAGAAGTGTAAAATGGTGTGTGTTGGTTAGTGAGAAAATGAAGAAAGAGAAGAGAAAGTTACCTGGAAGTTGAATGAGGCTGAGAGTTAGAGTTGAAGAATTGCTTTCTTAAGAGTGTCAATGATCGACTTTGAGAATTGAGAATGGCGGCCATGACTTGAAAGTGCCGGAATTTTGCTTCATTACCTGGAAGTTGAGCGAGGCTGAGCTTTGGTATAGGATGGTCCGCTGGAGTAGGGAAAGTGGCAGCGACTAGCTAGATTTATTTATTTATTTATTTTAATGAATATGATCATGTGGGTTGTGAATTGTCAATTGTGATTGAGAGCTGGTTGAATTAAATTGAACACGTCATTAAATTATTGAACGAGAGGACCATAAGCATTGTGGACTCGGGTGATTAAAATTCATTTATCTTGTAAGAATACTAAATAATTTCTTTTCAGCTTTTAATAACTAAAATTTGCTTCTCAAAATAAATAAAATAAAAAGCTAAAGTCCAAATTACATCACTAATTTTGGATTAAATGTAAATTGTTTCTAATATATATTTATATAATTTAGGGTAAATTGCAAATTGCACTTTAAAGAAATTTGAGAATGTTTAGATTTTATACCCTAACGTTTTAGAACTTAGATTTTAGTTCTAAATTTTAGGAGTGTTTGGATTTTACTCCATATTGAACTTGACCTAGCCATAATGTATGAGAGTTATTGGTGATATCTAGCTATTAACTCGGTGACCTGAGTATGTGGATTCGCGATTTAAGGTGAGTCTGGTGGCAGCGGACCGAGTTCAATTGTGGCCAGATAAATTTCCTTCTGATACTCTCATATTAGGAAGGGTATGTTACAATCTAATCTCTAAGTGGAGGTTGATACAATTTCCTAATAAGTTCATGTTTCCAATTTTGTTTGGAGGAATTTATTTGATCAGCTAATTTGATTTGCAATATTTCTCCCTCAATGGTTGAAGGATGATTTGGGAATATCTTTATCCCTTTATCCCATCCCTCCCCTCTTATTCCCACTCACATCTCTCTCATCTTATTTCTTTTCCGCTTTTCTTCTCCTCTGCCATGGTTGACACTCACTCCCTTCCCCCACTAGAAAATATAACCATCTCCATCACTTCATCTTTGCTATACAAGTCTATGCTATTTTTAATCTTTTGCTCGTATGCATTTTCTATAGATGCCGAACTCATCAATATGTTACCTTCATTAGTTTTACAATTTAAACCTTCGTAAAAAACTTCATTCCACTTCTCAATTATCCAATCCGGAATGCCCTAAAAACTTTTGGTATGTGCATGTTATCCTTACCTTCAATCTTATACAAAGAATAAACTTTAGCCTAGATCTACAGAGTGTATATTTTTTTTGGCTACTTCTCCTTTATTATCCAAAACTCATCTTTATCTGGATCTTTCCACAAATAAAATTAACATCTCCTACTTCACTCCATTGGATATGATGAGAAAACCTCTTATTTGAGATTAAAAAATGCATTTTTTTTTTGGAAAGCAAACCCAATTTCATTCAAATAGAAATAGCGAGAGAATCCAAATTCAAAGCCTCTAAGGCGGGGGTGGTGAATCTTCTAGCCAAACAATATCCTCACTAAGATGCCTAGCATAACGAGCTAAAGAGTGTGCTACACCATTTGCACTACGTTTGATGCTATGAATATCCACATGTTGCAAATAGCCAGCCATACATCGAATGTCATCTTAGAGATTTCCCGGGCGAGACAAATCTACCCTATCTAATCTAATGGATTTCATTACATTTATATTGTCGCCTTCCACAATCAGTTCTGAAAAACTAGCCTCCACTGCAAATTCTAGAGCTTTTCTACACGCTGATACCTTTGCCTCCTTACTGTCCACTACTGCATGACTCTTCGACGATAGAGCTGCAATGACTTGCCCCCTATTGTTTCGAATTATCACTCCTATACCTGAAGCTGTCATGTCCGCAAACACCGCTACGTCAAAGTTGAGTTTATACATAGTTCCCTTGGGTGGTTGCCATACCTGTGAGTGATCATTAGTCTCCGGCATACCGCTGGTTATGTTTGTGCACCTTTATACTCAGCTAAGAAGCTACTGGCTCTCGCATTAAGTCTACTAGGCTCTTGCATATTTCCTCCATGCAAATTTAGATTACGTTGGTTCCAAATTAACCAACATTGCACCAAAAAAAAGCTCAAGATCCTCCTCGGTAAGCTTGTGCATCAGATTTGTAATTAGTTGTAACACATCACCTTGATTAGTTAGGCCCTTCTGCAGAATTCAGTTTAGGCATCTAGCCCACACATCTTGAGCTGCTCCACACTCCCACAAAGCAAGTATTGCTGTTTTTGGGAACTGATGGCAGATTGTGCAAGCATCATCTTCAATTATCCGTCGTCGTCGCAACTTCTCATAGGTAGGCAGAATATTGTGACATGCTCGCCAAGCAAACACTTTTATTTTGTTTGGATCGTGAAGCTTCCAAATCCTCTCCCATACCTTGCTACTAAACAGCGGTATAGACCCCTCCCTCACCTAGCTAGTCTCTTTCAACAGACCTTGCCGTATGATAGCCTGATTTAACTAAGTATCTCCCATTTTTATTATGCAACCAAATCAGCACATTTGGTACACACCATTTTTATTATGTAGCCAAACCAGCACATCTGGTACACACCTTCTGCTAGCTAGTTTCTTTCAGCAGACCTTGCCGTATGATAGCCTGATTTAACTGAGTATCTCCCATTTTTATTATGTAGCCAAACCAGCACATCTGGTATGCACCTTCTGCTTAGAGGAATTCGATAAATTGTTAAAAAAATGCATCTTAAAGATACTCTATATTAAAAAAGGCATCTTAAGGATGCTTTATTGCCCAAGTTTGGTAATGCAGAGTTGTTAGATGATTTACTATCCAAGTTTGGTATTGTTGAAACTGTTGGTCACTTGGATGATAAAGTGTCAAGTTTTTGCGCAATTTGCAGTGCATTCATTATTAGTTTCCTCCAATATTTCAGTAAAATTTTTGGTAAAAGATTGTAATAAAGTAATTTTTTGACAAAATAGAAGACAATAAGTGCTATATTGTTTTAATCATATACTATACATGTGTTTATAAATTTGAAAATTGCATGATATAGTGATTGATATATGTATAGGCATATTTCACACCTACCAAGGAATGCAAATATTATTTTGGTTAAATAAAAAATGAAAATATCTTTCAATTATTTTTTTACATTATTGACTGTGTCATTAATTTTTTTTTCTTTTGTTAGACTTTGTTTCAACAGTTGGAAAAACAACTAAATTTGAGCAAAAAGTGAATTCACAAATAGTTACTTTTTTATGGCTTTTGGTTAATTGTTGTCAAAGCAACTAAATAATCTCATATTCTAAATCTATCATTATTTTTACAAATAAAAATAGTTTCTCATATAAAATTTATAAAAATAATCATATAAATTCCTTCAATATAAATCATTAATGCACAACTATCGATAATTAATATATGCATTTATTCCATTGGCTAATTCAAAGGTTAATAGTTTGATATAATTAAATACAAATTTTGTTGAGGTGGAAGCCTTAATAATAATAAAAAATCTTAATGAATGCATCATATGGAAAAACCTCATGCTCTTCCATATGAAATTTACTTTTATATATACTAGAGTTGGAAGGTTTTATAAGTATTAGCTTGTAACTCTATGCATATGTAAGGATACACT
Organism: Quercus ilex subsp. ballota; assembly: GCA_032727855.1. NCBI lineage: Eukaryota > Viridiplantae > Streptophyta > Magnoliopsida > Fagales > Fagaceae > Quercus > Quercus ilex. Next base: position 34,350,036 of record CM064911.1, read on the forward strand.
TAAAGATATACAATAAGATGCATAATAAAATTCCTATATATATAATTTAAATATTATTGATAGTCATTTTTATATTTTGTTAACTCTTTAAAAAATTTTGTAAGGATATTATTAGGTATAAAATGTAAATTGTCCATTTAAAAAAAAAAAATTATTGTGAAGCACTTTTTTTTTTACGATTAGTTTATTCTAAACTCTTGGATATTTGTACTTAGGGTGCATTTGTTTCGGTGGTAAAGGAAATCAGGAAAACGTTTTACACCCTTGAGGGTGTTTATGTGCGCTTGAAAATTTGGTCAAACTGAAAATGAATTTCAGTTGACCGTAAAATACTGAGCCTCACGCATGAAAACCAATTACACTTTCATTTTATCTTCAAATGATTTCCGGCTCAGACACCCGAAGAGAGAGAGAGAGAGAGAGAGAGAGAGAGAGAGAGAGAGAAAGAGCAAGAAGACCTAGAGAAAGAGCACATCCTCGCTGGACTCACATCCTGAGCCACCCCTGAGCCAATTGGACCGCCATGAGCAACCCACCCTTGAGCCGATTTGTCCACCGTTTGAGCCGATTTGTCCACCGTTTGAGCAACCCACTCCTAGATCGGACCACCCAGTGAGTGACCCACTTCTAGATCGACGACCCACACTCCACCGGTCTCGTCGATCACAGCACCGCGCCGATCGCACTGCGCCGATCAAGCAAAGATCGAACCCAGTCACCTCACATGCCTTTGCCTTCGCCTTCAAACCCATACGCCTTCACCTTAAGCAAAGATCGCAGCACTGCGCTGACCCACACGCCTTCGCCTTCGAACCCAGTCGCCTCTCTCTCTTCTTTCTTCCCTCAATTTGACCAGATTTGATAATTTTTTTTCTTTGGTTTTGTTTCTTTTGTGTTTGTGGACTGAGAAATGATATTATATATTTGTTTGGAAGCTGGAAAAATGTGAGCAACAAGTAGAAAATGTGTTTTCTATAGTATTTTTAAGAATACAACCAAACACCAGAAAATATTTTTCAAAGCATTTTTTGAAATGCAACCAAACACTTGAAAATATTTTCATTTCTCGAAAATATTTTCACTTGAAAATATTTTACACTCAGAAAATATTTTACATTGAAACAAACGTAACCTTAATTACTCACTTAGATGAATATTTATTATGTAGTCCTACATTTTATTCTAAAATTAAAAAATAAAACTCTTTAAGAATAAATAATTTAGGACACCTGGCGCAAAATTGGAACTCTAATTTGGAATTTTAATTTAAGTTTCTCTCATTTTCACCTATTATATATATATATATATATATACATATATATTTGTTATTCTGCTTGGAATGAAATTAGAGTTAAACATGAAGAAGCACCATGGTGGAAATTACACTGGCATAATTCTTCCATTCCCGAGCATGCATTCATTTTTGGTTAGCTATTTTAAATAGACTATCAACTCGGGAAAGGCTCTTGAAATGTGTTTTTTTATTGTCCTTTTACTAGAAGGATCTGGTCTCAGTTGCTGGCATGGTGTGACATTCATCAGATTGGTTCCTCTTAGTCAGAATTTCTCTAATGGGACCTTAGAAGCTTGAAGAATGGCATGGTGTGACATTCATCAGATTGGTTCCTCTTGGTCAGAATGTGTCTAATGGGACCTTAGAAACTTGAAGATTGGAGGATTTAGAGCAATTGTGTTTAAGCAAATGTGGGTTGCTGCAGTACTATATCACATACTAGAGTATGTAGCAGCAGCAATATGCTATCAGAGGAAGCTGTAGTTAGAAAAATCAAGAATTTGTAAAGCAACTGTAAAGCAATGCCAAATATTTGGCAAAATTTGCCAAAATAGTATGTTTTAAGAAAAATTTTAGGAAAGCAGCACACAAAAAAAGTTATTTAGTTAGTTAGACTGTTTTTAGAAGTCGAGTTTGGCAAACTCGACTTTGGACTGGAAGTCGAGTTTGACAAACTCGACTTCCAAGCAGGACCAAGCAGGATGCGTCAATATTGCTTGGAAGTCGAGTTTGACAAACTCGACTTCCAGCCCAAAGTCGAGTGTACCAAACTCGACTTCCAAAAACAGTCTAACTAACTAAAAAACTTCAAACATATGCTATTCACCCAATTTTTTTCTAAAAAAGTACTATTAAGCAAATTTTGAAATTTTGCCCCAAATATCCTATGTAACAAGGTTCTGTGTATTATTTGGAATATCTCTTCCACCGTATTTGCCTATGTTTAGAGCAATAATTTTTTGTGGGACATGTCTTGTTAGATGAGAAACCTAACCCTGAATATTGCATACAAGAGTTGTAAATTTTATGACTTGTTAATTTATAGTGTCATAGACTCTTTTCTTTGTTTTTTGTTTTTTGCTCCAGTTGAGATCTTGTAATTTGTAAACTACTTAATTAATATAATTGCTTTTTTAAATACATAAATAAATAAAACTGACAGAGTTTTAAGGCCTCGCTTGAAAATCAGACCAACGACCACCCTTTCATAGTTTTATTTACAAGAAAATTTTGAACATCATCCCAGATGTTAGATTGTATACCTTTTCCCTGCTATTTTTCCAAATCCTCTATTCCATCCCAATAAAAGGCCAAGCGAAAAAGGGAAGTCAATTTAAATATTGCAAAACATGAAAGGAGAGAGATGCACATATCCTTTTCTATGCTATTAAGCTAGCATTTTTGTCATTTGGAGATTGATTAAAACTCAAGCCATGCCTCAAGTTGACCGCCGATAATAATACCTGCAAAAATTATAAGGAATTAACTTTCCACGCATGTAGAGAGAGAGAGAGAGAGAGAGAGAGAGAGAGAGAGAGAAGAACATACACAAAAATTTTAATGCCATATATGGAAGCATATTTCCGAAGAAGACGTTCCACTGTGTACCAATCCGAGCGATCTGATCCATCCTGATACCCAATACGTGGCATGTGTATTGAAGCTTTTGGAAAAATCAGATAAATATAACATAAGACGATTTCACATATGAAGAATAAGCAAAATTTCACATTCTAAATTACCAGCCTGAGAATTCTGGTAAATGAGGTGTTTATAACAAATAGAAGAGAATTTTATGACCATGATGACAAGCAATCAAATAATCACCACAGTTAACTAGATACAAAAATTCATGCCTCAAAGCACGCAAACTACAAAGCAAAACTTGGTTACATTTACAAGGAAGCACACAATCCACTCAGAATTTCAAAATAACCAATAGAATAGAAGAGCAAGCCAAGAACATCAAGTTCTGTAATGAACAAGCCAATTGCGTCTTGACACCTTACCAGAGTTTTGAGCTGCTGAGAATGATGCTTTTGATAAGCAATGTTCCAGGTCAGGAAGAGAGATCTTGCTGCGAGGGATTTTACGCCTAATACTGTAAGACTGTACAACAGCCAAAGCCACCCATTGAGGACTACCACCTTCCATATTCTGTTCATCACTGCCCTCTGCATAGCAACCAATTGGTTGAGAGGTGAAGAATTATACGAAAGAAAGAAACCTTACAACCAACCAAAAAAGAAACTTGAATGCCAAAGTTTGGAATTTACAGTCTATATGAAAGGGAATCAATGAAGGCTACAATGGACTGCATCTCACTATGGCCCAAAAGATGAGACAATTCAAATAAAGTTCTTAAGAAAGATGATTTTAGCTAAGTAAACGAGTTTCTCACATCCTCAAAAGTACGTAAGATTTTTACCTTCCACAAAAGGTATATAGAGGTAATAAGTTTGATACAACCGAAGAATATTTATCCAATCAATTCCTCCATCCAAAAAGTAGTTCTATAACACTCTTGGGTAATACCCATTGTGTCTCAAACATTGTAAAGGTAAACATCCACAATTCATAAGCAATGTCACAATATAATAACAGATGATCTACAGTGTCACCACTGTTTCTGCACATGCAATATCAATTTAACAGACTTATCACTCTCTTGATAAGATTCTCACCACTTAGGAACTTTCCTCACGTTGTTTGGAGCCCTTGTGCTCCAGATACATTTCCAATGAAACGTCGCCCCCCTTGTTTAATGCTTCATAGTAAGAGCTAACATTGAATTGCCCATCACTAGTCAATCTCCACTTCTGTCTGGCAGAACCCTCACTACATGGGAAATTTGAGTATAACATATCAAACAAAGTGTCAACCGACTCCAGTTCCCAGTCATTAACATCTCGAATAAACCTAATATTCTAATAGCGTGCCCTCCTATCAATCAGCATTTCCAAACAAGAACTAATTGTAGCATTGTTATGAACTGCAATGGTGTGCAATTCTGGATATACAAGTCTTCCAAAGGTTGATGTCCACACCATGCATCATGCCAAATCCACACCCTGTTCCCATCTATTACCACATACTGAACATGCCTCATGAATCTATCCTAGCCCACCATAATAGTTCAAAGGCTACAACCATGGATCTTTCTTACAGGTATCTGCATAAATTAACCCAATCTAACGGATGCTGTGTGGTGTCCATAATCATTTGATTTATAATTAGATGGATTATCTACAATGAGGTAACACATTCTTACATTGGGAAATCATATAAATAGTACCTACTTGTGATAATCTTCTTCATTTAGTCATTGAGTAGGAACTGGAAACAGGATATCTAAGGATTTAATTTTTCAATTAGTAAGTTACACACACAACCAGTGAGTCTTGAACATTGTTTGCATGGGTTGAACATTGTATCCTGTCATCAGTACCTGAACAACTTCTAAAGTGTGCTTGTGTGTCTTTAAACAATCTGAAGCATATTTGGTTATTAAACAATCTAAAATAAGGAAGAGAGGACACAGAAGCTGACCATTAATTCTAATAAGATGCAGATCACCAACATGCAGGTCCCCAAATTCAGAAGCTTGTTGATATGCATCAGGGATACTTGAAGAAAGTTTGGCCAGTGCATCAAACATTCCCCCACTGCCCCAATTTCCAGAGTCATCAACACAACTGCAAAATCAACATAAAAATCAACACTACAAGTAAAAATGGATGACCTTCCAATGAGATGGAACCATTACAAAACATAAAGAGTTGAGATATTAGTGTCATGTAACAGGAGATGAAATAGATCGTTTTATATAAACTTTTACAAATTCAGAATTGAAGGCCTTTCCAGAACAATGAACTTACCTGAAGATAACCGTGGGCTCAGATGGACAAATTTTTGATGGTTGTGTACAATCTCCATAAACAAAATGAACAGAACCTGAATCTGACATCATATCACTATCCTCAGGAGGAATAGGTTCTTTTACAGACAATGAGCAGTATCCAAGGGCTTCCCACTTAGACAACTTCTTCTCTTCTGCCTTCTTCCTCACAGCCTCATGATTTAGATGCTTTTCCTCAGGGGCTTGCCTTCGAGTTCCTGACTCCATAATTGGGTTACTGCCCGTTTGTGATGCCTCCTTCAATTTTTCAACCCAGGAGAGATATGAAGCATCATCAAGACCAGGATCTAAACCGACAGAGGTAGAACTTTCTCCAATAGCAATATCAGATCCACTTGACAAATCTAATGGGTTAACCTCAAATTTCCTATCATCCTTTTCCACAGTTTGTTCATAGCGCTTTGCAAGTACCTTCTCAACCATAGCATTCAGGTCAGATATCTGCGTCTCACCCAATTTCTCAGTAGAGATCCCAGTAGGATCAAACCTGTGTAACCCAAATATGATAGAACGCAAATCACCAGTTTCAACTCCTGCAGTTTCTTTACCTTCCCAGTTCATAACATCATCCCCAACAACATTGTGGCTAAGCTGCAACTTCCTCTCTGCTCTCCTCATAATAACCTATACTGACACACATGAAACCAACAGTCTATATTATGGTTTTCAACAACACAGGCTGATAGTGATTGGTAAAATCTCACCTCATCCACAGTATGTCGGGTAACTAGGTTTATGGACAAAACATGATTCATTTGACCAATTCGGTGTGCCCGCTGCAGAGCCTGCTTGTCCACTTGAGGATTCCAATCTTGCTCATAGAATATAACCTAACAATGTGGATTGAAAACAAGTTGTGAAAAATCCATAAATAATATCACAAGGAGACAAAGATGTGCTCTGAAGCAACTTCAAGGAAGAACAAGATCTAGGTAGGCTTCTGCATTACACAGAAATAAGGTTTCTTAACCATGATACACTTTCAACCACAGGTGATATCATTAGTGAAACCACTATCGAAGTCATTAACATCAAGAGAAGTAAAAACCTGCCTTAGAGCCTTTTGAACATGAGGATTACTATTACCTCCATTTTTGGGTAATATAACATCCAAAATATGTAATTAGAGTTATTAAAATCATTTTCACTATACAAATTTCAGAAAGCAAAACAACTTGCTGAAATAAATGGAAAAAAATTAAAAATATTTTACTACATTGTTGATTAGACAAACAACTGAAATCTGAAAACCTCAAAAAGGAAGAGATAAAGACTTATAATTACCTCAGGTATTTTCATTTAGCCTTGTCAAGTAAATTTTTTGTGAAGGACAACACAAATAGAAACAGAATGAAAATGTTACAACACCTTGCCAAATTAATTTCTTGAACATTGTTAAACAGATTTATGGTAATAATACTATACAGTATTTCTTTCTTGTATTCTGAAGCAGTTACTACCTAGCTCATTAGTGCAAATCCATTTCCCACCTTACATCTTACATGATACCTAGATTGGCAACCATTGTCACCTCTAAGCTTAACTATGAGTTATCAGAGATCTACTCATGATTGTTTCCACAAGAACTATTCAAATCATCAAAGCCTCCAAGCTTGTGTCTGTTATTGACATCTGTAGTCTGTAACATCCCCAGAAAACTATTTTCAGCCACCAATGCAAGTCCGCTGGCAAATTATCTTTAGATGCGATGATTGATTAATCACCAGATTCTGATATCTGAAACTTCTCCCCAACAAGTAAATAACAATTTCAAATTTTGACTGCCTAGCTACATCCACCCTCAAAATTGATCAAAGAAGAAATTCATCATATCATGACTTCCTCATCATATGGAATAGGTAAGGGAGCGTGGGGATTTCCAAGACTATAAGAACCATACCAGAATCTGTCAATATCTTTATCATAGTAGTGCACTGACCAGCTTTGAATTCATGCAATCAGGAAGTTTAGAAGTTATAGCATAGAACACATAGAATGCATCAATGCATATCTCATTTTTCAGCCCTTAACCTCATTAATTACAGGGATGGGTTTCCACACAGTTTCAAGAGTTAACTTTCTCCAGACTGTACATTTCTCATGCCATGTCATAATCAATGGTGTATATTAATATATCTCAAGAATTAAATTTAAAACAAGTAAAACTACGCTTTGGGTAAAAAGACCTAAGAAGTATTTGTATTTGGACAGATAAGAACCATTTCCTTCAAACCACACAAACATATTAACATGTTCATATACCACTCGAATGAACACAAAACAAGTCCAAAGTTCCTGCTTCAACTCAATTAAAAATGATGAGGGCATGGTTGGTTGAGTTTGATAAAGCTCACAGTATCAGCAGCAACTAGATTCAAGCCAACTCCTCCAGCTCTTGTAGAGATCATAAAAACAAAAGCACCATTTTGGTCAGATTCAGAATTCAAGCTCCCTTTGATTGATTGCCCACTGAAGCTTCGTATTGCAGAGAAGCGCTCCTCAGCCCGAACTGATCCATCAAGACGCTCATAGGAATATTTTCGTAACTCAAGAAAATCCTACATTGAAAATGGAGACACTTCTTAAAACAAGCTACACACTATCTAATTTAGCTGAAGAGATTATAGAAGTTTTCTTTGTAAAAGGACAAGAAACCTGTAAAAAGAAACCTGTAAAATGTCAAGTGTATGTGTCATCTGAGCAAAGAGAAGGACACGGTGTCCAGAATCATGTAGCTTCTGGAGTAGTTGGTCCAATATCATAAGTTTGCCACTGGCCTGATCAAGAAGCCATAATTGAATACAGGTTTCATTCAAAGGAAACATCATGAGTGAGGAAAAGACAGATTTAATATATATCAACCCAGATATAAAGCACAGAGTTTATCCATTTTGGGCTAAAATAGCACAAGCAAGCAACCTTATTATCCCTCTTTCTTTTTCTCTCTCGCCTTTTGTTTTCCCCTTCACTATTAAGACCAAATACTTTGGTTCCCACCCCACATCAATTACACCACGATTATATCAAATCAACATAAGAAAGCAGGGCTACCTGAACTAGGTGTTCACCCTCCTCAAATGGTTCAGGCTCAATACCAGGAAAAAGGTAAGGATGGCTACTTGCTTTTCTTAGCTGTATTACCTGAACACAAATGGCAGATCAATGGTCAAATGCTTTATAACATTAGAGTGACACATGGACACACACACAGAGACAAACACACATAAACACATCCAATACAACCATACAGGTGATAATAATATAAAATAAAATAAAATAAAATAAAAACCATGAGTTGAGTTGTAAAAGAAGAATGGAGAAGAGATTTTGAGAAAAGGTTTAGTGATGGTTGATCAGTCCTTCTCCTTAGCGCGCACACACATGTATATACATATTAGGGTTTATGGATCCCCCTTGCTAATGTAAAATAACATGTTAATATTAAAAATAATAAAAAGTAATCCAACCTACATGAATTGCAATCGAAGTAAGCAATTAAGTATCAACAAATCATTTAAATTTGTAAAGCAAGAAATAAAAAATTACATGATTAAGGGCCTTAGATTACTAAGATAGCAGTACAGACTTCTACTAAAAGTTCACATTCTATACCTCAACATTCCTAATTAAATATGTTTTAAACTAGAAATGGTTTTCAAAGCACATTTTGTAAAGAACGATTTTATGATTTTTGAGGCAGTCAATTGTTGAGGAAAATTTTAAGTCATTGTACTGCCTTGCTAGTCCATATATTTATGTTTCCCTCTATTTTGCACCAAATTTGGAGTTAGTTTTCACCTCTCAAGCTATGGAAATCATATTGATAAAGGCAGCTAGCTTCTTAATCCAGTCCAGAATGAGTCATAGCAATCCAGTTAAGTACCAGGCTGTAATTTAATATTAATTAAGAAGGTTCAAAAATCATCATATCATTCTTGTCATTTGGCAAGAATATTATGTAGCTTAGGGGTGGAACCATGGAAGGCCAACAGGGACCCACCAATTTCCACTTACCCCTTCTTTAAGTGGCATGCTTCAGCCAATGGACCCAATCCATGAGGCTGTCAGTGAGTGAACTTTTGCATAGCTTTTTTCCTTTCTTGACTTACAAGGAGCATAAGTAGCCAAACACATGATTAGTTTTAGGTGAGCACAAGCTCCATATATAAGGATGATTAATGGCAGAGTGATTAATGTGATCCATGAACCTCACATAATCCTCAGATCAGAAACATCAGATATCAATTCCCAAGCCCAATATACTGAGAATCATCTATGAAGTGATTCCATCAATCCACACATTATACTTCAACAAATTTAAGAAAAAGCATAAAACATTGGCAGCCCTAGTGTCAGAAGGTTCATCAATATACTATCCTTGATACAAACTTCTTCCACACTTGGAAAATGAGTTTATGTCATCTGAATAAAGTGTTATCAACCTAGAAGCTACCTGACAATAACAACAAAACCCGAGTCCCAAAACTTTGGGATTAGCTATGCATTCTCAACAGATTAATCAAGGCTGACCATATGTATTCTTCTCTGCCGTTCTATTCTATCCAAAATCTGACAACTCCTTAATTAACTCAACCTAGAAGCTAGGTGAAATAAAATAATTCTTCCAATGTGGATTAGTAAAAGTTAAGGAACAAAGGAATTTATTGTACTGCAACATATAACTGGAATGAAAATGAAGAAAGGTGCTAGAGGTGAAAAGTTGATAAACTAACGCACAATATTCTGTAAGGATTGATGATTTGATGTTCCTGAAGATAAAGCAAGTAGTTTAGGAAGCTCCTTTCTCAATATTGACAAGTACACCTTCTTTTGCAGGCTGAGCAGCGGTGCCATCCTGTCAATATAAGGCATCTTAGAATCATATGATGTAAACAAGCACACACAACTTTTGGTTGAAGTAGTTAGTGACATAAAACAGAAAGCATACACTGTTATCTCTGTCAGATCGGGCAGCACTAGATTTCCACATTCAATGAGCTTTGCCTTTGTTCGACGAAGCATGAAGGCTCCCAATATACATTTTAAACTTTGGAATTGCTCCTTTACTTTGGCTGTATCATGACCTAATCATAATCAACAAATTTAACGTTTATAAATGAAATCATGTTACATTTTCCCCAAACCTCTTTCTCATTAATAAATCACAAAAGCCATGAAGAAAGGAAGCTATCACCACCAAAAAAAAAGAAGAAGCCAGGTTAAGTGATTAGATTGTGACAGTTCCAAACTAAAAGCTGTTATCGCATTAAAGGAAGCAAGCCCACACTACTAGCAATGCATATATTCTGAATGTATCTACATGTGTGTTTGTGTGCATGAGTTGGAGCTCTAAAACTTATGGAAGCAAGAGTATTCAAGAAAAGAAGCATCAATAACAATCATGATTATCAAAACAAAGTCCTGTTCTTTACACAAACTTCTCATGATTGAGAAATTTTGTACATAAAAATGGAAAGAAAAGATAATTGTAATATTTTAATTGCTTTTTTCAACTTCAAAAAACAAACTTGTAAAACTGGGTAATTGAAGAAATGAGCAAACCTACGTACAGGTTTACACACACTCAATGTTTGAAATTCTAAACCAGGAGTATTATGATATTCAGCAGCTCAGCTGACATTATAATTCTGAAAAGTTGTGACCCCAATTATACTTCATTAAAACTTTATAGATTGATAAATCTTAAATTGACCCCAAACTGTTTATATCAATGAAATCATTTCTCAACATATTCATAAATTTTTTATTATAATTGCACCACATGCCACTGGCTCAGCCAAATAACCATTCAATTGATGACCTGGCTTCTTTTATAATTTGGGTAAATTTGGAATTAAAATATACTATAATTAGTTATAGCAGAAGTAGACACCTAAATTATATAAACATAAATTCATAGATTTGGAAGAGCTAAATCACTGCACAACTTACTAATGGCTGGTAAGAGGATAACCTGATGAAGGATCTCCAGCTTCCTTGAATGTGAAAAGGAATTGGTCTAGTGTCCCAAACACGGAAGGCATACAAAAATGCATCAAAGCCCAAAGTTCAGTGAGATTGTTTTGAATAGGTGTTCCAGTCATCAACAACCGTCTTGGCATAAGAAAGCGGTCTTTGAGGAGATTGTAAAGAACCTGTTAAGGTTTAAGCATTTAGGTCTGCAATAAGAAAAGGGCAAAAAAAGAAAATAAATAATCACTTTAACTAAAATGAGTTTTTAATCTACTTAAAATTGGCATTAAGTATCAAGTAATATGGTTGCATATTTCAAATCTTTCAAATATTTATTTGAAGAAAACTTTCAGTATGTCATTTTTCCGTGTTTGCCGTCCAAAAATTTATTGTTTTCAGTAGAAATAGTAAATAAAGAGTGCTAAGTTCTCCTTTCAATTTCTGAAGGAAACTTAATAAAAATGTTCACAATTTGAATAATGATGTAATTCACAATTAATTTTTTTTTTTTTTTTTGATAAGTTAAATAAAAAAAGACTAATATTCCAAGTTATCTTAAGCAATAAACATACACTGGAAGGGTTTTTAAGTCTTTGAGCTTCATCAATTACTGCATACTGCCACGATATTTGAGACAGAAAATCTTGATCCATCAATGCAATGTCATACGTTGTCAACAGAATGTCAAAAGGTAACAACGAGCCCTGTCAATGGATCCAGCTTGGAAAACCATCAAGACATAGATTGTACAGGAAAACCTATTTTTCAAACTAGTGCCCAACCCAAGGAAAATTCTAGAAGGTTATGAATTAATATCATATAATACCAAAGTAACCAAAAAATTAAAAATGATTACATCCATAGCCCAACTCCAATTAGTAAACCCACATAAACTTACATTACAGGATGAGGACTGTTCTTTCACATGTTCATGCATTGTCCGACGTAGACTGCGGCGGTGTTCTTTATCACCTACATATCGAAGAACTTCTAAGTTTGGAGCAAATTTAACTACCTCCGAAACCCAACCATCTGTCACACTCAGAGGACATAGCACCACTGCAAATAATAGAAATAAAAATAAGAAACTACAAAAAAAGTATGAATCCAATCCAAGACCAGAAACAAATACTTCATGATGTTCAGAATCATACAAAAATGTCCTCAACTTACAAAATGGCCCAGGAGACTTTTTGTGAACCTTCAAATAGCTCAAGAAAGAGATAGCTTGCAAAGTCTTGCCTAGTCCCATCTGTCAAGGACTTTATTAGATACAAAGCACACTGAACAAGATTATACATTGATTTCTACACTTTACAGGCGTTATTTATTTATTTATTTATTTTGATAAGTACTTTACAGGCGTTATTAATTTCCTGCTTTTCACTTCTGCTTGGGTTGGTAAGGTTGAAGAAGATTAAAAAAAAATAAGCACACCACAGTTAGGTTTTCCCATATAAGCAGCTAAACTGCAATTTTCTGACAGTAACCTACCACGTAAAATCTGTCATCATAAATAAGCAACTACAATCAACACTGAAAAGTCACACATGAACCTGTAACAGGAATTTAATACTCGAGACTCAGTTGTCATTCTTTCAAAACATCTCACATTTTTGTGGCCCTCCCCAAGTTACTGATGAAAAAACACAGATGTCTAAGGTGCTCTAAAGGAAACAGATTTGGCCCTCTAAATTTATGGTACATTTTACATCTTATTTTTCATAAATTTTAAGCACTAACATAAACTAACTATAGTATGTTACTTTTAACTGCTATGGATGTCTGTTTTCATGAAGTATTTTGTGCTCTCAGGTTTATCAAGAATTAGTTCATTGTAGAAATAGACTACAAAGAGGGGTCCCTTGGGAAAAGTATTTCACATGTAACTTGAAAAGAATTCATCAGTTTACAAGAAGTCCCAAAGTTCAGGAAAGTTCAAAAGCTCTCACTCTTTGGTAAAGAAATTTGTCTTCAAGAATCTCTAACATGGTAAGCATGCAAAGAATAAGTCTAGTGGCATAAAATATTTCACAATTGCTGAGATGGCGTATTGTGATTGGTGCACACTTAAAGTGGTGTAACTGGTGAGTCCATGTGAAAAAAATGTTGCACCAATCACAACTCACCACCTTAGCAAGTTGTGAAAAAATTTGTGTCCATATCATTGTTCGTGTGCAAATTGTAGTATGGCAAATTCAATTACTTCAAGAAATATCATGGAAGAGGAAAAATCAAGGTCTAAGTCCCTTCTAATAGGGTAATAGAAATATCATTTCCTAAAAAAATAGATACTAAAGTACAACAACAGCAGCAACAAAAATAAACCAAGCCTTAGTCTAAAAATTGCGAAGTAAAGAACATTAAATATCGGGCACTTTAATGTGCATACACTCTATTCAAATATTCTATTCATTTGGTTTGCTGAAACTTTTAAGTTAAGGGGTACTCCAATATTACATTTAGGTCTTACTTAAAACCTCCTCACAAAGTTATCTCCCTGAACAAGTGGTATTAGAGCTAATTGTGGCGAGCGGCAAAAAGGAGCTAGTAACTCTTATTCGTGGCTTACAAAGATATCTCAAAACTCACATAAAGACAATAATTCAAACATGATAAGGAGATTGTTAAGTATACACATTCAAGTGGAAGTCACGAATGGGAAAAAAAATTAACATCATTGACCACAATGCCATAGACTCAAGCTTTTGTATTAATTGTTCATAAGGTGGTGCCCCAATCTCAAATATCAATTGGAGTCTCCTCAAAGTGTTTATCTCTCGAGCAATTAATTCGAAGGAACAAACTTGTTGTACTCAGTGCACAAGTCTCCCACTTTTGTGGGGTCGAGGAGGTCATGGTTCGCAGCCAAACCCCCAATTTTCTTTAGGAAAGGCCTATTCCCAAAATTCGAAGGATCAAACTAATGTGAAAAAAACTAGCAATAATCTCCATAATTACCACAACAATTCTATTAGCATACTTTTAGAATTAGAAACATATCTGAGGCTTCATAATGAATTTAAAGAGAACTTTGAAGTTTGAACTTCCTCTATGGATAATAAATCATACCTCATCTCCTGCAAATTCAACAAGGAAATACAATCAATTGAATGTACATTCCAATTATTAAATATGCATATAAATGAAAATTAATCTGAATTGTATCACTGTCAATGAGCCCTAATTATGGAGTAAATTTTTTAACCGTTATCAGTTTAAGTTGAATTTCACTAACTATAAACTCAAATTCCAAAACTTTCATTTACTTTTACTCAAGATTTCTCAGCAACCAAACTCGGGAAAAAAGTTGAGAAAGTGAAAATCGTACCGAGAATGACGTTGACGCCGAGATTGTACCGCCGAATGAGCCACGAAACTCCTTCGACTTGGTAAGGCTTCAGCGTCGCCGTGACTCCGAAGCTCGCGGCGTCCACAGGCGCGTCGCCGGCGCGTGAGTCGTCGGCGAGTATAACTCTCGCTGCGGCTTTGAGCCTCTGCTCATAATTCATCTCTTTCTGTTGAAGCAAACTGTGATTCGCTGATGAGAGAGAGAGAAGATTCTGCTATTTGTGACTTTTTGAATCAAAAGCTTGAGAGGGAGAGTGAGTGAGATTTTGTGTTGACGAAAATGGCCTTTAAGGAGTTCTCAATTTACCGTAAATCGCGTGGTTCTTCTGGTGTGGTGTGTGCTATAAAGGTTAGGGTATTATTGGGATTTGGACTTCCACGTGGCGCATAAAGGGATGTCTGTTGGTTGTAGACGTGGGAACTGGGAAGTGAAAGACCATTGCGCACGTTGATTGCACAGAAATTCCTGATACAGTTTGGGCAAAAGTTCTGAAGGTATAAAATTTTCCCAATTCATCTTGCCTATCTTTTGAATCTCCCAGAAATATTTCCCACATTTGGAAAGCTATTCCACATGGAAAACGACATTTAATCCAAATGACATTTCCTACATTTGTGGGTAAAGAAGGAGAAATTAGCAATCTACTATTTATTAAGGCTAAAATGAGTAATGAAATATTTAGCAATCTACTACTATTTATTAAATATTTAACAACATGCAATTATTTTGAAACTCGAATTCATGAAGCTCCAGTTCTACATAGAATTCGAGTTTATGAAAATTGAGTTCCAAAAAAAATGACATGGTGGCAAAAGTTGATCTAACATTTTATAATTTAAAAGTCTACGTAAAACTCGAGCTTTAAAAATTTCTGTAATATGAAACTCAAGCTCTTGAAGCTCGAGTTCCTTTAAAAATTGATGTGGCCTAATGCCCGTGGGGTACGCTGAAGTGAAGAAAAGCTGCTAATGTGAAGAAAAGCTGAAGGAAAAGAAGAAAGGAATTAGACCAAAGAAAGCACTAGTGCGGGACATGCTGAAGTGAAGAAAAGATTAGACTAAAGAAAGCACAAGTTAGGCGTGTGCAAGTGTAGTGAAGGACAGTTGAAGTGTAGTAAAGAAAGCAAGGATGATGCCTATGTCGCGTGACTTGTGAAGTGAAGGACAGGCGAAGTGAAGTGTGTAAAAAGCACAAGACAGTCATAGTGTGTAGGTGTCTAGTAGTAAGGTGTTGTAAAAGTTTTGTTCAGCGCAACTTTATGGTACTCGAGTAACACATTATAAGAAACTCGAGTTTCACAAACTCGAGTTCCACGTGGCATTTTTTAATTAAAATAATCCAGGTTAGCGAGTGCCATCATGGCAGTTTTTATGGAACTCGAGTTTTTGAAACTCTAGTTACATGTCAAACTTGAGTTTCATGAACTCGAGTTTTAAAAATGTAGTAAATTACTAAATATTTCAATCAAATATGGTATTTGGCCATTTTAGCCTACAAAATCAAAGATATAACAGCTGGCCCTAGTGATTGGAATTGGATATGAAAAATTCTATGTGCACACAAAATTCAAATTTTTATATGGAAATGTTGTCATAATTATCTCCCAATTAGATCCATTGCCAATATCCACCATGATATTGACCCTGCTTGTCCTCGATGCAGTCATGTTGAAACAACCCCACATGTTATTAGAAATTGTCCTTGGGCTAAAGAATTCTAGATGAATTTACCAGGACAAAAAGATTTTTTTAATTTTTTTATTCTCCTACTATTATTTGGTTAAAAGCAAATCTTGCCAATACAAACCTTGTAATGTCTTCTTTTACAACCCGGAACATTATATTTGCTTATGGTCTTTGGCATCTTTGGCTTGCTTGTAATGATAGGATTTTTCGTGCCCTTTCAGCTTCTCTCCATCAATCCATTTACTAGACACAACAACTAGCCTCATAATTTTTCTATTTAGCACACTCTGTTCTTACCAAAACTAAAATCACCACACATACTTCATGGCAGCCCCCACAAAATCCTTTTATAGCTTTGAATATTGATGGTAGTGTACAAGGTAATCCGGGATTTGCAGGGGGAAGGGGAGTCCTTCGGGATAGCCTAGGGAACTGGATTAATGGCTTTTCAATGCATATTGGTTTAGTCAGAAATAATGCTACAGAACTATGGGCAGCTAGACAAGGTTTATTAATTGCCTAGGAACTTGGGACAAAATGGGCATCTGCCCTTTTTCGGAAAATTAAACATCCGATTGCCCTCATTCTCAAACTAAACAAGGAAGTACCCCTGTTTCGTAACTCGATTCTAGTAATATCGAGTTATATGAATTACTCGATTATCGTATACTCGAGTTAGCTTCAGGTTTGTGCCACGCTGGACGTCCAACGTGGTATATTCTTTTTCAAATCCCTAAATAACTCGATTATATATTAATCGAGTAATGTAACCGATTATATTGATATCGAGGTACGCTCTGTTTTTTGTGTCAGGCGTACGGATATATGGTTTTAACAGAACTCAATATTAAGAAATTCGAGTTATAAAGTATAATCGATTTCTCAGAAATCGAGTTATTCGCGTATAATTTCTCCACACCTCCTCCCATTTAGTGTGTCTGGATTTCTGCTGAACTTTTACTCTGCTCATATCAACAGCTTTCAGACTCAACTGAAGTTTGTATCATCTCAGGTAGAAAACTCACACTAGAATTTTAGGGCAATGATATTTTTATTTGATATTGTACTAAATTTTTATTTTTTTGAGTGAATGAGTGTGAAGTTAGTACATTGGTGTGGTTTTGGTTGTTTGTTGTAATAAACGTTGATCACAAGAGAATGAAATCTTTACTATAGCAACATTTTGTATTGCACATAATCACATTGGTCAAACATTTACAACAACATTATGTATTGAACACAATGGGTAGACATTAACAACAATTTGTTTGCACATGGTTAGAAGTTAGTGTTAGCGTTAGTATTTCATTATTGTATTCAGCATTACATTATTTACCAATAGTTGATGCACATTGTTAACGTGATCAGTTGGTGTTATTGTATTCAGCGTCAATGTTTGGTTCTGGTAACCCACAAATCTATAGGCCTCATGATGTGTTCATTGCTATAGGTCGTTGTTGGGTATTAGAAGATGAGTTCAGCTATCCAATCAATCCGAATCTGCGAAATAGTGCTTATGTTCACAATACCATGAGACAGGAGTGGGCTTGGTTATTTCGTGAACATCAAATGTTTTATGATGAGCTCGTTAGTTTTAAGTTGCCAGTGCCTCGGCGACTCGCATCGCAGATGCCTAGAGACACGATTGACGAACTTCGTAAAGCATTGAACCGCATAAGAGAAGAAAATAATCGAATGAAGATACGTCTTAATCAATATCGAACCCAAGTTGAGATTCGAGAATCAGTGGAGGAAGGGTGGTACGAGCACGCATAGTTCATGCAATCACTTCTTGCCGATCCCATTTATCAGTCAGACGTGGAGATGTCAGATGAAGAGTAATCGTGTCGTGGTGTTATTAGATTTTGTTGGAGAACTATTTTACTTAACTATGTTTTATATGTATGTGTGTCACCGTTGTTGCATTTGTACTATGTAAACCTTATTATTGATTGTGAGGAGCATGTACGTTATTCGTAATCTAGATTATTCTCACATAACGCATAAAAGTTAAATATTCCCACACATGATGATTTCAATAAGCACGTACGACATAACACAGAAAACTTAAAATAACTTACACTAACATTATTAAATTAACACTAGACATAACACACACACCACATAGACATTCATTCTGACAAGTAGTCGTCATAGTTGAGGACATTGTTACGTTCCGCCGGAGTGAGTTGGTTGTTCGTTGCGGCAGCCTGCTCCTCCGCTAGTTGTAGCATGTGATACCTGGACCTACGAAGTATCATAAGATTGTTTTCTTTTTTTATTTTAGTAACTGCATGCTCATATTGGTGCATATTTCGCCGTGGCAATGCGAGTGAGCTACGGTCAACAAGAAGCGCTCCGAGTCGCAGGAGATCATCGTGTAGAGCGTTGGACTCATTCACGGGAAAGTCCCACTCCCGGCGCAATCCTGCATAGTATTCCCTTTCGTCGGAATCTCTTTCCCTTTTATAGTTATCTGGAAAATGAGGTAGCATCCAATTGCGCATCGACATTGAAAAATGTGACTTTAGATCGGTATGTGTAGATGTTTTGCAAGGGTAGATGTAAATGGGACTTCGGTATGTGTAGATGTTTTGCAAGGGTAGATGTAAATGGGACTTTATATAGGGGTTTTGCAAGGGCAAGTATTCACGTGGGTGTAACTATATGTAAGGATAAGTATTCACGTGAATAAAGATGATATGACTCAACAGTGTATTGTTCAGTGGTAAGGTGTTGAGGAGCACATGCAAAACAGGTAAAGGACTTGGTTGTATAATGGTGTCTGTTGGTGCATGTGATTCACTGAGGTAGTTGTTTGATATGGCTATAGCTTGTGCTACAGCAGCGGGCTGGTGATGTGTACTGCAAAAGAGGTTGAGTATTTATTCAAGTTAATACTACTCAACATTGATGTGCTTCATCTGACATGACTTGACGAGATATTGCTGAGCTGTGATAAATGTATCATAAACTTTTCAGGGATGCTCTGCATCCTTGAAAACGGTGCATTGCAAAAGATGTATTGACGTGTGTGTGGGTGATATGACTAGACATGGTTCAACAGTGCGAAGCTGTTGAGTATGAACTTTTCAGGGATGCTCTGTGTATTCACGTGAGTGTGGATGGGTACTTTTGGTCAGGGTTCAATAGTGCTGAGCTTTCCACCATAGCTACACTCATTGCTCCCTATCCGCACTTTTGGCAAGTGGGATTGAAGAAAGCTGATAACAACATTTGGTTTTATAATGGTTGGCAGGATTTCCAGTTGAATACCATTCTATTTGTTATGGTTATATTTTAGTCCCCAGGTATGAAGGAAATTTCAGCTTCCATGTTCTTATATTTGATAAGACTGCCACTGAGATTCAATATCCACCTAGGAAGAATTATAAATTGGAAGATCATCAGGTAGAAATAATATACTTAGATGAAGATGATACAAACTGATCATAAGCAAACCTCAATGTACAAACCCACAAAACATGAAGTCACAAAGAAGTATGTTTTGAAAACATTATCTAGCATGTTAAGAGGAAGAGAGAGAGCAATTGAAGCAGCTCAAAAGTTCAGGGCTAAAAATTCTTCTTTCATGGGTATCTCGCGGCCGCATAATATGGTGAGCCTTTATACATAATGTGATCATGATGTCACACTTCAATGTCTTTTGCTATTACCCTTCATCAAAACATATTCAGCAATTAGATTCAGGAAGGGATGGGTTGCATTTTCGAAAGCATAATAATTTAGAAGCAGGAGATGTCTGTGTCTTCGAGGCGATCGAGAGGAAGCCTGTTGTGCTTAGTGTCTCAATATTTCACGTGGTTGACCACCAGAGTTTGGACTAGGATAACATGTTTAAATTTTAAACTAGTGATGTTTATGCTTATATTTAATTAGGGACATTGATCACTAGTATGGTTTATATCTGATGGATGTGGTTTTAAGACTGTTCTCTGACCAGTTTGGCATGTCTTGATGAAGACTATTTAGCATTCCTGTGCTTCATCTGACATGACTTGATGAGACAGTGCTGAGCTGTGTTAAATGTATCATAAACTTTTCAATCATGCTCTGCATCCTTAAAAACGGTGCATTGCAAAAGAAGGCATGTCTGTGCATTGGCGTGTGTGTAGGTGATATGACTAGACAGGGTTCAACAGTGCGAAGCTGTTGAGCACCACATGCAGCACTGCGAACATCAGTGTAGCAACGGGTTGCACCCCAAAATGTAAGCATAACTAATTCAGGGATGCTCTGCCTCCTCGAAAATGGTGCATTGCAAAGGGTTGCACACCTGTGTATTCACGTGAGTTTACATGGGTACTTGTAGTGCAGGGTTCAACAGTGCCGAGCTATTGAGCATCACATGCAAAATTGCATCAATCAAGTGTAGCAATGGTGGACAGCTCACCCCCAAAATTTTGCTTACACTTTTGAGGGATCCTCTGCATCCTTGAAAATAGTGCATTGCAAAATGTTGCATATCTGTTTATTCACGTGAGCATGGATGATATGACTGAACAGGGTTTAACAGTGCTGAGGTGTTGAGCAGCACATGCAGAACTGCGAACATGACGGCTGAATAGGGTAGAGCAGTGTTAGCGATCTCCAATCTCACTTGCTATTACGTTCAGCGAGTGTAGCAACACTAGAGAGTTTTATCCCCATATTCCCTTACAAACATTTCAGGGAGTCTTTGCGGGTACAAAATGTAGTTACATTTTCTCAACAGCAATGTAAAATTACATGAAGAAAATTATGCTTCCAAGTTTTACATCAATGGCTTCCGATCATCACAATTGCAATATTAGGGAGCTTTGGAGCAATGCTACAACAAACCAATAACTTGAATGAAACATTTTAGAGCCAGATTAGGCTTTTAGGCCTTTACCCTATTTCTAAGCAAACCAAATATCATTGTGACAGTGTGTTGTGTGAGCCATATGGATTTTCAGTAAGTGAGTGGTTAGTCTAGTTTGGACAAGTCTTTATGTAATGTATCTATATAAAGTAGGACACTATAAGAACTAAGATACACGGATACGTGTATATGATACCGTGACTCAAACAACTCACATAAATGAATTATTCGTATTATTGAATCATATGTGCGGTTGGTCTATCTGCTTTGGATGAGTCTGTATGTATTGAATCTATTTAATTTTCCTAAAAGTAACGTGCAATAAATATAATTTGGAGGCATTTCACTTCTTGCGGTTTTTCCTACATTACAAAGCAAAGGATATTGTCGAACCAAAGCACATTACTTGAATGTAGCAACAAAGAACAACAGGAAAGAAATGAGAAACTGATTTCACATAAACTTAGTCAAAACTAATGAACAGTTAATCTTTAGAGTTGCAAAAGTTGAACGTACATAATCTTCATTTGTTAGACATTAACAACAACATTATGTATTGCACATATTGTGTAGACATTAACAACAATATCTAATGTTCGTAGGTAGAAATTTTTGGAAATCATCATTGCTTGAATCTGAGAAGTCTGAAATATCTGTTTCATCATCTAATGCAGTAATTTCATTAATAGACTTGATGGCTCGTTGTTGCGCCTTCCCCTTTAGGTGCTTCCTAGCTTTTTGTATTGCATGAAAACGGTCTAGTCGTCTTTGCATTTGATTGTTCTCTTGTTCAAGACGAGCAAGTATGTTCGCAAGTTCATCTCTAGGTAACTCGGCTGAGTGTGCCTTAGGAACTCGTATCCCATGCCATCGACAATACACCTCTAACTCACACCTCTTCTCGTATAGGGTTGACCATGGTGGTTCCGCTTGTTCTGCTATAGTGAACTCTATTGTGGTGGTATCTGTACTTAGTTTTGTAGGTTTGCCGACCATGATGTGCCCGATGCTTCCAAGTATGTGGTAGCGCGCATGTTGATGCACGACTTCGTCACCTGCATCCGCAGCTGGGGGAGCGAGAAACTGTTCATCAAGCCACTTGTATTTTATCCTCGCCCCAGTAAGGGTAGACTTGTTTGAGTTCAGTATCACGGGCGGAGGTTCATGGCCCAACAACTCTCGGCACACCACGTTCCATTGCTTGGCTGTACTCCTAGTAACAGGCAACCCATCCACCAGAATCCCTAGTATCACCTCGATATCTTGCAAGGTGATACCCATTTCTCCATGGGGCAAGTGGAATGTGTGCGTCTCCGGACGCCACCACTCAACCAAGGCCGTGATCAAGGCGTGGTCGACCTCCATATCAGGAACCTTGAATAAACCGGTCAAACCTACGACATCTATGCATTGCATGATATGTGGGTCTAGCCCACCTTGCAGCAATACACATTTACGGCGCCGAGCCTTTAGCATGCCAGGCACCTCCTGCACAGAGACAAGTATTATGTTAGGTAGTGCATACGAGGTAATTATAAAATAGACATATATTAATAATACAACTACATACCTCGTCGGCGGCGTGGCTCCAAAGCGGAGTTGACCGATGATTCAGCTGCTGGGTCAACTGGGTAAGATCATCGGGTCCAGGCCGCACTCTATGTAGTGCCTGCATATTTGACATGGCAGCAAATAGATTGTTAGCAATTATCTAACAAGTAAACCATAATTAATATAAAATAAAAGCATGGACACAGTAAAACATATTATGATCCCAACAAGATTGTCAACATCGCTTCTTACATAAATTGAAGCTTAAATAAATAACAAGATTGTCAACATCGCTTTTTATTACCCCCACTTAACATGCAATCCAAAAGCAATCAAAATGAAGCTTAAATAAATAACAACTTGCCATAATTTTACATACAAACACTTTTTTTTTTGTTTCTATTATCTATAATTGAAGTAAAAAAACAAACAAATGACTAATTAATGTGCTAGAAACTTGATCGATACCTGCATGTTCAATATCTAAGCAATATTTACATGTGAGAGTTCTTTTTGGTGTATGATGTCTTTGAAATTGATTTTAACAAGGAAAATATCAATTACAATTATTACGAGCTGCATATGGAGGGAAGACATATTAAATTTAACCATGCGACACACAATATGTGATCTTCCCCCAGGGACATTTAAATTCAACTCTATGGCTTATGACCAATGCAGTCACATAGTAAATATAAATTGCAACAACTCAATGTTTAGGTATTTTATTCTCAAACCTGTTCAATCAAACTTGGTCTTTTCAACAAAGTAACACTCTCTATAAGGTCATCCTTGACAGCTCCCCGTTTTATGTCCTACGCAATTGCCTGTTTACGATGGACCACTAAGATCCCTACAGCTACAGGTCATTTGGGCTCGAGTTCTCAACTTAATATCTAGAAACCTATAATAATTATTCTACATTTCTACCACTACATATGTAAGCATACCATGACTCAGTCAGCCCATTTCCCTGCTTGTTAGGCCTATTTTCAACATTTTAGGAGTTAATTCTACTCAATTTTCTGCTTGGTGAGTCGTTACAAGTATTACCCTGTTCCACTGTATTAGCTATAAGCAATAGTCAATCAAAATGTACCAAACTCATTAAACCACAATGATGAAGTGAATGTTGTTTCCTAGAGTAAATGCACTCATTTTTCCGTTGAAGTTACCTGAGCAGTTGGTGTTCCAGTGAATATCATTTCTTGTTTAACAAAAGGGTAAAAAATTACAGAGTATTCTCCTAAAAAAAATTACATAATCAAAAGATTATAATCGCAAAGAGACAAAATCAAAAAAATCTACAACAAAATGCATGTCATTTTCACCGAAGGGTGTAGGCCCACTCGAACAAGAATCTCAAATTTAAAAATGAGCATTGCATCATTTTTAAGTAAAACTCTATTAGTAATTTTTTTTATAGATGCTTCATTTAATTTAATTTACAAATGAATGCAAAACTGTTTAGATTATGAAACATGTTCACTACATACCTTTCTCCAAATAACTCAATATTATGTGTGTGTATTACACTATTATAATTAAAGTCTTTTTATCATTAGCTCTTTCATTAAAAATTATTAACATAGTTAATTTATTTTATGCAAAAGTCTATACAATTTTTAATAGACTCGGATAATTTTGATATTATCAAAAAAATTTATATTTTATATTTACAAATAAACTTTTTTATTTTAATAATATTATCTTTTATACATATAATTAGTTTTCTATACATAACTTTTTATAGAAAATATCTACATATACCAATCACATATATTACCTCAACTTCTTTTTTAGCACTTTCTCAAAAAGGGAAAATTCAAACTAATTATCATGATTTGGAGATATACGTTTTAAAAAAATTATGTTAAAAAAATTATAAAATCAGTAAATGCTAATTCTATTTAGCTTGCCCGTTTAGGAAATTTTTTAATTAAAAATGAGATAACATGCCCCGGACCCTGCCAATGACAAAATCTATGATTATTTCATACATTTATCTCTCAATCCTTAGTCAACATAAGGTTCAAAGTATTTTTATATTCATAGATGCCCTTAGGGTAATTATTAATAAACTATTTTAAAAAATTTAAGTTATAACACCACTTGTATGAGAAATATAATCAACCGTCATAAAAACTAAATGCTTTTTTCTTGTCCTCAAAATGTATCCAAAATCTACGAAAAATTTTAAGCACTCCTAAAATATGAAAAAATGATACCCCCTCCTCTCAAATTTTTTATGAACCCCACCATGAATTTAAATAATGGACTCCTCAATGAATGTGAGAACAACACCCTTTTTTTTGCTCCATTAAATTTGTCCTTCTTAACTTTTTCCTTATTATTTTGGTACACCACCTAAACAGCAGTTTACATGGAAGAGGCAGTTTACATATTTGTGCACCTAATAAAGAGGACTGATCAAGAAAAACGGATCAAACATATGTGCCTTAAAAAAATTGCCAAGAAACAAAATCCATAAAAGAAATTGAACAAGTGACAAGATAACATTCAAACATTCAGGGGTAAAAAATGTGAAATCAAAAGAATATTTCAAGGGCTTTCATTGATATCTATATCATCATTGAGTAATGAGTTAGAACCGCACAAATGGAGCCTGAAATATCCACAATAGAAGCACCCATTTGCATTTACACAGATTTTAAATTTCTTAATCTATAGTAACTAGCCAGCTCAAAATAAAAGGGGGCAAAAAAACGTTCACATATTTGTGCTCCTATAGAAGAGTACCAAATTGATTTAGAGAAACCTTAAAAAGCAGCCACTCTCCAAATTCTTTAAATAAAAAATTAGAGTAAAGAATATTATAATACTTCAAGGTTCAAACAAGAATCTCAAATTCACCAAAGGGAGCAGGACCATTGAATGTTCAATTATTCCTCTCCCCCTCCATATGGTCAATTTTAAACAAAGAGGAGTTGTATTGCAAGCAAAAGAACTTCTATGCTTGCTATATCAGCTTCTCCAGCCATAAATTTGCACATATAAGCTGAGGGTGCTAGCGAATGAATTTTTTTCCAGTAAAGTTACTTAAAATTTTCTACATTGCAAAACAAAAGTAGTGTCAATTCCGAGAAATAATGAAAATTATAAAAAACCTAGATATACCAAAAACAATGAGTACTAAATTTGTTTGTTGCTGTACTAAACACTACCATTTCATCACTCTTACTAGTTTTTAACTGGACTTACAGTAACTGACTTTCTGTTTCATGTGAATGTGTATTGTATTTCATAGATTTATGTATATAGGATGTCATTGTGGGCAGAACATCTTCGATTTACGGTTGAGTGTAGCTTCAAACAACCAGAGTCTCATCATTTTCATCATTTTTTTCTTAACACGTAACCAATACAACCAATCTTTGTCCAAACCAAACCAATCTTTACGAGATGGGTTCAGTTTCAGACACATTTTACACCATTTACAACAACTATTTACACTCAAACCTAATTAGTTTGACACCATTTACAACAACTATAACAAAATCATGCCTACAATCGGATAAGACACAGTTTACACAAACCCAGAGACATCACTGAAACACCACCACTTGATTTGCCAAAACCCCCCATCAAAACCCCAAGCACATTTAAACTCATTAATGAGAAAATAATCATTGCAGCATGTTAAAAGACAACAAATTTCTCATTAATTAGAAAATCACACAGACATAACCATATAGCAAGAAATACTTTACATCATCATCATCGCAGCATATAAAAGACAACAAAATTCTCATCTTCATTAGTAAATTTACTACTTTCTAAGTAAGTTTCAACAAAATAATCTAAATCCCACATAAAACACAACCTAATATTAACCAAGATCAGAAAAGATATCAGAGGAGAGGACTGTACCTGTCTTCAACGGCGGCGGCAAGCAACGACGATGGCAAGCAACGACGACTGAGGGAGACTGGATAGGGAGAGTGAGACTGAAGGAGAGTGAGGAAGAGTGAGGAAGATTGAGGAAGCCTGATCGCAGAGCGAGCGAGGGAGAGCGTGATGGCAGCGAGCGAGGGAAAGAGAGTGTACAGGGAGAGAGGGAGTGAATAGGGGCTGTGAGACGTTAAGGTTCTAGTAATTCAAACCGCTAAAGAAAACTCGATTTTAGGGTTACCGAGTTATGAATGTACTACACACTCTTTTTTTATTGGGGAAAACCAACGTATGACGAACGTCTGCTGCACCAGCGTGGCACAACGGTTAGATTAACTCGAACATAGTAATATCGAGTTTTTCATTATAACTCGCCTTTACTATTATCGAGTTATAAAACAGGGGCAGTCCCCTATTTACTTTGAGAAAGGGGGCAAACACATGTTTAATTTTCTGGAAAAGGGCAGAAGCCCATTTTGTCCAGGAACTAGGTTACAAATTTATACACCTGTAGATTGATTCTGAAATTGTGATATGTTGGCTAACATCAAATGGGACCATGGCTCTAGCTATGGCTCCATTAATTTGTGAGTGTAGGGCCCTATTAAGCAGAGTGTAGACCGTCCTACCACGTCATGTCTTTCGTGAAGCTAACAATAGAATAGATGGTCTGGCCAAGAGAGAAGTAATGCAAAGAAGCAGCCTAGTGAAATATGCACAGTGTCTTACTGTTGTAACTTATCCATATATTGGGTTCTTTTGGAAAAAAAAAAAAAAATTTTGCACTCCAAAAGAGAGTTACTTAACATGGATTTCATGAGATCCATGGGTTTGAAAGAACTACACAAACCACATTGTTTACAAAATAAATAAATAATTTTTTTTCTAATTTTTCTATGCTATTTTGATGAAAAATTGTAAATAGAAAATATTAATCACATGCATACACAAGTTGTTTAATAAAACTTCTTATGTTATTTCTTACATTATTCTAGACTTCTTAATTCATGGTGAGTGATTAGGACAAAAAGACATGAGGAGGTTAGTGTTGACGGCGGTAGAGTAATTCTATGCTAATGGAGATTAAGACCAATCCTCAAACTTAGGTACTACTATTTATCATTAAATTGTAGATATGGACAATGAGATGTTTTTGTTAAGAAATAGAAAAGAGGATTTGGAGTTTCTTCCCGAGTTACCTACCAAGAAGCTACAAGTTTCAACGGAAGAATGTCAACAAAATACAATGGTGGAGGCTGCACAACAGCCCCGCCAAGCACAATGAGTCTCTTAGTATGGAACCGTTGCAGGCTTGGGAACCTGCGTACAGGGAAAGAGCTTGAAGTATTGATTCGGGCTAAAGATCCCTTCGTCGTGTTTTTAGCTGAAACATGAGCGGATGAAGCTAGGCTAAAAGAAGTTCAAAGAAACATCAAGTTTGATAATCTGCTCTACGTGGAAAGAAATCTCAGAGGAGGTGGGGGTTTGGCTCTATACTGGAAGAACTCTATTGATGTACATGTAGATTCCTTTTCCAAGTATCACATAGATTCAATAATCAATAAAGACGGTGATGAAGCATGGAGATTCACAGGTTTTTATGGAGAGCCGGCAACACACAGGAGAATTAAAGCATGGAATAAACTTCGGTTACTCAATACTAAGCACAACCTCCCTTGGCTTTGCGCCGGAGACTTTAATGAAATTACAAGGCACTCAGAAAAATTGGGAGGTAATAATAGAAGCCAAGTTCAGATGCAACTTTTTAGGGATGTCATTGACCAGTGTGGATTTCTTGACCTCGGTTATGTGGGAGACCAATTCACATGGAGAAAGCATTTTGCTGATGGTCACTCACTGTGGGAGAGACTAGATCGAGGGTTGGCCAACCATGATTGGTTCATGAAATTTTCAGGTTCAAAAATTCACCACTGCATTCAGACTCCTCAGACCACTCGCCACTGTGGATCACCTTGGATGGTTTGGATATTCCTTCATTCTCTAAACCATTCATGTTTGAAGAAATGTGGCTCTCGGATCGTGGGTGCTCGGATATTGTAGAAGCAGTGTGGTTATCAAGAGAGGAGGGAGATGTTCATGATCATGTCATTTGTAAAATTGACAAATGTGGTAAAGAATTAAGAGTATGTAACAAGAATTGTTTTGGCAATGTCAGAATGGTGTTAAGTCATAAGAGAAAGGAATTAAAAGAGGCTGAAAAAGTAGCCATGAGATCTGAAAGTAATCTACAGGTCAGAGAATTGAAGAAGGAAATAGCTGAGTTGGTTGATAAGGAAAATAGACTTTGGTTCCAGAGATCCAAAATCATGTGGGCAAAATTTGGAGACAGAAACTCAAAATTCTTTCACAGCCAAGCTTTACAAAGGAAGAGGAAAAACCTAATCCGAAAGTTGAAGGACTCTAATGGCCGTGTGGTTGAGGATAATGAGGGGATAGCTGAATGTCTAGTGCAGTACTATCAGAACCTCCTTAGTTCAACAAACCAGCAATTTTGTGCCTCGGCTATTGACTCCATTTAGACTGTGATTATTGAGGAGATGAACTCCAAGCTCTCTTCTGCGTTCACTCCGCTAGAGGTAAAGCAAGCCATTAACCAAATGGCCCCGCTAAAGGCCCCAGGGCCGGATGGTATGCCTCCTCTCTTTTATCAACACTATTGGAATTTAATTGGTAATGATATTTCTAATACAGTGTTGCATTATCTTAATTCTGCCACTCTTCCTGAACATCTCAATCACACTTTTATTACACTTATTCCAAATAAGAAAAATCCTGAATTTGCATTTGAATTTAGACCAATCAATTTGTGTAATGTTTTGTATAAAATTTTCTCAAAAGTTCTAGCAAATAGACTTAAGAAAATTTTGCCTAATATTATCACTGAGAATCAGAGTGCTTTCACTAAAAGTCGTCTTATTTTTGACAATATTCTGGTAGCCTTTGAGTCTTTACACAGTATGCAGAGACACACAAGGAAGGAAGGATATATGTCCATCAAGCTTGACATAAGCAAAGCGTATGACAGAGTAGAGTGGACATATTTTCAATCAGTCATGGAAAAAATGGGATTCACAGATCACTGGATCAGCCTCATGATGTTATGTGTCAAGACGGTGACCTATTCAATATTGGTGAATGGGGAACCCAAGAGCATGATCACACCAACAAGAGGCATCAGACAAGGCAATCCCCTCTCTCCTTTTTTATTCCTACTTTGTACTGAAGGTCTCAATGGGCTGCTCAATAATGCAGCTCACCAAGGACATATAAAGGGTTACTCTCTTTGTAGAAATAGTCCATGTCTAACCCATCTTTTGTTTGCAGATGATAGCTTGCTGTTTTGCAGGACCACCATTGAGGAATGCCATCGGGTCTTAGACATATTGGATGTGTATGGGAAATGCTCAGGTTAACAGATTAACCGTAGCAAGACGACAATCTTCTTTAGTAAATCTACAAAGGTTCATTCTAGAAATCAAATTAAGTTGGCATTAGGTGTTCCAGAAATTATTCAGTATGAAAAATACTTGGGTTTACCTTCGCTGGTGGGTAGAAACCAAAAAAAAAAACAAGCTTTAATTATATAAAGGAAAGAGTTTGGAAAAAACTGCATGGGTGGAAGGAAAAACTCCTTTCACAAGTTGGAAGGGAGATTTTAATTAAAGCAGTTGTCCAGGCTATTCCAACCTACACCATGAGCTGCTTCAAACTCCTAGTAGGGCTTCGTTTGGAAATTGAGAGCCTAATACGAAGGTTTTGGTAGGGACAAAAAGGAGAACGGAGGAAAGTTCATTGGGTGAAATGGGACACACTTTGTCTTCCAAAAAAAGAAGGTGGAATGGGTTTCAAGGATCTAGCCAATTTTAATGATGCACTCTTGGCTAAGCAAGCATGGAGATTACTTCATAATAAGGATTCCCTATTCTATAGAGTTTTCAAAATGAAGTTCTTTCCAAACTGTAGTATATGGGAAGCTCAAAACTCTAGCTCTGGTTCACATGCTTGGCATAGCATTTTAAAAGGAAGAGATGTCCTACTAAAAGGTGCAAGATGGAGGGTTGGGTGTGGAGAGGCTATTAGTATTTGGAATGATGCATGGTTACCATCACAAGAGCATCCACAGGTTCTTTCAGATATTGTACCAGGCTTTGAAGATGGTAGAGTTTCTGATCTCATCAATTCGAGTACAAGAACATGGGATGTGAATTTAGTGCACGATTTATTGTCACCTGAAGAAGCTGCATTGGTTCTCAGCATCCCTTTGAGCCATACTCCAGTGGAGGACAAAATCATTTGGCCTTTCAACCCCTCAGGTAACTATACGGTTAACTTGGGTTCCAAGTTCCTAGCCAAACTAAACTCTATGTTTGTTCCTGTGGGTAATTCGCAGCAGCAAAATGGGGTTTGGAAGCTAATTTGGGGGCTCAATGTTCCTAGCAAAGTGCGAAATTTCATGTGGAGGGTTTGTAAAGAAGCCATTCCAACTAAGCACAACCTGTTGAAAAGGAGGATTCTAAATGAGGACAGATGTGAACAATGTGGGTTAGAGTCTGAAACAGCTGCCCATGCACTATGGGACTACTCCACGTTGGACGAAATCTGGGAAAGCACTCCAGGCTTTGAAGATCGAAGTCAACTTGGTGCTTCAAACATCATGGACCTAATCAACTGGACTCATGAGAAAAGGAAGAACGTGGACTTCATGGCTATGGTGATGTGGACGATATGGCATCGGCGAAATCAACTTCGAGTAAGCTCAAACATCTTCCCCAAAAACCAGGTCCTTCAACAATCTTTGCAAGTCCTTACAACTTTCCAACAAAGCCAACAGTCCCTCATCAATCACGCAGCAGCTACGAGATCTCAGAACCGTACTCAGTGGTGTCCTCCTCTAGCAAATTGTGTCAAATTGAACTTCGATGGTGCTATTTTTCTAGAGTTGGGCAAGGCTGGTATAGGTGTGGTTGTCCACGACTGCATGGAAATGCCATTGCTTCACTGTCAGAACAAGAGCGATAACCTTCGCATAGGAACTTGGTCTTAACGAGTTTATGATCGAAGGGGATTCAGAAGCAGTCATAAACAGTCTCCAAAGCACAGAAGCCTCACTAACAACTTATGGTCATCTTCTTGAATCTGCTAAATCCACTCTAGTTACCAGTAAATGTATTGCTTTCACCCATATTTGTAGAATTGGTAATAGAGTAGCACACAACCTAGATAAACATGCTAGACATGTTAGAGATTTGTCGGTGTGGGTGGAGGAAATTCCACCACACCTCTATGATGTACTCTTTGCTGATACTGGCTGATTTTTTAATAAAATAGTAGTCTTCATTCTCAAAAAAAGAAAAAAAAAAAAAGAAAAAAAAAAAGATGTTTTTGTTTGATTGATGAAGAAAATTATAAAAGCAAGATAAATGAATTTTGTGCAGCCAATGAATTGATGGGTTTGAATATGTTTTTATTTATTTTAAAGATGGAATCTCATATGAACTTTACTAACTTTAGTGGTGCATCAGTTGGGAGAAATAAATAAATAAATAATTTTTTTTGTCTAATTTTTCTATATTATTTTGATGAAAATTTGTAATAGAAAATCTTAATCACATGCATATACAAGTTGTTTAATAAAACTCCTTATGTTTCTTTCTTACGTTATTCTAGACTTCTTAATTCATGGTGAGTGGTTAAGACGAAGAAACATAAGGAGGATAGTGTTGACTGTGGTAGAGTAACAATCGTTGGTTCTATGCTAATGGAGGTTAAGACCAATCCTCAAACTAGGTACTATCAATTATCATTAAATAGGAGATATGGACAATGGGATGTTTTTGTTTGATTGATGAAGAAAATTATAAAAGCAAATAAATGAATTTTGTGAATTGAGGATTGTGCAACCAATGAATTGATGGAGCCTGAATATTTTTTTATTTTATTTATTTATTTTAAAGATGGATTCTCATATGAACTTTACTAACTTTAGTGGTGCATCAGTTGGGAGAAATAAATAAATAAATAAATATTTTTTCGTCTAATTTTTCTATATTATTTTGATGAAAAATTGTAATAGAAAATCTTAATCACATGCAGACACAGGTTGTTTAATAAAACTCCTTATATTTCTTTCTTACATTATTCTAGACTTCTTAATTCATGGTGAGTGGTTAGGATGAAGAAACATAAGGAGGATAGTGTTG
The DNA here is from genome assembly GCA_032727855.1 of Quercus ilex subsp. ballota. Taxonomy (NCBI): domain Eukaryota; kingdom Viridiplantae; phylum Streptophyta; class Magnoliopsida; order Fagales; family Fagaceae; genus Quercus; species Quercus ilex. Next base: position 34,382,807 of record CM064911.1, read on the forward strand.
ATTGTGGTAGAGTAATGATCCCTGGTTCCATGCTACCAATCCTCAAACTTAGGTCCTATCAATTATTAAATTGGAGATATATATGGACAATGAGATGTTTTTATTTGATTGAAGAAGAAAATTATAAAAGCAAGATAAATGAGCTTTGAGAATTGAGGATTGTGCAACCAATGAATTGACAGAGACTGAATATGTTTTTTTAAAAAAAAAGGAATCTCATATAAACTTTACTATTTTTAGTGGTGCATCGCTTGGGAGAAATAAATAAATAATTTTTTTGTCTAATTTTTCTATATTATTTTGATGAAAACTTGTAATAGAAAATCTTAACCACATGTATACAGAAGTTGTTTAATAAAACTCCTTATGTTTCTTTCTTACGTTATTCTAGGCTTCTTAATTCATGGTGATCAGTGGTTAGGAGTCGAAGAGACACAGAGAGGGTAGTGTTGATGGTGGTGGAGTTATGGTCCTTGGTTTTAAACTAATGGAGGTTAAGACCAACCCTCAAACTTAGGTACTATTATTTATCATTAAATTGGAGATATGGACAATGAATTGTTTTTGTTTGATTGATGAAGAAAATTATAAAAGCAAGATAAATGAATTTTGAGAATTGGGGATTGTGCAACTAATGAAGTGATGAAGCTAAATATGTTTTTAATTTTTAAAATTTTTTTTTTAAAGATGAGATCCCATATGAACTTTAAAAACTTTAGTGATGGACGCATCTCCATTTGAAATAGGTTTACTAGGGGAGGGTAGTAATGGGAAGCCGAAGAAAAGTTACATATTGGGCTCACAACCAACTATTTAAAAAGAATTCTATTATTTATTTTAATAATAATGTACTATAATTTTTTGTTTTAATAAAAATTTGGTATTTCGAAATGATTTTTTTTTTGCCATGTAAATTCAAAGAATTATTGTTATTTTATTTGTAATATCAATTTTATTATTCAATTTCAATTACATTATTCAAGATAGTATTAGTTTTTATGCGATTTTTTTATTAATTTGTGCATCACACGATCGTACTAGTTTAAATGATTTTACTGACATATAGTAGATCTTAAAAGTTACATAAACTAAAAATAAAAAAAGCGATGCATCCCTTCAATAACAAAATATAACATGATTAACATCACTTTTTCTTATAGAAATAATATAACCTATCAAAAAAGAAAAAGGAATAATATCTACTGAAAAAGAAACTAAAAATAAAGCAATATGGAGGAATTTGAACTCTATTAATATGTGGGTTTGATATGTCTAAGTATAAGATCTCATTTGAAATCCATAACATACTATCACAAGTGTTTTTGTTTTGAGTAAAAAGATCCAGTGAATTCACATCATAACCAAGTTGTTATAATTAAATATATATTAAACAATTTATACAAATAATTGTTCTCCAAATCTCTTGAATCTAAATCATGAAATCCAAATGTAATCTTTTAAGATTTTGTTCATGTGGGTTTTTCTTTTCAAGATCTATAGCAAACTTCACAAGTATAGTTTTCTTTAAATTATAATAATATATAAAAAAAATTCTCACACATTACATGCTTGCATTCATATTTCTTTTGTTGTGTTCTTTGATTTTCAAACATAAATGAATGTCACATAGAACAAAATTTGGTTATAATTTAAGACTACAACTTTACTTAATATTCTTTTTTTTATTGGATATGAATTTTGACAAATCCACCATTAGATTACATTTTCTTCTTATATCTTCCATGCTTGCAAAATTTTCATAAAATATATAATTAATAGCTATATTATCAATCAAAATTTTAAATTTCAAGTTTTTACAATTTAAAATTACGCATAAAAAATAAGTTTATGGATCAAATAATAAACAAAATCCGATTGATATGAAATTTGACATGCATGTTAAAAATAAAAATAACATACAATCTAACGATTATGTTTTTAAAATACGTAATCATACTAATTTTTTTAGCAAGAGTTGTAATTTTAAGTTACATCTAAATTCGTGACCAAACTTTGTCTCGATTAAAACCACATAAGTTAAATTCTTCACTATTCAGAATCCAACAAATGAGCCCACCACCATTCCGACCAAGAATACAAGTTGATCAAAATGGGTGTGATATGGTCAATGACAAAACTATGCATTTTGATGAATTTTTTAATTTGGGAAACTAACGAATGGTGCTTAGGTGGGATGGGGGGATGAGCTGAGCAGATTCCTCTATAGACGGCCCAACTAAGAAATGCGGGCCCATGCTTTCTTGTACCGACTCCGGCAGTATCACGCAAAGTACACACTTGGGAATCAAACTCATAATCATTATTTTGTTATTGCCCCCCATAATTTCTTCTTTTAATTTAATCCCACCTTCCTAAATTTTAAATACCTTTTAAGTTCACAAGAGAATTTCACTTGGTTTATTGTTGAATCACCAAAGTGACACCCATTGAGAAGTGTTGGGAGGTTTTAGCCTCCTTTGGATTGCATGTCTAGCGTTTTTAGTGCATGTTTGACATTTTTATGTAGGTCCCGTGTAATGTTTACGGAACCCGTAAGTACAGAAAACACATTTTTTATTTTAAAATTGAGTTCCACGGCACTATTCACATATTTAAAAATTATTTTGTTACAGTATTTTCAGTTTTCAGTAATAACCGGTATCCAAACAGACCCTTAAGGTGATTTCTACTTAATTTCCATATAGATTATTTCTTTTAATAATATATTTTACGATTTACATGTTAGTAGGAGTGATATAAGCCAGCAATAAAAAAAAAAATTACTATAAGTTAAAAGTCTTGTAGCTCAGTTTTGTTTTGTTTCATTTTTTCTTTAATAAAAAAATATATAGTTACAACTTAAATGAGATAGCTAAAATGCTATCTTGTTTTGTGTTTATCTCATTTGGGATTGAGATTAGCACCAATATCCTAATCAACTATCTAACATTTTCCTATAAAAAAAAATTAAAAAAAAAAACTATCTAACATTTGAAGATATTGGGAAGAAAAAATATTGGTAATTTCTTTGTTGTATTAGACTATTAGTTTAGCCAAAAAAAATCATTTGAAATTCTTCAAAATTTAGCATAATATACAAGAGGCATACAAATATTTATATATCTACAAAATTAATTGTTTTTACTGTTTTTTTTGTCAGACCAAGTTTGGTAAGCGAAGTTGAATATCAAATTATAAAATAACCATCTCATAAATTAAATTACCAAGTACCAAAATCTCAATGAATCTTTAGGATATATGGCAGTTGCAATGAAACTTGTAGGCATCAGAACTTAAAAATTCAGTGCAGTGCTAGAAAGTTAACTTCAGTTTTCTACTCATTCTATTGTCATAATTTATTGTTTAGATAAAATATTAATGAATAAAGAAAGTAAAAAAAAAAAAAAAAAAAAAAAAAAAGCCCAATAATCCTCAACTCAATTCTCCCCCGGCCCCCATTCTTGACTAAGTAAATTAGAGAGATGATTAGATGAGATTCATCAATGTTAACGTGTATAATATATTGTGGGCTTTAGGCCCAGTTAGGTTACTTGTATAGCACACATATTTACTTGTATAGCACACATATGCCTCCTATATAAAGGCATCTATGTATATTCTTTCATCATGAAATACAATACAATTATATTCAGTATTTCTAACATGATATTAGAGCCACCTTCCTGTGGCCATGGTTTTTTGTCCTTACAGTATATTTAAGAGCAATCTTTGTCTTTTTCGGTGTTTTTTCGCTGCGTTCATCTTCTTTGGCTTCCTACTGCTGCCGTCAAAACTCTCCGGTATAGTCATGCTACCGTTAGAAGTCGCATCAACACCGCAAGACTATTCCCTTCCTCAAATTACCGTCACAGAGCCAAACTTCATTCAAGGGATCTTCTCAACCTTATAAAATCTCAAGATTTCATCAAACTTCCATCTTGAATTTGAGAGAGGGTGTTAAAGATATATTAGCCCATTAGCATAGGCCCAAACTTAATTCTACTTTGTGTGAAAGCCAGGTCTCCTACTTGTATTAGAAGTCTATTAGTCTAGGGTTTAGTCTACTATATATACACATATTATAATTCAGTATAACACAGGATTTGTACTACACTATAATATATTATTGATGTAACCCTTTAGGGTTTCCTCCGTGGATGTAGGTTGTTAGGCTAAACCATGTAACTCTCGTGTGTTATTGTGTTCTATATTTTATGCTTTCGCTTCAGCATCCATACTAGCATGTTCAACATGATGTAAGAATGCTAATATTTAACATGGTATCAGAGCACTGCTCTAATCCTTTGGTGTGCTGCTCTTAAGCAGTCTTGTCTTCTTGGGTGTCATCTGCAGCCGTTGTTGTGAGCAGCACCACTGCCTTCACTGCGACTTTAGTACATCAAAGACCACTACCTTGCCGCCACCACCGCTTCCACTACTCCGATCAGACCACAGATTGCACCATCGGAAAGTATTCTCTCCAATTTGAATTTCTGTGAAATATCGTCTTCATCGAACCTTCCACGCACGCGCCACTATAATTCTCGGCGTTACTGGCACATGCCTCCACGCGCCGCCAATATTCTTCACGCACTATCACGCGCCGTCCACGCGCTTCCACGCGCCAGACTTGGTCCGTTGACGTCATCATCTTCGCCACGTCAGCCCTAGTGACGTCATAACTGCTTGCATCAGCAACACGTCAGCTTGCTTACGTCAGCACTCAGAAGCGATCACGTCATCACCGCTGATCGTTGACCGTGTTGACTTTGATCGGGCCGTTGACTTTGACCGTTGACTTTTCTTCGGGTTGACTTTTTCCCAGTCCAAGTCCTCCTTACCCAGTTTTTTGCGTAGATTTCATTTTTGCAGTCCATTTTTGCATATTTTGCTTCTAAATGAAGAATAAGGGCAGGTCTTCTTCTTATTGCAACAATCATCGCTGCCAATCCATCAAACGTTTTTACAAATTTTGCAAATGTTTTGGCCACAATATTGAGACTTGCTATCATTACAACAAATCAGCTGTTTCAATTTCTGCTGCTACTGTTGCTAACACTGAGAGTGTCCAACCAATGGCTCCTGTCTCTGCACAATCTAAGTCTTCGGGATCCACTTTCTCCATTTCCAGAGATGACCTTATAAATATCATCGCCAATGTCATTCGTATGGTTGGTAATGCATCTTATTCCTCTTCTCTCTCAGCTTTATCTGGTATGTCTCCTACCTCTTGGCTTATGGATTCTGCTTGTTGCAATCACATGACACCTCACTCGTCCTTATTTTCTGACCTTAAACCTGCACCGCACCCTCTTAATATTCGCACAGCAAATGGTTCCACAATGTCTGGTCATAATATAGGTTCAGTTTCAACTTCCAACCTCTCGATTCCTGGAGTTTTTAATGTTCCTGACCTTTCTTATAATTTATTTTCTGTGGGACAATTAGCTGAGTTAGGTTATTGCATTACCTTTGATTATTCTAGGTGCATTGTGCAAGATCCTAGGACGGGACAGGAGCTTGGGATCGGTCCTAGAGTTGGGCGTATGTTTCCTGTGGACAACCTTCGTCTTCCACTTGTTGCTCCTGTTTCTATTACTGTAGTTGTTGCAGTTTCTTCCACTCCTTCCCTTGCACTTTGGCATGCTCGACTTGGTCACGCATCTTCCTCTCGGGTACAACAATTGGCTTCTAGAGGTTTGTTAGGTTCAGTGTCTACAGAAAATTTTGATTGTGTTTCATGTCAGTTAGGAAAACAACCAGCTTTGCCTTTCAATACTAGTGAATCAATATCTACTGATATCTTTGACCTTATTCATTCTGATGTTTGGGGGCTGTCCTCTGTCTCTAGTATTGGTGGGTCTAGATATTTTGTTGTCTTTGTTGATGATTACTCTCACTATAGCTGGATTTTTAATATGAAACATCGTTCTGAGTCATTGGAAGTATATTCTAATTTTGCAAAAATGGTTGAAACTCAGTTTTCCAGACGCATCAAAATTTTTCGATTTGATAATCCTCTTGAATATACTCAATATGCTTTCCAAGCTATTTTGCACTCCTATGGCATTGTTCATCAACTAACTTGTACAGGTACCTCTCAGTAAAATGGTAGAGCCGAATGAAAACTTCGTCATATTCTTGACACTGTTCGTGCTCTCCTTCTCTCTGCCAAAATTCCTGCTCCTTTTTGGGGTGAAGCTGCTCTTCATGATGTTCATACTATTAATCGAATTCCGAGTCCTGTTATCCAAAATCAAACTCCATACCCAACCCCAATCCTGAGCTTGGGTCTCCTGCTCCTGCTCCGCCTGAAGATCTTGCACAAGACATTCCACCTCGTCACTCAACTCGGGTAAGATCTATTCCTACACATTTACTTGACTATCATTGTTACACTGCCCTTGCTACACTACACGAGCCTCACACTTATCGTGAGGCTTCCACTGACCCTTTATGGCAGATTGCAATGAAAGAGGAACTTGATGCATTATCTAAAAACCATACTTGGGATTTGGTGACACTTCCTCCTAGGAAATCTGTGGTTGGTTGTAAGTGGATCTACAAGATTAAGACTCGCTCTGATAGGTCCATTGAGCGCTACAAAGCTCGTCTTGTTGCAAAAGGTTTTACACAAGAGTATGAGATTGATTATGAAGAGACCTTTGCTCCGGTTGCTCGTATCTCATCTGTTCGTGCCCTCTTAGCGGTTGCTGCTGCCAATAAATGAGACATTTTTCAGATGGATGTCAAAAATGCATTCCTTAATGGGGATTTAAGTGAAGAAGTGTATATGTAACCTCCTCCTGGTCTCTCTATTGACTCAAACAAGGTTTGTCACCTTCGACGTGCACTTTATGGCCTTAAACAAGCTCCACGAGCTTGATTTGCCAAATTCAGCTCTACCATCTCTCACTTGGGTTACATGGCCAGTCATTATGATTCTGCCTTATTTCTTCGTCGCACTGACAAAGGCATTATTTTACTTCTCCTATATGTGGATGATATGATCATAACTGGTGATGACCTCAGTGGCATTCAAGAACTCAAGGCTTTTCTCAGTCAGCAGTTTGAGATGAAAGATCTTGGACATCTCAGCTACTTCTTGGGTCTTGAAATCACTCATTCTACAGATGGACTTTATATTACTCAAGCCAAATATGCCTCAGAACTCTTGTCTCGAGCTGGACTTGCTAATAGCAAGACTGTTGACACTCTAGTTGAGCTTAATGCGCATTTGACTCCCTCAGGGGGGAAACCATTGTCTAATCCTTCTCTTTACAGACGCTTGGTTGGCAGCTTAGTTTATCTCACTGTCACTCGTCCAGACATTTCCTATGCTGTTCACTAGGTGAGCCAGTATCTGTCTGCACCACGATCGACTCATTATGCTGTTGTTCTGCGCATTCTTCAATACCTAAAGGGCACTCTCTTCCATGATCTTTTCTACTCTGCTCAGTTTCCTCTTATTCTCCGTGCATTTTCTGATGCTGATTGGGCAGGAGATCCCACTGATCGCAGGTCCACCACTAGTTATTGCTTTCTTCTTGGTTCTTCTCTGATCTCTTGGCGAAGTAAGAAACAAACTCATGTGACTCACTCTAGTACTGAAGCAGAATATCGTGCCCTTGCTGATACCACATCTGAGCTCCTTTGACTACGATGACTTCTCAAAGATTTAGGTGTGTCTACATCCTCTGCTACTCCTCTTTATTGTGACAACCAGAGTGCTATTCATATTGCTCACAATGATGTCTTCCATGAACGGACTAAACACATCGAGATCGATTGTCATTTCATTCGTTTTCATCTTGTCCATGGTGCTCTCAAGCTGATCTCAGTCTCCTCTAAAGATCAACTTGCATATATCTTCACCAAGTCACATCCTAAGGGACGCCTTCGTACTTTGGTTGACAACCTCAAGCTGGTCTCACATCCACCTTGAGTTTGAGGGGGGCTTTAACGTGTATAATATATTGTGGGCTTTACGCCTAGTTAGGTTACTTGTATAGTACACATATTTACTTGTATAGCACACATATGCCTCCTATATAAAGGCACCTATGTATATTCTTTCATTATGAAATACAATACAATTACATTCAGTATTTCTAACAATCAAGAACCAACCTGCAGTAATAATGTCGTTTATAATTACTGTTATTTTTATAAATAGTACATTGTTAAATTATTATAAACATATTCATATTTTTACATATAATAAATAAAAAAGTCTTCCAGTCATTAATTTAAATTGGATGAATTTAATAACTCATCTTTTACATTTTATCCTATAATCAATACTTTTATAAAATATATATTTTTTTATAGAGAGTTTCAATTTTCAATTAATGATGTTCGCTCATGATGAATTACTCTTTATCATCAGAATAAGATACTAATTGATTTTTTTAGTGTAAACAAGAATCCAACCCTAAATAAAATACTTCTATAAATGTGAACGTATAAAAGGATGCTTTTCTCGAATCACTAGAAGTCAACAAGAAACTCAAAATAAAGTAAAAAAACAGCACAAAAGTTGTAAATATCTTGTGCAAATGGAGCTTTTATTGAATGGGTTACATACTCTTTCCGTAAGATTAAACGACGAAATGGAATAAAACTCGAGCATTATGTCTGCCATTCATTTTGTAAATTAATTTCTTCAAAGTCCATTGTCCTCCATGATTGATGAGACGTAAATATATAGGACGATGGTACCCCACCATATATGCACATTGAAAGGGCACAAACCATGCAGCGACAAGGATGGCAAATCTGTACTTAAACCGAACATCCAAGGCTAATTATAAATTTGACAAAGTTGGTTGTACTGAACTTCAATTTCATTCTATATCTTTTTATTGAATGTAAATTTTGATAAATTTATCATTGTATTACATTTTCTTTTTATATTTTCAATGTTTACAAAAATTTTTAGAAGATAAAAAATAAATAGTTATGCCATTAATCAAATATTTAAATTTTAAGTTTTTATAGTTCAAATTTATGTATAAAAAAATCCGATATGTATCGCTCAAAGTTCCATCATTACAAGCTATTAGCTACACCCTTTGTAGCCAAACTCTTATTTCTTATATTGTGAGAGTTGTAATAATTAGCTACACCCTTTGTAGCCAAACTTTTCTTTCTTATAAATTTATACAATCCTCTAGAACCTACTAATCTTCTTATATATAGTATAACTAAGTGTATAACCTAGGTGCCACCTTCATTCAAAACAAAGCCTCACTCAAACCTAAAAATTCTCTCCCTCTGAAAGATGCTAGCCAAACCGACCCACCATATTGTTCCAACAAAATTCCCATCACCAATAAACCTACCTCCATTAGTATCGCTCAAAGTTCCATCATTACAGGCCAAAACAACCCCCAAAACAATACCAAATGCTATATCCATTAACCCCACTTCAAGTAACCATGTTTCAACCTTAGATGATACGCTAATTGATGACTCTGTTTGTGCCTTTTGGGACTACCAATTCTTGTTTGTGTCACAACGCTCTGAAACAACCAAACCCATCACTCTTCACGTTGTGGATGGTTCGATACCACATGACTTTCCTTCTGGTACTTACTATTTGGCCGGACCAGGACTATTCTCCGATGACCATGGCTCAACTGTGCACCCACTTGATGGTCATGGCTACCTTAGAGCCTTTACGTTTGATGGGGTCGATAGGGAGGTCAAGTTCATGGCTAAGTACGTGAAGACTCAAGCACAAGTTGAGGAACATGACCCCACGACTGACACGTGGCAGTTCACACACAGGGGCCCATTTTCTGTGCTGAAAGGTGGACACAAAGTTGGTAACACCAAGGTGATGAAAAATGTGGCTAACACTAGTGTGGTGAGGTGGGGTGAGAGGGTTTTGTGTTTGTGGGAAGGTGGGGAGCCATATGAGATTCAATCTGGGTCGTTGGATACGGTTGGGAGGTTCGATCTGATCGACGGCTGTGATTCAGCAGTGGATGGTGGAAAGAATAGTGGCGATATATGGGACGTTGCTGCGGGCCTTTTGAAACCTATTTTGTATGGTATGTATTCCAACTACAATAATTCTAGCACCATGGTCTATTCCACACATTTTGTCGCAATTATTTTATGTAATAAACTATAACTTTCACATAGCGAGTCATATAGGAGAGTTGTAGTAAAGTGTGTGAAATAAGTCGTGGTTATAGAGTTTTTGTTCCGATTATTATGGCTCTATTATGGTACCAAACAAACAATTCTTCATGGACACACTTGTTCACGTATTTTGACACAATTTATACATTTATTAATATGTGATTAAATTACATTACTCTTTTTTTGAGAATGATTAAATTACATTACTTATACTTAGGTCCACCACTAAAATTTAATGATAAGTAATTCAATCACTGCTTATTATGTTTCTAAATTATGTTACATTGCATGGGCAAAAGCGTGGTGTTAGAATTTTTGCTCTTTTTTTTAAAAAAATTTTTATTTGAGGAAGAGAGTTTTTGCTAATTTAAAGTCAAAGGTTGCACTCAATTTGGAAAGTGACAACCGATCACGGTATTAAGTAAATAAATTTATGAATTTTTTGAATTAATTTTTATCGTATTTATCTTAATCTTTTTTCGAGTCGTTGATATAAACGAAACCATCTATATATTGTCTTTGTCTCGCACTAAGATACAAAAAGTGAAAAAAAGCAGACTACCAAAATTGCAATATACAATTTGGGTTTTTAAACCAACTATACTAGTTTTTTTTTTTTTTTGAGAGAGAGTTTCAATTTTTTGAGAGAGAGTTACAAAAAAAGCAACCGTTGCCAATTTATTTTTGGAAAATCCTTAGAATATTCTCTTTCCTTCATTAATTCTCTTTGGATGAACAAGCTGGTCTGGTTAAATGGTTTAATGAAAATCTTTCATTAAAATCAACTTGGGGTTATAGTTGGATACTACTAGACACATTGGATGGTCTAGTTTCAATCACCTTTGCAATTCTCTGATCATATATAAAAAAATAAATAAATAAAAAAAGAGCATCATATGTAGCTTAAAAAAAAAAAAAAGTCTGAGATTTCCTACACTTGTTCTTTTGCCGATATAGTTTTCAACAAGCAGTAGAAGTTTGCTATCATTTTTATTTTTCTCCTAAATATGTACTAAAAATACTGTTCATCGATTCAGTCTAGGACCCTTCTCCAAATTGGATTATATCTACAATCCCACGTCACCATTAAGTTCACTATGATGTGTCCTTGATGTGACGTACGTTATGATTATGTGACATTAAGATTTTTGGTTTATTTTATTTTTTTTAATATTATCATAATTTAAAATTATAAAATATACTACATCACCTTAATCTCATTACTTTCTTAAACAATGTAATGTTGTATTTTTGTATTAAGATTACATTAATATAAGATTACAATAACGTAATATTATGGTGTAATGTAACATCACGATGAATCAAACACCCCCTAAGGGTAGAATGCCATCACATATAATTTAGTTGACAGATTTTAGTGTTTTCAATCGAGATATTCAAGGTTTAAATCCTTCTTACCCCTATTGTAACAATCAAATTTAAAATTAAATTAAAAGAAGAAGAAGGAAGTATAATAGAATATTTTGCCATCTTGTCCTTAACGCTATCAATTAATATATAATGATAAATTGTAGATGAAATTTATGTGTCTTATGTCTAATTTATCTTTTTCTGTTTGGTTAAACATTCACAGGAGTGTTCAAAATGCCTCCAAAGCGGATGTTGTCTCATTATAAGGTTGATGCCAGCATGGATAGACTTATTACAACATCATGCAATGCAGAGGATATGCTATTGCCTCGTAGTTCTTTTACATTCTATGGTACTAATTGAATAAGCCATGCTTAACTATCATTTAATGTATAATTCACAGAAAATTTATAACTTTTATCTTATAATTATCTTTTGCAGAATATGATTCAAATTTCAAGTTGATGAATAAGCAAGAGTTCAACATCCCCGATCACTTAATGATCCATGATTGGGCTTTTACAGATACTCATTACATATTATTCGCTAATCGAATCAAGCTTGATGTTGTTGGTAATTAAATGCACATAAATAGTTATGCAAGTAAATCACTTTTACTTCATTGTTGTGGCTCTCTGATCTTTTTAATTTATTCTTTAATTGCATTAGTATATACATATATGTGCACTTTAAACATAATTTCAATTGGTCCAAGAGAATTATTAGTTCATAAATGTAGCTAATTACTATAAATGACTTGTTTAGCATGCATGAAGTATACTGCTAATGGCACTTCCTTTTGAATTGTCAATTGGTCATGGGAAAGAAATGAAAAATACTTGGAGGTTTACAAAAGCCATTTTATTTTCAAATTCTTATAATAAATTGCTCTCAATTGTACTATTTTGCAAGAGTTATAAACTATTTTATAAATTGTTGATGTGGTAAGTAGTTATTGTTCAGTGAAAAAGTGTAGTGGGTTTAGATGAAAACTAATAATAATTGGCCACAATAGCAGTTTATAAAAATGTTGTAAAATAATTTGTGGCTATAGCATTACTCCTATATAATCATGTTCAAAATTGGCAAATTTAATTGAGTTTGATAATAATTAATCTAGCTATTTTCTTCAAGCAATAAGAAATTGTGGAAATTAAAAGAAAATGTTGAATTGTAACTTTTTTATGTGGCAAATTTGACGAAGATTTTATAAAATGATAGTGTTACAACAATAAAGTGAGATAAACTGTGTAATTAAAGTGCAGGTTCAATGGCAGCAGTGTGTGGAATATCTCCAATGATATCAGCATTATCAGTGAACCCGAGTAAGCCCACATCTCCCATATATTTGCTTCCTCGATTTCCAGATAAATCTGGTAAAGCTCGAGATTGGAGAGGGCCTGTTGAAGCTCCTTCACAGTTTTGGTTGCTACATGTTGGCAATGCTTTTGAGATTAAGGATGTGAATGGGGATTCAGAGATCAAAATACATGCTACCACTTGCTCATACCAATGGTTCAACTTTCAAAATGTATTTGGTACGTAGTTTTTCAACAAGTCTAGTTATTTGCTTTGGCAAGTTCTGAATTTTTCTCTTTTTTGATCCGTCAAGAATCAAGATCTTTTTACTTTATTTTTTTATGCAAGATAAAAATTCTAATTTAATTGTATATATGTGTGGAGCTTCCTCAAAGAATTAAACCCCGACTCTTCAGTGACATAGTTAATATAAATATTTCTGTCCTTTTAGTGACTTCGGAGGCCTAAAATAAGATTTGGGCCAATGTAGAAACTACCATGCGAGAGATTATCCTAAGCCCAAAACTGAGAAACTAAAAGAAACCAATTCAGTCTAATACAAATATAAAGCAAAAAGTCCAAAGGCAGTAAGGCATATAAAAAAGTTCACAACTGTTGAGGTAGCAAAACGTTATTGTTAGATAAAAAATGTATCAGTAATGGGTTTAGATAAGAACCAATAATAACTTGTCAATTCAATTGTTGTAAAAAAATATACAGCACACCAAACGTGGCCGAAACTATGATAAAATGATATTCTAGTACACACCTAAACATTGTTTAATTTCACTTTGGAGCACATTATTGCTACCATGAGCCTTGTTGCACGTCTTTTTAACAGAAAGTACGGACACTTTCGCATTGAACAGGATATAATTGGCAGAGTGATAAGCTAGACCCTTCCATTATGAACGTAAATGAAGGTGAACATGAGTTGCTGCCTCGTCTTGTTCAGGTACTCTCTCTTTCTCTCGGTTTTTTTTTTTTTTTTTTGAGAATGAAGATTGCTACTTTTATTGAAAATCAGCCGGGATCAGCAAATAGTACATCATAGAGGTGCGGTGGAACATCCTCCACCCACACTGACAAACCTCTAACATGTCTTGCATGTCTAGCTAGGTTGTGGGCTACTTTATTACCAGTTCTACGAACATGAGAGAAAGCAATACATTTACTGGTAACTAATAAGGATTTGGCAGACTCCAGAAGATGGCCAAAAGAAGAAAGGGAGGCTTCCTTACTTTGAAGAGACTTTATTACCACTTCCGAATCACCTTCGAGCATGAACTCTGAAATACCAAGTTCCTGTGCGAAGGACATCGCCCTTGCAGCTGCCATGGCTTCCACTATGACCAGAGAAAATGGTAGAGGAGCTTGCTCTGACAGCGATGCTATAGCCTTTCCTTGACAATCATGAACTACCACCCCTAGACCTGCCTTGCCCAACTCTAGAAAAACTGCCCCATCAAAGTTCAGTTTGAGACAATTTGCCGGAGGTGGGCTCCAATGAGCATGGTGTTGGGGTCGAATGACTGCTGAAGATTGACCAAGGGAATATTGGCTCTGTTAAAAAGTGGTAAGGGTCTGAGATGCTTGTTGGAGAACCTGAGCTTTGGGGAAGTCAATTGTGTTCACTCGGATTTGGTTTCGCCTATGCCATATTGTCCACATCACCATGGCCATGAGTTCTACATTTTTTCTTTTCTCACGGACCAAAATGATCAAGTCTCTAATATTTGAGATGCCAAGCTGTCTTCGATCTTCAAAATCTGGAACATCGTCCCAAATATCATCTAGCATGGCACACCCCCATAGTGCATGGAATACCGTTTCGGCCTCAACCCCACAATGCTCACACTTATCTTCCAATAGGATCCTCCTCTTCATTAAGTTTTGCTTCACTGGTATGGCTTCTTTGCATGCACGCCACATAAAGTTTCGCACCTTGTTGGGAACATTGAGCCCCCAAATCTGATTCCACACTTCATTATGCTGCTGCGTGTTGACTGAAGAGACCTGCATAGAAGTTAGTTTTGCAAGAAATTTTGAGCCCGAATTTACAGTATAAATACCTGATGGGGTGAAGGGCCAAATGATCTTGTCCTCCACTGGGATGCGGCTTAAAGGGACGCTGAGGACCAAGGCAGCTTCATCAGGTGACAATAATCCATGCACTAAATCTGAGTCCCATGTTCTTGTGATCGGGTTGATGAGGTCAGATACTCTTCCATCTTCAAAACCTGGTACCATGTCAGAGAGGACTCGTGGATGATCTTGTGATGGTAGCCACGCATCATTCCAAATACTAATTGCCTCTCCACACCCAACCCTCCATCTTGCCCCCTTTAGTAACACATCTCTTCCCTTAAGAATGCTATGCCAAGCATGTGAGCCAGAACTAGATTCTTGGGCCTCCCAAATGGTACAATTTGGAAAAAACTTCATTTTAAAAACTCTATAAAATAAAGAATCCTTATTATGAAGTAATCTCCAACCTTGCTTGGCCAAGAGAGCATCATTGAAGTTGGATAGATCCTTGAAGCCCATACCACCTTCCTTCTTTGGGAGACAAAGTGTATCCCACTTCACCCAATGAATCTTTCTTCGATCACCTTTCTGACCCCACCAAAATCTTCTTATCAAGCTCTCGATTTCTGAGCAAAGCCCCAAGGGTAGTTTGAAACAACTCATAGTGTAGGTTGGAATAGCTTGGACGACAGCTTTTATTAAGATCTCCCTTCCAGCTTGTGATAGGAGTTTCTCCTTCCAGCCCTGCAATTTTTTCCACACTCGTTCCTTAATATAATTAAAGCTTGCTTTCTTGTTTCTTCCCACCAAGGATGGTAACCCCAAGTATTTTTCATACTGAATAATTTCTGGTACCCCAAGTGCCAACTTTATTTGATTTCTGATATCATCACTGGTAGTTTTACTGAAGAAGATTGTTGTCTTGCTTCGATTAATCTGTTGACCTGAGCATCTCCCATACACTTCCAAGATATTCAGAACCCTTTGGCACTCCTCTATGGTGGCCCTGCAAAACAACAGGCTATCATCTGCAAATAAAAGATGGGTTAGTCGTGGGCTATTTCTACAAAGAGAGTAGCCCTTAATGTGTCCTTGATGAGAAGCTTGATTAAGTAGTCCATTGAGGCCTTCAGTACAAAGTAAGAACAGGAATGGAGAGAGTGGGTCTCCTTGACGAATGCCTCTTGTTGGTGTGATCTTGCCTTTGGGTTCCCCATTTACCAGTATGGAATATGTCACAGTTTTGACACAAAGCATTATGAGATTGATCCAGTGCTCTGTAAACCCCATTTTTTCCATGATTGAGGACAGGTAAGACCATTCTACTCTGTCATATGCTTTGCTCATGTCAAGCTTGATGGCCATATAGTCTTCCTTACCTTTGTGTCTCTGCATACTGTGTAAAGACTCAAAAGCTACCAAAATATTGTCAGAGATAAGGCGACTTTTAGTGAAAGCACTCTGATTCTCAGTAATAATATCAGGCAAAATTTTCTTAAGTCTATTTGCTAAGACTTTGGAGAAAATTTTATACAAAACATTGCACAAACTGATAGGTCTAAATTCAAAGGCAAATTCAGGATTTTTCTTTTTTGGAATGAGAGTAATAAAAGTGTGATTAAGTTGTTCAGGTAAAGTAGCAGAATTAAGGTAATGCAACACAGTATCAGAAATATCATCTCCAATTAAATTCCAGTAATATTGATAGAAGAGAGGTGGCATACCATCAGGCCTGGGGGCCTTAAGCGGGGCCATTTGGTTAATGGCTTGCTTGACCTCCATTTGAGTGAACTCGGATGAGAGCATGGAGTTCATCTCCTCAGTAATGACTCTCTGAATAGAATCTGTCGCCGAGGTACAGAGTTGCTGGTTGGCTGTTTGGAGAAGATCCTGGTAGTATTGCACAAGACATTCAGCTATATCCTCATTGTTATCAATCATACGGCCATTGTGGTCTTTCAATCTTCGAATCAGATTTTTCCTCTTCCTTTGAGAAGCATGGCTGTGAAAGAATTTTGAATTTCTATCACCAAATTTTGCCCACGTGATTTTAGATCTCTGGAACCAAAGTCTATTTTCTTTATCAACCAATTCAGCTATCTCCTTTTTCAAAACCCAGACTTGTTGATTGTTTCCCGATCTCATGGCTTCCTTTTCAGCCTCTTTTAAATCCTTTCTCTTTCGGCTCAATATCTTTCTGACATTTCCAAAACAATCCCGGTCCCATTTTCGAAGCTCTCTACCACATTTATCTATTTTACGAATGACATGATCATGATCATCCTCTTCTGCCCTTGACAGCCATACTGCCTCTACAATATCTGAGCACCCACGATCAGAGAGCCACATTTCTTCAAACCTGAATGTTTTGGCATGTGGTGGAATATCCAAACCATCCATGGAGATCCATAGAGGAGAGTGATCTGAGGAGTCCGAATGCAAGTTGTGAATCTTTGACCCCGAAAATTTCATAAACCAATCATGATTGGCCAATCCACGGTTTAATCTCTCCCACAGTGAGTGGCCATCAGCAAAATGTTTCCTCCATGTAAATTGTTCTCCCACATAGCCTAAGTCAAGAAATCCGCATTCATCAATGACATCTCTAAAAAGTTGCATTTGAGCTTGACTTCTGTTGTTGCCTCCCAATTTTTCCGAACTTCTTGTGATTTCATTAAAATCCCCAGCACAAAGCCAAGGAAGATTATGTCTGGTATTAAGTAACCGAAGTTTATTCCATGCTTCACTTCTCATGTGTGTTGCCGGTTCCCCATAAAAACCTGTGAATCTCCATTCATCATCACCACCTTTATTAATAATTGAATCAATATGGTATTTGGAGAAAGAATCTACATGTACATCACTGGAATTTTTCCAATAAAGTGCTAAACCCCCACCCCCTCTAGGATTTCTTTCCACAAAAAACAGATTATCAAACTTAATATTTCTTTGGACTTCTTTTAGCCTAGTTTCATCCGCCCATGTCTCGGCTAAAAACACAACGGAGGGATCTTTAGCCCGAATCAATACTTCAAGCTCCTTTCCTGTACGCAGGTTCCCAAGCCCGCGACAATTCCATACTATGATACTCATTGTGCTTGGCGGGGCTGCTGTGCAGCCTCCACCATCAAATTTTGTTGACTGTCTTCCTTTGAAACCTGTAATTTTTTGATAGGTAACTCAGGAAGATATTCCATTACTTCTCTGCTTCTTTTTGTATCCGTGGGTCCCTGTGATGTGTCAGTCTCCATATTGGTTTCTCGTGCCAGCCTTTTCCACATGCGTAGAGCTCTATTTGCTGGAGTGGGAGACGTTGGGTTCTCTATCACATGGGTTGCATGCTCCTGACTTATTGCATGTTGAGTTGGCGGTGAGGGAGTTACTTGCTTCCCATTTTTAGCTAAGACTTGTAAGGTGTCAGCTGTCCTAGGATCCACGTGCTCTCCCTTGTTTTCATACTTTCCAATAGCCAAATCTAATTCCTGAATCTGCGCTTCAAAATCAGCATGATTAGTATGGAAAGAATTTAAATCCGGGTTGGAATCAATTACCTTTAATGTCGGGTTGCTAGTATCTTGGTATATTTGCGTGATTTGCTCCCTCGAATCTTGAATTTCCATAATTGTTACACGCTCCAGGTCCGCTCCAGCCATCTCACCGGATTCCGATCGTTCATGATTTTCTCCAGTTGTCCTAGCCGCCGTCGCAGATGGCTTCTTGGCAGTTGCAGATTGAGAGTGTTTTGTATCACCTCCCAAACCATCGCCCATACCAGCAACCACGATGAATGGAGTTCTCCCCGGGTTATATGGCGCAGCTCTTAGCCATGGTCCATATTCCTGAGGTTCTGTATTTGCTGAATCCTTTCTTGCTAACCAGGTCTCGCAATCTTTTCCATCATGAGAAATCATACCACACCAATAACAGAAATTTGGTAGTTTCTCATATTTAAAAGAAACCCAGATCTCTTCTTCATCTTCTAATGTAATCCGTCGACCTCGGCAGAGGGGCTTTGAGATATCAGTTTCCACATGGACACGTAAAAACTCCCCTCCCACCAACTCGTTGGGATTCTCACACGGAGATACCTGTCCGAGTGTTTCTCCCAACTCAAATGCCGTCTCGGAGTCCAGCAAACGCATCGGCAATCCATGTATTTGCACCCAAAATTTCAGCTTGGTGAACCTCAAGTACCTCGATGGTGTAGACCCATCAAATCTCTGTAACAGGACAGCATGTTTATCAAACGTCCATGGTTCATTAGCAAGGACCCGTTCTGCATCAGATTCGAGTTCAAATACGAACAAGAGTATATGGTCGCCCGCTTCGCGCACCTTGAAGTCCTTTTTGGCTCTCCACAGAGGTTTAAACGTGCGGCCTATTGCTTCCACATTAAGGGCTCTCTTGGTAAGGAACTTGGCAGCCAAAACATACTCCTTGCTTCGTAAGTTTTTGGACTTCGACAGACTAAGCTTCACATCTTCCTCATCTGTCAGTGAAAGTTTCTTCCAGTCATAAAGTATATCTTCCATGTAGGCAAAGCGATGTTGAAAGGATATAAGAAAAAGATTAGACCACGCGTAAGGGGAACGGAGGTCAAAAGAAAACCCTCCAGCTAGAAAGGATTAGCAGAGGGGGAGCTTTATCATTCCAGGGAAGATAACGGCGTTCTACGTTCTAGTCTCTCCAAAGAGAAGCTAGGGCGAGAAAAAAAATGCTTCTCTTTCTCTCGGTTATACATCCATAATGTATGTATTATGTATTAATATAACAATTCCAATGCTTGTAACGCTTACATAAATTAGTTTGAGTTCCTTGTGTCCAAAAAACAAAAAATCGAAGTACATTCTGAGTTAGCAATGAACTATGTGAAGGATTTTGTATAATTTCCAATTAGCATATATCTTATTAAATATCCCGTCACATATGCAGGTGTCTATTCAATTAGATTCTGATGGTAACTGCCAAAAATGTGGTGTGGAGCCTTTGATTAATAAATGGAAAAGGTCAACAGATTTTCCTGTGATTAACCCAGCATTCGCAGGGAACAAAAACAAATACGTATATGCAGCAACTTCTTCTGGGTATCGCCAAACATTGCCACATTTTCCATTTGATACCATTGTGAAGCTCAATGTGTTAAATCAATCTGTCCATACATGGTCTGTTGGTCGTCGGAGATTTATCGGTGAGCCTATTTTTATTCCTAAAGGGGATGAAGAAGATGATGGATATCTTCTTGTGGTTGAGGTGAGCAATGTCTTGATCATTTATCTCATCAACGAAAGTGCATAATTTTAGTGTAAGCTAGCTTGCAAGCTTAACTAATGAATATCCACTTGATATAGTATACACATATATATAGAAAATATCTGTTGAAGCAAATTAATGGGGCTAAGAAGTATTGAATTTATCCTCTTTGATAAGGCAAATTATTGTCTCAAACTCCCAATATCCACACTTCATACGCAAAGAACATCAGTTTGAAAATGTAGATACCTAATGTCCATACTTTATAAATAGTTGTCCAGTGAGTATGAAGTGTGAACATTAAAAATGTGAGACAAACATTATTCACTAAGTATAATGTGAACCACAAAACCAAGTCAACAATATATAACCAGTTTTAGTTGTTTTTAGTTTGATTTTTTTATTAAAAAAAATGGTTCATAATGGGATTAGATATATTTCTATATAAAAATTCAAGTGGTAACTTGGTTCTATTAAGTACATTTCTCCCTACACTTTAAAAAAAAGTACATTGCCTCAAAAATTACAGTTTTAAAATTTAGTATTTTCACATTTATATATTTCCATCAAACACTAGTTTTAACTTTTAAATTTAACAAGTTTCAGATGTTTTTAGTTTGACAATATTTTATTCAAAAAATTGGCTCAAAATGGGATTGAATATATTTATATAAAAAAATAAAGTGTTATTTGATTCTATTAAATACATTCCCTAATTTACATTTTTGAAATTTTAATGTTTTCACATTTATATATTTCCACCAAAAACTAGTTTTAAATTTGATATGTTTTTGTTGTTTTTTGTTTGAATTTTTTTTTTCTATATAGAAACAATTGGTTCAAAATGGGAATATATATTTATATATAAAAAATCAAGTGTTAGTTTGGTTATTGAATACATTCCCTTAAAAACTACATTTTTAAATTTTAATTGTTTCATATTTATATATTCCCATTAAAAAAAAAATTAAAAGAACTGGTTCTAATGTTCTATCATGTTTTTAGACAAACTAAAGAAAAATAAAACCAATTCAAAATTAAGTTGGTTTTATTTTTTTTGTTCAACTTATATCATAATTAAACCGACTTTGTAAGTGGTGACTATCTGGATTTATATTGACTGCGCTTAAATGTGCCTTTTTTTTTTTCTATCTTATTTGTATTTTTCTATATTGTAGTATGCCGTTTCAATACAAAGGTGCTATCTTGTAATTCTGGATCCTAAGAAGATGGGAGAAGACGATGCACTTATTGCAAGACTTGAAGTCCCAAAGCACCTAAATTTTCCTCTTGGCTTTCATGGGTTTTGGGCCACCAACAAGTAATTTGCTTTTGATAAATGAGCTAAAATTCTAAACAAGTCGAACAAACATTTGCTCACAAGTGGAAACTATTGCGACAAAGTAATATTTGTAGTGTAATTGAATAAATAGACTTTCATTTACATGTACAGTTTGAATATTTGTGTTAAACAAAAATATTAAATTGCTTCTTCATTTGTTGTTGGCTTTATGAATTTAAATTGCTTTATGTGAACATGTGGTGAAATGAGAATCCAAAGAAAAACTTAGACCCTGATTGATTATAATGAAATTAATCAACTTGTTGAATTAATCTTAATTGAATTAATCAATTAAGAATTTAGATTGATTTTTAGGTTCATTACCACAGTCCACATAGTTTCCACGTTCTTGGATAGACCGAAAGAGTACAGTAGGACATAACTCCTGCCTTAAAGATTTGTTGATATTGCTTTCATCAATTTAGGCATCATTACAGAGTGGAGTTTGGACTGCTTGATTGTTTTTAGAGGAAATGGATGACCAATAATGCATGCAGTAACTTTCGTTGAAAATTGTTTCATTTCCAATAGTACTGTTTAACCATGATTCACTTTCTACATTATTTTTGACTTTCGTGTTTAACCATAGATGGTAAATTGTTACTAGTTATAATTTGAATCCATTACTGAAATTACTTTTTTACCCACCAATAATAGCATGTAACAATCAACAACTTAGGATTTTTTGTGAACATGTTGTGTGGATATAACATTTCTCTTAACTATGAAGAAGTTCTACATTCATAACATTTTTACAACAAATTATAAGGGATAAGTTGTTATTAGTTATAATTTGAACCAATCATGCGCTAAAATTATTTTTTTCTCCACCAATAACGACTAATAACAATCCTCTACTTAGGATTTGTGGTGAAAGTGAAAATGTCGTGGACATAACATTTCTCTTAAAAATGCCTCACTTTTCACGCTTTTGAAAAGAGAAAAATAGGACAAACCGACACAAATTAACCTAACTGTGACTAACTATATATAGTATAATTCCAATATATATATATATATATATATTTTATGGAAAGGGAATGAGCTTCATAAATTTATTAAAACAGTATTATTATTATTATAAGAAGATTTGAGTGAAAATGCACGTGAAGAAGTTTAAGGGAAGTTTGTGTAATTTACCATATTTTTTTTTTTTTGTCAAACTTAACTCAGTTGTCAAGGAATTCGGCTCAGGAGCAACGTGAGTCGTGTCCCACTTTCTGGGTTCATGAAAAGAAGACCATAGGATGCAAAGTAATTTCTGATGTCTGATGACCAGGCACAAGATTCGGTTTGCAAGATATCAGTATTTTCAAAACTTTTTTTTTTCGAACTCAATATTTTCGAAACTTTAAGTTATTAGGCATTGGTGAATTTAATTATTTAATCATAATTTAACACTACCTCTTATGTGTAAACCCAAACTCTCTCTTACTAAGTAAGGTCCAGCATGTGAGATTTTTAACACTTTTTAAATGGGAGGTAAAGATCTAACTCGAGATTTATTATTCTGGTATCTCGTTAATTTATTGGTTTTTCCAAAAGTTTAAATTGCTAGGAAATGACGAATTTAATTATTTAACAAAAATTTCAACAAGAATTGTGCACCAATTCTTTAGGCATACACTTTAAATAGACTCAAATTTGAACATCTCGAAGTTACATTTTGACAACTTTAAACTGTTGCATTTTTCAATAAAATAAGTTGAAATTTATATAACATTGAGCTTCAATCACAAAGAATACATAATGCACATGAACAAATACTTTCTTAGAAAATTATGATCCCAAATAGTATATCCCATCACCAAATATTTGACCAAACTTTATTAAATTGATGTTAAAAATGTTGTGTATTAACCTCCTTGAATTATTATTAGGTACTTCGAGAATATACCATCTCCCTCTCACATATGAGTGGGTCTCACTCACCATGAGGAACACCCGCATATGAGAGGGAGGGAATATACTTCCGGAGTATCTAATAAATTTCAAACCTCCCTTTAGGTAAGAAAGTTTTCCTACCATCCTTTTAGATTTAAAATGTCTAAAAAACCCTATCTATTAAACACAAGTATGCATAAATGCTCTTAAATTTTACTTGAAATACCAAAAATTAATGTTACTATTACTAATTCTAATAAACAAGGCGATGAAATATAGGACTTGCTGTCCTAACTCCAAAGAAGAACTCCCATAAATTACGCCCTGCTCTTTTTTTAAGGGCAATAGTAACCAATTAAACTCTTTTTTATAATGCGTAAAAAAAAAAAAAAAAAAAAAAAAACTCTTTTTATAATGCTTATTATGCGATACGATGCGTTGCAAAAGTTTACTCAAGCCACAGGTGAGCTGTAAAGGCGATAATTTCTCGCCTTAATAACTCCTAGTATGCAATTATTACCGCGAAACTCAAAGTCACAAAGTAGCCTGAACTCTGGAGCCTCTATTTTCTATTTTGTGTGTTTTTTTTTTCCCAGCAAAAAAATTTGAGAGAATTCTTGTTTACTTTGTTGAAATTGTGTGTATTTGGTTACCCAATTCATAATTTCTTGATTACTCGCTATATGGTTAGTTCATGTCTTTGTTATTCGGGGTGGACTGGGTAATTAATGGTTGTTCTTAATTGTTTTTAAATAAATTTGATTTATGCGATACATCATAGACTGTTAATGTTAAAGGATGATTTGGGAATAATGTGAGCTCCGTACAGATTTCCACGTTTAACAAGTCCTATATTCTACCAGTGGCCTATGTGTTGCAACTTTCAACTCTATAATATTAATCTGGGTTAATATATGATTGTAAGCGTTTTTTTTTTTCTCTTGAAAATAATCACTTGTTCATCCAAAGAAAAATTATGAATTATGGTATGTCACACAGTATTTGATCCCGTTGCTGTGTCCAATACCCATGTCAAAACACAATGCTTTTGTCTATGTCCACAAGATAGAGATCACTTAACAGAATTTGGCCTTCAAAGAGACTTAAGTGTTAAAGCAATTTTGTGGCTCTCTTTTTTTATTGTTGAGTTACACCGGCACCTAGTGGATTTTTAGACTTACTACTCACCCTCCATCATGTTCTTATGCGGGATTAAGATGCCATTTGAGCTACAGCTCATTGGCAATGATTGGTGGAAGTTAACTCTGAAGTCCTACTATTGGAACAAACTGGTTCTATCATCTGAGTGCTAAAATCGACTCCTAGAGCTTTGCTGTCTTTTTAAGTGTATTTAAGTGTAGTGGCCATGTTTGGGCTTTTTAGAGGTCAATACTAATCTGCATCAACTAGGTGACTCTAGATCGAATGCTTGTAAGTGTATGTTGACATAGCAGCCCATCATCAGCAAAGAGTGAGATTGGGTTTACTGTTGAGATTGCCCATATCTTGTTCTGGAGTTACTAAATGCTCCTTATTTCATTGCAAAACTTTTAAGCTACATTACACATAATTGGTTAAATTTCTAGACTTGTCACATCTTTAAACTTGAAAATAACAAATTATATAGTTCAATGCACTGAAAAATACATTGAAAAGGAAAAAAATAATTCATATGATAATGAGATAATCAACACAAAACACATAAAATGGAAATGGAAATTGAACATAATTACAGAGATGGAAACAGGAGAATTATACAGGATTTTTCACACAGACACAAATCTTTCCACAATGTCTTAAATTGTTAGTGATTGCATGCATAAGAGCTATCTAGTAATAGAGTTACAAGCCCAAAAAATGTTAAAAGAGTTTGAAGCAAGAGTAGCCAGGGCCCTAGCCTCTGCAGTGACTCCTATGCACAGCATATATGCACACCATTGGTGCTCTCCAATTTCCTTGCACTTTTGGCCATCAATCAGGGCAGCAAGTTGCCAAGGAACCTTCTTCTTTCCCAAATAGAATTCCTCCATTCTTCTACTAACCAGAACAAATCTGTAAAAACCAAGCTGTAGAGCCTTAGTTAATGCTTCTCAAACAGCAAGGCATCTAGCCACCATTCAGTTGCATATGACAGAACTGCAATAGCCTGCAAAAATTTTCTTCCCAGCACATGATTTAGCTACATAGGCAAAACAACCTCATTTGCAGCTTCTCTGCCAATGCCCCTCAACTGTCAGCAATACTGGCAATCCCTCCGCAACTGGACACACCCGCCTTAGTACTCTGCTGCAGTTATTCTAATCCACATGTTGTGCATCATAGGCTTGTGCATACCTACAATACAAAGCTTTACTGAGCATTAGCACATCATAAGTACACTGTTTTGCACCCTCAAACATCACTGTGTTGAGGTTATACAAGAAGTCCCACATGTTAGTTATGATAAGATAATCTAGAGAACATCACATATTCCTGCTTATGAAAATCTAGATCCTCCATTACTGAGTAAATTACTGCTTCAAAGAGCAAGGGTAAATTACCTCATTTCTAAGTGTCTAATCTGACCAAAACCATACAGCCCAAGCAAGAATGCGCTACAAGAATAAATGATCCAACTTCTCTTCCTCAATGAAAAAAGACACTTGGTTTCACTCACGATGTTTGTGTTGTATGAGGCCATGTCAGATTTTCAGTAATTCCACAGCTTGAGATAGGGATAGCTAAAATTTAATCAGCCACTTCTGGAGAGTACAGCTCTCTAATCAGATCCTGTTTTCATGTAAAAGTGTAAAGAGAAGGTTAAGTAAATGTTAACGGTTGTAGCTTGTTTCAACTTCGTTAAGGGATTCCTAAAATATATATTTTGTGTTGTTGAAAAGGACTGGTACTGATAAACACAAAGTTGAATGTTTCAATAAAAGTGTAGGATCTTTCCACTATGAAATATGAATAAACTTAAATTCTGGACATAACACATCAAAATAAAATTTTAGGATCTTTCTTTCCAGTTTCCACTATGAAATATAATACAACAAAACCAAGCGGAAAAATATGAGAAAACTTAAATTCTGGATGTAATGCATCGAAACAACGGTAACAACTAGAGTGGGGCTTACCGATTAAAGCAGGATACCTTCTCTATTTTTCAACCTTGTCTGCACAGTTGCTTGCCTGCTTGAATATGCACAGAATGCAGAATGGCCCAGAATAACACGCACATTAAATTAACTAGGTGTACAAATATGTGTTATTTGACCAAGGAAATAGACCAGATGAGAGTTGGAATAAGTGCCAATAATGAAACTAAAGCACAGCTAGCAAAATTATATTTTGAAGTTCAAATTAATTAAGTAAAAGCGTCCAAAGGAAAAAGAGAAAAAGATAATGCAGAGCAACCAACAAAACAAAGGAATATATTTGAATTCATTGACTTTTAGAGTATTTGAACCCATTTTTCAAATTCCATCAAAAAAAAAAAAAAAAAATCCAATGACTTACAGAGTATTTGAACCGATTTTCTAAATTCCATCAACCTTCCAAGTCACTTTCACTAGATTTCTGCCAATCACTGAGCTCCTCACTGCATTCCAAGTACTCCTCACAATCAGAGTCACCATAGGCCATAAATTCTATGAATCTTTCATTCCTTTGTGGGTGTGGTAGTTCACTAGGTCCAGCCCCATCATAATCGTCATGGGTTTGCTTTGCTTTGTTACCTTTTGCTTCCGCCGCTGAATTATGATGGAGAACACCCAAGTCCTCATAAGGAATGATGCTGGTGTTACTACTCTGAGCCACAGTTTGGTTGAGATCTTCTATGTCTTTCTTGTATACCATACGGAACCCACATTTCTTCACCTTCATGCTTAGACCACGGGGTTCAATTTTGATGCCAATCTGACTAAATTCGTTTTCTTCAAATTCCTTCAGTAATTTTATGTCCTCCTCGACGAAGTATTGAGGAAGCAAATAAAATAGCCACATATGATCTGATAAAGCAACTATGCTAAAAGGGCCTACTGTAGCATTCATTTCTTCTCCATTGACTATCAACCGACAGGTGAGGTCACAGTCAAAGCAACTATCGATCCAGTGATCTTGAACACAAGAAAATACAATGCAAACAGCAATGCCCATCCACTCATCACACAAATGAGAAGAAGTTCCCACTTTTATATTCACTTCAACCCCTATACTTTGATGGCTAAACCATTTTGGAATTACACTTCCAGGGATAACAATGTTATAACTACTATTAAAATCATCTTGGCAATATCTATCTTTAAGAGAGAGTCCCTGAAACATACAAAGCAAGTTGTTTATAACAGAGAGAGAGAGAGAGAGAGACCTGAAGGTGCTTTCTTATCACTGTAAAAAACATGTCAATGACACTTTGATTGTCAGTCAGTTTACTGCAATTCGAAAAATAAAGATCTGCCTCACATATAGAATTAGGTTTCAGTAGATCTGGTATCATTTCCAGTGAGGTACAACCATATCCCACGATAGCTGCGATACTTGATGGAAGCTTTGGCAATGATCGAAGACTCTTACAATTCTCCAAATTCATTGTTTTCAAATTACATAGATGGCCGATGCTGTCAGGAAGACAAACAAAACTATTTTCACTTAAATCTATTTCTCTTAAAGAGAATAAGCAACCAATATCATCAGGGATTGCCTTGAGATTGCAGTCTCTTAGATTCAATAGGGTCAAGGAACACAAACCCAATAGAGAGGACAATCCAACAATGTCTGGACTTTTTGGCATTGAATAAAAAGGGAGGAGATCATACCAAGATGTAGATTTAAATGATGATAACCCCTTACATCCATCAAAAGATAGCACTTTAAGATTCTTTAAGGCTCCGCTTGGGAGTTCATAAGAGAATGGAATGGAATGGAATAGGATGGTCATAAAGGAATAGAAAGGAATTGAATGGAATGGAATGTATTTAAGTAAGAGAAAATAATGGAAAATAATGAAATGTAATGGAATTAAGTAACCTTGATTGGATGTTTTAAAATGAAGGAATGGAAAGGAATGAAAATGAATGGAATGTAACTAATCCTGTTTGGGAGCAACATGGAGAGAATGGAATGAAATCATTTTATAACAATATTACTATTAGACCCCTATTTTAAAATAAAAGGGTTGAATATATAAGGATATTTTGGGAGTTTTAATAAAAAAATCATTAAATCTAATTTCATTCCCTCCCATTCCTCCCAATTTCGAGAGGAATGAAAATTTAAGGTTTTAAGGGAATAGAGAGGAATGAGTGTTCCCTCCTACTCATTCCATTCCCTCTTACTTAGACTCCCAAATAAGGGAATGGACTTTCCATTCCCTCCATTAAAACTCCCAAACAAGAGAAAGAAAGAATATTCTAAAATTATTCATTTTCATTCCATTCCATTCCCTCCTCCCAAGCGGAGCCTAAGAGACCAATGGAAGAAGGAATCTCTTTTATAGCAGTTCCATCCAAGTAAAGCTTCAATACACGTTGCATGTTTTCTCCAAATTCTGGAATTTTTTTAATTTTTGAGCAGCCGGAAAGAATAAGAGTTTCAAGAGACTCCATTTCAAACTTGTTTGGAAGAGATTTTAGGTTTTTGCAGCCTTTTAGACTAAGAAAAGTTAGCTTTTTAAGAACTGCAATGGATGGGTGCACCCTGGATAAATTTAAACAATCTTCAAGAGTCAATTTCTCAAGGAATGGGACTTCGGTGAAGATAGGGGTTTCAATAAGTTTTAGAGGCTTGCTTATTCGGATCGATTTTAACCTCTGAAATGACTATTAAAGCCAAAAAAAAAAAAAAAAAAAAAAAAAAAAAAAAAAAGCTTCTGCAAAGCCTTATATTTTAAGGAAACCTAAAAATAAATAAATAAATAAATAAAAATAAATGTTGCATACGAGTACCTAAATTACCTTTGATTGGAAACTTGATGGAAAATATTTTGAAGGGTACTTGTCCCAGTCAAGAATTCTTAAGCTATTAGGAAGATGTTTGGGATCATGCAAAGGATGCAAAAGGTAAACATTATTGATTATGAGTAATTTAAGATGTTGCATCTTTGAGAATGATTTAAGATTCCAATGTGCCTCTTTTGGTGTAGACAACTTTAGAACAATGCCTTGAATTGCTTCTGTTTCCTAATAATCATGAACAAAATGGATTAGTGGCATGCGAATGTACTATTACAATATTACCTAAACTATTGTAAGTTAAACTCTTTTGAATAAAATAAGAGGGTACATGCCTAAGTTTTCTAAATAACCACTTACCATATTTTTTGTAAGTACATCATCAACATCCTCAAGCAACCACAGTTTGCTACGTTTTCCAGGCTCTTTAGGGCACTCTTGATAAACTATGTTCCTACCCATTTCTTGTAGTAAATCATGCATCCATAATTTAGTTTCATCCATTTTTACAAGAGATTTATCTACAAGAACCCCTAAACCAACATCAGGGTAAAGGCCGAGATAATCTAGTTTTTCTACTATATCATTTTTTATCCCATTATTAAAGAAACATGCAATATGTAGAAATATTTCCTTCTCTACTTCATCTAGTCCATCAAAACTTATTTTAAGTACTTGGAGAATTTCACTTTTAGGAAATTCTTTAAGCTTATTTAATGTACTTTTCCATTGATCAATATCTCTACTAAACAAAAAGGAACCCAAAATCTCAATAGCCAAAGGAAGACCTTTAGTATATTGTATAACGTCTTTACATAGCTCTAGATAATCTTTGGGAGGATGGTCATTAGTAAAAGCTTTCAAACTTAAAAGATGAAGAGCTTCATCATCATTCAATCCTTTAGCTTCGTATATTTCATCTACTTTAAGTAGACGAAGTAAATGCTTATCCCTTGTTGTTATGATAACTCTACTACCAGAACCAAACCAATTACACTTCCCAACTAACTTTTTCAACTGGTCTAAATGATTTACATCATCAAGAACGAGAAGAATTCTTTTATGACGTAATCTATTCTTGATCACGAAAAGTCCTTCCTCAACATCTTGTATTCTCATACATTCATTTAATATTTTTCTAATAAGTAGTTGTTGCAATGGAATTAATCCATCTTTTTCACAAACCTCCCTAACATTACGGAGAAAGCAACAACCTTCAAACTTCTTCGAAACCATATCAAAAACAACTCTAGCAAGAGTTGTTTTACCTATTCCCCCCATCCCCCAAACCCCTATAATGTGAACATCATTAAACCCTGTAGCTAAACATGACTCCAATTCCTTCACTCTAGATTTTATTCCTACAAGGTCTTCAATATCTTCCAAGAATGGATAACTCAATTTATGCCATAACTCTCCCACAATATTTTGGATAAGTTGTGCCTCAGACCTGCAATGAAGAGAGAATGATATCTAGTAAGCACCACCTATAAAAGAGTATTTACTTGAACATTTTTAAAGTAACTAGTATGTCAAATTGGATTACCTATCAAGTAGGTGCCACCCTTTGAGATTTGCCACTTCCCTTAAAGCAGCTCTCCATGTGTTCACATTCTCTATAAAGTCCTTGAAACATTCTTCATGTTTAGAAAAGGCTTGGGCAAAAGAGCCCGTTTGTTTTCGTACATTAGATGGATCCACATCATAAAATATTGGAAATACCGTTATTTTCATCTCTTTCATGCATTCAATGATCTTTACAAGTTCATCTAAACACTATGTTGAAGTTGCATAGTTTTTTGAGAGAATAACAATCGCAAATCTTGATTCTTCTATTGCTTTCAAGAGCTCTGTTGAAATAGATTTTCCTCTCTCAAGTTTTTCCTCATCTCTAAAGGTGATTATGCCCTTTTGTCTCAAAGCAACATATAGATGGTCCATAAAACTATTGCGGGTGTCCTCACCTCTAAAACTAAGAAAGACATCACATTTCCACTGTGGTGTTGAAGATGATGAAGGGGAGGCCTTTTGAGTGCTAATGGAAGACATTGGAAATATGTTGGCAAATCTTGAACTACAATAAAGATGATTAAAAAATAAAGCACTTTCAATTAAAATTGAAAGAAAAATTATAAGGAAAAAAATAGAGAAGAAGAAAACAATTTGATGTGGAATTTTCATTTCTTAGAGTGAGTGAAAGGGTAGAACAAAAGAGATGAAAACTTCATGATGAAAAATTTGATGTGGAATTTTCATTTCTTGTCTAGTTCTTAGTTTTGAATAGAAAATTAATTATTTATCTAAAACCTCAGTTTTTCCATGATGAAAACTCCTTTGCCAATTGATTGATATAATCAAAAGAAATCAAGAAGTAAGCGGGCTAAAATCTAGAGAGAGAGAGAGAGAGAGAGAGAGAGAGAGTATCTACATATATAACATTGAAAGTTGAAACAATGTCATTTGTGACACCTATAAGAAGTTTGAAGGTAAATTTTTTTTGAGTAAACAGTAATACTTATTAGAACACGAAAATAGTAATACTAGTGTTTTAAATCGGATTTATAATACATTACTTAACCAGAGTACAACTACAGAAGAGCCTAACATTTGTAGTTGTGGACTGAGGTTATAAATAGTAGACACTAGAGCAATTTATTAGAGCAATTGACCCAAGCATCCGTGGATCGTGATCAAGGGTTAGACAGAAATAATTGATAAAAAAAAAATTATTAGAGCAATTTAAGCATCATTTGTGACACCTACAAGAAGTTTGAAGGCTGATGATTTAAGAAAATTGAACCAAGCATCCGAGATCAAGGGCAAAAAAGAAAAAAGAAAAAAAAAAGATATCAGTAAATGGAAATAATTAATGGTAAACAAATTTATTAGAGCAAATTAAGGGTCAATTATGCACATTTAACGTATAAGGAATGTTGGTGAGACATTTTTGCATTTAATTGATATAAAGACATAAATTTTTGTTTTTTGTTTTAGAGAAGAAAGACTTAAATTTTTTTTTTTTTTTTTTTTTTGGAAACAAACACACACACACAAGGGGAGAGAGAAATGGGTTCTAACATAGACACACTCCAAATTAAACTTTACTCAAAAACCATAGTGATATAAATTTTTGTTGATATCATATAAAGGCATGGTAAATTGAATATATATAATACTACTTCAACTAAAAAATGTTTTTTTTTTTTTTTTTTTGAAAATTTGATTATTTATATGCTCATTTCAAAATTGATGATGACACATTAACCTGGAGTACGCCAATCCAAACGCAAAAATACAAAACATTGGCATTAATCTCAAAATAATAGAAACAATCATTTGTAAGCAATTTAAAAAATCAATAGTTGGTGTAAATTCTATATATAAATAAAATGCACTGAAAAAAAAAAACTAGAGAGAGAGAGAGAGAGAGAGAGAGAGAGAGAGAGAGCTTTGATAGTGTAGATTAAAAACAGAAATGCAAAGGTGGAACAAATTTAACCCAACACAATTTTTAAGTTAGCTGCTATAAGAGAGAGAAAAAAAAAAAGAACATATTTAAATATGAAAATATGTAGAAGAGATAAAACGTATTACCAATAAGGCGGTGAGGAAGTTGAAAAGGTTGGGGAAGAGGAGGAGACATTGTATGTTTAAGTAATTGAATGTAATTGTAATTGTCAAAATAATGATATTATATAATTACTAGTCCCTGCACAGACTGCGCGTAGGCTCTTCTATTTTTTTGGAATTTGGGTAAAAGTTAATAATTTGCATCTATTATAATTTGGAAATATATATATTTTTATTTTCAAATAAATAAAAATAATAAACTTTAGAGATAAGTATTAAGTAGTAACTGTAAAATAAGATGAACACGAGGGGACAGAAGACTAAATTTCAGAAGTTTTTTATTTATTTATTTATTTATATTATTTAAATTGGGGTGTTTTACTTTTATTCGGATGAAATGGGAATAAAAAATGATAAATTTTAGGGAATAAAAAGATGAACGTGAAGGGAAAAAAATCCTAAAATTTAAGAGTTTTCATTTTGAATTCAAAATGAAATTTGTTATTTGACATTTATGACTTTATTTCTAAAAGAAATTACCCTTCATTAATGAGGGTATTTTTGAACCACATAACAGTCCTATTCAAATAGTGAAATCTTCTTATAGATAGTATAGATAAAAATAAGTCTCACTAATACCTCCTTTTTACCAAAAACAAAAGTCTCACTAATTCCCTAAAATAAATATAAAGAAATCTAAAAAGATAAACATTATTATTATTATTATTATTATTATTTTTGAGAAAGAAAAGATAAACATTATGGAATTTCCATATACATTTGCAAGCTATAAACGTATAGTTGTAGACTTTAGGGTTTTGTCCTAATTATTATGCATTTAATTATGGACCTAAAATAAAAAATATAAAAAATAATATCATACACCCATTTTTGCTATAGATATATAAATTGAAATTAGATGTGTCAAAAAAGTGGGAAAAAAACTCAATTAAATGAGATATTTAATTGAGTTTTTTCCCCCAAAAAAAGAAGGAGATATTTAAGTGTCATATATAATTGTCCTAATTGTCACTCCACAAGGGCTTGTGGAGTGTAGGGGTAAGGGCTGAAATTGAAATCTTCAAGAGGGAGCTTAACACAAATATACAATTAGATTAGGGTAGAGTAAAATTCTATCTCAGATATATATATATATATATATATATATATATATAAAGAGCATAGTTTTTATTTCTATTTAGGGTAAATTGCAAATTAACCCCTAAAGTTTTGGGGTAATTGGATTTTACACCCTGAAGTTTTAAAATTTAGATTTTACCCCCTATATTTTAGAAGTGTTTGGATTTTGCTCCCTAAATTTTGGGGTGTTTGAATTTTACACCCTAAAATTTTAGAATTTAGAGATGTAAAATCTAAACAGCTCTAAACTTTAGGAGGTAAAATCCAAATTCTGAAATGTCAAGAAGTTTGGGAGTAATTGGATTTTATATCCTGAAGTTTTAAAATTTAGATTTTACCCCTAAAGTTTAGTGATGTCTGGATTTTACATCATGATATTTCAGAATTTGGATTTTACCCCCTATATTTTAGAAGTGTTTGGATTTTACACCATAAAATTTTAGAATTTGAAGTTGTAAAATCCAAACAGCCCTAAACTTTAGGAGGTAAAATCCAAATTCTGAAACGTCAGAGTTTAAAATCCAAACACCCCAAACTACAAGAGGTAAAATCCAAATTCTGAAACTTTAAGGTGTAAAATTCAATCAGCCTCAAACTTTTGGGGTGTAATTTGCAATTTACCCTTCTATTTATTATTGATACATGACAAACATATTCTATTTATTATTGGCACATGGCAAACATATTGACATATACAAATAATTATTTGACACATGGCGTTGGTGTCATGTTCTATTTATTATTGACACATGGCAAACATATTGAGATGTACAAATAATTGTTTGACACATGGCTTTGTTTGTTCATGTAATACTAACTAAATGCATGAAGTTGTCATATGTTATCCTACTTTGTTTTAAAAAAGGAACACTTGTCATTGTTGCATGCATTCTCCAGCAAAATTAATGAATCCAACATAGAATTACAATCCAAAAAAATTTCAATTAATGAATCCAACATAGGATTACAATCCAACAAAATTGTTGATATATGACCCTTAAAAAAAACATTCAAAAAAAGAGCACATATTAAATATAAGAAAAACAAACATTAAATGGCAGGCAACCTTGGTATTGTACAGTTTGTGTTTGATTAAAAAGCTTTTGCTTTCTTTTAAAAGAGAAAAAAATATAAGAAAGGCTCTCAACATTAGCAGGTACTATTAATCACCAATAATATCATTTAATTTAAAAAATGTATTTTCTTCAAAAAAAAAGAAAAGAAAAGAGTTGTAGTAATAGCCACAACAATTGCTAGGAATAATTAATCTCACATGGAAGAAATGGGATTGAGAAAAATGAAGCAAAACTGTCCTAGGACAGTAGGAGTTTCAAATTTCAATTAATGAATCCAACATAGAATTACAATCCAACAAGATTGTTGATATATGACCCCTAAAAAAAAACAAAAAAAGAGAGCACATATTAAATATAAGAAAAACAAACATTAAATGGGAGGCAACGTTGGTATTGCACAGTTTGTGTTTGATTAAAAAGCTTTTACTTTCTTTTAAAAAATAAAAAATAAAAACAATGTAATACTAATACAGGCAACCAAGACAAAAAAACCTGGGCACTTTGTATCTTGATTAGCACTCTGCCCTCACGGTGACTCCTAGCCTCTTTTGTCTATTTTCCAGCACAAAAAACCTTTCCACATGAAGCCCAGTGATCCAATCATCAACATCAATCAACGCAACAATCATAAAAATTGTAAGACTACAAGCAAATTGAAAGAGAAAATTCAAGATGCATCTCAAAAATAAGTTTATGGCATTAAAATACCAGAGTCCTAAACAGAGAATAAATATCAAAACATGATAACATGATGTGACATGTTTAACGTTTTGAACTTGGTATTAGAAACGAATAGTAAAAGTAACCTACTCAAGTTTAACAAAAACCAACTGCAAATCGCAAAATTCTCATCAATAGACAGATTGTCAGTGGCTGTTGAAAAGATGATGATGGTAGTGTAGAGATTGAGAAAAGACGATGATGGTGGTGTAGAGAAAAAGAACAGCATTAAGAGAAAAGAACGTTTGTAATTTAACAATCACAGTTGGTATAAGTGGAGAAATTCAGATCCTATAAAACAAAAGTGAAACACAAAATCCAGGATAAAATCTTTATGTTGCTCCCCTTTCCCTCTACTTTCTCATCATCCAAATAGAAATTGAAACACAAACTAAATATAATTAAATAAAGAAAACAAAGAATTCACACAAAGCATTGCATAAGATAAAAGAGAGGACCTTGAGTATGCGGATCACGTTGGCAAGGTCGAGGAGATCGAATATAGGCTTGAACAATTGGTGGTAAAAAACTTTCCGTGTGCTCAGTTTGAGAAGAAAAAAACAGTAGAGAGACAATAATTGAAGAGGCAAACTTTTAGTATTGAGTTGGAGAGTTGAGGAAAGTTGTATGAGGTTTCGTAATTGGAATTAATGGCTTTACACTTTATTTTGCTTTTTTAACAACTTTTTAATTTACTTGCTTTAGTGGATTTTTTTTTTTGGTAGTGGAAATTTGATGACAATTATTCTTAGAGTAATTCTATGATTACAAATTATTCTACAATTTTTTTCGCCACGATTTTAATATAACAGATTATGAGTTGTTAACTATTACTTATACATAGATTTATTATTATTTTTTTCACTAATCACATTTTATCATGTCACAATTATAATAATAAATGGTGAAATATTATGTGACCCTAACTTTTTCTTATTCCTACACATTATTCCTTCAAGAAATGAGAGAAGAATACTAACTTCTTGGTGGCCACCGCCAGCTATAAAGTCATGTTGATTATATTGCTTTTTGATAAACAACAAAGCTATATATTGCTTTTTTTCCCTTCTATTCATAATTCAGATGCCATTGTGATGTGACATCCTTAATTGCTTTCTTTTTGTGTGTGTGTGCTCAGTTTGATATGATAGGAAACCCCAGGACTCCTCTGGTTCCATTAATTCATGACTGGCCTCTTCCATTAATAATGTGTTCAATTAATAACTTTTATCTTTATAATTATCTTTTGCAGAATATGATTCAAATTTCGAGTTGATGAATAAGCAGGAGTTCAACATCCCCGATCACTTAATGATCCATGATTGGGCTTTTACAGATACTCATTACATATTATTCGCTAATCGAATCAAGCTTGATGTTGTTGGTAATTAAATGCACATAAATAGTTATGCAAGTAAATCACTTTTACTTCATCGTTGTGGCTTTCTGATCTTTTTAATTTATTCTCTGATTGCATTAGTATATACATATATGTGCACTTTAAACTTAATTTCAATTGGTCCAAGAGCATTATTAGTTCATAAATGTAGCTAATTACTATATATGACTTGTTTATCATGAAGTATACTGCTAATGGCACTTCCTTTTGAATTGTCAATTGGTCATGCAAGAGTTATAAACTATTTTATAATTAAATTGTTCTCAATTGTACCATTTTGATACGGAAAATGCAAAAGTTATAAACTATTTTATAAATTTTTATGTGAAAAAGCGTAGTGGGTCCAGATGAGAACTAATTATAATTAGCCACAATAGCAATTTATAAAAATGTTGTAAAGTAATTTATGATTATAGCATTACTTCCATATAGTCATGTTCAAAATTGGCAAACTTAATTGAGTTTGATAAGAATTAATCTAGCTATTTTCTTTGAGCAATAAGAAATCGTGGAAATTAAAAGGAAATGTTGAATTGTAACTTATTTATGTGGAAAATTTGGTGAAGATTTTATAAAATGATAGTGTTACAACAATAAAATCAGATAAACTGTGTACTTAAAGTGCAGGTTCAATGGCAGCAGTGTGTGGAATATCTCCAATGATATCAGCATTATCAGTGAACCCGAGTAAGCCCACATCTCCCATATATTTGCTTCCTCGATTTCCAGATAAATCTGGTAAAGCTCGAGATTGGAGAGTGCCTGTTGAAGCTCCTTCACAGTTTTGGTTGCTACATGTTGGCAATGATTTTGAGATTAAGGATGTCAATGGGAATTCAGAGATCAAAATACATGCTGCCACTTGCTCTTATCAGTGGTTCAACTTTCAAAAAGTATTTGGTACATAGTTTTTCAACAATTCTAGTTATTTGCTTTGGCAAGTTCTGAATTTTTCTCTTTTTTGATCAGTCAAGAATCAAGATCTTTTTTTATTTTTATTTTTTTTATGCAAGATAAAAATTATATTCTATCATAATCTAAGCGTATATGTGTATAGAGCTTCTTCAGAGAATTGAACCCCAGCTCTTGAGTGACATAGTTAATATAAGTATTTTTGTCCTTTTAGTGAATTAAGAGGCCTAAAATAAGATTTGGGCCAATGAAGAAACTACCTAGCGAGAGATCATCCTAAGCCCAAAACTCAGAAACTAAAAGAAACCAATTCAGTCTAATACAAATATGAAGCAGAAAGTCCAAAGGCAGTAAGGCATATAAAAAAGTTCACAACTGTTGAGATAGTAAGTTGTTATTGTTAGATAAAAAAATGTATCAGTAATGGGTTTAGATAAGAACCAATAATAACTTGTCAATTCAATTGTTGTAAAAAAAATATACGGCACACCAAACATGGCCGAAACTATGATAAAATGATATTCTAGTACACACCTAAACATTGTTTAGTTTCACTTTGGAGCATATTATTGCTACCATGAGCCATGTTGCACATCTTTTTGACAGAAAGTATGGACACTTTCGCATTGAACAGGATATAATTGGCAGAGTGATAAGCTAGACCCTTCCATTATGAACGTAAATGAAGGTGAACATGAGTTGCTGCCTCGTCTTGTTCAGGTACTCTCTCTTTCTCTAGGTTATACATCCATAATGTATGTATTATGTATTAATATAACAATTCCATGTAACACATTCTATGCTTGTAACGTTTACATGAATTAGTTTGAGTTCCTCGTGTCCAAAAAACAAAAAATCGAAGTACATTCTGAGTTAGCAATGAACTATGTGAAGGATTTTGTATAATTTCCAATTAGCATATATCTTATTAAATATCCCGTCACATATGCAGGTGTCTATTCAATTAGATGCTGATGGTAACTGCCAAAAATGTGGTGTGGAGCCTTTGATTAATAAATGGAAAAGGTCAACAGATTTTCCTGTGATTAACCCAGCATTCTCCGGAAACAAAAACAAATACATATATGCAGCAACTTCTTCTGGGTATCGCCAAACATTGCCACATTTTCCATTTGATACCATTGTGAAGCTCAATGTGTTAAATCAATCTATCCATACATGGTCTGTTGGTCGTCGGAGATTTATCGGTGAGCCTATTTTTATTCCTAAAGGGGATGAAGAAGATGATGGATATCTTCTTGTGGTTGAGGTGAGCAATGTCTTGATCATTTATCTCATCAACAAAAGTGCATAATTTTAGTGTAAGCTAGCTTGCAAGCTTAACTAATGAATATCCACTTGATATAGTATACACATATATATATAGAAAATATCTGTTGAAGCAAATTAATGGGGCTAAGAAGTATTGAATTTATCTTCTTTGATAAGGCAAATTATTGTCTCAAACTCCCAATATCCACACTTCATTCGCAAAGAACATCAGTTTGAAAATGTAGATACCTAATGTTCATACTTTATAAATAGTTGTCCAGTGTGTATGAAGTGTGAACATTAAGAATGTGAGACAATCATTACTCACTAAGTATATTGTGAACCACAAAACCAAGTCAACCAATATATAACCACTTTTAGTTGTTTTCAGTTTGATTTTTTTATTCTAAAAAATGGTTCATAATGGGATTAGATATATTTCTATATAAAAGTCAAGTGGTAATTTGGTTCTACACTTAAAAAAAAGTACATTCCCTAAAAAATTACAGTTTTAAAATTTAGTATTTTCACATTTATATATATCCATCAAAAACTAGTTTTAACTTTTAGTTTGACAATATTTTATTCAAAAAATTGGCTCAAAATGGGATTGAATATATTTATATAAAAAAAAATAACGTGTTAGTTTGGTTCTATTAAATACATTCCCTAATTTACATTATTGAAATTTTAATGTTTGCACATATATATATATTTCCACCAAAAACTAGTTTTAAATTTGATATGTTTTTGTTGTTTTTAGTTTGAAATTTTTTTTTCTATATAGAAACAATTGGTTCAAAATGGGAATATATATTTATATATAAAAAATCAAGTGTTAGTTTTGTTATATGAATACATTCCCTCAAAAACTACATTTTTAAATTTTAATTGTTTCACATTTATATATTCCCATTAAAAAAAATTTAAAAAACTGGTTCTAATGTTCTATCATGTTTTTAGACAAACTAAAGAAAAATAAAACCAATTCAAAATTAAGTTGGTTTTTTTTTTGTTCAACTTATATCATAATTAAACCAACTTTGTGGTAACATTCCTTTTTACTGTCTAAAGTCCATCATAAGAGATTGATAGGTCTTGGTATGTGGTGACTATATGGATTTATATTGACTGCGCTTAAATGTGCTTTCTTTCTTCTTCTTTTTTTTTCTTTTTTTCTTTTTTTCTTATTTGTATTTTTTTATGTTGTAGTATGCCGTTTCAATACAAAGGTGCTATCTTGTAATTCTGGATCCTAAGAAGATGGGAGAAGACGATGCACTTATTGCAAGGCTTGAAGTCCCAAATCACCTAAATTTTCCCCTTGGCTTTCATGGGTTTTGGGCCACCAACAACTAATTTGTTTTTGATAAATGAGCTAAAATTCTAAACAAGTCGAAAATACATTTGCTGATTTTGCTCACAATATCTCAAACCCATTTAGGCTAGTGGAAACTATTGCGATAAAGTAATATTTGTAGTGTAATTGAATAAATACAAATAGACTTTCATTTACATGTACAGTTTGAATATTTGTGTTAAACAAAAATATTAAATTGCTTCTTCATTTGTTGTTGGCTTTATGAAATTAAATTGCTTTATGTGAACATGTGGTGAAATAAGAATCCAAAGAAAAACTTAGACCCCGATTGATTATAATGAAATTAATCAACTTGTTGAATTAATCAATTAAGAATTCAGATTGATTTTTAGGTTCATTACCACAGTCCACATATTTGCCATATAGAGTGCCCAATACCATCAAACTTAGCCCACTTTCCACTTTCCACGTTCTTCGAAAGACCGAAAGAGTACAGTAGGACATAACTCCTGCCTTAAAGTTTAATTTTGTTGATATTGCATTCATCAATTTAGACATCATTATTAGGTGGAGTTTGGACTGCTTGATTGTTTTTAGAGGAAATGGATGACCAATAATGCATGCAGTAACTTTCGCGGAAAATTCTTCTTGCTGTTTTACATTCATTCTTGACTAATAGCATTTCCAATAGTGTTTAACTATAATCCACTTTCTACGTTACTTTTGACTTTAATGTTTAACCAGAGATGGTTAGTTGTTACTAGTTATAATTTGAGTCCATTACTGAAATTACTTTTTTACCCACCAATAATAGTATGTAACAATCAACAACTTAGGATTTTTTGTGAACATGTTGTGGATATAATATTTCTTTTAACTATGAAGAAGTTCTACATTCATAACATTTTTACAACAAATTATAAGGAGTAAGTTGTTATTAGTTATAACTTGAACCAATCACGCACTAAAATTATTTTTTTCCCCACCAATTACAACTAATAACAATCCTCTATTTAGGATTTGTAGTGAAAGTGAAAATGTTGTGTACATAACATTTCTCTTGAAAATGCCCCACTTTCCACACTTTTGAAAAGAGAAAAATAGGACAAACCGAAAGATTAACCTAACTGTGACTAACTATATGGTATAATTCCAATATATATATATATATATATATATTTATGGAAAGGGAATGAGCTTCATACATTTATTGAAACATTATTATTATTATTATTATTATTATTATTATAAGAAGATTTGAGTGAAAATGCACGTGAAGAAGTTCAAGGGAAGTTTGTGTATTTTACCATATGTGTATATATATATATATATATTTGTCAAACTTAACTCAAAAAAAAGTTGTCAAGGAATTCGGCTCAGGAGCAACGTGAGTCCTGTCCCACTTTCTGGGTTCATGAAAAGAAGACCAGCGGATGCAAAGTAATTTCTGATGTCTGACGACCAGGCATAAGATTTGGTTCACAAGATATCAATATTTTCAAAACTTTAAGTTATTAGGCATCGGTGAATTTAATTATAATTTAACACTACCTTTCAGGTGTAAATCCAAACTCCCTCTTATTAAGTAAGGTCTAACATGTGAGATTTTTAACACTTTTTAAATGGGAGGCAAAGATCTAACTTGGTATTTATTATTCTGGTATCACGTTAATTTATTGGTTTTTCCAAAAGTTTAAATTGTTAGGAAATTATGAATTTAATTATTTAACAAAAATTTCAACAAGAATTGTGCACCAATTCTTAAGGCATACACTTTAAATAGACTCAAATTTGAACATCTCGAAGTTACATTTTGACAACTTTAAACTGTTGCATTTTTCAGTAAAATAAGTGGAAATTTATATAGCATTGAGCTTCAATCACAAAGAATACCTAATGCACATAAACAAATACTTTCTTAGAAAATTATGATCCCAAATAGTATATCCCATCACCAAATATTTGACTAAACTTTATTAAATTGATGTTAAAAATGTTGTGTATTAACCTCATTGGATTATTATTAGGTACTTTGGGAGTATACTCTCTCCCTCTCACATAGGAGTAGGTCCCACTCGCCATAGGGAACACTTGCATATGAGAGGGAGGGAATATACTCCTGGAGTATCTAATAAATTTCCAACCTCCCTTTAGGTAAGAAA
Organism: Quercus ilex subsp. ballota; assembly: GCA_032727855.1. Lineage (NCBI taxonomy): Eukaryota > Viridiplantae > Streptophyta > Magnoliopsida > Fagales > Fagaceae > Quercus > Quercus ilex. The sequence continues at coordinate 34,425,635 of CM064911.1, forward strand.
GTTTTCCTACCATCCTTTTAGATTTAAAATGTCTAAAAAACCCTATCTATTAATTAACACAAGTATGCATAAAAGCTCTTAAATTTTACTTGAAATACCAAAAATTAATGTTACTATTACTAATTCTAATAAACAAGGTGATGAAATATAGGACTTGCTGCAGGGATGGACCCGGGATTTTAAGTTGGGGGGGGGGGGGGGGGGCGGAGATAAGCGAAATTTTTTTTTTCAAATACACATTCATGTAGTATTAATAAACAATCAACCAAGAAAAATACCCAAAAATCATTGTTTCTTAATATATTAAGATACGATCATCTACTAACAAAAACAAAAGACATGAAACACTATTATTTCTTTATACAATCATCTATGAAAAGGGAACTCGATGCTCTTTCAAATCTTCAAAATCATCTACGATTGAATCCAAACTAAATGTCGAAACTATATCCTTTTCAATGTATAACATCAAAGAGTCCGTCAAAAAATCATTTTCCATTTTGTTTCAAAGGTTAGTTTTGACAACTTCATAGTTGAAAATGCTCGCTTTGTAGTAGCAGTAGAAATTGGAAGAGTAAGCACAAGTCTCACCATTCTATAAACAAGTTTGTAGTGTTCTGAATTTCTAGTTCTCACTAACCATTGAGACAACTCAGATAAACTTTTCAATTCTTTGAACTCTGGATCCTGGACTACATTATGCTCAAAATGATAAAACTCCTCTTCAACACTTGTTTGTCATAATCTGTGAAATCTTGTGGATAGAAATTCTCTACCAACAAACAAAGATTACTACTTCTGAAAGATTTTAATGCCTCTCGAGGTTCTAAAGCTGAGCTAAGCCTAAGTAACTCTATTGCATCTTCATTAAACCGATAATTTAGTTCTTGTAGTTGAGAATCTATTGTAGCATAAAAAATATTTACTCGATAATGATGCTTAATTGTAACGTTATCTTGCTGATTACGAGCTGGACCTCGCCTCGGAACATAACGAGCATTCATATCTAGGACATCAATGCAATGCTTCTCACAAAATGATATCACAGTGGTGAGTAAGCCATCCCATCCATCATCTCTAAATTTTTGGATAAGTCCTTTAGTAGATGAAACTAAATGCATGACATTTAAAATGTCTTGAGATTGGCTTTGCAAAGCTTGACAAAGTTTATCAGTGATCTCCATAGTTTCCTTCTTAAGATGTAAGATGAAGACAAATTCAAATGAAGTTAAACCCTCATAAACTGACTCTGCTTCTACCCGATGTTCTCCATCAATTGCATCATCAATTATATTTTGTAAAACTTTAACAGTTGAAGTAAACATCCTTAATAAGCTAGAAACTGACCTAAAATGTGAACTTAAACATGTTTCTACAGGTCGTTGTAAAGTGCCAATTTGATTAGGTCCACTTCCAGTCTCAAGCTCTTCAAGATCAATCAAACGTGCTATTTCATTAGCATTGGCAACTTTCAATTGCTCATTGCGCTTGCATGAAGCATTAACAATTTTGAACAATTTTGATCAGAAAAAGCAATGCAAAAAAAAAAAGACTAATGGGAACAACTTGTTTTTATGCTTTTACTAATGCCAATTGTAAGCGATGTGCAAAACAATGGATGTAGTAAGCATATGGGCAATCATTCAAAATCAAAGCTTGTAATCCATTCCACATACCTCGCATGTTGCTTGCTCCATCATATTTTGTATATCTAAGCAATGTTGAGATAATAAAGAATATATTCCATTCTTTAGAGTCAAAGTCACAGTGTCAGCAACATGAATAAGCCCAAAAAAAGTTCTTTGACAAAGCCTTCTGCATCAACATATCTAAAAACCACAGCCATTTGCTCTTTCATGGACTCATCACGAGTTTCATCAACCATTATGCAAAACTTTGCATCACCAATTTCTTCCCGAATGGCCTTCTTCACTTTGGCTGAGAAAACATGTAGAATTTCCTTTTGAATCCTAGGTGATGTGTAGGTTGCATTTTTAGGAGCATTTCTATTATTTCAGCAACCTTCTCATTCCAAAAAGTCACAATACCCAATGATTCAAAAAAGTTTCCATGATTTAATGAACTACAACTTTCATCTCGACCTCTAAAAGCTATGGCTTGAAAGGCAAGATATCGAATAATAAAAACTATGGCCTTCAATTGCAACCGATTATTTGCAATTTGTTCAGTAGTGAAATGATCAACTACCCTTTGTAAATGCTGCCACTGGTTCATCAAATCCTTACACTTTTGCTCGGCAACTCTATGAGCTGAGTTAGGATCTTTTCCTATATGCCTTTGAAAATAACAATCTTTGCCCCCAACCTTTTTCCAATTCCTAAATCCACCAATAGTAAATGTATTTTGTTCCACAACCCTATTTGGATTATTAAAGACAAAGCAGGGTAGACAATAAGCTACATCTGTCGTAGGAGAATATTCAAGCCATGTTGAATTAAATCCAAACCAAGAAGCTTGAAAGCTATGATTGCGCTTTCCACTTTTTTTGTATGTCTTTAGAGGAAGTTGGTGCGGACCTTTTTTAATGTAAGCCCATCGAATTTCATTACATTGATTAACATGATATTCCCATATTTGTTTGCGTGTTCTGGGATCATAATCCAAAGAATCAAGATCGACTCTTTGAAATTGTGTTTGAGAGATAGGAACATCAACATTTTTCGGAATTGGGAAATGCACATTTTCTAGAATTGGAGCATCCACATTTTCTAGAATTGGAATAGCAACATTAGTTGTTAGCAATCTGACGTTGACTTCGGAAGTATTTGAACATTTTCTTTTGAAAAAATCAAGCATTGTAGTTGATTTTTTCATGATCTACAAATAAAATAAGAATCACCGTTATTTTTTAAAATTTGTGTGACAATTTTCTATAATATATGATTTGTTTTTTTTCTTTTTGTGTTTGGTCTGCCTTTATTTATGTCTTTGTGTTTGGTCGGCCTTATTTATGTCTTTCGGTTGTCTCCATCTTTTTGACACTGACCCACTAACCTAATGAATCCCACTACCAACACTATAAATTTATGTTAGAAATAGACTTTGCAGTGGAATTTAAATAATTGGTTTTTTTTTCGGCATACCTCGCTTGGCCTAAATCGACGATCACCTAGGAACTTTGAAGTTGTTCTACGCTGTCCAGAGCCAGCCTCCACGCAGACTAGCTATCCAAACACGTTTTGAATTCCAGTTTGTGTAACCCACGAACCAAAAACGTTTCTTCGACTGTGTTGCACACTACTAGAGTGATGCAAACATAACCCACAACCTAAGAGCCTCACAACACTCTGTAAACACTATGAGAAAATGTAGAATTCGTTCCCTTTGTAATGGATACCATTCTTGGTGTTTATATACACACCACTCCATTAATATTGAGTGGGATGGTGGACTTTATGGGATAGTGTAACGGTCTAAATACCATTACTCTTGAATGTTACAATCTGAGACAAATAGAGGGACATGCTCACATTGGGTGTCTGTCCATATTTTTTCAGTTTCTAATATCTCTCACTCATCCACTGTGGGCATGGCCCTATTATCCATCTCTCAATGTGTTTTTCAGTGCGTTCATACTGGCAAATAGGTTGTGCGACCGTCGAGCACACTTAAAAAACATATTTGGGAGCACTATATTAAATCTTATACCAAGACCAGCATAGCAACATCTCTAAAGTGTCTCGTTATGCCCTAAACATATATTAACACATCGAATTAAGCATCTCTAACCCCTCTTGAGTTTAATACTCAAACTTATGCTTGATCCATCATAACTATCTAAATGTACTCACGATTATTTCGCTACCATAAGCACTATAACCTGTCGACAGTGAGCACAAATATGAGGATGTGTTACAAAAATAGTCTTCCCTTTGCACTCTTGTCCTTTAACTTTGGTCCAATCGCTTTTCCAGCAATGTCCTTTTAGACCGAATCTAACATGGCCATAGGTAACATGCCAAAGTAGCAGACATTAAAACCTCAGCTTCAAGACATAGTCAAAAGTAACAAGGGCATAAGTAGGATTTTAATGAAAGATCCATGGGACTCACATGGTGAAGAAGCAGGGATTTATTCTCTCACCTCCGCTTTTGGTCGAGTAAGCACATGTAGTATGAAATACATGCTACGGTGGAGTTCTCTTAAGTAAGAGCGTATGTCTTAACTTAATACACCGTACAAATCTTAGACTAGTCACTACTCAAGCGCCTAACTTGAGTCCTTTATTCGCTTGCCACCTCAGGCATCAAATAAGGTCTCGCATCTGGCTAACCACAGGCTACATGGATCATGGGCTATCCATGTACAGTCTAATCAAGATAAATATATTATAGACCTCATCTTAGTCCCAACTAAGGTGACATCTGTTTGTGTCAATTATCTATATATGCTACATAAGCATTGAATGACACAATGTCTCATCTCTGCTCACTACTCAAGTGCCAGAGGTGATCGCTCGTGTGAGTGAGACGACCTAAGCCTGTCGACATACCTTTTATACCATAGAACTCATCATATGGTATATATGTGTGTAAACATACATATTATTAACTGAATAACATCATATGTATTTAAAACAAAATATCTCAAAAGAGTACAATAAATGGTAACTAAAAACAACATATCATCATATTCTACGTAGCCCTAAACTCCTAACATGAGCCTGAAAGACATCCCTTCCTATAGGCTTTGTAAGAGGATCAGCAATCATAAGGCTTGTAGAAATGTGTTTTAGAACCACTTCATTGTGAGCAATCATGTCTCGAATGTAGTGATATCGTATATCAATGTGTTTGGTTTTACCATGATACTTAGAATCTTTAGCATAGGCAATTGCTGCCATGCTATCACAATGTACCGTAATGGGATCTGAGGCATCCTTGACAACCTCAAGATTCTGAAGGAACCTCCTCAACCAAACTACTTCCTGAACAGCTGTTGAACATGCTACATACTCTGCTTCCATAGTTGATAATGCTACACAGGGTTGTTTCTTGCTACTCCAAGTGATGACGCCATTATTTAGCAAGAAAGCATATCCAAATGTAGATTTGCGTTCATCTAGGTCGCTACCCCAATCAGCATCACTATAGCCAATCATATGTAAATCTAAACCTTGATAACAAAGGATGTAGTCTGCTGTCCCTTTAAGATACCTTAATATCCTCTTGACAGCTTTCCAATGAGCAAGTCCTGGATTAGATTGAAATCTGCTGACTAATCCAACAGCATAACATATATTGGGCCGAGTACACATCATTGCATACATCAAGCTTCCAACTGCATTACCATAAGGAACACGAGCCATCTTTTCTTTTTCATCTTGAGTCTTAGGACACATATCAAGGCTTAGGCTCTCATTTTTGGCAACTGGAGTATCTATGGGTTTGCAATTATGCATTTGGAAGCGCTCAAGAATTTTCTTAATGTAGGCTTGTTGTGATAAACCTAAAAGTTTCTTTAATCGATCCCTAAGGATTTTAACCCCTAGAATATAATCTACCTCGCCCATGTCCTTCATCTCAAAGTTAGAGGACAACCACACTTTTGTGGCGATAATCATCTCCATGTCATTACTGGCCAATAATATGTCATCGACATACAATGACAAAATAATGAAACTTCCCTTGGATCATTTTATGTAGACACAATGATCTTCTTCGATCATCGTAAACCCATTCGATAGAACGGCTCGATGAAATCTCAGATACCACTGTCTAGATGACTGCTTTAAACCATATATGGATCGCTTAAGTTTGCACACTTTGTGCTCTTGACCTTTGGTCACAAAGCCAATAGGTTGATCCATATATATTTCTTCATCTAGTTCTCCATTGAGAAAAGCTGTCTTAATGTCCATGTGGTATAATTCCAAATTTAAGTTTGCAACAATGGCCAGAATGAGTCGAACAGAGGCAAACCTCACAACCGAAGAAAAAGTTTCCTCATAGTCAACACCCTCCTTTTGAGTGTATCCTTTTACCACTAATCGAGCTTTATACCTTTCTATTGACCCATCCGCCTTGCGTTTGATTTTAAGAACCCATTTGTTCCCAATTTCTTTTCGCCCTGACTGTAGGTCTACTAGATCCCAGACCTGATTAGTCCTCATAAACTCCATTTCATCATTCATTGCTTTCATCCACTTATCACTAACAGAAGATGAGAGAGCCTCTTGCACAGTTCTTGGCTCATCATCATCCTGTGAAGCAATCATGAAAGCTTCTCCCTCAATCTCAAAATGACGACGAGGAACATTTCCACGGTTGCTTCTACGTGGCTGAGGTTGTTATGGATCAACTTCTAGTGGTGTGCTCCCACTAGGTTGTGAGTTGCTCCCACTGTCTCTAGGAGTTTCAGGAATTTCTTCCTTGTCCTCTACTAGTCTATTTGGGGTGCCTATCTCTTGATCCATCATTTCATAAAGAGTCAAGTTCTTTTCAACCTTACCTATGTTAAGGAATTCACTTTCAATGAAATCAACATCACGTGACTCCAATTCAGTCACACTTCCATCTGTTTGTTCACCTATCAACACCTAGCCTTTGGAATGCTCAGAATATCTTATAAAGATACACTTCTTTCCTCTAGGCCCTAACTTCCCATATCTATGAGAAGTATTGTGAACATAACCTGTTGAATCCCATGGCCGCAAGTTATTCAAGTCAGGTTTCTTGCCGGTCCATAGTTCATAAGGTGTGGAAGATACTGATTTGGAGGGCACTAGGTTAAGTATATAGGCTGCAATCAAAAGTGCATCCCCCCAATATGAAATCGGTAGATTAGCTTGCGCCATCGTTGACCTAATCATCTCTAGCAGTGTTCAATTTCTCCTTTCCGCCACACCATTTTGTTGCGGTGTATAAGGCATTGTTAACTGCCTTGCAATTCCCTTTTCATCATAGAGTTCCTTAAATTGCTCAGATAGATACTCACGCCCACGATCAGTTCTAAGAGCCTTAATGCTCTTGTCTAATTGATTCTCAACCAATCTCATGTATCGTCTAAAGCAATCTAAAGCCTCAGACTTATGAGAAATCAAATAGACATGACTGTAACGTGTAAAGTTATCTATAAATGTGATGAAGTAGAAACCTCCATGCCTTACCCTCACATTCATTGGACCACATATGTCAGAGTGGATTAGTTGCAATGGAAAAGATGCCCTTGTGGCTTTTCCAAATGGTTTTCTTTTTTACTTTCCCATAAGACAATGTTCACATGTGGACAAAGTGACCTTTGTGAGATTGCCCATAAGGCCTTCTCTAGCTAACCTAGTCATCCTCTCTTGCCCTATATGGCCAAGTCTAGCATGCCATATACTTGAATTATCATAAGCATTATCAGATGAAGTCAAAAAAACTGAACTATCATTATTATAATATTCAATATCCAAAATTAAAAAACCATTTGAAATAAAACCACAGCCACAATAAACTGTTCCCAAATGCAATAAAACATAATTATTCTAAAAAATAAACCGGAAACCAAGTCTTAACAAAGTAACTATGGAGAGTAAGTTCCTCCCGATCTCTGGAGCATACAGTACGTCATGGAGTAATAGAGTGCGACCACCTTGCAATTCTAGCTTGTAGGTACCAATTCCAAGTACCTCCACGCTAGCTCCATTTTCCACCTTGATGTCTCTACTGCCAACAGGAATCCGGCGGTACCCCACAAATCCCACTCTATCTCTCGCTACATGTTCTGTTGCCGTTGAGTCTACAATCCACATAGGAGCAGAATTAGTAACAAGGACATGACTAGTTACAAAAACATGGTGAGATGTAGGATTTGGTGTGCCTTTTTTGGCTCAGTGCATTCACGAGCAAAATGTCATTTCTTTTCACAATTATAACAAGTTAACTTAGATTTGTCCTTCTTTGCGCGTTTTCCTCTAGTATTGTGCTTGACAAACTTAGCCTTTTTAGGAGGTGGCCTATTAGGTCTCTCTTGTCCAGGAGCGTAATCAGGTTGCTTGCGTTTAGGCCTAGATGCCTTACGCGAGCTAGTCTCAGCCATGTGCATAGAACTAATTGGCTTGGCTGCTCCAAGGCGCTCAGCTTCAAGTTCCAAGTGACGAGCCACATCATCAAATGTTTTGATGTTCTCATTGTGTGTCAAATTTTGACACATCGTCTCCCATGAACTTGGTAGTGAACAAATCACTGCCTGGACTTGTTGTTCATCAGTAAGATTGTTTCCAGCTGATTTGAGCTCTCGAATCATGGAGGACATCGCCCTAAGATGCTGCTTCATCGTATGTTCAGAGCGCATCTTATATGAATCAAATTTCATTGTTAAGCCACGCAGTCTAGTGGCTGATGTCCCTCCATATTTTAGTTTTAGAGCTTTCCACATGTCTTGTGCAGTTGTATATTGCTCAAACTCACCAATCAAGTCATTGTGCATGCTGCTTAACATTATAAAGCGTGCACACAAATCCTTCTTGTGCCAACTTTCATAGGCAGCAAGATCACGTTGGTGTTGCTCAGTGCTTCCCTCATCGGGTTTACTCAACGAATGAGTTAGAGTCTCTAAGACTTCTTGCTCATTCAGCACATATTGGATTTTGTGGTGCCAAATATTGTAATTTTCACCATCCAATTTCTCTCCTTTATTGAGATCAGCAACTATACCTTTAGAAGCTATTTCACTACAAAATTTCATAAATAGGACATTACACACACATTTCAAAAATTTTGACGTTCGATCTAAAATAAACTTAGATAATCAACACACGTCGCAAGATCGAAAATTTGCTAAGCTTCCAAATCATCTCTTGCGCCACTAGTGTTTATTACTAAGCTTAATTTTAATCAATTCGTGCAAAATTTTGTATGGGAGATAACGCAACTCAACCATACTCCCACTATTCCATATTTCAATTCTAAACATATTTACAAAATATATGTTTTTTAAAAAATAATTCACCAATATTATCAATTAACTATTAAGCCAAACAAGCTATCACAATTTAAACTCATGAAAACAATTCATATAAGCATTTCATTATTTCACTAAGAAATAATTATTTCTTTGTCATGTTAAATATAATATTTAACGATGTGTAAATATTTTTAATACCATATTTCATTAAGAAATAATAATGGAATTAAAAAATTTTAAAGAATTAATCAATTTCATAACATTAAATATTTCTTAAAAAATATATACACCACCAATAAAGAGCAGCATCATCATTAGTAAATTGCAACAACCCTTTAAATTTAAGAATAATGAATCGTGATGATATTTAAACTAAAAATACTATTCACGTGTCATGCTACAAGAATAAGAGTAATTCAGAACAAACAACAAAAACCTTTTTTAAGCCACAAGAAAATTTATGGCCCCACCACCTTCTTCTTCTTTCATATTTTTTATTTATTTATAACAATGGTGAAACAGGCTTTATAGGCATCAACGTGGCCCACTGTACTCTGCCTATTCTGGCCAGTTAGTTTCTAAATGAATGTCCTGTTTACCAAAAAAAAAAAAAAAAACGTGGGCCACGGTACAGTTTATGCTAAAAGTATCTGAGCAAATACAAATTAATTTAGGTAGTAAAATATTGTGGGACCTTTTTTTTTTTTTTTTTTTAAACCCTTTTGGCAAGTGAAACACGTGCAGGAATGCAGGTTGTCTTCAACCTTCGCCCTTTCAATTTCTTTCAGCCAAAAACACGAGTTTCAGATATAAAATTCAAAGTTTTATATCTTCTTCATTTCAAGTCCATTTTTAACGTACCATATACCGATTTAAAGCTTATAACATATAGATTCATAATATGAAATCATATTTTGCAAATAAAAAACATATATGAGCAGTTTTGTCCTTAAAATTTCGGTGTTCTAAGTTTTGTGAAACTATATCTCATGGCATACTTAGAGATTTGCTATGAAACTTAAGGTAGATATTAATACATGTAATATAAACAACATATATTAATTTCAAGGCACGAAATACACAGAATCAAAACTTGCCATTGAAGGCCATGTGAGGTGCATAGAAATTCATAGCATATCACAGAAGCATAAAACGCATTAAGAGCTAATCATATACGCCTATGACATCGAGAACAACCTGTAAAAGCTCTGATACCAATGTTAGAAATAGACTTTGCAGCGGAATTTAAATAATTGGTTTTTTTTTTCGGCATATCTCTCTTGGCCTAAACCGACGATCACTCAGGAACTTTGAAGTTGTTCTACGCTGTCCAGAGCCAGCCTCCACGCAGACCAGCTATCCAAACACGTTTTGAATTCCAATTTGTGTAACCCACGAACCAAAAACATTTCTCCGACGGTGTTGCACACTACTAGAGTGATGCAAACATAATTCACAACCTAAGAGCCTCACAATACTCTGTAAACACTATGAGAAAATGTAGAATTCGTTCCCTTTGTAATGAATACCATTCTTGGTGTTTATATACACACCACTCCATTAATATTGAGTGGGATGGTGGACTTAGTGGGATAGTGTAACGGTCTAAATACCATTACTCTTGGATGTTACAATCTGAGGCAAATAGAGAGACATGCTCACATTAGGTGTCTATCCATATTCTTTCAGTTTCTAACAATTTATTCATTGCACTACTAACAAAAACTTTTCTTTAACTTTACCTTCTTCTTTTTTTTTTTTGTCACTTGTCCTTTGCCCAACTCCACTTGTCCCTATTATGCCCAACTACCAATCAAAAAAGAAAAAACTAATCTCTACAAACTCTACTCTCTGTCTCTCTATCTCTATCTCTCTTATCTATATAAACAAGAGAGAAAGAGTCACAAACATAGAGTTACAGAGTCACAAAGCCAAAAAGCCAAAAAGCCAAAAAGCCAAAAAAAAAAAAAAAAAAAAAAAAAAACACACACACACCACAGGCAGTAGCACAAATTCAATTCACAATCACTAACATCAGTTTAGTTCATCACTCATCAGTAAAAACACAAACATGAAACACCACAAGTCCACAAGGCAATCTCAGATTCTCAGATCACAAAGTCACAAACATTTTATTAGGTTTTGAAGGAAAAGATAAGAGTAAATACCTGTAAACTGTGAAGGCTGGAGCAATGAAGCTTGGCTGAGCAGATTGAGCAACCGGCGATGGTGGCGACAAGTGGGTCTCGCGACTCTCACCGGTGTGGGTACTAGGTAGCAACTAGCAAGATCAAGATGGGTCTCACGGTGTCACGGACTCACGGCGACACGGCGTGGGCGTGGGCTACAGCGTCGTCGGCGTGGGTGTGTGGGTCTCTTAGTCTCTCTCACTCTCTCTCACCTCTCTATCCTCTGTCTCGTCTCTCAAAATTTTTTTTTTCCCTTTGTTTTTTTGCTATCTACATTTGGTGTTGGACTACTGACTATTGAGAGAGCTGAGTGTTTTTTTTTTTTTTTTTTTTACATGGGTCATGGGCTCCTAGACTGGCCGGATTATGGGCTAGGGGGGTTCATGATTTTTGGGAGGGGGCCTGAGCAAAAATCTAAGGGGGGGCCAAGCCCTTTTTTTTTTTTTTTTTTTTTTTTGAAAATTTTACCTGCACAAAAAAAAAAAATTTGGGCTCGGGGGGCCTGGACCCTCTTTGGGCTCAACGTGGGTCCGTCCTTGACTTGCTGTCCTAACTCCTAAGAAGAACTCCCATAAATTACGCCCTGTTCTTTTTTTAAGGGCAGTAGTAACCAATTAAACTCTTTTTTATAATGCGTAAAAAAAAAAAAAAAAACTCTTTTTATAATGCTTATTATGCGATAGGATGCGTTGCAAAAGTTTACTCAAGCCACAGGTGAGCTGTAAAGGCGAAAATTTCTGGCCTTAATAACTCCTAGTATGCAATTATTACCGCGAAACTTAAAGTCACAAAGTAGCCTGAACTCTGGAGCCTCTATTTTCCATTTTGTATTATTTTTTTCCAGCAAAAAAAGAAGAAGAGAGAATTCTTGTTTACTTTACTTTGTTGAAATTGTGTGTATTTGGTTACCCAATTCATAATTTCTTGATTACTTGCTATATGGTTAGTTCATGTGTTTGTAATTCGTGGTGGACTGGACTCTTTAGTAGCATTGGCGGTTGGGTAATTAATGGTTGTTCTTAATTGTTTTTAAATAAATTTGATTTATGCGATACATCATAGATTGCTAATGTTAAAGGATGATTTAGGAATAATGTGAGCTCTGTACAGATTTCCACGTTTAACAAGTCCTATATTCTACCTGTGGCCTATGTGTTGCAACTTTCAACTCTATAATATTAATCTGGGTTAATATATTATTGTAAGCATTTTTTTTTTCTCTTGAAAATAATCACTTGTTCATCCAAATAAAAATTATGAATTATAGTATGTCACACAGTATTTGATTGGGAGTTGCTGTGTCCAATACCCATGTCAAAACACAATGCTTTTGTCTATGTCCACAAGATAGAGATCACTTAACAGAATTTGGCCTTCAAAGAGACCATTAGTGTTAAAGCAATTTTGTGGCTCTCTCTTTTTTTATTGTTGTGTTACACCAGCACCTAGTGGATTTTTAAACTTACTACTCACTCTCCATCGTGTTCTTATGCGGGATTAAGCTGCCATTTGAGCTACAGCTCATTGGCAATGATTGCTGGAAGTCAACTCTGAAGTCCTACTATTGGAACAAACTGGTTCTATCATCTGAGTGCTAAAATCAACTCCGAGAGCTTTGCTGTCTTTTTAAGTGTAGTGGCCATGTTTGGGCTTTTTAGAGGTCAATACTAATCTGCATCAACTAGGTGACTCTAGATCGAATGCTTGGAAGTGTATGTTCAGTGTTGACATAGCAGCCCATCATCAGCAAAGAGTGAGATTGGGTTTACTGTTGAGATTGCCCATATCTTTTTCTGGAGTTATTAAATGCTCCTTATTTCATTGTAAAACTTTTAATCTAGATTACACATAATTGGTTAAATTCCTAGACTTAACTTTAAACTTGAAAATAACAAATTATATTGCTCGATGCACTGAAAAATACATTTGAAAAGGAAAAAATAATTCATATGATAGTGAGATAATCAACACAACATATAAAATGGAAATGAAAATTGAACATAATTATAGAGATGGAAACAGGAGAATTATACAGGAATTTTCACAGATACAAATCTTTCCACAATGTCTTAAATTGTTAGTGATTGCATGCATAAGAGCAATCTAGTAATAGAGTTACAAGCCCAAAAAATGTTAAAAAGAGTTTGAAGCAAGAGTAGCCAGGGCCCTAGCCTCTGCAGTGACTCCTACGCACAGCATATATGTACGCCATTGGTGCTCTCCAACTTCCTTGCACTTTTGGCCATCAATCAGGGCAGCAAGTTGCCAAGGAACCTTCTTCTTTCTCAAATAGAATTCCCCCATTCTTCTACTAACCAGAACAAATCTGTAAAAACCAAGCTGTAGAGCCTTAGTTAATGCTTCTCAAACAGCTAGGCATCTAGCCGCCATTCAGTTGCATATGACAGAACTGCAACAGCCTGCAAAAATTTTCTTGCCAGCACATGATTTAGCTACATAGGCAAAACAACCTCATTTGCAGCTTCTCTGCCAGCGCCCCTCAACTGTCCGCAACACTGACAATCCCTCCACAACTGGACACACCCGCCTTGGTACTCTCCTGCATTTATTCTGATCCACATGTTGTGCATCATAGGTTTGTGCATACCTACAATACAAAGCTTTACTGAGTATTAGCACATCATAAGTACACTGTTTTGCACCCTCAAACATCACTGTGTTGAGGTTATATGACAAGTCCCGCATAGTTATGATAAGATAATCTAGAGACCATCACATATTCCTGCTTATGAAAATCTAGATCCTCCATTTACTGAGTAAATTACTGCTTCAAAGAGCAAGAGTAAATGACCTCAGTTCTAAGCGTCTAATCTGACCAAAACCATACAGCCCAAGCAAGACTGTGCTACAAGAATAAATGATCCAACTTCTCTTCCTCATTGAAAAAAGACACTTGGTTTCACTCACTATGTTTGTGCTGTATGAGGCCATGTCAGCTTTTCAGTAATTCCACAGCTTGAGATAGGGATAGCTAAAATTCAAGCAGCCACTTCTGGAGAGTACAGCTCTCTAATCAGGTCCTGTTTTAAGTAAAAGTGTAAAGATAAGGTTAAATAACTGTTAACAGTTGTAGTTTGTTTTGACTTCTTTTAAGAGATTCCTAATATATATATATATATATATATATATATTGTGTTAATGAAAAAGACTGATACAGAGAAACACAAACTTGAATGTTTTTATAAAAGTGTAGGATCTTTCCACTATGAAATATGACTAAATTTAAATTCTGGACATAACACATCAAATTGAAATTGTAGGATCGTTCTTTCCACTATGAAATATAATACAACAAAACCAAGCAGAAAATAATGAGAAAACTTAAATTTTGGATGTAATGCATCAAAACAACGGTAAAAACTTGAGTGGGGCTTACCGATTAAAGCAGGATACCTTCTCTATATTTCAACCTTGTCAGCACAGTTGCTTACCTGCTAGAATATGCACAGAATGCAGAATGGCCCAGAATAATACGCATATTAAATTAACCAGGTTTACTACTATGTGTTATTTGATCAAGGAAACAGACCAGATGAGAGTTGGAATAAGAGCCAATAATGAAACTAAAGCACAGCGAGCAAAATTATATTTTGAAGTTCAAATTAACTAAGTAAAAGCGTCCAAAGGAAAAGGAAAAAAAAGATAATGCAGAGCAACCAACAAAACTTTAACAGTGACTAATGTGTTGGTAATTATGAGAAAAAATTGATAAAGAAAACAGACAAGAAGTTCAACAATCTTCAATGATGCTGTTGTTGGAAAAAGTACCCAAAACGAAGATAAGCTGCGGCTAGCAATATACTATTTAGAATTTAAAATTAAATCAACCAAATGTACAAGTATATGCCAAAGGAAAGGAAAAAAAGATAATGCAGCAATCAACAAAACAAAGGAATTCATTGACTTTTAGAGTATTTGAACCCATTTTTCAAATTCCATCAACAATAATAAAAAAATCCGATGACTTACAGAGTATTTGAACCGATTTTCTAAATTCCATCAAACTTCCAAGTCACTTTCACTAGATTTCTGCCAATCACCGAGCTCCTCACTACATTCCAAGTACTCCTCGCAATCAGAGTCACCATGGGCCAGAAATTCTATGAATCTTTCATTCCTTTGTGGTTGTGGTAGTTCATTAGAGCTTCCTTCTCCACTAGGTCCAGCCCCATCATAGTCGTCATGGGTTTGCTTCGCTTTGTTACCTTCTGCTAACACCGCCGAATTGTCAAAATTATGATGGAGAACACCCAAGTCCTCATAAGGAATGATGGTGGTGTTGCTACTCTGAGCCACAGTTTGGTTGAGATCTTCTATGTCTTTCTTGTATACCATACGGAACCCGCATTTCTTCACCTCCATGAATGGACCATACTTTTCAATTTTAATGCCAATCTGACTAAATTCATTTTCTTCAAATTCCTTCAGTAATTTTATGTCCTCCCTCCTCACGTAGTATTGAGGAAGCAAATAAAATAGCCATATATGATCTGATAAGCCAACCATTCTTATAGTGCCTGTTGTAGCATTCATTTCTTTTCCATTGACTATCAACCTACTGGTTATTTCACAGTCGCAATAATTGTTGATATGGTGATGTGGAAGACAAGAAAATACAACGCAAACAGCAATGCCCATCCACTCATCCCTCAAATGAGAAGAAGTTTCCACTTTTATATTCACTTTAGCCCCCATACTTTGATGGATAAACCACTTCGGAATTACACTTCCAGGAATAACAATGTGATAACTACTATCAAATCCTTCATCGCAATATCTATCTTTGAGAGAGAGTCCCTAAAACATACAAAGCAGGTTGTTTATAACATAGAGAGAGAGAGAGAGAGAGACCTGAAGGTGCTTTCGTATCACTGTAAAAAACATGTCAATAACACCTTGATTGTCAGTCAGTTTACTGCAATTTGAAAAGTAAAGCTCTGCCTCACATATAGAATTAGGTTTTAGTAGATCTGGTATCGTTTCTAGCAAGGTACAACCATATCCACCGATAGCTACGATACTTAATGGAAGCTTTGGCAATGATCGAAGGCTCTTGCAATTCTCCAAATCCATGGTTCTCAACTTACACAGATGACCGATGCTGTCAGGAAGACAAACAAAACTATTTTCCCTTAAATCTATTTCTCTTAAAGAGAATAAGTAACCAATATCATCAGGAATTGCCTTGAGATTGCAGTTTCTTAGATTCAATTGGGTCAAAGAACACAAACCCAATAGAGAGGACAATCCCACAAGATGTGGTCTTTTTGGCTTTGAATAAAAAGGGAGGAGTTCTTGGCAAGATGTAGATTTAAATGATGATAACCCCTTACATCCATCGAAAGATAGCACTTTAAGATTTTTTAAGAGACCAATGGACAAAGGAATCTCTTTTATAGCAGTTCCATCCAAGTAAAGCTTCGATACATATTGCATGTTTTCTCCAAATTTTGGAATTTTTTTAATTTTTGAGCAGCTAGAAAGAATAAGAGTTTCAAGAGACTCCATTTCAAACTTTTTTGGAAGAGATTTTAGGTTTTTGCAACCTTTTAGACTAAGAAAAGTTAGTTTTTTAAGAACTACAATTGATGGGTGCACCCTGGATAAATTTAAACAATCTTCAAGAACCAATTTCTCAAGGAACGGGACTTCGGTGAAGACAGGGGTTTCAATAAGTTTCAGAGGCTTGCTTATTCGGATCGATTTTAACCTTTGAAATGACTGTTAAAAGCCACACACAAAAAAAAAAAAAAAAAAATTAGCTTCCACAAAACCTAACATTTTAAGGAAACTTAAAAATAAATAAATAAATAAAAATAAATGATGTATACAAGTACCTAAATTACCTTTGATTGGAAACTTGCTGGAAAAAATTTTGAAGGGTAATTGCCCCATTCAAGAATTCTTAAGCCATTAGGAAGATGTTTGGGATCTTGCAAAAGGTCAACATTATCAATTATGAGTAATTTAAGATGCTGCATCTTTAAGATTGATTCAAGATTCCAATGTGCCTCTTTTGGTGTAGACAACTTTAAAACAATGCCTTGAATTGCTTCTGTTTCCTAATAATCATGAACAATAGGGATTAGTGACAAGCAAATGTACCATTACAATATTACTGAAACTAGTGCAAGTTAAACTCTCTTGAATAAAATAACAGGGTACATGCCTAATTTTTCTAAATAAGGACTTACCATATTTTTTGTTAGTACATCGTCAACATCCTCAAACAGCCACAATTTACTACGTTTTCCAGGCTCTTTAGGGCACTCTTGATAAACTATGTTCCTACCCATTTCTTGTAGTAAATCATGCATCCATAATCTAGTTTCATCAATTTTTACAAGAGATTTATCTACAAGAACCCCTAAACCAACATCAGGGTAAAGGCCGAGATAATCTAGTTTTTCTACTATATCATCTTTGATCTCATTATTAAAGAAACATGCAATATGTAGAAATATTTCCTTTTCTACTTCATCTAGTCCATCAAAACTTATTTTAAGTACTTGGAGAATTTCACTTTTAGGAAATTCTTTAAGCCTATTTAATGTACTTTTCCATTGATCAATGTCTCTACTAAACAAAAAGGAACCCAAAATCTCAATAGCTAAAGGAAGGCCTTTAGTATATTGTACAACTTCTTTACACAGCTCTAGATAATCTTTGGGAGGATGGTCATTAGTAAAAGCTTTCAAACATAAAAGATGAAGAGCTTCATCATCATTCAATCCTTTAGCTTCGTATATTTTGTCTACTTTAAGTATACGAAGTAAATGTTTATCCCTTGTTGTTATGATAACTCTACTACCAGAACCAAACCAATTACCCTTCCCAACTAACTTTTTTAACTGGTCTAATTGATTTACATCATCAAGAACGAGAAGAATTTTTTTATGACGTAATCTATTCTTGATCACGAGAAGTCCATCGTCAACATCTTGTATTCTTATACTTTCATTTAATATTTTTCTAATAAGTAGTTGTTGCAATGGAATTAAACCATCCTTTTCACAAACCTCCCTCTAACATTAGGGAGAAAGCAACAACCTTCAAACTTCTTCAAAACCGTATCAAAAACAACTCTAGCAAGAGTTGTTTTACCTATTCCCCCCATCCCCCAAACCCCTATAATGCGAACATCATTAAAACCTATAGCCAAATATGACTCCAATTCCTTCACTCTAGATTTTATTCCTACAAGGTCTTCAATATCTTCTGAGGATGCATGACTCAATTTATGCAATAATTCTCCCACAATATTTTGGATAAGTTGAGCCTCAGACCTACAATGAAGAGAGAATGATATATAGTGAGCACCACATATAAATAGGACCCCAAAAGACAAAGTAGACACCCAATATTCTATTTTGTTGGCTAAAACAAGAAAATGTAAATAACTTGGTGCAAAAAATTGAAAGAAATATAAAAATGTAAATTAATTAGATCTAATCAAAATATAAAAAAAGTGTGAACATTGATGTCACTTTACTTTAAAGTTCAAAAAAAGGCTTAAGATAATAAGAGCATTTTCTTGAACATTTAAAAGTAACTAATATGTCAAATTGGATTACCTATCCAGTAGGTGCCACCCTTTAAGATTTGCCACTTCTCTTAAAGCAGCTCTCCATGTATGCACATTCTCTATAAAGTCCTTGAAACATTCTTCATGTTTAGAAAAGGCTTGGGCAAAAGAGCCTATTTGTTTTCGTACATTAGATGGATCCACATCATAAAAAATTGGAAAAACAGTCGTTTTCATCTCTTTCATGCATTCAATGATCTTTACAAGTTCATCCAAACACCATGTTGAAGTTGCATAGTTTTTTGAGAGAATGACAACTACAAATCTTGATTCTTCTATTGCTTTGAAGATCTCTGGTGAAATAGATTTTCCCCTCTCAAGTTTTTCCTCATCTCTAAAGGTGATTATACCATTTTGTTCCAAAGCAACATATAGATGGTCCGTAAAACAATTGCGGGTGTCCTCACCTCTAAAACTAAGAAAGACATCATATTTCCATTGTGGTGTTGAGGATGACAAATGAGAGGCCTTTTGAGTGCTAATGGAAGACATTGGAAATATGTTGGCAAATCTTGAACTACAATAAAGATGATAAAAAAAAAAAAAAAAAAAAAAGCGCGTTCAATTAAAATTGAAAGAAAAAGTATAAGGCAAAAAATAGAGAAGAAGAGAACAATTTGATGTGGAATTTTCATTTCTCAGAGAGTCAGAGTGCGTGAAAGTATAGAACAAAAGAGATGGACATGTGTGAAAAGTGAAAACTTACATATTTGATAAATGAATTTGCAGCAGTGATTGTAATGCTCACTATTCTAAAAAGCAACCCATGATTCAATTCCTATTATATAATTGCTTTTTTAATAAAGGAATGGTCATTATTTTGTCTTTTTATTGTAAGTTTTTGAAACAGGCGCAGGAGGCATTAATAAAACTGAGGTCACAACAAAATTCATAAAAATCTCATAATTTGTGGTGATTCTAGCATTGCTGGGCATTCACTTCCTCTGTTTTGAATGAAGTCAACATTTTTTTTTTCAATTTTTTAAACAACTAGTTATTACCCCGTGCTTTCCACCTTTTTTTAGTTATAATTTGTAAATTTTATACTTTTTAATTATAATTTGTAAATATTAGAAGTAAATATGTTTTTTCTTAAAAGTCTTATATATTATTATTCCATAGAATTATTATTTTGTTAGTATTTATGTAGGCCTCTTTTATTTTGTGGTTGAATTTGATTATAAATTATATATTTATATAAAAGTTATAAATATCAAAATGTATTTATTATCATGCATGAAATTATTTATGGCACTTTTCTTGTTTGATTGGGTAGCATCCTTATTGGTCCTTCTTCTTCTTCTTTTCCTCATTCCAATTTTAATTTCGGTGGTTTCAAGCCATTAGGATCCATCCATTGTGCCCATCATGCATGTTGTGGCCATCATGCAAATATACAATGATGAAAATTCCTTTGCCAATTAATTGATATAAACAAAAGAATATCAAGAAATAAGCAAGCTAAAATCTAGAGAGAGAGTATTTTTAAGAGTTATCCCACTATAATATTGGGTTGAGGAATA
Organism: Quercus ilex subsp. ballota; assembly: GCA_032727855.1. Lineage (NCBI taxonomy): Eukaryota > Viridiplantae > Streptophyta > Magnoliopsida > Fagales > Fagaceae > Quercus > Quercus ilex. The sequence goes on from CM064911.1 coordinate 34,445,863, forward strand.
ATAATTTAAAGAGAGAGATTATCGTTCATAAAAAAATAATAATAAAGAGAGAGATTATCTTCATATATAACATTGAAAGTTTTTTGACTGAAACATTGAAAGTTGAAACAATGTCATTTGTGACACCTATAAGAAGTTTAAGGTAAATGATTTAGGTAAATTGACCCAAGCATCCATGATCAAGGGTTAAGAAAATCAGTAAACAAAAATTATTAGAGCAATTTAAAGGTCATTTGTGACACTTACAAGAAGTTTGAAGGCTGATGATTTAGGTGAATTGAACCAAGCATCCGACATCAAGGGTAAAGACAAATTAGTAAATGGAAATAATTGGTAAGCAAATTTATTAGAGTAATTTAATGGTGAATGTTGGACCACCGCACACCCTTGGTGCGATTGTCACTTTACAAGTATAAGTACTTGTGGAGTGTGGGAGGCAAGAGTCGGGGTTCAAGTCTCCAGGAGGGAGTTTCACACACACATACACTTAGATTAGGTTAGAGTAGAATTTCTATCTTGTAAAATAAATAAAAAATTGAGAATGTTGGTGAGACATTTTTGCATTTAATTGATATAAAGACATAAATTTTTGTTGATATTACTTCAACTATATATTAATTACTTCAACTATTTTTTTTTTTTTTTGGGGAAAATTTGGCTATTTATATGTTCATTTCAAAATTGATGACGACACAAACCTTAGAAACTTTTATGTACACCCTAAATTGCACTGGACATAAATTATATGGAATAATAAAATTGAATATCACCCAGGAATCAAAATTTCACACATTCTAAACACATTAAGATTAATTTGGAGTACACCAATCCAAACATAAAAAATTTAAAACATTATCGACCTCAAAATCAAAATAATAACAACCATTTTTAAACAATTAAAAAGAAGTCAATATTTGGCATAAATTCCATATACATAGAAAGCCATATATGAAACGAAAAACGTTAAAATAAATTAGAGAATAAGAGGGAGGGAGGGAGAGAGAGAGGTACCTCTAATAGTGGAGATGGAAACTGAATATCACCCACTAATCAAAATTAACCTGGAGTACGTCAATCCAAACGCAAAAATACAAAACATTGGCATAATCTCAAAATAATACTAATGATCATTTTTATTTAAAAATCAGTAGTTGGTGTAAATTTTGTATACAAAGAAAATACACTATAAAACGAAATGCATTAAAAATGTGAGAGAGAGAGAGAGAGAGAGAGAGAGAGAGAGCTTTGAGAGTGTTAGATTAAAAATAAAAATGCAAAGGTGGAACAAATTTAACCCAACACAATTTTTAAGGTAGCTGCTATAAAAGAGACAATGATAGAATATATTTAAATATATAAATATGTAGAAGAAAAAAAATGTATTACCAATAGGGGGGTTGAGGAAGGTGGAAAGGTTGGGAAAGAGGAGGAGACATTGTATGTTTAATTAAAGAGAAGTGTTACGTTCACAACATTTTCATAACAAATTATAGGTGGTTAGTTGTTATCAGTTCTAATTTAAAACTATCACTAAAATTACTTTTTTTCCTTACCAATAAAACTCGTAACAACTTACCACTTAAAATTTGTTGTGAAAGTATTGTAAAAATGTTGTAGACATAGCATTTTTTTTAATCAATTGAAACAAAAGTAATTTTATTTGTCAAAATAATGATGTTATATAATTATAAAAATAATTCTCACTAATACCCAAAAAAAAAAAATATAAAGAAATATAAAAAGATAAACATTATGGAATTTCCATATACATATTCATGCTATAAACGTATAGTTGTAAAGTTTTGGGTTTTGTCCTAATTATTATACGGACCCAAAAAAAAAAAAAAAAAAACCATATACACATTTTTGATATAGATGTATAAATTTAAATTCAAAGAAAGCTCAATTAGAATTTGAAATTAAAATCCAATTTTGTGTCATGTGTCTAAATTTATGTAGGGACTACACCATAATTATCCACTTAAGTTTTTTAATCTTTATACCAAGTAAGTTAACGAGTGCATAATATAAAGAATCTAATATTAATGAATTAAAAAAAAAAAAAAAAAAACTAATCACATATACTCAATACAAATCATCACATAATAAAGATCACCACACATTCAATCATATTAAAAATTAGAAAAAAAAAAAAAGAAGAAGATCATAAATAGTATTAAATTTGGGTAAGGATTTTAATATATGACTAATTACATTTACTTTTTGAAAAAACTAATTTGACTAATTATTTATATTTTTATAATAGAAATTAAGTTTAATTTTAAATGTATCCATACATATACACGTGTTACATACTATTTTTTTTTTTTTAATAATTTGACTAATTATATATTTTTTTATAATAAAAATTGAATTTAATTTTAAATGTATCTATGCGTTTGCATGTGTCACGTGCTAGTACTAAATAAATGTAGGAAGTTGCCACATGTGTATCGTATTATGTTTTAAGAAGAGAACACTTGTCACCGCTACATGCATTCTCCAATTTGAGGATCCAACTTTTATAATATATTATAGATTTCTATTATTACTAATACATGGCAAACATATTGACATGTACAAATACTTCTTTGACACATGGTGTTGTTTGTCCCTATAATACTAACTAAATGTAGGAAGTTGCCATATGTTATCATATTATGTTTTAAGAAAGGACCACTTGTCATTGTTGCATGCATTCTCCAATTTGAGGATCCAACTTTTATAATACGTTATGGACAGATAGATAGATAGATAGATAGATAGATAGATAGATAGATAGATGTGAGTGTGAAAATTATTTAACTCACATTGTTAATTGCTTGTAACTGCCATTGCACAATCCATGTCTCAGTAGATCATGAGGCTTCTACCCATCCTCCAACAACCCACACAGCATGTTTCCATACGTTTTGGGAGGCTAGGCCCATGCCCAAGCCCTCTCTTATCAGACAACATAGCCCACACAGCACGCCCACATGCAACACACACCAAGTAACTACCAATCAGCCCACTAGCATTTGTCCATGCACTTAGCTAGCACCCACCTCCCTATGCCTTGCACACAACATCTGATTGCACACCATCATGGCAGCCCAACCCTGCCTTGCACACAAGCCACCAAGCCCACACACAAGCAATTAGTCAACAAGCTACCAATACCATGCACCACCACATAGAATCGACACCACCTGCTACCACCCATCATGAAAACCCAACTCTGCCCACCATGGCCCCACTCTGCCATGGCCTTGGGGCATCATGTGGAGCAACATGCCTCCACATACTACTCCCTCACACTTCTCATCGATTCATCTTGAGTAGTGAGACCGGGTATGTCCCCCTTAAAGAGCCTTTATGAGTATATTACAAATCTAGCGTGAGAAACCATCAATGTGTTGAGGAGACATGAAGCCATATGATTGGCCTAATGCTACCTAAGCACCCATATTGATAGTTCCTCATCGATCCAACTTGAGTAGGGAAACTGGGCATGTCTCCCCTTAAAGAGCTTTTAGGAGCATTACTAATCTGGCATGAGGAACCATCAATGTGTTGAGGAGACATGAAGCCATGTGACTGGCCTAATGCTGCCTAAGCACCCTCATTCCCAATGCCACATCAGCAAGAAGTAAAGCTCCTAACAAACTACCCCCACTAGAAGAAGCCGACGTCCTCGTCGGTAGGATATCTTTAAATGGCTTCACCTCCTTTTCAAATTGCCATAGAGTTGATGCATTCTCCCAACTTGCTTCTGATTCTGCTGCCCTTTTTCACTTCACTAAGTAATAAGTTATCATATTTCCTCACTTTTGATAACCCGTTACTTTCTTGTCAAGAATTCTATCCACTTCACGGTCAAACTGCACCAAGGCGGTAGGTGAAGCACGCTTTGCCTCATTTCTTGTAGGATCTTCACTATCCTTGTGATAAGGCTTTAGAAAGCTCACATGAATTATTGGGTGAATCTACATTCTTTCTGGCAATTTCAACTTGTAAGCAACATTTACCACTCTCTTCACTAATTCAAAGGGACTATCATACTTAGGAATCAAGCCTCGGTGCACACTCTCCTTTCTAAACTTCCTCCAAATCTGTGGAGTTAACTTCAACAACACTTTGTCCCTAACCTAGAACTCAAAAGGCCTTCTCCCTTTATCAACATATCTCTTCATTCTTCGCTGTGCTTTTAACAAACTATCTTGTGCTTATTTCATCAGCTCTTGCTTAGCCATAGCAAATTTGTATGCCGAAGGACATTTGCCCCTTGAACATTGTTTTGCAATCTCATGAGGAGTCAAGGGCTGCTGCCACACTGCCAACTCAAATGGACTCATCCAAGTTTAAGAAGACTTGTGTAGATTGTAAGCAAATTGTGCTGAATCCAACAAGTCTAGCCAGTTTTTCTGACATGCAGTCACATAGTGCCTCAAGTAATCTTCCAACATAGCATTGATCCTCACGGTCTGACCATCTATTTGTGGATGATTAGCAATAGAAAACTTCAACCATGAACCTAGCAACCCAAACAAAACTGTCCAAAAGTGACTAATGAAATGAGAGTCTTTATCACTCACAATATCTTTAGGCAAACTAAAGTACTTCACCACATTTCTGTAAAACAGATCAGCAACCACCTTTGCTATTCAAGTACTCGGTGCAGCAATAAACACCACATACTTCGAAAATCAATCAACCACTACAAAAACTGAACCCATCCCCTTCACTTTAGGCAAACCAGTAATGGAATTCATTGAAATAGAAATCCATAGACTCTTCAGTATAGGAAGAGGTTGCAGCAAACCAACTTCCATTTGAGTTATCCACTTATCTTGTTGACAGACGAGACAAGTTTTGACATACAATTCAATGTCTAACTCCATCTTAGGCCAATAGTAAGAACGGGACAGTAAAGCATACATTCTTTCCTTACCAAGATGTCCTGCCCATTGTGGATCATAAGTCTTTTTTAGCAACTTTTTATGGGTCTTCCCACTAGGAACATACAACTTGCCACCCTCTACATACAACAACCAATCCTCAAGCCAGTAGTGACGCACTAGGCATGTAGTCACATCTTACACCAATTTCTGGTAGGTAGCATCAAGATTTGAACTTTCCTTGATCATTTCCACAAAATCTGACTTAACTCTGGTCAAGGCAGTAACATATTCTTGCACTTGTTTGTGACTTAGCGCATTTGCCACTTGGTTGTGCTTACTAGGTTTGTGCTCCCACACAAAATCATACTCTCGCAACAACTCTTGCCATCTTGCTTTTTAGGGGACAACTTCTTCTAAGTGTTGAAGAAGGTGTTAGCAACATTATTAGTTTGCACCACAAACTTAAGCCCCAATAGATACACTCTCCATGCCAGCAAGCAATGCACAACTACTATCATCTCTTTCTCATGTGCCCAACACTTCTGTTCTACCTCATTCAATTTCCTGCTCTCATAGGTAACTGGATGCTTTTCTTGCACCAACACACCATCAATTACTTTGTTAGAAGCATTAGTATGGACTTTAAAGGGCAACTCAAAATCTGGCAAACGCAGCATTGGCTCACTTGACATAGCAGCTTTAAGCTTCTCAAAAGCTTCTTGGCATGCGTCTGTCCATACCCATTTCTTGTTGTTCTTCAATAACTCTATAAAAGGAGCAACCTTCTTGGAATATCCTTGAACAAACTTCCTATAATAGTTCGCCAATCCAAGGAAAGATTGCAACTCAGCTGCCTTGCTTGGTGGAGGTAAATCAAGGATGACCTGTACCTTTCTCTCATCCATCTTCACAAGACCTTTACTGACCTTATGCTCTAGGAACAAAATCTCTTGCTAGGAAAACTCACACTTCTCTTTCTTAACATACAATTGATGTTCCCTTAATCTGGATAGCACCTTCCTAAGGTGTTCCAAGTGATCCTCCAAGGACCCGCTGTATATTATTATGTCATCTAAGTAAACCACAACAAATCGGTATACAAACTCATAGAATACATCATTCATCAAATTGCAAAAATGTAGCAAGGGAATTTGTTAAACTGAAAAACATAACTAAATATTCATAGGAACCATACTGAGTTACACAAGTCATCTTTAGTTCATCCCCTTCAGCAATCCTCACTTGCCAATAGCCTGACCTTAAGTCCAATTTGGTGAAGAAAGCGGTCTTGCACAATTTGTCAAACAGGTCTTGAATCAAAGGGACCGGATACTTGTTCTTCATTGTTACTTTGTTCAAGGCTTTATAGTCTACACACATTAGCAGCAAGCCATCTTGCTTCTTTTGGAATAAAACCAGAGAACCATAAGGAGCTTTGGAAGGCTGAATGTGACCAGCATCAAGCAACTCAGACAATTGCTTCCTCATTTCAGCCAACTCCATAGGGGACATTCTGTATGGAGCCTTTGAATGAGGCTTTGAACCAGGAACTAACTCAATCTTATGATCAACAACACGCCTTGGTGGCAGGGTCTTAGGCAGTTCTGGGGGCATCACATCAACAAATTCCTGCAACAGTCTAGCAACAGCATCTAAAACTTCAACAAACTTATCTTTTGTCTTCAGCCCATGCCCAACCTGCATGGCTGACACCATTGGTCCTTTCCCCTTGTTAGTCTTGCTATTTCCTGTCATATGTTAGCAGGAACATAGCAGCGTTGCTTCTCATCAAAAATCAACATCACCCCAATAAATGGCAGCAAGGTAGCTCTTGTTGCCACAAAGAACTCATCACCCAAAATTACATCGAAATCATCCAAACCACATTATCAGGAAATTCACTTTTCTTGTCCAATCACCAACCTTAAAGTGCACACCAAAAGAAATTCTAGAAACAGGTTTTGCCTCTGAGTTTACTGCCTTGATCTTACTTGGACACTTGCTCACTTTTAGACCAAGTTGTTGGACCATGCGATCAGCAACAAAATTGTGGGTAGCACTAGTACCAAGCATTGCTTTAGCCCCATTCCCATTCATCTCCACTTGAACATAAGACAACCCCTTAGAAGTACCTCCTGCATTAAGTGCATTCAGCAATTGTAAAGGGTTCACATGACTGGGAAATTTTTCATCGAACATTAAGCTTGCTGCTATGAGATAAAGCTTCTCATGCTTAAGGCAGTCTCTTGCTTGATGAGGGCCATTGCAGATAAATCAGCCTACATTAAGCTTAGAATGTTCTTTGCTTTGTTGAGAGGTAGAACTCTCCCCCTTACTCTTGTTACCCTAATTTTTCTTTTGCTTATCCTTGTTCTTCTTGCCATCTTTCTTCTGCTTGTCTTTGCCCTTGTCCTTGGACTTATGTTTTTCATCATCCCCACTAGGCTTAGTGTATTTGTAGTCCACTAAGGCATTTGCAGTAGACATAACAGTCGGCAAATCACACACAGCCTGCCTTTTAAATTCCAACTGTGCCCAAGGTTGCAAACCAGACATGAAATTGAACAACTTGTCCTCCTCAAACATGTTCTTGATATCCAATATCACAAAACTGAATGTCTTGACATACTCTCACACCGTACCAATATGCTTCAATTTCTTTAAGGAGGCTCTTGCAACCCAGGCAATATTGGTAGGCAAGAATTGACCCTTCAATTCTTTCTTTAAAGCATCCCATGAGTCAATTTTCCCTTTACCAACATCTGCATCATCTTCCACACAGGTTCTCCACCATAACTTGGCATCTCCTGAAAGATACATGCTAGTAATTGTTACTTTCTCTTGATCGGGCACTCTAACAGCCTTGAAATACTGCTCCATATCCCAAAGGAAATTCTCCAACTCCTTGGCACTCCTAGCACCATTAAAGGGCTTTGGTGCAGGCACCTTCACCTTTGTGGCCACTTTCCCCTCCCTAGGAAGCCCACTGACTACCCTCTTTAACAAGGCAATTTTGTCTCAAGTTGACTTGTTGTCTCTCTTACTGCACTGTTTTGGGCATCAATTACAGCAGCCAACTCTTCAACACAAATCAACACAACATCTCTCTGTTCAGAAAGTTCATTCCTTATTACTGAAGTTTCTACAGAAAATGCATCCATTCTATCACACACAGAAAGTTGTTCTCCCTCTACAGGAACCCCAAGTATGGTCTCCAAGATGGTCATTCTTATCTTGGTGTCCGAAGACATTGCAGCTAGGATCTGATACCAATTATCACTGGGTCAAAATTTTCACTCAAATTTTTTGCCTGTGATGGCCCTAAGTCCCCTGAATTAGTCTCAGCCAACACCACACACACACTCACACACTTCAGGAACACTTAGAACATATGATTATAGGGACACACAATCACACAACACACAATATGTTTACATGGAACCCACCCCCAACCTTTATTACTTAATCTTAAGTACAAAGAAAACCCATACAGACCTAGAGAAATACACAGATTTCTCTCTAAGGCAAAATACACTCTGTAGTTGACACCCCCAACAGCATTAGGGTCATATACACAGAAATAATTGCAATGGCAATTACTGCCTACCAATTGCCTGGGTCTTGGATAATCTACCATTTGTGGTCTGACATAGGACAACTTGAACTGATGCTGTCTTGGTTCAGTCTCCACATTTTCGCCCCCTACACAGCAGGTTTGAACATTAGGAAAATCAGGAAGTTCTTGATAACTGCTTGTAACTACCACCCACTGCACATACTACACATGCACAGCCCATGTCTCAAATCATGGGGCTTCTGCCCGTCCTCTAGTAGCCCACACAACATGTTTCACACGTTTTAGGAGGCTTGGCCCATGCCTAAGCCCTCCCCCCATTAGACCACACAGCCCACACAACATGCCCATATACAGCACACACCAAGTAATTGCAATCAACCCACTAATATATGTCCATGCACTTAGCCACCACCCACCAACTCATGCCTTACACACATCATCTAATTGCACACCATCATGGCAGCCCAGCCCTACCTTGCACACAAGCCACCAGGACCACACACAAGTAATCAACCAACAAGTCACCAATGCCATGCACCACCACATAGGGTTGACAACACCTGCTGCCACCCATCATGAAAACCAACTTTGCACATCATGGCCCCACTTTGCCATGGCCTTGGGGGCATCATGTGGAGCACCTTGCTCCACATGATGCCCCTTCACACTGCTTTATCAATCCAACTCGAGTAGGGAGACCAGACATGTCCCCCTTAAAGACCCATAAGAGCATTACTAATCTAACATGAGGAACTATCAATGTCTTGAGGAGACATGAAGAAATCTGACTGGACTAATGCTGCCTAAGCACCCTCATTCCTTATGTCATCATCAGCAACAAGTAAAGCTCCTAACACATGGCTACCTACCTCCCACAAAGTAAAGTATAGTACATCCCACTACACCACTACGAAAATTCAAATCTACTACAATCACTATAGGGTCTCTCTTGGTTTGGGTTAGATTTCTTTTTCTTTCTAAGCATATTTAGTATTTTATTTTCCCTGAAACTATTAACAATCTTTGTGAAAATTGAAATATCAATCTCTAATAGAAGTGCCCAAGGCAAAATTTTCATCTCAAATAAGAAAAAGCAAAAGCAAAGGTAATCTCTTTTTCCTGGATTTGTTTTTCCTAATGCAAAAACTTTGATAGTTACGCATAGGCCTGTCCACGGGTCGGTCCGGGTCGGGTTTGTGCCCAACCCGGAACTGACCCGACCAGATTGGATGGTTAGAATTTCAACCCGCCGCCAACCGGAGTGGTTGATTGGATCAGGCGGATTCGACCTTCAACGGATGGTGATCGGTTCGGTCGAAGCTGGAGATATGAAAATCGGCCAAAATCCAACGAGTTAACAGTGAAATCGGTGAAATTTTAGCGATATTTTTGCTGGATTTTCGTCGGACTTGTCGAAATCTCACCAGATTCAGCAAGATCTCGCCAGATCTAGTGAGATCTCGCCAAATCCGGTGAAGATTCCATGGATCTAATTGAGATCTCGCCGGATTTAAAAAACTTCGGTGGGAAATGCTCATATCTCGGTTCAGTTGGGTTTCTTCAGGTTTTGGAGAGAAAACCCGCCACCTGACCCACCGTTTTCGGGTTCTGGAGGTTGAGATCCGCCACCGACCGTCATCGGCATCAGGTCAGTCGGTTGTCAAGCCAGATCGGACGGGTTGGGCAGGTGGGTCGGGTCACGGTTTTTGTTGGACACCCCTAGTTGCGCACATAGTTTGTTTGCTTTAAAGTAAAATTCAAAATTTTGTTTCAATTCTATTGAAAAGGAATAATGCCATTTTCAAGTATTGGCCTGTGTAAGCATTTGTGCGTGTGTTCTATTTAGCTATGGGTTTAATAAGCATTTGTACGTGTGTTCTACTTATCTCGGAAAAAAAAAGAAAAAAAAAAGGGGTCGTAGTGCATTTTTCAGTTGTGAAAATCAAAATTTTTAAATTGTTCATCAATGTCCTTTAACTGTAAATTGAAGATAATAGCTAAAGTAGTGCAAAGCACGGTAATACATACCTACATACATGCATATGTGATTGAAGTGGTTGGCAACACAATCAAATCTAGATGTACCTACATACATAATAGAAGAGTTACAGTGAGGAATTGCCCGGCCAAAAATTGAAGCAGGTTCCTATTATTCTCTCTTTTTTTAATCTCATGATTTCTTTTAAAAGGATGCTTCAATACTTGATTGCTTGGTTTTGTTGTTTTGGATAACTGTTGTTTGTTACTATTGGGTTTCACATAGCAATACATACTAACCCTATATTTTAGATTCATTTATTATGTTATTTAAATGGTACTAATCTTATTGTTGACATCAGTTTGCTAAATTTTTGTAGTAGATTTAACAATTTTTAAGTTATTTTTTATTTTATTTTATTTCTTTTAAAAACCTCTATGTGCATGTATAAATTATACATTATAGATAGATAAATTATCAATATTTTATTATTTTATTACAAGACGTGGGATTATCAGGAATACTACTAAACTGCTTTTATCTTTAATTCTTTATAGCTCCGTTATTCAATTTTTTTTTTCAAATATAACTTTCTCATGATTGAAGGGAAGGGAGAGAGAGAGTACCATTTATTTATTTTTTTTCCTACAAGCACAACTTTTCCATCATACATATGTTTCTTAGAGAGATAGATAAATAAAAGAGTTTCAAACTTAAGTGTGTGAACATCTTCTTTTTTATGGAGTCCTAACTATATATGGAGGTGGATTGATTTAAAAAAAAAAAAAAAAAAAGGAAAAATTTATTTTGAATTATAGATTAAGTGATGTAAATTAATTAAACTAGCCTCTTAGCTTGGGAGTGCTCAAAAGGATTTTTTTTTTTTTTTAAATTTTTTCGGTGAATATTAATATTTTGGATGAATTACATATTTGGTACCTAACATTTCAATTATGTCAATTTGGTCCCTAATTTTTTAGTGTCTTGTCAATTTAGTCCCTACCATTATCTTTTGGATGGAAATTGATGACGTGGCAAACGACCAAAATAAATAATTAGTTTCCATTGATGCGGCATTAAACTAATTTGTTATTTTGGTTGTTTCCTATGTCAGCAATTTCCATCCAAGATATAACGGCATGGACTAAATTGACATGACATAAAAAAGATAGAGATTAAATTGACACAATTGAAAGGTTAGAAACCAAATTGAAATATGATAAAGGATAAAAGCCAAATACATAGTTTACCAATTCGGAATTTATGCATTTTTCAATACCTGAAAAACTTAGGAATATGATGAGATGTAGCACAAAATAATAAAGTAAAACAACCAATGCACTTTGTAAGAATTGGACTAGGTATAAATGTCAGTAAATATACAAAATATAGACAAAAACTACAGTTGTCAAAGAGACTAGCCACCCAGAGGCTCTTTCTTATTTGAGTTTATGTTAAAGTTTATCATTCATAAAAATTTGAAGTTTTTACGTTTGTCTAATGGTGTTACGCGTTTGGCAACTATTGATATAGCTGAGTATTATGATGAGGCTAGTATCAAAAAATAAACACATCCTACATGAATAGATATGGTTTAAATATTATTTTGGTGTTCATTTTTGGAGTTAGCCTCATGACAATCTTAACTGTATCAGTAGTTTTCAAATGCATAATATTATTGAATATATGCATAACCTCAAATTGGGAAGAATAGAAAATTGTGACACTAAACAAAAAAAAAACCCTAAAAGCATGCCCAAAGCGCGAGCAATGAGGCTATTATTATTATTATTATTATTATTATTATTATTGTAGAAATTTGTTTAACTAACGTTAAATCATTACAAAAATGTCCTGTGTGTTTTAAATGATTTTTTAACCGCCAATCCTCCTGATCCTATATACAGGATGAACCTTTCCCATGTCAATTAAAATGATGCATCCATTTACTTTTTCTCCCAAATAATACAAATAATATCAGATTTACAATTATTCCAGAATATGCTTACAGTTAGCTTTTCACATAATAGTATTATTAAGAGGAAAACGTTTGTAATTTGGCAATCACAATGATATAAAAGGAGAAACTCAGATTTTTTTTTGTGTGTGTGTGTGTGTGTGTGTAAAGGAGAAACTCAGATATAAAACATCATGAAAACCCCAAAACCCAGTAACAAAGTTTATGTTTTCTCATCATCCAAACAGAAATTGAACACACACAATAAAAACTATTTTAAAAATAAATAAAACAGAGAATTATCACAAAGCATTGCATAAGAGAAGATAGAGGACCTTGAGAGGATCCAATGATTCGTTGGAAAAACTTCCGAGTGTGCTCAATCAGAAAATAATAGAGAGAGACGCTCACAGCTCACTTGAAGGGGAAAACTATAGTCGGATTGAGGAGAAGAGATAGCAATAGAGAAGTAGGTCTGAAATTATAACAGCGGAGTAATGTAAAGCTCAACAAAATTCAGTTCTTAACTTCTATTATATAAAGGAATGGCCATTCACATCCTCTGTTTTGGGCACATGTTCAAAAACCAACTACTTCCAATTTGTTTATTCATTTCAAAATCAGATTCAGCTCATATTATGTACTAATTGCTTGTTAATTTAAACATTGGCCATTGGAATCAAAGAGACAGAATCATTAGTACATAATATGAGCTGAATCTGTTATAAATTATCTTTCAAAAACCAAGTGGTTTTTGAAAGATAATTTATAACTTTGAAATGAATCATGTGCATGCATGCACATCCTCGGTTTGCAGTGAGGACAAAAACTCATTGTTTAAACAAAGCAGGTGTGAAAGTGAGAAATCATCAAATCAACAACCAAAAATAATTCAACTACGTAAATCTTAAAGAAAGATAATTATGAGAGGCTAAAATGACAGCTGGTTGCAAAGTTTGTCATCATCAACATATATAATAAGGGATTTCTCTGAACCCCTGATTGTTCTTTATCAAATTGAACACATGCCAAGATCCATTTTACACGGTTTGTGATATCTGAAGATTGGAAATGTAAGCTTAAAATTCAGTGGATTTCTATTGTGCGTTATTAAAAATTCAGTAGATTTCTATAAGGGATTCAGCAAGTCCACTGCTTATGTTGTTCCAAACTTTGAATTGAAACTTGCCATGCAATTATATTCTTTTTCTCCTTCTCAGTTATTGAATTTCACAGAACAAAGTAAAATGAAAAAGAAGAAAAACGGAGAGAGAAAGCAACCTAAACAGAGGCATTAATAAAACAAAATTCACAACAATCTCACAACTCACTCAATTTGCCAACTACTTCTCACATGGGCCATTAAAAAAAAAAGTGAAGGGGGGGTAGGGAAATTGGGTATTGTAAATTCTTGTGAATTTTGTGGTGAACCTAGCATTGCTGGTCATTCACATACTCCGTTTTCAGTGAAATCTACACTTTTTTGTTTGTTTTTGATAATCTGTTTGTTTGTTTTTTAAACAAAGTGGATGTGCAAGTCTTTGTTCGGCTACGTGGAGCCTAATTGTATTTGATCCGAATTATGACCTGACCTAATACAAAAGTGCTATAATTTTTAACGGGAGATTTTCTGAGGTTTTGGTGTGTTGTTTCGAGGGAGAAAAACTGTAATGTCATATCTTTTTTTTTTTTTTTCACTGCAAGTCTGTGGATGTAGGAAAATTAACGAAGCACGTAAATATTGTATTGTATAATTATTTTCTTTGGCCCATATTTTTTTCTATATTTTGCATCTCATGGATCTAAGAATTTCGTGTAGTCTCCCTCTCTTTCCACGAATTTCAAACTGAAAATTATTTAACTCACGTTGTTATTATTATTATTGCAGAAATTTATTTAAATAACGTTAAATCATTACAAAAGCATCCTTTGTGTTTTTTTATGATGTTTTAAGCATCAATTCTCTTGATCCTATATATATACAAGGAAAATCCCTTTCCCTTGTCAACTAAAGTGATGCATCCATTTAGAGTTTTGGCATAAGAATACAGATCCATAAATATTCCTGAACATGCTTACAGTTAGCTTTTCACATAATAGTATAAAGAGACAAAAACGTTTGTAATTTAGCAATCACAGTTGGTATAACCATATAAGTGGAGAAATTCAGATCTAAAAAACAAAAGTGAAACACAAAATCCAGGATAAAATCTTTATGTTGCTCTCCTTTCCCTCTACTTTCTCATCATCCAAATAGGAATTGAAACACAAACTAAATATAATTTTTTTTTTTTAAACAAAGAATTCATACAAAGCATTGCATAAGACAAAAGAGAGGACCTTGAGTTTGCGGATCACGTTGGAAGGTCGAGAAGACGAATATAGGGTTGAACAATTGGTGGTAAAAAAACTTTCCGTGTGCTCAGTTTGAGAAGAAAAAAAAGTAGAAGAGACAATAATTGAGGAGGAAAACTTTTAGTATTGAGTTGGAGAGTTGAGGAAAGTTGTAGGAAGTTTCGTGAGTGGGTTTGCCTTGACTTGATTACTCGTGTGCGTTCCTAGCAACCAGTATAAAGTAGAAGAGAATAATTGAAGAGGAAAACTTTTAGTATTGAGAAGGAGAGACAATAATTGGAGAGTTGAGGAAAGTTGTAGAAAGTTTCGTGAGTGGGTTTGCCTTGACTTGATTACTCGTGTGCGACTGTGCGTTCCTAGCAACCAGTATAAAGTGGGAAATTACTTATTTTTTCGGGATAAGTACTTTAGTTGGTGGAAACAGACCAGATGAGAGTTGACTAGCTTTAAATGAAGTCCTGGGTTCTGTTAATGTTAGAGCGTTTGGGAAAATACCAGGAAGTTTTCTGATGATCAATGAGCTTTTTTTTCTTTTTTTTTCTTTGATTTCCTATCACTTACTCCACTCATAAAAATATAAAAACTATTAACTTTATTTTGCTTTTATTATAATTTATTTTAATAGGTAAATAGTAGAGAGGAGAGGTGAGAATTGAACCAAATAGACGGTTCACCATAAAGGATATTACTATTGTACTAATCACAAACTTACACAATGTGCTGGAATAGAAATATTACAAAACTAGAAAAATCAGCTGAATTCACAGAGCATTTACAGTAAAAAGAGGTTAAATTTTTTAACATTTAACAACTTAAAAAATTATTTTATTTATTTTAACGAGCACGTACCATCAACCTCAAAACTTTTATTTTTCACATAAACTAAAAACTATTCATTTTTTTTAATCATTTCTCTCTCTCCCTTTCTGTCACAATGTCACTCACCGCATTCACAAACCCACAAGGCCACACCCCGACACTCACCTCCTCCACAACCAACCACCACAAGGTTGCATAAACCCACGGCGTCAACCCACGGCACACGGTGGCTCCTCTTCTTTCTTTTTGACCTTATCTAGCTTTCTCCCTTTCATCCTCTCTCGGTCTCAAACCATGGCACAACCAACCACTGAACCCACAGATTAGACAGCAACCCACAGCACAAGCACCACAGATCAAACGGCAACCCGCAACACAAGCACAACCAACCAACGAACTGCCGTTGTAGCCAGACATCAAACCACCATCGTTACCCAGCCACCCAAGCAAAAAAAACCCAGCACCACAACCACGACCCACGACCCATGGCTAGATCGACGGCGACACCCACAACCCACGACCCACAGCCAAATCGATGGTGACGCCATCGAGCACAGCCAAACCCACAAATCTGACCACCACAACCAACAAAAACCCACTGGAGCACAACCAACAAAAACTCATATCACAACCAGAGCACAGACCCACGAACCCATTTCAGGAATCCACGATCCACAACCGGAGCACAATCAATTACAGAGAAGTGAGAGAGGAGAGAGAGGAAGGAATGAAAAAATTGAGAGAGGAGGGAATAAAAAAATGTTTTTTTATGTTTACCTTCCTAATCGCTGTTATTGATACCAACCCACTGCAGCATTAAGCTAAAATATAGTTATAACTTTTTGTTATAGCAGCTTTGTTGTAGGGCCTTTTTTTTTTTGTGGTTGAGATGCTAAAATAACTTTTGAGTTATTTTAGCATCTTTATTTTGAGTGCTCTTAGATAAATAAAGAGTATTTTCTTTGGTTGAAGGTTATTTCCCAACCATAGAAAACCCTCTATGAGGAGGCTAGATGCTATGTCTTGCCAGACAAATCATTCTATTTGTGACCTATACGCAGTGGCGACGCCACGTTGGTCTCAGGAACACCCTAGACTGAAAAAAAAAAAATTATATATAATAATTAAAATTTTTTATTTGTTTATCCTTAAAAAAAAATTTAGGAACACCCTAAAAATAATATTTGTTCTACTTTCAAGCAAAAAAAAAAAAAATTGTAACAGAGCAAGTGGCAAGCTCACGGATTTTCCAAAAAAAAAAACAAAGAACGGCAAGCCCACAGCAAGCCCAACAGATGGTAGCAAACCCAGTAACCCATGGATTCTCAAAAAAAAAAAAAAAAAACCTAACCTAATATAATGAAATCAGATCGGACCTCAAACACTCACAGACGCAAACACTTCACAGAGTCACAGACGCAAGTCATGCAACAACCACAGACTACAACAACGGAACAACCAACGGAACAGACGGAGGAGATCACCGGCCAGATCGGGCCTCAAACTCGATCTCCCATTCAAACGGACGGAAGCTACATCTCGACGTGCTGCCCGATCGGTCTTCCTCACCTTGCCACTGTGCCCGATGGTGCTGCCCATAGGCCATCAGCCTCAGGCCTCCCTTTAAGGTATTTCATCTCTATCTAAGTCTCTCTCTCTTCATCTCAGTCTCTCTCTCTTCATCTCAGTCTCTCAGTCTCTCTCTCTCTTCATCTCAGTCTCTCTTTACCCTGTTTTTGGCTTTATGCCTTTATCCGGTGTTGGTGTTTTTTATTATTATTTTTTTTTTTGGAGAATATCCGGTGTTATTGTTGGTGTAACTTAGTGCGTTGGTGAGATTATTAATTGTCTTTTAGTGTTGGTGTTGGTGTCTTTTGGTGAGATACAATAAATTGGCTTTATCTGATTGGTTCTAGTCTTGTGATTGGGGGCCATGGGGTATTGGGTTTTGTCTGTTGAATTGATGGGGGCATGGGGCCGGGTAGTGTAAGTGTGTTGTGTAATAATTAATAAATATGGTTGTGTGCTGCTAGTTGATTAGTTCAACTAATGGTCATAAAATATGTAATAAATAACTCTTTTTTAGACTTGGACTTAAGCTATACAGCCTATATATTTTTGTGCTGCAAAATTTATTGACTTTTTTTTATTTTTGTTAAGTAATAGTGTGATATTCCAAGTAGGGAAGTATCAAACAACCATAGTAATTAGTTGCACAAATTAATTTTGTTTGTTTGGGATATTAATTAACCAATAATTAATTGGAGAAAGCAACTAATAAATAATAATTAATAATTTAATTAATCAATACTTTATATAAGACAAACAAATTAAATTATGTTAGGTTAAACAACAATTAATAATTTTATAATTAATAAAACAACAATATAACAAATTATAGTTTATAAAAGACAAACAAATTAATGAAACAACTAAATAACAATTCATTTGGGAAAAATTCCATTATGCTTCTTAAGGAACACCCTGAGAAAAATTTCTGGAGTCGCCACTACCTATACATGAGTTCACATATATAATATGTAATGACATAAGAATTATAAGGTTTGCAGTAGCATGCATATAGGCTATTCAAGTGTAGATTTTACCCTGCAATCTATTAAATAGCAAAAATCATAAGGATACATGGTCTACACTTATCTTCTTCTCACTTGGTCGTGTGACTGTTTCCTAATGAACAAGTCCAACAATCCTATATCGAGGCGCCAACCAACATATATCACTGAACAAAAATTGGCCTAATCATTATTTATTTTAAAAAACTTTTTTTTATTGGTATTAAAAGAGTAGCTTCAAGAATGGGGCAAATTTTGCTAAATAGTACATTTTAAGGAAAATTTTAGGTGGATAGTACGAGGGGCGAAGTTATTTAGTTATGTAGACTTTTTCTGGAACTCGAGTTTGTGAAACTCGAGTTCCAATCCAAAATCAAGTTTATCAAACTCAAGTTTCAATTAGTTTTAGGTTGCATGGCAGTTTAACGTTGTATAACAAATTGGAACTCGAGTTTGCTAAACTTGATTTTGGATTGAAACTTGAGTTTGATAAATTCAAGTTCCAAAAAATGTCTACATAACAAAATAACTTCAGTCACATGCTATTCTCCTAAAATTTTCCTTAAAAAATACTATTTAGCAAATTTTGCCTCAAGAATGGGCATGCAGAGAATGCTACAAATACAAACATTTTTACAAATATTTTTTTTTCCAACTGTTGATGTTGTAAGTGGTTATTGATAAATGAAAAAGTGATGTTAGTGGTGGAGCCAAATGAAACCAATAAAAAGTTGACCGCAACATTAGTTTGTAAAAATGTTATAAAATAGTTTGTAACTTGTGAGAGTGCTTTTTTTTCTTAGCACACAGGCCCAAGTGGAAACAAGGATCAACAAGGATCCTGGGCCCTTTACTTGTTGTTTGGTGGACTGGGCTTGGTTCACCGCAACTAAATGGAGCTGTTTAAGAACCAAGTAATGCACATGGCAAGTTTCCTACAACACAAATAAACAAACAAGCGAGAATATCCGTATTGAATGACAACGAAAATAGCAAAGGAATGCAAAATAATCAAGAAATACACAAAACAGTGGTTAGGAATCCTCGGATTAATGAGAGGCACTCTATTAATTTTCTTTGATTATGGTTACAGTGTGCTCACTAAGACACGATACAAGGTTCAAATAAGCTCAAAAATTATAGACTTTGATGGCTATTCAAGCCTCTAAGACTCACAAAATTTGAATCCTTTTGAATCCGAGTATGTGCTATGGTGGCTATTTCTGGGACACAGGGAGATGTTTCTTTGTTTTCCTTGACTTTGACAGAGTTCTCTCGATGATTCTGTTATGATATTCTTACTGCCCTTGTTTTCCTTTTTTTTCAACATTGGTTGCTTCTTCCTTTTATAGCGTGACTCTAGGACTCCGGGATACCAGTGATTTCTCTCTTTTGCCCCTCCCTAGGTACTAGAGCTCGTATTGTGTCAGTTACCCAAAGGGTTGGTCCTTTCCTTTTTTCTTCATAACTTTCTCCTTTTGGTGCTACCAAGGTGAAAGCCTCTTGCTGACTTTCTATTCCGAGATCCCCTCAAGTTGTTGACCTTAGCTATTGGCCTTTTTCACCTTTTCAGCTTTTTTGGTTACCATTTTTTCTTGTCATTTTTCCCAAGTAGTTGGAATCTTTTACTGCTGGGTTGAAAGTTTCCTTCCAGCCACTCCCACTTATAGTTTCTCATTTTGGGTTCCTTGAGGTACCGCTCCTTTGTTCATGAATGATTGTTTCATACCTTCTGATTCCTTACTGTATCACTAGGCGCTTGAGAGGGACCCATCTGTCCTTCGTTTTTTGTGCTTTTTGGTACTTTCCTTTGAGCCGTTTCAATCCCATTTAGGCTGTATTGTGCGTCCCAGGGATCCGGGCCCCTGGCAGTCTTTGGGATCCCGGCCTAGTTCTTCCTATTGGGCTTCTTTTGGCTTATTGATCTTGGCCAGCGGGGCCTTTCCTTTGCTTCATGGGTTTTAAAACCTGTTCCTTCATGGGTCTTTGGATCCCAACTCTTTTATTTCTCTAGTTTTATTTCTCATGGGGTTAGCCCAATGTGTTATTTCTTTGGGGCTTGGGCTGTGATTTTTTTTGAACCTCAACATAACTGTATCATTACTCTTCTTTTACAAATTGTACCAATCCATAAGATTTAATAATACGCATATTAAATTAACTAGGTGTACTAGTATGTTTTATTTGATCAAGGAAATAGACCAGATGAGAGTTGGAATAAGCGCCAACTATGAAACTAAATCACAGCTAGCAAAATTATATATTTTGAAGTTCAAATTAATTAGGTAAATGCATGAGTCCAAAATTATATTTAGTTTCCGATTTTTACAGATTGAATCAGTAGTTTTTACATTTGAACCACTGATTTTTATAGTTTTTATAGGACCAATTAAGGATTCGGTTCCTGATTAAATTGGCCATTCTGATCCGGCTTTTAAAACCATGGCCACAGTTACCATGGGCCATAAATTCTGGGAGTCTTTTTGTCCTTTCAGGGTATGGTACATCATCAGTGCTTCCTTCTCCACTAGGTCCAACTCCATCATAATCATCATGGTTGCACTTGACTTTGTGACATTCCACTACCGCTACCAAATTGTCGAAATTATATATGATGGGGAACATCAAAGCCCTCATAAGGAGTGATGCTCTTGTTGCTATACTGGGCCATTGTTCGGTCAATATCTTCTATGTTTTTCTTGTATATCATACAGAATCCGCATTTTTTTTTTAATCTCCAAGCCTGGACCTCTGGTTTTAATTTTAATTCCAATCTGACTTAATCCATTTGCATCACCATCCCTCGATAATTTATTTGATTTCTCGTCGAAGAATTGAGGAGTCATATAGAGTAGCCAAAGGTGATATGATAAAACATTAGGAATTGTACTAATGTCTGGTGCAAGAAACATTCTTCTTCACCCAATTGTGTTTTTTCCCCACCTTTTTTTTTCCCAGTAGTTTTGATGTAAGTCACCCAACATATTTAAAATCAATGTCTGCGTGATATCTCATATTGAAAATCTTCCACAACTATAAAATTGGAAGTGAATCTGAAAAAAATAATGAAAATTTCCCTCTTTAAAATCCAAAATCTGAAGTAACAAAAATTAAGAAAATAGGAAAAACATATGAAAAGTGTTACATATACAACATTTTTACAACAAATTTTAGGTGGTAAGTTGTTATTAACTCTAATTTGAACTATATATATATATATATATATACAAAAAAAATTTGACAAAACTTTTCACACCTGTTAATGTGGCAAATTAATATTGGTAAGTAAAAAAAAGTGATATGGTTGGCCTAGATGAGAATTAGTAAAAGTTTGCCTACTCAATTGTTGTGAAAAATATTTTAAATTTTTTGTGTATTTCTTTTTTTGGAGAAGTGATACATTCACAACAAAGCCTAGGTGTTTAAGTTGTTACTAGTTCTAATTTGAACCCACTACTGAAATTACTTTTTTAACTCACCAATAATAGGCAATAACAACTTGCTACTTAGGATTTATTGTGAAAAATGTTATGAACATAGCATTTCTCTCTCTCTCTCTCTCATTTGATAAAGAAATTATTTTATTTATTGGCTAATATTTAGCCTTAATTAATACTATTATAATAAAAGAAATAATCACATTGATTAAAATTTGGGGGTATTTTTGTACTTTGGAGCCTTAGGCGATCACCACATTTGCCTATATTATAAGCTAGCCTGAGTGCTATTTATTTTACACACTGTCACACACACAACATAGCATGCACACTCACAAAAAAGTCACGATTGACCTTGTCTTTATTTTATTTATTCATTTATTTGCTAAGTACCTTTAATGAAGAATTAGTCTTCAAGCTTGCCCACTTTCTACTTTCTTAGAAAGAGTACAGAGGGACATAACTCCTCCATTGAAGTTTTGTTTGATATTGCTTTCTTCAAATTATATGTAGTGTGGACGGCATGACTGTTTTTAGAGGAAATGGATAACGAATAATTCATGCAGTAACTTTCACTGAAAATTTTATCCACTTTGTACGTTCATTCTTCACCTTTATAGTGTTTAACTATGGTCCACTTTCTAACTTCTAAGTGGTTTTTTTGAATTCAAAGTTTAACATAATGGTGACCATCCCACTTTTCACGCTTTTGAAAAGAGGTAGATACGACACACCAACACAGATTAACCTAATAGTGACCATCTATATCATATAAGCAAGAAGGCAGTAGGATGCAAAGTAATTTCCGATGACCAGATCCTTAGAATATTCTCTTTCTTTCATTAATACTCTTTGGATGAACAAGTTGGTCTGGCTAAATGGTTTATCTTTCATTAAAATCAACTTGGGCTTAGTTGGATACCTACTAGACACATTGGATGGTCTAGTTTCTATCATCTTTGCAATTTTCTGAGATTTCCTGTATTTGTTCTTTTGCCGTTATACTTTTCAACAAGCAGTAGAAGTTTGCTATCATTTTTAATTTTCTTCTAAATATGTACTAAAAAGATTTCAGTCTAGGACCCTTCAATCATTAATTTATTTTTATTATGTAAAGCAACTTAGATTAAATCTACAATCCAATGTCACAGTAAGGGTAGAATGTCATCACATATCATTTAGCTGACATTTTTTAGTATTTCTAATGGAGACATTCGAGGTTCAAATCCTTCCCACCCTATTGTAATTATCAAATTAAAAAAAAAAAAAAAAAGTGATAAGAAGACGAAGAAGTATAATAGAATATTTTGCAATCTTGTTCTAAATGCTATCAATTAATATATAATGATAAATTGTAGATGAAATTGATGTGTCTAATTTATTTTTTTCTTTTTGGTTAAACATTCACAGGAGTGTTCAAAATGCCTCCAAAGCGACTGTTGTCTCATTATAAGGTCGATGCTCGCATGAATAGACTAATTACAACATCATGCAATGCAGAGGATATACTACTGCGCATCGCAGTTCTTTTACATTTTATGGTCCTAATTGAATAAGTCATGCATATCTATCATTTAAAGTATAATTCACAACAAATTTATCACTTTTATCATATAATTAACCTTTGCAGAATATGATTCAAATTTCGAGTTGATGATGAATAAGTAAGAGTTCAACATCACCTATCACTTGATGATCCATGATTGGGCTTTTACAGATACTCATAGCATATTATTCGCTAATTGAATCAGGCTTGATGTTGTTGGTAATGAAATGCACATAAAGCAAATCACTTTTACTTCATTGTTGTGGCTCTCTGATCTCTTTAATTTGTTCTCTGATTGCATTAGTACATACATATGTGCATTTTAAAGATAATGAGATATGATATAGAATGATTGTTTAGCTTTAGTATGAAGTACACTTTTAATGGCACCTCCATTTGATTTGTCAATTAGTCATGGGAAAGAAATGATAAAACTTGAAAGTTTACAAAGGCCATTTCTTTTTTCAAATTCTTATTAAATTGTTCTCAATTATACTATTTTGATACATGGATTAGCAAGAAATGATGAGTACTAATTTCTTTTAGACCCCCCCAAAAAAAGATGTACAAGTAGGCATGTTGTGCTCTGTATAATCATGTTGTGCTCTGTATAATCACATACTTAATCTCAAAAGCATTGCCACCATGTAGCAACCAAAACTGTGAAACAGGCACTGTCCAATCTCGAGCTTTACCAGATTTATTTGGAAATCGAGGAAGCAAATTTTTGGGAAATGTGGGCTTACTTGGGTTCACTGATAATGCTGATATCATTGGAGATATTCCACACACTGCTGCCACTTGCTTATACTAGTGGTTCAGCTTTCAAAAAGTATTTGGTACGTAGTTTTTTAACAAGTCTAGTTATTTGCTTTGGCAAGTTCTGAATTTTTCTCTTTTTTGATCTGTCAAGATCTTTGAAAGCAGCTCAATTGAATGACATAGTTAATATACTATCTCTGCCCTTTAGTGACTTAAGAGGCCTAGAATAAGATTTGGGCCAATGTGGAAACTACCACAAGTGAGATTATCCTAGGCCCAAAACTGAGAAACTATAAGAAATCAATTCATTTCCATTTTCTCTACCCTTTCCTCCTTGTCCACATGGTAGAGCACATGAGTTCCAAATACGGGATAAGATAATCTGTATTCAATCTAATACAAATATAAAGCAAAAAGTCCGAAAGCAATAAGGCATAAAAAATTTCACAACTGTTAAGATAGCAAGTTGTTATTGTTAGATAAAAAAAATGATATTAGTAATGGGTTTATATGAGAATCAATGACAACTTGTTAATTCGGTTGTTGTAAAAAATATATTGCACGCCAAACATGGCCAAAATTATGATAACGTGATTTTCTAATACACACCTTCATATTGTTTAGTTTCACTTTGGAGCATATTATTGCTACCATGAGCCATGTTGCACATCTTTTTGACAGTAAGTATGGACAATTGCATTGAACAGGATATAATTGGCAGAGTGGTAAGCTAGACCCTTCCATTATGAACGTATATGAAGGTGAACACGAGTTGCTGCCCTGTCTTGTTCAGGTACTCTCTCTTTCTCTAGATTATACATCCATAATGTGTGTGTATGCTCATATATATATATATATATATATTTTTTTTTTTTTTTTTTATGTTTGGGTATAAATATATTAATATAACAATGCCATATAGCACATTCTATGCTTGTAACGCTTACATAAATTAGTTTGAATTCCTTGTGTCCAAAAAACAAAAAATTGAAGTACATTCTGAGTTAGCAATGAACCATGTGAAGGATTCTGTACAATTTCCAATTAGCATAAATCTTATTAAATATCCTATCACATATGCAGGTGTCGATTCAATTAGATGCTGATGGGAATTGCCAAAAATGTTGTGTGGAGCCTTTGATTAATCAATGGAAAAAGGTCAATAGATTTTCCTGTGATAACCCAGCATTCTCCGGAAACAAAAACAAATATAATTATTCTGGGTCTCGCCAAACATTGTCACATTTTCCATTTGATACCACGTGAAGCTCAATGTGTTAAATCAATATTTGCCCATACATGGTCTGTTGGTTGTCGGAGATTTATTGGTGAGCCTATTTTTGTTCCTAAAGAAGACGAGGAGGATGATGGATCGATATCTTCTTGTGGTTGAGGTGAGCAATGTCTTGATCATTTATCTCATCAACAAAACTGCAATAAGCTAATTTGCAAGCTTAGCTAATAAATATCCAGTTGATATAGTATACACATGCGCGCGCACACACACATATATATACAAACCTAATGTCCACACTTTATAAATGATTGTCCAATATGTATGAAGCATGAACATAAAGAATGTGAGACAATTGTTGCTTACTAAGCATTTTGCAAACCACAAAACCAAGTCAACCAATATATAACTAGTTTTAGTCCTTTTTAGTTGGTCATTTTTAAAAAAATTTGAAAAATGGTTTATAATGATATTAGATATATTTCTATATAAAAAGTCAAGTGATAATTTGATTCTATTATTTCCCCCTCCACCTCACAAAAGAAAAAAAAAAGTGTATTCCCTCAAAAAATACAGTTTTAAATTTTAGTGTTTTCACATTTATATATTTCCACCAGAAACTAGTTTTAAATTTATCAGGTTTAAGTTGTTTTTAGTATGACAATTTTTTATTCAAAAAAATTGGTTCAAAATGGGATTGAATATATTTTTATAAAAAAAAGAATCAAGTTTTGGTTTGAAATTTTCCTTCCCATGAGAAATTATTATGTACTCCCAGAGTATCATAAATACGTACTTCCTCCTCTTACATGAATGGTAAGTCACACTAATTAAATTATGGTGGGATCCACCATTCATGTGAGAGGGGGGACTACGCATTTATGGTACTCCGGGAGTACCTAATAATTTTCCTATTCCCACCAAAAATTAGATTTAAATTTGATCATTTTTTAGTTTGATTTTATATATATATATATATATATATATATATAGAAACAATTGGTTCAAAATGGGAATATATATTTATATATTAAAAAGAAAGTGTTAGTTTGGTTCTATTAAATACATTCCCTCAAAAATTGCATTTTTAAATTTCAATGGTTTCACATTTATCTATTCCCACTAAAAATTTAAAAGACAAACTAAATAAAGCAAAACCAATTCAAAATTAAATTGGTTTTATTTTTTTGTTTATCTTGTATCATAATTAAACCAATTTTGTGGTTTGTCAAACATTCATCTTTACTGTCTAAAGCGTATCTTAAAAGACTGATAAGTCTTGGTGACTAGATTATGTATTTATATGGACTGCGCTTAAATGTGTGTTTTTTCCTTTCTTGTGTTTCTCTGTATTGTAGTATGCCATTTCAATACAAAGGAGCTACCTTGTAATTCTGGATCCTACGAGGATAGGAGAAGATGATGCACTTATTGCAAGACTTGAAGTCTCAAAGCACTTGAATTTTCCACTTGGCTTTCATGGGTTTTGGGCCACTGACAAGTAATTTGGTTTTCATAAATGAGCTAAAATTCTAATCAAGTCAAAAATACATTTCTTCACCATCTCAAACCCATTTAGGTGAGTGGAAACTATTGTGACGAAGTAATATTTATAGCGTTAGTACAATATGAATCTTTGGGACAAAATGAGCTTATGCCTTTTTCGGGCAAATTATATAGGGAAATGTCCTCCTTCCCAAACTAAATAGGGAAATGTCTATCTTTTAAAACTCGATTTTTGATAAATCGAGTTAATTTTTTTTTTTGAAGCCCTATAGTGGCGTTTTAAGGAGCCTATAGTGACGTTTTAAGGGGTTATAGTGATGTTTTTTAACTCGACTTCAAAGAAATCGAGTTATAGGTAAAAAAACGCCACTATAGGTCGATTTCATTGCCTATAACTCGATTTCAATGAAGTCGAGTTAAAAAATGTCATTATAGGTCTTTAAAACGTCACTATAGGCTCCTTAAAAACGCCACTATATGGCCTAACTCGATTTATCAAAAATCGAGTTTTAAAAGAGAGGCATTTTCCTATTTAGTTTGAGAAAGGGGGCATTTCCCTATATAATTTGCCCGAAAAGGGCAAAAGCCCATTTTGTCTTGAATCTTTGTGTTAGTACAAAATATCAAATTGCTTCTTCCTTTGTTGTTGGCTTTATGAATTTAAATTGCTTTATAAGAACATGTGGTGAAATGAGTTTATTAGGAAACTTTTAGGCCCCAATTGATTTTATAGCAGAATTAATCGACTTGTTAAAGTAATCGGTTAAGAATTTAGATTGATTTTTAGGTTAATAACCATAGTCTACAAAGAAACATACGTTACACTATATGAAAAACAATAAACAACCAAACAAATGATACAACAAATGATGACGCATGGAACTATTCAAAAGGAAAACCACTGTAGGGGTTTTGCCACTAATCCTAAGAAAAACATATTCACTATATATAGAATTGGAGTTCTTCAAAATATAGTAATCATATTCTAGTTTCCTACCACTTGTAGAGCTTACTGACATTTCTTAGTGTCTGTTTGTATCTAGTATTTTTGTTTACCTTTTAGCTTTTTTGCTTATGAACGACTTTTTAAGACCTCACATCTTTTTTCCTTCATATTTTCAAAGTACAAGTATACTTTAGTCCACTTTTAGCAAAAAGTCAAGTAAACTAATGTCAAAGGCACACTTAATGTGGCTCCAAATCCTTGGATTCTTCGATATATGAACTCTATTGCACGTGAACATTCTGCACATGACTTCAAGTACCCATGTGAAGCTTTGCATAGCAAACCCTGAGATGGCTCTATGTCTTTAAACTTGATCTATATTATGACAACAACAACACCGTGGAAGAAGATTCTCTATTGCTTCTGAATCAACTTGCTAAATAGGTGAAGGTTAGGATTTTCTCTTTTAATAGTACAAGTTACCTACACAACATGCTAAAAGTCGTGCTTAGCAGGCCTTTTATACAGGCAATACTATTAGGGTTACAAAAACCCATTTGCATAGCTAGGCTTAATGAAAATCCCATCAAATCAAATTCTGATTCTACGATTCGCAATTGATCAAGTATGTGTTAAGAATGTGTCAAACTTAAATGTTGATTGATTGAGGATGCATTGAGATTCCATACAATAATTTATTTTTTTCAAAAATTTTGTATATGCATATGTATATGGTTATGTTTATGGTTGTTTGTATGTATTTGTACACATCTATGGTCTTGTTTATGTGTGTGTGAATAATTTACCATCTAGAGTCAAGTCCTCACTCGGTCACTCCTTCTAATTGATTGAAACTTGATACCATCGTTAATAAAAGCAAAGTTAGGAGGTATAGAACATGTATCACGTGATTTTGGAAGGGTACAAGAATCCTGGCCTAAACATTAAGCTTTTAGTGCAAGACATTTCTATCTTCATAGCATGAATACTTCCTAATTGGATCTACCAGGAAAATGGAGAGACAAATATTAGGAGAATTAACCATGTGAGAGTATTTAATGATGGTATTATATGAAGAAAATCAAATGTTTTCCAACTAAAATACAAATAAAAGTGTTCTAAAATACCTATTGTAACCATATATATAAACAACTTTTTGGAGGGCAAGTATTGATATGGAAATGTCCACAATATTAATACGAATATGTTGCTCCTAGGATAATCAACTTTTGAGACTTTCATGTATTAGTCCTAATGTAGCAAAGCATTATGTACATAATCATTTTTGATTCACTTAGTTCACTGATGTTATATTTTGTTTTTCGAATAATAAATAAATAGACGGTTGATAGTATACTGTTAATTATATTGTAAGTCATTACAAGCGGTATATCTCAGATAATATTTAGATTTTGAGATCTCTCTATAAGGGCAGTAAAGAGATAGATTTATCACGTCCATGGTTTGGTTTTTTATTTTTATTTATTTTATTTTAATAATAATGCATATTCATGTTTGTTGCAATCTCTATTTGGAGAAGTAATAATGTGAAAGCTATAAATGCTAGTTTACTATCATTTTTGAAGAGATGAGAAAGGAAAATATGTTTGGATTTAATTTTCTTTAAAAAAAAAAAAAAAAGAAGAGGAAATATATTTTACATGTGTATAAATTTTGGGATTACAAAAAGAGTGGACCCTACAAAAACATTTTTCCTTTTTTTTTTTGGTGAAACTACAATATTGGTCCCTAAAGTTTATCCTGTAAGCACAATTGATCCCTCAAGTTTCAAGTGAGCACTATTGGTCCCACAAAAAAAAAAAAAAAGCACGTTAGTCTTTCTGTTAACCAATGTTAGTATTATTACTTATATGGCTAACAGAATAGTGACATGATATCTTTTAGCTTATGTGGCATTATTTTATTAATAAATTTTAAAAGTAAATTTACACATCATAAATTCATAATCTCACAGCTTGATCAAATAAGTAATACCCAAATCAAACCAAATCAAATTTGAATGTCAAAATCCAAAATCAATGATACTCATAATAATGATTTAAATTTGTCCCCATCCCACTATACGTCATCGACTTCATCAATGGCAAAACATCCGCATCACGGTACTAGAAAATTTTCCAATTTTGTTAATCAATTAATAAAAAAATACCCCTAAATTTGGGAGAAAGAGAGCAAGAAATACATACGGATTGTCCTCGTAACCCATAATTGGGTCAAGGAATTAAAGAGAAAGCATAGATGCTCAGTGCATAGAGAAGAATTTTGTGTGATATCTAAGAATCTATTAATATATATATATATATATATATATATATATATATATATAGGACAAGTGAAACATCAAAGAAAATTTTAATTTGAGATAATAGAGTTTGAATTTGAGAGAGAGAGAGAGTAAGGGAAACAAGGGTCTCATATGATGTGGATTGGGTCTTATACCAATTTGGATCTGTAAAGCATAAAGGTTGGTTCAGGTTTGTATGTTCAATGATCAAAGCCGTGTTAGGATATAAGATTAGCAAGTCATTTGATAACATATTTAAATTATTTATTTATCTATAGGTATATGTATTATTGTTATTGATTGTGGATTTGGAGATTCAAATTTGATTCGGTTATTACTTATTTGATTGAGCTATGACAGTGAGATTATGAATTTATGATATATAAATTTACTTTTAATTTTTTTAATTAAATAATTCCAAATAAGTCAAAAAGATGTCATGTCACTATTCCGTTAGCCAGATAAACAATAATACTAACAATAGTTAATAGAAGGACTAACAATGCTTATTTTTTAAACTTGAGAGACCAATAACGCTTAATTGAAACTTGAGAAACTAATTGCATTCACAAGATAAATTTTAGGAACCAATTTTCCTCATTTTCAATTTAACCAAAGAAAAAGCTAGAAGGGATGGCAAATTACCATTTAGCCCCCCAAAACCAAAAACTGCAAAACCCTCATTTCTTTTTCTTTTCTTTTTTCTTTTTTCTTTTTTCTTTTTTTCAAAACCCCAAATCAAATCACTTGCCCAAAACTAGAGTGAGTGAGTGAGTAACCATGTCAGGTTTCACATTCGAATGCTCCGTTTCCACCTTCTTCTCCTCTTCACAGTCCACACCTTCCCCCTTCTCCTTCTCAAGCCCACCCACTGCCACTGCCTTCGCCTTCTGATTTGGATTCTCCACTTCCCCATTTGGACCACCCCTTCATCCCCTTCATCCTCCTCCTCCACCACCACCATCACCACCGCAAACCCTATCTCCTCTGCCCCTTACTTGCCTCTCTCAGATTCTGATCCTCCACCTCTTCTTCAACCCATTCCTTTTCTTTCCCCTTCAATTCTGCCTCATCTTCCGTTGCCACCTCATCTTTATTCACCACACCACCGCTAACCTCCTCAATTGCCATAGCCATCGCTTCACCTCTCTTCGCAACGATGTCATCCATAACCACAACATCTCTTTTCGGATCTTCAACCACTGCCACTTCCCCCCTGTTTGGATCAAGTCCATATCTATCCCCATTCGGTAGATCGCTATCCATAACAAGTTCAACCTCATCCCCTTTCCAAAGAACCTCATCTCAATATGCACGAATAACTTATCTATGTTTAATGGGTTTTGGAGCAATGGTATATTTGAGAAATGCTGATCAAATCATTCAATTAAACTTTTAATATCTTTGTACACAAAGATTCCCTCTTGTTTAAATTCTCCAATTCTCTCTATCTTTTAGCCAATTTGACACACAACAGCTTAGAAAATCTATGTAAATCACACAAAATCATATAAACTATGGTCAGTTTTTTTTTTGGGGTGGGGGGGGGGGGGGGGGGGTTTAAAAAATGTCACGTGTCTAAAAATTAAAGTGAAAATTGTAGGATTCTAAATGGAAAAGGAACTTAACCAAAATTTTATGCTCCATTTCTTTCCAATTTTTAACTAAATTTGAGACATGATATTTAAAAAAAAAATCCAAGTAAACCACACAAACCAAATAAATGACTAATGAATTTTTTAAATGCATGTGTCTCATGTGAGCCACATCTAATGTAATAATAGTTGCACTAAATTCACCGTGAAGCTTGCCTATTAGGAAGAAAGATTTATGATTTCAAAACCTAAGAAGACCATGCCCTACTTGAAAAAAGGTAGATTGAAAGTTTTGTAGCCATATATTTACAATCGTACGAGAAAAGTAATTTGCACTAGGGATATAATTTTAGAAGAGTGATGATGCGATTGAAACTAGATTTGGCTAGTGAAGGAGAGGAGGTGAACATACTCATCAATCATCGTTGTCAATTGAGTTAAACAAACTGAGTTAACTTTGTTGTGTTATTTATGTTATTTTGGGCTTCTTTTTGTACCAATTTTGCAGCTTGATTGACAAACATTTGGGCGCATAAAAAGAATACATTTGAATTATTTGGACCCATCTCGATTTGGGCCCAATCCATGTACATATTTTTATTCTTTTTCGAAAAAAACCCAAATAACTTCTTATTTGAAGGCCAATTTCGAGTGCGAATTTAAATTCATGTGATTTATAACTTAAAGTAGTCTAAATCTAAACACTAGGAACTACAATATCAAAAAATATAATGTAAGGGACAGATTGACTTTCGGGTATATTTTCAAACCAAGGTTATTCATATTCTTTTAATGCCAATAGTATAAATTTTTTTATTATTATCAATAATCTGAGTAATTGTGTTTGAGGATTTGAAGCCAAAAACACAATAAACATATTCCAAAAAAGAATTTGAATAAAAAAGATAATATTATTAAAACAAAAAGAAAATACAAACAACTTAAAACTCAGCAGCACCTAGTAGCACTACAAACAAATTTCAGCCCACAGAAAAGGACTATGCAGTCCTAGAACCCCGATGGCTGATACCATACACAACCAAGGTCAAGCTCCAACCAGAACTGAGCCTACCAACTAGAATCCTTAACTACGATTTATCACAAAGCTTACAAATCAAGACCAAGATAAGTTAAGCAGCCCAAGAACCTGGCTCAACATGGATTCTTAACAAATCACAAAGCCCTCTGTATCACCCTACATCATTCGAGATGAATTCCTCAGACACAAACTCAATTATTCCTTTGCCTCCAAATATGATATCATATTTTAAATCTATCTATAAGAGAGAAAATTGATCTGCACATCTGATATACTACACTTCCTTCTCACGTAGAATAGTAGTACACCAAATGTACTAAATTAGAAACTTGTGATCTCCCTAGACATTATTTATTGGTCCAACCACATTGGGAGTAGGCGTCGAGGATTCAGTGGATGCTCGTGAAGCTGTTGTCCAGACTAATTGGAAACATTGTTGGAACCAATCACATAAATTGTGGAATGCCTCTGGAGTGGAGTGCCACATTGGTTCAAGAGTTTCTTGATAGAGTTGGAGAATTTGTTCGCGTGAGCGATAAAGTAACAATACTAGAACAAATACGCATATAGCGAAGACGAACCACCCAAAAGGAGGAACAAGCATCAACAAAATTAAGTCGCAGGCAAAAACTCCGGAAATGAGAAACACACCTTGAAGAAAGGGTGATGGGTTCTGTTGAAAGTTGGTAATATTGTCACTGCCATTGATATAGTGAAGATACATACATCTATTATTAAGAGCAACATGAGTGCACCATGTATATTGAATAGGGATATATCTGGGCTTTGATACTTCCATTTGAGAATGGTAAGCAGAGTTCCAAACACAAAGCCAAAAATAGCAAGCCATTTGGTGTATGAACGAAGTTCTTGCTCATTCCTAAAAATAGAATATAAATTGCTTCAGAATACATACACCATATAGTTTAAAATGGAATTAAATCAAACTGTGTCATTGTGCATTTGCATTTTTTGGCATGTATTAACTATTAAGACAATGAAGATACTTGTTGTCTCAATTTTCAACAAAGTTGGACTTGGAATGGGCTAACCAAATATTTGTCTTATGCTTAAAGATGCAGCTATCTTATAATCGTACCAGAAGTAGCGAAGTGAATCACATATTGCTAACTAATTGGAGTAATGTTACCTTCAATCGTGAGTTACATTTAATTCATGCATTAATTTTTAATCGAATTTAATTTTCATCTAAAAAATTTAACATTTATTATTAGGTAAGTTTAAGGTCAGGGATCATGAAATTTAAGATCTGTTGGATGCTTGGATTGACAATATAGAAGAAATAAATCCGTTGCAAATATCAATTCAGAAACTCAATTGCCACAAAAAAAAAAAAAAAAAAAAAAAAAAAAAAAAAAATCAGAAACTCAAAGAATCAACAAAGTTACAAACTTTTGATGGGGTTGACCCTCAAAGAATCATCCATAATTTGATCAATCCCAAATTTCAACAATTTCCCAGAAAACAAAAACCTTTTACAAGATCAAAAACTTTCATTACTTCAATTCTTATCCTCAACTTCTTGGAAGCCTAAAGTTTGGATGAGAGCCAGCATCATCATTTTTTATTTTTTGAACAAAATAATGTCCATAATCTTTATTGGCACCTTAACCAAAAGTTTCCATGTCCAAACCAAAAAAAGACTGATCATTTTTTGGGTTAACTGAATACAATGCATTGAACAAGTCTTAATGTCCTACAGACACACAAACAAAAATTAAAGATAAATTCTAGATTTTGTGCCACAATCTTCTTGGCTATATATATATACAGTTTAAAAAAACTCCCCCCCCCACCAAACTGTACTTGAATATGCAAGATAAATGGAACATTAATTGAAGTCACATAAGCTGATAAGCAGTTGTTATTTATTAAAGCACCAAAATAAGTAAATGATTAAGGCACATAAGCAATGCATATGTAAGTAAAACACCAAAACGTTCTTGTTTAAACTTTGTCCGGAAAGAACTTAGCACAAAAATGGACTTGAACTATTAGTAGAATTCATGACAAACTCAGAACAAAAAACTAAAGAAAAAGAGATAGCTATGTACCCGTCGGGGCAAAGATCAGCGTAGTTGTTCATGTCCATTCTTCTAAGGAGAAATGAAGTGGCAGCACTTGCAGCTAGCTCTCTGCTCTCTGTGTTCTGTTCTTATTGCTTATGCAGAGTATCTCTGGGAATGGAACTCATTTATATAGTATAGACTATAGAGAACAGAGTTGGAAGTGTGGAATATATTAATGTATCTTTAGACTTTAGAGGCTTTCTTTAAAGTAACAAACATTGGTGGCAATTAGGCAAAGCCAATGATACGGTCCGTATTTTATCAAAAAAAAAAAAAATTGATACGGACCGTATTGATCGGCTTGGCCGAATTTTGAATCATTCAGCTAAGGGAATTCATATTACTAATGTCAACTAGTCAGAAGAAAAGCTAGATAAAGTACTTGTCAAAAAAGGACCCACTTAATAAACATTAGCTATTCACATTTGAGATCCTTGTCTTAACTTGTAACACTCTCACTCTCTCTCTCTCTCTCTCTCTCTACACTATTGAGATACAATATATATATATATATATATTTATATACACTATTGAGATGCAAAACTCTTAATAGTACTTTATAATTGAATAATTTTGGTCTCTTTGTTGGTTTGTACCAATACTATTTGCCTGTTTTTTGTTATGTTTTCAAGTATAACAAAATATATATACAACGTACACTTTCAAATGAGTTAGTTATTTCATTCTCTTTTAGATATACACCACTATAAGTTTCTTTAAAAAAGTTTCTCCCATCTTTCCGTGTGTGTGTGTTAAAAAATACTTAGTATTCTAAAAAAAAAAAAAAAGTTACTTCATTCTCTATTTATGGGTAATGATCTTTTAAGGGTCCTGTTAATGAGTGCCTTTAAGACATTTGTTAATAAACCATATTAAGAAAGTTTTTATACCACTTTAATGGGAAATATAAAAAACTGTAAGAAAAAAAAAAATATATATATATATATATATATCGAAAGTTTTTTCTTTTACCATAAAAAGTTTCTAAATATATTTCCTAAACCAATATCCTTAGAGCATCCTTTAACTTTTTTCATCTTTTAAATCTTAGAAAGATTTCAGATTTCTTTTTTTGTTTTTATCTTCTATTTTTTGGCTAAGTGCCAGATTTACTAATTTTCTTTGATTTCAAACCAATGTCACCTATACATTCTTAAGTACATCAATTGAATTTATCAAAAAGGTATATTAACTCAAAAATTACAAAATTTTCTTGATGAAAATGGCAACAATGGCTCAAATAAGAATCAGCTAGTTCTTTTTTTTTTCTTTGAATTTAGTCCAAGGCACTACCTTACCAAAATACAAATGCTAAGCCAAGTTATAACTATGTGATTGTATGATTATATCGCTAGCAAAAGCATATTTCTGTGACATTCAAACACAGTTTGGGTCTAGTGCACTAGACCCAATTGGATGTGGACACATGTCCAAAATTGGTTATATACTTGTATCATGTTGATTCTAATACACTAGAGTATTAGTCCCAAGCTTTGTCAATGTATTTAATTCTCTATGTTGAAGATTTATTTTCTTAATCAATAACGTCCAAACTTAATATCTATCCAATTCCACACCTACCCTTACTATGTAACTAAATTGATTTGTTGATTTTGTATTTCTTTGGATAATTTGGGATCAATGTTGCAAGAAATTCTGGGTTTTTTTTAATAGATTTTTTTTAAAAAAATTTAGTGATCACGACACAAAAAAGACCTAAGAGATAATAATAAAAAAATGTCAAAATATTATATTTGATTTGTTGTTAAACAATGCCTATTTAAAATAAAATAACCCTTGAGTTAAATCACAAAGGGTAAAGCTTGTGTCTAGTATACATATTACTTTACATTTTGCTTGCCTATTTAAAAGATCCAAAAAACTTAATCTTCAAATAAAAATATTCTAAAAGAGATCGTCATTGATACACTATCATAAACGAACTCTAATTTGACTAGAAACCCCTTAAAAACACCTAAAATCAAGGAAATAAAATCCTAAATCATAAAATATTGAAAATTACATAAAAATTTAAAAATTAACGTACAATAAAAATTAAACCTCATATCTTGTCCTAGATCAACATATAACAATAATAAATGGCTTTTGCCTTGGTATTGGCATGCATGAACGTGGTACATACAAAATTAAAGAAAATTATTTAAAGAAAATTGACATAATAATTGATTAGATAGTTACAATTACTAAATCATAAGTCTTAAGATAAATGTTGGCATACTGAATTTAAGATACATAGAAAGTTCACAAAAACAAAGACAAAGAAAAAGAAAAAGAAAAAGAAAAATAGATGTTGGTTATTTGCTAGACATAAATAATTGGGAGGTGAAAAAAAGAAAATAAAGTTTAATGTGTGATGCGGAAGTATCAAGAAGCAGAACATGACTCTTTTTAGAAAACAAAAAACAAAACATAAAACTTGACTGATAAGAAAATATATTCTAAAATAAATCATAATTAATAACTAACCATAATTTGACCTAAAAAACATTAAAAGCACCTTAAAAACAAAAGGAAATAATAATTGTTAACCTAAAATTCTGAAAATTACAAATTAAATACCAAAATTAATAAATAACGAAAGTCTAATTGGAAATTTTGTCCAACCGTCCACATGATTATGTACTACTAAGCAATGAAGCACAGCCAAGATTGATGTTTCTTTTTGGCGTTCACGTTCCCGCTTTGATATGCCATGAAATCATCATACGCCATAGCCATATTTGGGCACTTAGAGTTTCCAACACATGATATGTATCCCTTCAAAGCCAATTCAACATTCAAGATTCCCACATTCTTCGAACCCTTGAACACCTTAAGAGAAGTTGATACCTTCTGTTCTGCAGATTCCTCTTCTTCATCAATCCCATCGGAATTACTGTGATCATTACTCTCACTCGTACCATCATCCATGTTATAAGGCCAAGGATCTTCATCAGCAGTATCAAACCTAAGATCTTCATCAGCAGTATCATAGCAAAGATCTTCATCACCAGTATCATACTTGCACTCCTCTTCCTTAATCTTAATGCTTTCAAATAGTGAGTGTAGGTCACACTTAGCCTTCCCTATGAACGAGTCTTTACGCCATCTACGTGCCTGGTAAATCTCGCATAGCATAGAAGTGTTATCAGAGATTGAAAAAACAAACTTCTCGTCCCATATGGGGTTTGAGCCTCCAGTGGAATTAACCTTGGTTTGGATCTTCGCTTCTGGGCAAATATATGCATCCACATAAGTCTTTGTGATCTTTTTAGAGTTCAGATAAGCAGATTGAAGATTAACCTCCAAAATTCTAAATTTTCCACTCACAGGAGGAGATGGCTGAACCATCCTGTCACAACCTTGAAAAACAAATTTCACGAATTACAGAATTTAAGGAATCGTATATGTAGGTCTAAGTTTTGTTGATATAAAAAAAAAAAAGAATAAAAAAGAAAAAGGTTTTGTTTTGTTTTTATAGAGTTGTGTTATCGGTTTTATATTTCTCCGAAAAGCAGCAGGATTAGGATTGTTGATGTGGTGGTTTGAATAGTTCGTCTCTTGGAAGGACTTGTAAACCTAGTCCTTGTTGGTTTATTATGCTGACTTAAGAAATCCAAGTCCAACCTGGAATCTGTTATGGTACACCACGGCTCAACTTTAATTAGCCAAAATTGTGGTATCTTGCGACAACCCTAATACACAAGCAACAGAATATATATGCTATGCGGCAATTTATGCATTGATGATCAAAGGCAGCCGCAACTTTGGTTATTAGAATAGGGCTTTCTCTATTCTCTATTATTTTGTACAGAGTTCTAAGGCGTGACTTTGTGAGATTTTCAAGTTTCTCTAGTCATGTACTTTTGGTGATTGAGAGTTTTTTTGGTCTATTTGAGGCTTGGGCTTTTGTGAGAGTGTTTTGGTACCACCTTTGTAATCTCTTTCTTATGTTTGTGAAACTTTCTCCTCGACCCCGCCTGTGTATATAGGCCAAAAGCCGAACCACGTAAATCTTTGTTCTATTTGGGTAATTGTTTGTTGAGTTGTCTATTTCTATTTTGCATAAACCCACTCTTATTTGGCTACACACAACAAATAAATATTTACTCTTCCGCTATTCTCAACAAGGATTGTTAGTATTCTTTTCCACCCTAAAAAAAAATTGATTTTGCAAAAATAGGATCTCACTGCCTTTAATATATCGTTTACTCTCGTACTATGCATGGTTTGATGAAGATTCATATGTAAGCTAAATTATTTATAAAAAAAATTAAAACTAAATTACTAAATAAATAGTAATGATAAATGATAAAATAAGTAAATAATTTTAATAAAAAAAATTACCTTTAGAGTTTAGACTTTATTAATGTTTATCTATATATTTTTATATTTTAAAATTATTTTTGTGCTTTGTGTTAATTTCTTAATATGGAATATGGAATGAATTTTACCTAAATTAAATAGTTTTTAAATATTATTGCTTAATTTGAAGAGATATATCCTAACAAATAATATGAAATTAATTTACTAATTAGTGAGGATAGTTTTAACACAACCACGGCTTCTAACTTTTATTATATAGTATATGATTTAACTCCTATATCCTATTAGGTTTTGCAAATAAGACATTTTTTATAATAAAAAAAAAGGAGTAAATTTCACAAATCTAACTTGAGGTTTGTGATAATACCAACTAGGTCCAAAATATTTTAAAATCTACCAATTTGGTCCTTAGGCAACTTTGTCCCTGATGGCCAAACACCGTTAATTTCATTTTCCTCATCTTCCTCTCTCTTTCCTATCTTATTCCTTTCCCCTTCTTCTCTCTCTGTTATCTGAGTTCTCTTTCTCAAAACTCTCTCTAACTGAACCTTAGCCCCAATGAAACTCATGGCATGGTCAACGGACTCTCGTCCCTCTCTCTCTCTCTCTCTTTCTCTCTCTCAAATCGGAACCTACGCAGTAGAGGTGGTGGTGCTTCAATCTATATCTCGCCTTGAACAAACTCTCGCGGCAGCGTCATGGATCGCAACATGGCCGATCTTGTGATATGATGTGTTTTTTCTGGTTTCTATTGTGAATATAGTTGGGATTGTGCTGGTTTTCTGTGTTGTTTGGCTATGATTTTTGTTGGTTTTTGTTGGGATTTTTAGGAGATTTCATTAGGAATTTACAAAGGCATTTGTGTGTTGTTTGGCTTGGATTTTTGCTGGTTCTTTTGGGCTTCTATTGGTTTTGAAAGATATGTTTTTTTGTGCTTTTTTTGTAGAGATTTTGATACTGATTTTTATGGATTCAGAGATTTTGGTATTGTTACTGTGATGATTTTTCTAGTACTTTGGGATTATTTGTAAAGGGTATTATGAAAGTAATGGTGTTTGGCTGTTAGGGATTATAACCACTCAAATAAAATTAATTTCTGACAAGATTTGCTAAACAATTAGCTTGAGGTTAGAGAGAGTTTTTGAGAGAGAGAACTCAGAGAACAAATGGAGAATAAGGGGAAAGGAACAAGACAGAAAAGAGAGAGGAAGAAGAGAAAATGAAAGTAATAGTATTTGACTGTTTTGAGGACCAAATTGGTGAGGTTTAAAATGTTTTGGACCTAGTTGGTATTATCATAAACCTCAGAGTAGGTTTACGATATTTACCCTAAAAAAAACTCGGTTTATTTTCTATAAAAGTGATATCATTCTCCTTTGCTATTAATCCAAAAGTTTTATTACGTCCTGTGCCAATGAATTGCAATTATTTGTCTTTACCTCTTTCCAAACCAATCAGAGCATGATTCAATTGAACTAATTCCTGCATGCTTAGAGTCCACATAACCAATGGTCACACATCAAATTCAAGATTTTTGATTCAATATAAACCCAATTAGAGTATTCACTTTGGTTCATGTATAATAGAAAAATGTGTAGAATTTACACATTTTTGCCTAAAAATGACCCATAACAGTTCGTGTATAATTGTATAAATTTACAAGTTTGCTACTGTATCTATATAAATTTACACTAACACTATTCATTTTTCATTAAGTTTATTTTTATTTTTATTTTTTTATGTATCTCAAGGATGAAATATAGGAATGGCAAAAATTTCCCAACCCTTAAGTACTTGACCTGCAAAGCAAATGGAGCAAGTTTGGGTTTTAAAAAACCCAACCCGTAGCAAGTTCGGGTTGAGTGCGAGTATTATGTATACCCGCCCCAAACCCAACCAGTACACATATATTATATTAAAAAATTTTAAAACCCCTAACTATAAATACTAACTTTCTCATTTCTCTAACCTTAATCCTTCATTCTCATCACTCACTCTCAAGTCTCAGTCGCCCTCCCTCTTCCTCACTTTCACTCTCACTTGCTGCTGCCGCCCTCCTCCCTACCTCTCTCACCTCGCCATCGCCGGTCCCTCCTCCAACTCACCAGTCTATCCTCTCTACCTCCCTCACTGTGCCGCTCACTCCTCCACCTCACCGCGGATGCCGCTCCCTCCTCCCTTGCCTCCCTCACCACACTGCTCACTCCTCTTCCTCACCATAAACACCACTCCCTACCTCCCTCACCTCACCTTGATTGGAAAAATTAGGGATTTTTGTTGGGTTTTCTAGGTGTGTTGTGGTTTTGTTTTTGGAGTTTTGAAGGGATTGAAATAGTGGTAGCTTTCAGGTTGTAAAGGGCAGATCAATTGCTATTTTGTGTTGGTGTAAAAGGAAAAAAGAAGGATTTTTATGTATTTTTTTGGGTTATGCAGGGGATGGTTTAGGATTAATTTTATTGTCAAATGTGAGTCATGTGATATTATATAGTGTTTTAGTGTTTTACATTTTTTAATTTATTATTTCATCTTGAAAAATATTTAGGATTTTTGTATTTGGGTTTGTGATTTTGAAAGGGAAAATGAGAAATATGAAATTAAATTATTTTGTAGATTTGTGTGATACATTGATATTGATTTTTTTTTTTTTTTTGTTTAATTTATAAATTGGGCCACGGTTCAGGGACTTCAGATTAGGCCTTGAAGGGGCATGGTGGGCAGGGCCCGTAGGGGTAGGTATGGGGGTAAAAAAAAAACCGTTTAGTTAATGGGGTGGATTTGGGTCATGAGTGGTGGTGCAGGTTCAGGGATAAAGAAACCCAACCCATTGCCATTCCTAATGAAAGAAGATGGTAAATGGTGGTTGTTGTGTGTGAAGAAAGAAAAACAATTTAAAAAGAAAACAAGGAAAATTGATATTTTAATGAAATATAGTGTGAAATAGGATGTAGGGTGTTTTGAAAAGTAAGTAAGTAAAATAGAAAAAGTAGGTTCCTATGTTAAAATAAATAGAAATCTTTCTATGAGCTAATGTGAATGCTTTTATTCAGCTATTATATTCTTATTGATTAATTGGTTTTTTTTTTTTTTGGATTTTTATTTATTTATGTAGTTTCAACTTATGGTGTCTACTTCTAATAATTACTCTTTATCATCAGACCAAAATACTAATTAATTATTATTATTATTATTATTATTATTATTATTATTTTGTAGGTAGGAATCGAGCCCCATATTTTTTATTTGTCAACAAAAAAATTTACCAATTGTGTTAATTTCTTCGTATTCTATCAATCTTCTTTTCCTTTTTAAAGTTTTTTTTCTATTTTATGTTTTTTTTATAAATAGTTTTTCTACTTTATCTGACAAAGAAAATAAATAGAATGTTAAACTGCAAAGCACGCCCTTAAATTTTGGAAGTCTTTGGATTTTACACCCTGAAATTTCAGAATTTAGATTTTACTCCTAAAGTTATGAACTATTTGGATGGTTAGCCCCTCCATTAGTGTTGTGCTGATGTGTCTCTGTTAAGTAACATATAAGCCAACCATTTATGCTAGATGCACCAATCAAATTGCGCCACATGGAATTAGCTTATTCTATATAATTAAATTACTAAAAAAAGCTTTAACAAATTAAAGTAACACCTAAAATTTAATAAAATAAATTTATTTATTTATTTATTTATCATTTCAGCTTGCTCTCGTAATAACATGGATGAACAGAATATCAAGCAAATTAAAATCCAGATAGATCAAATAAATAAATTTTGAACTAGGTGGTTAATTGAAAATTGCTCAGGTGGTTTTCTTATTCTAATATTTAAACTTATGCTTTCAAAAGGGGAGGGGGGGTGGGGGAGGGGAACTAACTTATTAAATTTAATTCCCAAATTAAAAGAGGATAACATAAAATAATAATAATAATAATAATAATAAACCTTCTTTATATTATATTAATAATACCTTTTGTTTTAAATGAAAAATACTTTTTTATAATATTTTTACTTATAAAGTTATAATATATATATATATATATATATATATATATATATTAATAAATTAAGGCAAGAACTAGTGTATTATCAATTTGGATGTCCATTGTTGACCTAATTACTCATGGGTATTGCTTGGGTTTGTTTCTTATGCAGGGAGCCACATTATATAGTCGGTTCTACTCATTACAATGTCTATCAAATATTTTATGCTTTTAATTTTCTTTTAAGAAAGTTTCAACCTATGGTTTCCACTCCTGATGATAGTCCTTTATCATTAAACTAAGACATCAATCGGTTTTTGGTGTAGGTGGGAATTAAACCACGAATCTCTTATTTAACCATTTGAGACTTTACCAATTGAACTAACTAAAACTCACAATATGCTTTTAATTTGAAATGATATTTTGTTACTTTCTTGCAACAAACATTATATATCTTGAGCATGCCTTTTAGACTACTATCTTGTGAATTATTGTTGGTCCTTATTCTAAATTATATAGAAAAAATTAACTCTGAATTAAAGGTGGAAGTGTTTTTTATGGTCATTTTCACCACACATTTTCTACAAGCCTGACCACCTTGTGGGCCCAATTTTATATGTTATAATTTATTATTTTTTTATCATTTTAAGTATGGCCCAGCCCATGTGACATATCAGGAAAAATAAGAGAGTGGTTTTGGAGAGTATGACTCAGTTTCTTTTATATCTTTTTCATGAATCTAATCAGTATGTGCTACTAAGTGGGCAGGGAATACTGCTAGCACCTCAAGCTAATAGAGGAGGTATTTTACCTAGAATTTTCACCCCAAAAGAGTTTTTATGCTTTGGCTGTCTATGGCCCAAGTTTTCTGATCTACCATTTTTTGGCCTTAAACAAATAGTTGACCCTAAGTGGCTAGCCTTGTCTGCTACACCAACCAAATGCAGCCTCCAAGGACTTAACATTACTTGGAAACATTAGCCCAAGAATTTAGGCCACTTCATCTCCCAAATTATGTATAAAGAAAACATGTCAACCCTTTTGCCCAATTAAAGCAAATATGACCATAATCTCTTTGATTAACATCTTGGAGTCCAAAGATTCTTATTCTGACCAAAAACTAATAACTAAGAGCACCCCAAGCTCAATAGAAAAGCCTAAATCAAATTCAAAACAAACTAGCCACTTGTTTTCCTTTAGAGCTAAAACTTTGGAGTATAAGCCTACTTAGACAGCAACGATTCTCAATATTTTGAAACTTGGGGGTGAAACTACTGGTATAAAGGAACCTACTCTCTATTACTATCTATGAGTCGAAGTATTTCCTCTTATTACTGTTTGCGAGTCAAAATTTCAGACCTGATGTTCTAAGTGCATTTTCT
The DNA here is from genome assembly GCA_032727855.1 of Quercus ilex subsp. ballota. NCBI lineage: Eukaryota > Viridiplantae > Streptophyta > Magnoliopsida > Fagales > Fagaceae > Quercus > Quercus ilex. Next base: position 34,490,148 of record CM064911.1, read on the forward strand.
ACATTTTTGCTATTATAATTTCGATTTCTCTTGTTAAAGCAACATTTGCTTTGTTCATCGTATGTAGAATTTCTAGTTTGACTCTCCACAAATAATCATTTCTAAATAACCCAAGGGGAGATTTGGGTCATTTTTACATTTTTAGCCCTTGTCACAAAACGTACCCCACAAAGTGATATAGTTATATTATTGTTTAATATAAATATTTCTAATAGTGATTTACACGAGCCTGCCTAAAAAAACTAGTTATAGATGAAAAGTATATATATGACACCAAAATATACGGTACAATAATTATAGAACAGCCTCTAAAGCAACTTGAAGCCAAGAGAAAAACAAAAAAGGATCTCGAGGCCTCCAAAGCTAAGGCTTTAAGGATGGCTGTAATTAACTTAGGTACATGATAACAGACTGCGGGTTGCATTTCATCTAGTAAAAGAGAGGACCTCTTTATAAACAGTTCCAGCTTCCAGTCAGACTTGCCGTGCTTCTATCCCAGTAAGTAGACTTCAGTATTCGAAGCAAGTAGCATCAGGCCTTTCATCTAGTTTGATTGCCTCTCAGTAAGGAAAATGGCTGTAGTACGATGTTCCTCTCCATTAATTTTTATTGTTTTCGGTGGCTTCCACTATTATCAAAAAGATTGCCAAGCTGCAGGAGTTGGCTTTCTATGGTAGACATAAGGTTGATGAGTCAGTAACTTTACCTGTTCTTTCAGCTCTGGTTGCAATAAAAGAACACCAATAACTAACACTGAATATGATTTCAAAGGCATTAACTGAACTATGCTAAAAAATGATCTAGTTTCTGTGCAGCCATATGAACAAGACAAAGATTAATGTGTAAAGGGGCATTCTGATTTATTAATGCAGAGGTTGTGGAAGCATATGGTTCACAAATAAGCACATACAAAATATAAATAGCTTCCATTAGCATAGAAAACCGCGGTCTGATTTATATCTATTAGCAATAGTATACAAAAACATGAAATGTTTAAGATGACAATCTGAATCAATCATGTGTGTCATAGAGCCAACAAATTATGAGCGGAATTATTAAACTCCATTAGTAAATATACAATAATATTATAAGTTCAAGACACAATACAAAGCAATTCAACCCAACACAACCTTAGCATCACGCGGACATAGTTACAACGACTTTTGAGAACCAGAGACACTACACTGCAACACCAATAGCCCTCTCCTTAAGGACTTTATTAGCTGGTTTGACACGAGAAGATCTAGATAAGGCTGGTTTTCTCCTCGGTTTCTTCTTCCTAGCCAACTGTTTCTCCAAGTCTCTTACTCTTACAGTCAAGTTGGATATAACAGTCAACTGCTCTTTTCCTGCTGCAATCAACTTCTCCATCATCTCCCTCAATTTCTTGTTCTCTTCGATAAGCTTTTCATCACTTTCCACACCTATGTTGCACTCATCAACAGAGACCTGGCTGGCAGTAGATGATAGAGGTAATGGCTCTCCTTCCCCTTCAACTTTCTCTACGTGCAGTGGAACCTCCTCACTTTCAATTTCAGACCCAATAGCCTGGTCAATCAGCACTTTATTATTCTGGCTTTCATTTTGAGCCTCTTCCGCCTCTTTCTCCTCCCCGATTGCTACAAAAGGCTGCTCATCATTATCTTCCACAATTTCAAATCCAATAACCTGGTCAATCAGCACTTTTTCATCTTGGCTTTCATGTTCTGCCTCTTCCTCCACTTTCTTCTCTTCCCCGATTGCTACAATAGGCTGCTCATCATTATCTTTATTCTCCCAAGTTGGCACTTCATTGCTTTCTCTTAGTTTTGGTGGTGATTCCACTGCTAGTTCAAGGGTTGCATCGCCAGGGATAGACTTCTCCTCTTCATGGATATCCAGTGCCTGCTGCTCCAATTGACTTACAGTTTGAGTTTCATCATCTGGTGAGGTCACATCAACTGTGACATTACATTTCCCCTCTCCACCAGTTTCAACTTGTTCATGCCTCTCAAATTCTGAAGCAGCAGGGCCATCATCAAACACTCCAAACCTTCCATCTGTTCCCATCAAATCAACCTCAGTTAGCGAAGTAGCATCCACTGACATGTTAGATTCTACTTCGCTTTGTTCAACTTCACTTTGTCCCGCTCCAATTTGATTGTCCTTATCAGACTCATAAACAGTAGGGTTCTCATCAGTTCCTCCTTGTGTATATTCCATCTCAGATTTGATCTTCTCTTCTTCAACCAAAGGAAGTTCACTGGATTGCTCAGAATATACAATATTTTCATTTTCTACATCCTTCAATGTTTCTTGACAAACATTTAGATCACAATTAAGTGCCTCATCTTTTTGTTCCATAATTTGCTCTGGCTCAGCCTCTTTAGACACAACAACACTTGTGTCAGTAAAGGTAGACCCCAAAGTTTCCTCACTTTGGAGGCTCGACACAGGCTGAAGCATGCTTTCGTGTGCCTCTACCATTCCAAGCTTACCATTGCAGCTTCCCTCGAGAGAGCTTTCGCCAAATCCCGCTACTTCCACTGCTTCCTCCTCTTGCAGGCACAAACTATTAGAGGTCTCAACAGTGTGCTGTTCCATATGTTTAGTGGTGGTGGTGGACACCTCCTCAATGGATTCTTCAGACTTGTTAATCATCAGAGAATCTAGCTTATCCTGTACGCTTACAAGCTCCCTTGCCAAGGATTTTCTTAAATCTCTAACAATTGGGTGCAAGCCCTGATATATGGTAAAAAAAAAAAAAATTATAAACTACAATGCAAAACAAATAGTCTAGCAATAAAGGAGAACATAGAATGACATTAAGTTGGAAAAAAAAAAAAAATGTCTTTCATATCTACTATAATAACAAGTTTAAATTTTCCTCTAAAGTCCATTCATTAGGAAAATAATACAAAAAGTAGTAAAGGAAGTACACAAACCTGAATTGTGTCCAATTTTAGCAGAAGCCTCATTATGGTTTCTCCAATTACCACTTTCTGCTTGTCATCTCTTTGAAGATCAGAAGAAGACTCCAGGATCTGAATCTGATTCTGAACATCAGCCACCTGCTGACGAACATCATCTAGTTGCCTCAGTTTCTTCAGTGGTTCCCATTTTCTCACCTCATACCCATGATAGGCAGACTGGATAAGCACAGCAGCTTCTTCCTCTAACAGGGTCTTTTTCTTGAATTTACCTTCATCACCAGCTAATTTAGATGAATCTCTCTCTTTCTTTGCTTCAATTTGTTCCTCAGTTTTCATATCTCCTTCCTTCCTTGATTCTTGAACCTTACATTCTTTACCATCTTCTTCGGATTTCTCTTGAGAACCCATCAAAGGATTAAAAGGGAACTGAGGCTCAGACCCATCTCTTAAATCCCTATCCTTGTCTTCACTGGTTTTCCTTTCCACCACCTCTATAACCTTTATCTTTTTCTTTGGCTCCACCTCCTTGCTGCTATCTTGAGTTATTGGAACTTGAGGAGTCTTCTTTTTAAAGCTTGATGCTGCAGTTGCCATGGAAGTGTCATTATTTGATGCCTCTTTTGAATGAGCAGGAGGACTAGGGGATCGGGAACCACTATTTCCATTTTTCTTCCTTGGTAAAGGATCTACTCTCAAACAAACTGGAGGTAACTTGGACATCTTTGGTGGGGATGATGTTAGCTTTTTACTTTTGCTACAAGGAGGCTTGTCCATGGTATTGGCATCACTTCTTCCTCTGCTCTGAGTGTCCTCTGAACTTTCCTCCTTATAGAATTCCATTTGCTTCACCGGAATATTTTCCTGATCAGCAGCTTTCTCCCCCAATGACACCTCTGAATCACCCTGACTCTCAGAAATCTTTTCATTTGCTGTTGGTGCATTTGTGAGTTCATGACTTTGAGGAGGATTTACTGGAATGAACTTGAAAGTATAAGGTAGCTCTTTTTCCTTATTTCCAGCTTCCTCCTTATCATATGGCATCCAGATAATGGGAAATGGGAATTGTGTCCTCTTCTCCTCCTCATTTTGCTGATTCTGAGTCCTCTTTCCATCTCCACCATGCAGCAAAGTTCCAAGACTATCCATGGCAGGTGGAGCTAGAACCTTATCAGACTCTGCAGTTTCTATCTCATCTTCAAAAGGCTTTTTATGCTCTTTCCTTTGCATGGACTCTGGTGGAATCCACACAATTGGATAGGGGTAATTCTTGGCCTGAACAGGAACCATAGATTCACTCTCACTTCTTTTCTTTTCAACCTCCGGCTCCTGCTCCACAATCTTCACAATTTTATCATCCTTCTGATTGTGCGCGTGATTCGGACACCCACAGCAATGATAGTTTCCGGCGGGCACATTCTTGTCATACTCATATCTAGGCATCTCCATCGAGTAGTGTGGAGGGGGTACATAATGAATAGGGTAGGATTCATGATATGTAGGATGACCCCCACAACAAGACATAGGTGAAGGTGGTGGAAAATGAGAATAAGGAGGTCTAAAACTATAATAACCCGGGAAGCTGTTATGATTGCAGCATGAATGCCATGGCATTGGGTAGCCATAGTTGACACCATGAGGCCAAGATTCATATGGAATGTTGGGGTTGATTGGATCAGTCTTCATCGCTTCCAAGCCTGGATGATGATACTGAGTAAACTGGTGGGGTCGTGAGTCCATGTATCTGTATGCAGGCATCATTTTTTGTCCCAACCTTTATAAAGGTTGAACCACCTCGACAATGCTCGGAAGAAGTTGGGAGTTTCTTGCTCAGAAAAGTATAAGCAAGACTAAAACACAAACCACGGAGAAATCAAATTAGCCCAGAAACCCAAAAAAAAAAAAAAGGGTGACCCAAAAGGAAAATCAACAGAGACAAAAACACTAGAGCAGCAAACACAAATAACATCAACGCGATAATGGTCATATGATGGTGCATTGTTTATAAAAATTTCAATCAATGGATGAGGAAATTTAAGACAAATGTAACTGTCTAAATTCTATGCTATAAAAACAAATTCAGTACATGCAAGTGCAAGAGAAATCCAAGTCCAAATTAATCAATTCTTTTGTAGAACACAAGAAATATGGATAAAAATTTCAGTATGTTGACATCTAATTCCAGATCATAAGAAATAAGCAAGTATCAACTGGAATTGTCCTAAACAAAAACTATTTTTAGCAATTGAAGTCATCGGAGTTCATTTTTCCTTTAAAAAATTATAAATAAACAAATTAGAAGAAAAGGTCTCCCAACTCAAGTACAAGGGGATTTTTGCCCGTTAAAGACTTGAGTTCCAGTACAAGGAAGGAAGAACTCGAACTCAAACCCACATTTTTACATTTTAAATATCATTACACATATTTTCATACACTTTTTTATCCACATATATTTCAAAAAATTACAATAATCCCACTTCAAACTACTCTACCAAACACCCCCTAAAACTTAAGTTCCACCGAAAACTTAAAAAATAAATTTTAAATCATCTTAGTTTTTTCTCCATGGAGCTTGAGAGTCGAGTTCCAAATGTGACCCCATAACTAGCAAAATTAACTTAACGGGGAAGGAAAAAAGGCCCAAGCACAGAGAACACAAGCACAACACATAAAAACAGCTAAACTGACTTTAATTGATAGCTACATTTTCAAACGGACCGACCAAGCACAGAGATTGCAATGTTAGGAAGAAAATAAAAACAGAAATTCAGAATTTACACTAAGAAAGATTGAAAACCCAGCTCTCAATTTCATTAATTTCCTTATCTACATGACTACCATTACATTACCTCAACTAAACAAGTAAGAGCATTTTAACATTTACAGCATTTTTTGCCAAATAGCATAATTTTAGGAAAAATTTAGAAAAAAAAGAATTGGCTCACAGTTATTTAATTATGTGACACTTTTTTTTTTTTTTTTTTTTTGAAACTCAAGTTCAAAACATAATCTGATCAAACGTAATGCTTTAAACTCGAATTTGACAAACTCAAATTTCAAAAAAGCGCTTCATAAGTAAATGAGTTTGTTCAAGTGTTATTTAGCAAATATTTCCTAAACATTCTAGCCTACCGAAATAAATAAATAGAGAAGCAAAGAAAAGAATAGAAGTGAAGGCAATGACTTACAATTAACAAATTTATTAATTTCCCCGAAGAAAATGAAAACTGGTTTCAGCCAAACGGTTCCACACAATCCTTATTACCAAAGTTTTCGGCACCCGAATCAATCCACAAACCCAGAAAACCACGATTCAAATTCTTGAGCTTTTTCTCTCTCTTTTTAGTTTACACCAACCCTGTTTTTTCCTGATATGAGTGTTTGATAACACCATATCAGCCTTTTAAAGACAGCCGTTAATAATGTTTCTGTTCCAGATCTTTCTGCGCTTGAAAGAACTGTCTCGAATTTTCTTGCCACGTGTATCGAGTTAGGAAAATTGAAAAAAGAGAGTAACGTGGCGCTTTGTGATTGGATGATGGGTTGGAATTGCATGAGATTTAGAAAAAGCTGGTTTCAGGGAAGTTGGTAGAGCCTTCGGGAAATCTATAGATTCAGCTGCTGACGTGGCACGTGGGTCTGTCTAGATGTTTCTGGTGTCGTGTAGTGATTTCTTATTAATTTTTCTTCCACAGTTATCTAACTATTAATCTATACTCGACATAACGATTTAGAGAATTGGGCTGCCACGGCCCACGGGCTAGCCAGCCCAATACCGTCGGTTCGGGTTGGGTAATTGTTAAATCGGGTATGGATCAAAATCTGAGAAAAGCTAGGTGACTTCTTAATAAACATAAAGCACAAAAAATGATATAGGGTATTTGTATTTGAAAATGAGTTGCTACCTTGTCTTGTTCAAGTACTCTCTTTATCTCTAGGTGGTAATATTAACTAATGCATCCATAAATGTGTGTATATATGCGTATTCGCTATAAATATATCACTATAACAAAGCTATATGGCACATTCTATGCTTGTGACGCTTGCAGAAATTAGTTTGAGTTCTAAGCAACTCTGATGTAGTACAGTGAGGAAGTTCTTGCGAAATCATGATAGCAATATCATACTCAATATAAAATTGTATAATTTCAAATTGGCATATATCGTATTAAATATCCCCATCACATATGCAGGTGTCTAATAGATTTTCCTGTTATAAAACTAGCATTCTCAAGAAAAAAAAGTACATTTATGCAGCAACTTCTTCTGGATCTCACCAAACATTTCCATATTTTCCATTTGACACCGTCGTGAAGCTCAATGGGTTATATCAGTCTGTTCATACTGTTGAAAAAATAGCATGGAGTGAATAAGAAATTGATGTGTTCTATATTTACTTGAAGATGTTATTATAAGTGGTGAAAATCCTTGAGTCCCACATTGGAAATAATAGAAAATATGAGCTTTGGGCTGGATATTGAGTTGGGCTTTAGACATGTGTGGACTAAGCCCACTTATCCAATTAATAATAATAGTTTATTATTTTATTATTGAGTCAGAGTTTGTGCACAGCAGTTATCTCTGAAATAGTGTTTCAGTTTTACGTTACGTATAGTTTTATAGTCCCTCGTTCATAAATAAGAATTTTTCAAAAAAAACTCTCTAAGAGAGAAATTTTGGTTCGTTCATTTTTGTGTCAAAGAGAGAGAAAGAGGCATTGAGTAGTTCGTAGAGCACAACTTTGAGTGCTTCATCTTCGTGTTGTTTGATCATTTTATCCTAGGAGGCAGACGTCCACGAGTCTCAAAACACTACAGTGAAAGTGTGAGGGGCGAAATCTGCTTTAAGGAGATTGTGTAAAACACAAGACTTGATCTCATTGTTCATCCTTTCAAGCATCTGGTCTGTGAGTCTTCAATTATTTGCAGATTTCTTATTATTTATATTCAGTATTTGTTTATTACTTTTGCCTATTTTATCAATTTGTGTTATTATTTAATTTTAAATTTGTGTACTGTTTCTTTTACTTTATCACATCAGTAAATTGTTGATAAATACCCAACACATACATGGTTGCTGGTCGTCAGAAATTTATCGTTGAGCCTATTTTTTTTTTTTCTTTTTGATACATTGTTGAGCCTATTTTTATTCCCAAAGGGGATGAAGAAGATGATGGATATCTTCTTGTGGTTGAGGTGAGCAATGTCTTGATCATTTATCTCATTAAAAAAACTGCATAATTTTAGTGTAAGCTAATTTGCAAGCTTAACTTATGAATATCCACTTGATATAGTATACACATATATATAGAAAATATTAATTGAAGCATGTGGGTCTAAGAAGTATCGAATCTATCTTCTTTGATAAGGCAAATGATTATCTCACACTCTCAATGCCCACATTTCGTACACATAGAACATTAGTCAGAAAATGTGAATACCTAATGTCCACAGTTTATAAATAGTTGTCGAGTGTATATAGAGTGTGTACATTAAGAGTATGAGACAATCATTGCCCACTATGTATTTTTGCAAACCACAAAACCAAGTCAACCAATATATAACCGGTTTTAGTTGTTTTTATTTGAATTTTTTTTAATTCGAAAAATTGGTTCATAAATCATAATGAGATTAGATATATTTCAATATAAAAAGTGAAGTGGGTAATTCGGTTCTATTAAGTACATTTCCCCCTCCGCCTTAAAAAAAAAAAAAAGTACATTCCCTCAAAAATTACAGTCTTAAATTTTAGTATTTTCACATTTATATATTTCCACCAAAAACTAGTTTTAAATTTATCTAGTTTTAGTTGTTTTTAGTTTGAAAATTTTTTTATTCAAAAAATTGGTTCAAAATGGGATTGAATATATTTATATATAAAAAAATCAAGTGTTAGTTTGGCTCTATTAAAAACATTCCCTGAAAAATTATAGTTTTACAATTTTAATGTTTTCACATTTATATATTTCCACCAAAAACTAGTTTTAAATTCGATCAATTTTAGTTGTTTTTGGTTCGATTATATATATATATATATATATAGAAACACTCGGTTCAAAATGGGAATATATATTTATATATAAAAAAGTAAGTGTTAGTTGGTCCTATTAAATACATTCCCTCAAAAACTTAAATGTTTAAACGACCTTTATGTTATCATTTAAATAATATTTAATTAGCATTTTATATAATAATTTTTTTTTAAATCCATTCTTTTTACTCTTTAATATGATTTTTTTTTTTAAGAAAATGTTGAAGTTATAACAAATTTTACTACAAACTTGTGTTGTAATGAATGTGATCAATGACATGAGGCTTACAAAAATATTAGAAATATTATAAAATTTACAACATGAGAATTACAAAAATATATTACCAATCACAAATATTCATTCAAAAATGCATTCAATAGTTTGTTAAAATCTATCTATTATATTCATTGTTACATCAAATTATAAAACTTATGAAGACCACCACGCACCCTTAGTGCAGTGATCACTCCACAAGCATAAGTTCTTATGGAGTGTAGAGGGCAATGATCGAGATTTAAGTCTCTAAAAGAGAATTTTACACACATATACACTTAGATTAAACAAAAGTATAATTTTTATTTTGTATAAAAATAATTAAATAAATAAAAGTTATGTAGTAAAATTTATAGTATTTTTAATATTTTTCTATTTGAATTACTTGTAATTAGTAACACCTCTATTTGTAAGACCCATTTATTTAAAATTTTCTTACCCCTATCTCTAATATTACTTAATTCTTTGAGCCTTTTTAACCGTAAAAAGAAATGTAAACTAAAATGTTTTAATATCTTTTAAAAATATTTATATATAAAAAATTTGGGCCTTCTCTGGTAAGGGCCCTAGGCAATGGCCTAATCGGCCTAAGCCTAGGGCCGGCCCTGAACAAGCCCACCTGGTCAATGTCGTGATTGCGGCTTGGATGTTGACTCGGAACTCAGAGTCGGACTCGGCGGGCCTTGGCGGTAGTGTGTTCGGAACGGCGCGGTGCTTCCTTGTCCTCTTCGCTGGAGCTCGATTTCTCAGGCATGCTCTCTCTCCGTCTCTCACTCCGTCGAGAAACGAGTTTGATCTCTCTGGTTTGATCTCCGTCAACAATACTCCGTCAACAAACCCAACGCCACCGCCTCGCCTTCGCTGTCGCCGCCTGGGTCTCTGGTTTGGGTTTCTGGTTGTGGGTGAGACACACGCACAGAGATTTCTGCAGACATGGAATACAGAAAACTCAAAGATCAGTTACATTTCTTTCCCTCTAATTCACTCATATCCTGTATACCCATCAATTTTATAACACTTTTTTTTTTTTGTAGGATGAAGACGGAAATGGTGGTGGAGATGACATAGAAAGCCGGAAACCTCTTTCAGTGACTAATGTGCCCACCTTGGGAGGTGCCACCGTTGACTGGTTCAAATGGAAGCTCAAGTATGAGTTCGATTTTTTTTTTCTTTTTCAAATTCTAATCAAAACCCATGTTGTAATTAAGAGAGATTAGTAAGTAAATTCTATAATTTTGTTTGTTCTTGTTATAGGATCGTTGTGGTAGTTGCATTGACACTTCTTACTAGTTCGCAAGGCATACTTACTGTGTGGTCTAAGAGAAATGGCAAGTACGATTATAGTGTTACCACTTCTAATTTTATGGTAAGCATAATTATAATTATGAAAAAAAAAAATGATTTTATTTATTTATTATTATTATTTTTTTGATAAGTAAAGGAAATTTTATTTAAGAACTTAATAATTAGTCACCCGAGTATACAGGAAGTATACAGCCGGGGATTAACATAATCAAATACATAAATTACAAGCATCCATTAAATTATAGACCGAAGAAATAGAATGACTTCCTGTGATGGACATCCAATCCAATAGAGTTTTAAAGAAGAAAAGTTTTAAATTAGTTATAGTTCTTTCAGAATCTTCAAAACACCGGTTGTTTCTCTCCTGCCAAATGTATCACATCAAACAATGAGGGACAGCCATCCAAACAACACCATTACAATGATGACCAAAGTTTCCTTGCCAACAAGCAAGGAGCTTAGCTATAGTCTTTGGCATCGCCCAATGGATACCAAACAAGGTGAACACCATATACCACAACTTATAAACAATAGGACAATGTAGTAAAAGATGGTCTACCGATTCTTCATTACTTTTGCACATATAACACCAATCTAGAATCAACACCTTCTTCTTACGTAAATTATCAATAGTCAAGATCGTTCCTAAAGCTGTAGTCCAAACAAAAAATGCAAACTCTGGAAGGAACCTTTTGCTTCCAAATACTTCTCCAAGGGAAGGATTGAGTACATACACCCAACAAAGCCTGATAGTAACTACTTACCTCAAAACCCTTGCTCTTAGTAGGTGTCCAACCCATCTTATCCTCACCAATACCTCTCAATGAGACTCCATATATAACATTCCAAAAAACAAACAAAGAATTTGATTCCCTATCATGAATTTCTTGTAGGAATTCTAAGTCCCAAAAAAGAACCCCGTTAGGAAACTGCATGAGATCAACCACATAAGGCTCCTTATCATTATTGATTCTGAATAAATCTGGAAAACACATACTCAAAGGATTATCCCCACACCAAACATCATGCCAAAATTTCACTCTAGTCCTATCTCCAATTTGAAACTAAATGTAGCGAGAAAAAGTAGACCAACCACTACTGATAGTTTTCCATAAACTCACCCCGTAGGAGCCTGGAACAAAATTAGAGCACCAATCTCCCTCCTCAGCTCCATATTTAGCCCTTATAACCCTTATCCATAGCACTTCTCTCTCTTACCCAAATCTCCACAACCATTTTCCCAATAGTGCTTCATTAAAGTATCTCAAGTTTCGAATTGCTAGACCCCCAAACTGGATAGGAGAGCATACCCGGGACCAATTCACCAAGTGACGTTTAGAATCATCTCCCAGACCACCCCGAAGAAAATTTCATTGAAGTTGTTCTATACGATATGCTATATCTATTGGAATTGGAAAAAGGGAAAGGAGATAAGTAGGTAAATTGGATAAAGTACTTTTTATGAGAGTAAGTGTCCCCCCTTTGGATAGATACATTCTTTTCCATCCTGCTATCCTCCTTTCCACCTTCTTAATGATGGGATTCCAAACTGCTCTATCTTTCCATTCTGCACCCAATGGAAGGCCTAAATATTTTATAGGAAGTGAGCCCTACTTACAACCCAACGCATCTACTAGCATCTCAAAATTTGGAACCACTCCCACAGGAACTAGTTAAGACTTATCCAAATAATTTTCAATCCCGATACAATCTCAAACCATGACAAAATCAAGCGCAAAAATAGTATCTGGTTGCTATTAGCATCGCACGTAACCAACGTATCATCTGCAAAGAGAAGATGAGATACCTGTAAGTGATCGCTTGTGGAGGTACCCACACTAAATTCGGACAATCGACCTTCCCTCACCGCCTTATCCATCATTTTGCTAATTGCCTCCATAACAACAACAAATAATAATGAAGATAAAGGATCACCTTGTCGTAAGCCTCTATAATTCTCAAAGAAACCACATGGAGCTCCATTAATTAGAACTGAGAATTTGACCGTAGATATACAGTAAAAAATCCATTTTATCCATTTTTCTGGGAACCCAAGATGCTCAAGCATATACATTAGGAAACCCCAGTTCACATGATCATCAGCCTTCTCCACATCCAACTTGCATAACACCCCCGAAATTCCTAATCTCAGCCTACTGTCCAAACATTCATTTGCAATGAGACATGAATCTAGAATCTGCCTATTCTTAATGAAAGCATTTTGAGGCTCCGAAACAACATCCTCGATCACCTCTTTCAACCTATTAGCCAATACTTTAGCAATAATTTTGTAAACCCCTCCTATTAGACTAATAGGCCAAAAATCTTTCACCTCTACTGCATCTGACTTTTTGGGAATCAAGGAGATAAAGGATGCATTTAAACTTTTCTCGAACTGACCTCTCTCAAAAAAAACTTGAAAAATCTCCATGAGATTTAATTTGATAACATCCTAGCAAGCTTGGAAAAAAGCCATAGGGAAACCATCCGGGCTGGGAGCTTTATCCCAAAAACTTCTACATCATCAAAAGGCCTCACCAACCAGCCAGCCTTGTCATAAGAGATTTTAGGAAAATTCAGCAAATCCGGATGTGGTCGATAGCCTTTATGTTCCGTAAATAAATTTTTATAAAACTGAATAATGCAATCCTCTACACTTTTTTGATCAAAAGTCAGGACCCCATCAACCTTGAGATCAGTAATTGCATTGTTTCTTCTATGTGAGTTAGCCATTTGATGAAAGAACTTTGTGTTTTTGTCTCCTTCCTTCAATTAGAGCATTCTTGATTTTTGCCTCCAACTAATCTCTTCCAAAAGGCTGATTTTTTTATTAAAAAAAAAAAAAAAAAAAAAAAAAAAAAAAATTCTGTTTGAAGCCTTGCCTTCTCTAACTTCTCCACTTCTGATAGAACTACCACTTCCTCTTTTGCATCCAAAGCATTCAAATCACTACACAGTTGTATTTTTTTTATAGCCACATTTCCAAACTCCAATTCATTCCACTTCTTCAAGTCTGCCTTCAAGGCTTTTAATTTCATGGCCATTCTGTAGCTAGGTGTACCTTGGAATTGATAAGAATCCCACCAATCTTTCACCTTCCCACAAAACCTTCCACCTGGAGCTACATATTCTCAAAACGAAAAGGTCTTCGTCCCATTTGAATTGCACCACCCTCCAGGATAATTGGAAAGTGATTAGATAAGACTCTAGCCAACCTCCTTTGTGACAAATTGGGATAATGATCTTCCCAATCAAGAGAAAAAAGGAATCGATCTATCCTGGATCCAGAGGTGGAATTGGACCATGTATACCTACCACTTGCCATAGGGATATCCAACAAACCATGCACAGAAATGAAATCTGAGAAGTCATGCATTGCTTGATTAACAGCCCCTAATCGCTCCGTTGGGAAATGAACAACAATGAAATCCCCTGATACACACCAAGGCACGTTCCACCAACTATGAAGACCCGACAATTCCCAATTAATGTTTCAAGTGTAATTTGTGTGTAACTTTCAGTTTGGTAGGTCTTTCTTGGTGTTCAAAGAAATGGGTATTGATTTATTTCTTCTTTTATTGAATTAGGTGGAGGCTTTGAAATGTTTGCTGTCTCATTTAGCTTTGGCAAGAATATGGAAGAGTGTAGGTGTTACTGAAGATAACAGGTTTTTTTTTGTTTGTTTTATGCTAAGTTTTCATAAAACTTTTGATTTAATGCTCTCATTAAGTTGGAATTATCATATTCAGGAGAAATTATTCTGTGCACTCGATGTAATTCACATAATGGTGGGTCCCATCTGTAGGAACCACATGTAGAGCTCTCACTCTGACCTGAGAGCAGGGCATAGCACAGCTCCTCATATTTCAACAATGCACATTTTGTTTCATCCCAGTTATTTAACTGTGTTTTACTTTTAAGTTCACATTCTTATTCCAATCATATCTAATTATTATTGTTGCTTGTTCTGCCTTTGAACTAGGTTGAGTACAACATTGGATGAAGTTATTGTATACCCCATTCCTGCATTACTTTACCTAGTCAAAAATCTGCTCCAGGTTTGTTGTGGTAATCATGTTTTTATTTTTGGGGGGTCACAATTCCATCGGTATTCTTGCTTGCTGAAATTTGATTAATGTGTATTCTTCACTTTTATGTTGCAGTACTACATCCTTGAACATGTGGATGCGCCTGGTTATCAAATACCGAAGATTCTGAATATTATCAGTACTGGTGTTTTGTATAGAATTATACTTAAGAAGAAGTAAGTCCTTGCCAGTTGCCATCATTTACATTGGATTTTATTTTTTATTTTTATTTATTTATTAATATTTCATCATGAAAAATGTTTGCAAAAGCGTCTTAACAAATACAATGAAGATGGAAGAGTCGTAATAATTCATTTGGTTTACATGTCATCTCATTGATACTCTTAGAAATTTTTAATGTTAAGATTGTTGGCCCAAATAGGAGAAAGAGATCAAACTAAATTGGTTACTTTTTTCCTTTTTCTTTTTCTAGTTTATAAATTCAAGAACATATTGGGAATGTGAAAAGCATCCATGAGCATGAACATATGTACTAATTCAGCTGCTCTTGGGCTGTGTGTCTGAGAATAGAGAGTGAAAGATTAAGGAAAAAAGCTAATTTAAACTAGTTAAGAATTTAAGCTAAACCAATTAGGACCGCAAATTTTTTTTGAGCTTTGTGTTCCAATTATATTTTCTTTCAGGTTAAGCAATATTCAATGGGCAGCTTTCATTCTACTATGTGTTGGGTGCAGTACAACTCAGCTAAGTGCCTGTTTGTTTCAGTTTTTAGGAGTTGAAACTCACGTTTTCTTTAAAGCTGGAGCTGAAAGTGTGTTTGGTTCAGCACAAAACGCAACTTTTTGAGAAAAGTTGCGTTTTGGGCCAAGGCTGAGAATGCGCAAAACCTTATGGAGCTCTGGAGGTCCATAAACCAAAAAGTCCAATATGCATTTCAGAAGTATCCGTTGCTAATTCCTTCAATTACCAAATTACCCTTGATAAAAAGCCCTCTGTTCTCACGCCTGTCTGAGCTCATTCCTCTCATCTCATCTCTCTGCTTTGCCCTAAAGCTCTCAAACATTCTAAACTCAAGCATAATCAAAATACAAACTCAAAATTATAATCTTAAAATTAATCAAACCACAACAATAAAAGCAAAAAAATTCTTGTTCTCATAAAACTGATATAATTTAAACAACAAATCTAAAATCAAAACAACAACAACAGCAGATCAAAAACAGGAAAAAAAAAAAAAAAGTAGAACAACAATAAATGATCAAGAAAAAAAAATAGAAGCTAATCTGACAAATCTAAAATCAGAAACAACAACTAATCAAGAACAAGGAAAAAAAATAGAAGCCGATATGACCCCTGGTTACATGCACTCCGCAGTGAGGAGGAGGAGCAGCAGTGGCAGTGTGGTGGAGCAAAGACGATTTCTTCTTTCTCTCCATGTGTGTCTGTGTGTGTTTGAAGATAATGACACCAAAAGGCAAGCAAGATTATGGAATCAAGTATCACAGAGAGAGCTAGAGAATTTATGGAATCAAGTAGAAAAAGAAAAAAAAGAAAAAAAAAGAGAGCAAAGAATGAGAGAGCTGGAGAAATAAAGAGAAAGGAAGGCTCTGGAATCAACAATATTTGATTCCATATTGTGAAAAAAAGAGGAAAGGAAGCAAAAGAGGAAACGTAAGGAAGGCTCTGGAATCAAATAAAGAGAAAGGAATGCTCTGGAATCAAGTGGAAAGTAAAGGAAAAAAAGAGATGATGGAATCCTATGGGTATATGTGTGTGGTGGACAAAATGCAAGAGGAAAAAAAAAAAAAAAAGAAAAGAAAGAGTAAACGTATGGATGAAAGAAAGGCAAAGAATTAGAAATCACAATTTAAAAATATTACCACAATATTTTCACAATATTTTTACAATAAATTTTAAGTAATTAGCAAATATTGGTGAGTAAAAATATAATTTCAGAGGTGGGTTCAAATTAGAACTAGTAACAACTTTCCATATAAGATTTTGTTATGATTCTTGTGAAAGTATTGTAAAAAATATTGTGGATGTAACACTTTTTGTTGAAAAATATAATTGTTGAGAATGAATAGAAAAAGAAAAAATAAATATAAAAAAAGAATAAATTTGATTAAAAAATAAATATTAAAAAAGTGGGTAGACAAAAGGTAAATGTCATTGTTGATTGTCCAAATAGTACAAAAATTTGCCTAACCTGCTGGAGATGCTCTTATATGTACATTGTCCTTTTTGGTAATTTATAACTCAAACCGCTACTTTTATAAGTTCTAGCCAAATACTCAGCTTTTTCAAAAAGCACTTTTTAACAGCTTTTACCAAACACTCAATTTTTTGAAAAAACACTTTTTCATATTGCACTTTTTGATAACTCCATTTTTTCAAAAAGCCCAACTTCAAAAAGCTCAACCAAACTCACCCTAAAAACAAAGTAAGATTGCTCACACATCTTATTTATGGACTGTTTCAGACTCAGTTGTGTTTTGAGTTTTGGAATGTTGAGCTTAAAGATACTATTGGAATTGTCACATGTACAATCCATACTGATTGATGTGTGCGTCTTGTCTATTGTACAGGACAGGATGTAGTCTACTAATGAATGAAAATATTATTTACTAAATCTTATATCACTTTTAGGAAGTGATGATATCTTGGTGCATGTAGCCATGTGCTTGAGAATTAGTAATTAGTGAACATTGTTTCTAACTATATTACTTGTATAATCCTTTCTTGAAATTCAATTTTTGTCTACTTCGAACTTATTGTCTGTGCCTTAGAAAATGACATTGTTTTTGCAGTTCTAATGATGTATTACAAACACCTGTTGAAGGTTGGCTGATGGCCGTTGTGTTAACCAAAACTTTAGACACTCTTAATACAACAATGAAGAAAAAAGAAAAACCAAAGGAAAGCATTTTATAGCTTAAGGTTCTTGTTATCATTATGGGGGTGATTTCTTTGCAGGTCATGGCACTCTTAAGCGGTTTTGCAGGAGTGTACACTGAGGTGAGTTTTTTAAGTACACAGTTTGCACTCTAGTTCTTCAGAACTACAATTCATGTCCGTCATTTAGTCATTTACTGTTTGAATCCTAACCCAACATAACTTGATCAATGATTGGGTTGAATTTTGTTAATTGATGGATTTTGTAAGACTGATTGAAGTTTTTTAGTGATCCAGAGTTAAAAAAGTGAAAACTCTCATTAGAGTGATCTAGATATCTGTTCTGTTAATTATCTTGCTTATGATTTTTACAGGCTATAATGAAAAAGCGTCCTTCAAGAAACATAAATGTGCAAAACTTCTGGTTAGACGTCTTTGGTATGGTGTTTAATGCTGTTGCTATAGTGACCCAAGATTTTGATGCAGCGATGAACAAGTAAGCATTTCTCTGTTTCTGATTCTCCTCACTGCCTTAGAAGTGGGATATTCTTCTTTTCTGATTAGAATTGAAGAAGTTTTAGTTTAGAAGTTATTGTTTCTTTTGTTCAGGGGATTCTTCCATGGATACTCATTTATTACCATCCTAATGATTCTCAACCACGCACTAAGGTATCTTTAGGAGTTCAATTCTACTATAATTATGAATTATCCACGTTTGTTTGTCACCTCTCCTATTGTCCTTTAATACAATCTGTTTAAACTGTCTCTTGTGCAGTGGCCTTGCTGTATCTATGGTAATGAATCATGCTGACAATATTGTGAAGGTAAGTTAGGATTAACTTTGTTGTTGCAAATTTAACATTGATAGTTCTTGCTTAAGTAATTTTTTTTTTTTTGGATAAGTAAGAAAGATAGTTCTTGCTAAAGTACTTGTTGGTCTTTGTATTCTTAGCCCACGTTCAACCTTAATGAATGTCCAGCACTCTTTTTGAAGGGTGTGAAAGATTGGTACATGACCTGAAGCTGTTTGATGCAGGACAATTAATATAGAAATAAAATAACAAGAAAAGTAAAGGATAAACCTAAGAATCAGCACTTAGGTTGCTTGGAATCAGCATCAAGCTAAACCCTTAGGAATCAGCACCTAAGGCATTAGGAGTCGGCACTTGCACCTAACAACTGGAAAAATATCCAATTTGAATTTTCATTAATCATTCTATTCTAAACTACAAATAAACTAGACTCTGTCAGGAACCTAGTGGTTCCTAATGGGATTGGATGGGAATTGTAGGGGAATGTATGTGAGTTGTAGGGAAATTGACTTAAGTTGAGGTAGTCAGCCTCCATAGAGAAAGAAAGAGATTAAGAGAGAGAGATGCAGTATGGCACTAAGCAATCAATTGGTTTATTCTTCAATGATGGAAATATGATTACAAGTAGGTATTTATAAAACCATGAAACTATCCTATTGGCCCACATGACCTTATCCTAATGGTACTATTATTCCTCATGTACATTAATAATTCCAACATGTGTTAAATGTGATTAACGTGCTTGAGATTGTAACTAACTAACTAACTAAATGCATTCTAAACCCAAATGTGGGTTCCTAACATTTCCCTCTCCTTCAAAACACTTGCCCACAAGGTGTTGTTGTCATTGACAACTTCATGAAGGAAGACCGGCCACTAAGCCAATACTCCCATGCATCTTGATTATTGAACACGCCAAATACTTCCAAACATTTAATCACAAGCTATAACTTGAACAAGGGCATTCCATTTTGAGAAAGTCCAGTAAATGGACACCCTAAAAATGTACCAAAATCAGTAACAAACTCAATAGCTCCCATATTGCTTGCTCTGTAACGTTGACAATCAATTGAGGCAATTTTTAATGCTGCACATGGACTGGTCGCAATGAATTTTCTGGATGTTGCTTGTAGGCATCTAATTAACTCCAAAAGATGAAGGGATAAGATCCTTACAGGTGACAATTTGAGGGGTAGAGGAAGGGATTTTGTTGATTGGTGCATTATGTGTCGTTGTAATGGGGAGACAGTGAATCATTTGCCACTTCATTGTGGTAAGGCTTACGGGTTGTGGAGTTTGGTTTTTAGATCGTTTGGGATTTTATGGGTCTTGCCAAGATTGGTTGCGGACACTCTTTGGTTGGTGGAATTGGCCTGGAAAGTATTTGTTTAGCATTTGGAATTTAGCTCCGTTGTTTCTATGTGGTGTCTTTGGAGGGAATGTAATTGGAGGACGTTTGAGGACATGAAAAGTTCTGATGACCAGCTATTGGCTTCTTTCAGTAACTCCCTTAATGACTGGTCTAGGGCTTTAGGACTCACCATTAGTGATTCTCTCCTTATGTTTCTTAGCTCTCTACTTTGTAATTAGTATCTTTTCTTTCTTTTTGTCTTTTTTTTTTTTTTCCATTTCTCTCTTTGTAATTTTTCTCTTCCTCATGTTTTTCTGCATAAGGCAGTTTTCTTGAATATACATCTTTATTACTAATAAAAAAAAAAAAACTCCAAAAGATGAATTGAGTTACCAGAAAGACCTTTAGGTCCCCACCTAGATGACCATGTAACCGAACCAATCTTGATATGAGCTAAAGATATCTCTGAATTATCCACATAAACTGTGATATATTTGATGGCACCTTTGCTTTTCCAAGGTCCAGTATCCTTCTTGATGTAGACATTAAGATGACAAAGTTGGTCAAGCTTAGCAAGTGAACTAGTATTGCCATATCTTGTTCTTTTAAAGAATTGACATGGTGTCATAGGATTGACATTGAGGACAAAGATCATCCCATTATGGCATTTTGTTAAGTTCGAAAATAGCAATATGGGTGAGCAAATCAGAAATGGAACATCTAGTGTCTTAGCTTGGTGATTAGCTTTATCCAATATTTCATAAAAGAAATGGTACAAGCAGGAGGCCCAGCTACCTCAAATTAGCCAGAAAATTTTGTTTTCTTTTCGTGCCTTTATCTGATCAGTATGGGTGGTTCTCGAAGTTTTTATTATTGAATCCAAGCTTTTTCAATTGGTGGTAGAGGAAGGGGGAAATTTTTGTCTCAAGGATTTTTGAAAGGGGTAAATATTTCACGCAATCCGTTCTCATGAGCAAGATGAGATATTAGGATTGAAAGAGATAAAAAGAATGGCCTTAATGCTGTAAAAGGACTAAAGACTGAAGATTGTTCTAATTCAAATTGAAAATGGCAGGGGGATATTGGTGAGTATTGTGTATAATTTGCCTCTTAAATTACCTCGAATTAGTCACAAAACTGGTGGTTTTTCACTGATGTTATGGGGGGCTCAATCTTCTTTTTTTGTTGAGTCCAAGACTTTTGAATTCTCAGGGTGGTACTTATTTCATGTTACGTATTTTTGAGTGAAATCGGGATTCTCTCTGATCAGTTTTCATGGGCAAAGAGAGTGCAAAGCATTTGCTAGCTATTGTGGAGGATCTAATGTCCAATACAACTCCTGGTAACTTTGCACGAACATTCCGGGATGGTGAGAAAGTTTTTATTTTGCAGTTGAGTTCCAATGCACATGGCAGTTTTTTAATGATCTTGGAACTTATCCATGGTCTTCGGAAAGGCTTTCTTGTTTTGCCAGAAGGAAAAGCGGGTAGTGGGTGGCGAGGGTTTGGTTTGCATCTACGAAAAGCCATTGCCCCTGGGACGCTTGCCATCAAACAGCCACCCAATTCTGTCCTGAAACCGATAGTGGAGAAATCCAAATCTTTTTTGCTGGCAGCGGCGGAGGGTGATCGGAGAAGAGGGTAGTGGTAGCAGGAAAGGAAAGCAATTAATGCCAAATTTTCAAACCTCAACCAAATCAAATTTTAGCAATCAAAGCCAAGATCCGCGTGACTTGAATGCTGTCGGTTGAGATTTTAGAAAACTTTAGCGGTGGCAATGAATTGTTTTTAATGCTGGATGTCTGCCTGGGATTGTAGTGTGGGCCGGATGGTGGGTGGGAGGTGAAGTAGTCCAAAGTCAAGGAAGTCCAGGAAATTGGCCACTTAAATAAGCCCAAGGATAATAACAAAACTTATAAGCCCATAGCTCCCTTCAATGCAAAGCCCAAATTTAATCCTAAGCCCATCAAAGTCTGGCGGCCCAAACCAAAGAAAACAACTAGAAATGGCGAGATCTAGAACCCAGGAAACTTACCTTCGGCTTCAACGAGCTCAATGCGAGGTACCAGCGATGTGGTTGCCATCTCAAAGCAACCTCAACCTCAAGCTGATTCACGAAGCTCGTTGAGGATTGCCCATTCGGCGAAAGTCTCCGATGGTGCTGATATTGACTTTATCGGCGCCGATGAGCTCGATATTGAGCTCCTCAGCTCTGACGGGACCGATACAGAGTTCCTCTGCGCCGATGAGGCCGATGAGTCATCAAACACCTTCGATGCTGAAGAGAACTTGCAGCGAGACATCCGCTTGATACTTCAGGAGCATTCCGGGAATGTTAGCAAGAAGTGGGGGAATTCAGAGCAGTGGGTGCTTGAACTCCGAGATGGAAGAAGAGTGGTGGTGCCGATTCAGATTTCTCTGCCTCTGGGTGAAGCCACAGAGGTATTGGAAGAGCAAACCCAACTGGCCTTGGTCCCGTTGAAGTCTTTAGACGTTTCGGAGGAGTCATCAGCTCAATGTGATAGGAACGAAGTACTTGTGGAGGATTGGGTTTCGGACACCTGTTCAGAGTCTGCCGAGCCACCTAATGAAGGGTGTTTGTCGCCTTTAGCAGTGGAACCACTGGCCTATTCTCTACCCTTGGCAATGGAAGGACAGGAAGTGGTGAGTGTGGAGAGTCCAGTGAGGGAAGAAGCTTACTCTGAGCGGTTCCAAAGCAGATTTAACGGTTTTGATAACTTCCTGGGCACCTACTTAAAAGGTTTGGAAAATCAAGCAACCACTTTTTTGTTGGCTGTTGAGGCTGAATTAATCCGAAGGGCTGCTTTGGAGAAAAAAGCACGTGACTTGAAGAGCTCTGGAGTGAAAGTTATAAGAGAGCTGAAGGGTCTATTCAGCTCGATTAATTATGGTTCTACTTCAACTAGGCGTAGTGGTACTAATAGGGAGCGGGCTTTGTCTGTCCCTAAATGAACTTGAAAATGCTTTCCTGGAATGTCAGAGGATTGAATGAGGCTTCAGATTCGTAATTTGTTGCGTGCATGGAGGCCTGATATTGTATGTTTGCAGGAGACTAAACTTGAATGGATTACTAGAGGAATTGTCAAGAGTATATGGAGCTGTCCATATGTAGATTGGTTGTACCTGGGTTCAGAAGGTGCTTCTAGAGGTATTGTCTTGATGTGGGAGCGAAGGGCAGTAGAAAAGGTGGAGGAAGCAGTAGGGCGCTATTCTGTATCATGCAAATTTAAAAACATAGGTGATCGATTTGAGTGGGCTTTTACTGGTATATATGAGCCAAATTTGAACAAGAGGCATAGGAAAATGTGGGAGGAGCTGACAGGATTGATTAGTTGGTGGGACGTGCCATGGTGTCTAGGGGGTGATTTCAATATAATCCGCTTTCCTTCGGAAAGACTAGGGGCTACAAGTCATACTCGGGCTATGTATGGATTTTCTGATTTTATCTCTGTCCATGGGCTGATGGATATACCTATGGAAGGAGGTCTTTAAACTTGGTCCAATACTTCCTCCATTTCAAGATTAGATCGGTTTCTTTTTTCTCCATTCTTGGCGGATCACTTCACTCTATTTTCACAAAAAAGGTTGTCTAGAGTACTTTCAGATCACTACCCAATTCTGTTGGAGGGGGGAGTCATTGGAGAGGTAGAACACCTTTTCGTTTTGAAAATATGTGGTTGAAAGTGGAAAATTTTGTTGATAAAGTGAAAGCCTGGTGGGAATCCTATTTGTTCCAAGGAAATCCTAGTTTTATACTAGCTAAGAAATTAGCAGTTTTGAAGTTGGATCTAAAAAAATGGAATGAAGCAGAATTTGGCAATGTCACTTTTAAGAAACAGTAGCTCTGGAACAAATTGAATGATTTGGATGTTAGAGAGGAGACTCATCCTTTAACAGCTGAGGAAAAGTTAGAACAAGTTAATATCCGTACTAATATTGAAAAGCTCACCCTTTTTGAAGAGATTAGTTGGAGGCAGAAGTCTAGGGTGCTTCACTTGAGGGAGGGGGATGCAAATACCAAATTTTTTCATAGAATGGCTAATTCCAATAGAAGAAGTAACGGTATTGAGAGTCTTATGGTTGATGAAATCTTGTCTTCTGATCAAGGTATGATTGCTGATTGTATTACCCAATTCTTTATGAATTTATACTCTGAGCAGCAAGTTGTTCGACCTTTCCCAGAAGTCTTGGTATTTCCAAGGATATCTGGTGACAATGCAAATTGGCTCCATAGACCCTTTGAGGAGGCAGAAGTCTTTGATGTCATACAGAATTTTAATGGTGATAAATTGCTTGGATCGGATGGGTTTCCAATGGCCTTCTTCCAAGCTTGTTGGGGAATTCTTAAACCTGATCTTATGGTTGTATTTCATCATTTTTTTGCTAAAGATCAGTTTGAGAAAAGTTTGAATGCAACTTTCATCACTCTCATCCCTAAAAAAATGCAGCAATTGAAGTCAAGTATTTTCGACCAATTAGCCTTGTTGGGGGGGGGGGGGGGGGGGGGGTGTTTATAAGATCATTGCTAAGGTCTTAGCCACTAGACTTCGCACGGTTATGGAAGATATAATTTCATCTTCACAAAATGCTTTTGTGAGGAACAGGCAGATCCTTGACCCTGTGCTTATTGCTAATGAGTGCCTTGACAGTAGAGTGAATTTTGGTTTACCAGGGCTACTTTGCAAATTGGATGTGGAGAAGGCTTTTGATCATGTAAACTGAGGATTTCTTATGCAGTTACTAGAAAGGGGTGGGTTTTCTGCTAAATGGAGGCGGTGGATTTTCTTTTGTATATCTACAGTTCACTTCTCTATTTTGATAAATGGCTCTCATTATGGGTTTTTTGAAAGTTCTAGGGGTTTGAGACAAGGTGACCCATTGTCCTCTTTGCTGTTTGTTTTGGTTATGGAAGCCCTTGGGAGGATGTTGGATAAAACTGTCCATGATGGTCACATGTTAGGCTTTGGTGTGGGTTGTTTAGAGGGAAGATCTTTGGCAGTGTCTCATCTCCTCTTTGCAGACAACACTTTAATTTTTTGTGATGCTGATCTGGATCAAGTTTTGTTTCTCTGTATGATCCTCATTTGGTTTGAGGCGGTTTCTGGTCTAAAGATAAACTTAGGCAAGTCAGAGTTGGTTCCTATTAGTATGGTGCATAATTTTGACTTATTGTTGACTGTCCTTGGCTATAAACAAGGTACTCTTCCTATGAAATATTTGGATTTTCTCTTGGGTGCTAAATCCAAGGATAAGACAATATGGAATCCTATTCTGGAGAAGATAGAACGAAGATTAGCAGGGTGGAAACATTTGTACCTATCTAAGGGAGGTAGAGTTACTTTAATTAAAAGCACTTTATCTAATTTACTACGTATTTTCTATCTTTATTTCCTATTCCAGCTGCTGTGGCTAACCGAATTGAGAAACTTCAGAGGAATTTCTTATGGGGTGGCATTGGTGATGAACCAAAATTCCATTTGGTTAATTGGGCTACTGTCTGCAGTCCCATTGCTTCGGGAGGTTTGGGGATAAGGAAGGTAAGACTTTTTAATGAAGCTTTGCTTGGGAAGTGGTTGTGGAGATTTGGGATGGAGAGGGCTGCCTTTTGGAGGCAAGTGATAGTGGTGAAGTATGACTGCGAATGGGGTGGTTGGTGTACTAGACCTATTAATGGCCCATATGGTGTTAGCTTGTGGAAAACTATTAGTCGAGGATGGCCTTCTTTTTCTTTCCACATTCTATATGATATTGGGGATGGGTCTAGGGTGAAATTTTGGTAAGACCATTGGTGTGGCGAAACATCTCTTGCAGTCAGCTATCCTGAATTGTTTCGAATTTTTCGAGATCAGGAGGTTAGTGTGGCTGAGATTATGAAGTTTGATAATAGAACCCTATTTTGGGATGTCAGTTTCTTTAGGGGTGTACATGCTTGAGAATTAGAGGTGCTGGCTGGTTTCATAGATACCATATATGGTGCTACGGTGAGAGGGTTTGGGGATGATAAGATGTGCTGCAAATCAGATAAAGAGAAGGGCTTCATGATTAAGGATTATTATAGTCTCTTAGTGGGCTCTAATAACTATTTATTCCCTTGGAAAAGCATTTGGAAACAAAAGATTCCTTCTAGAGTAGCTTTCTTTGTTTGGATTGCTGCTTTAGGGAAATGCTTAACAATTGACAATCTACGGAAAATGAAGGTTTGGATATTGGATTGGTGCTACATGTGCAAGTGTAATGGTGAATTGGTTGATCATCTTTTTCTTCATTGTCCAGTTGCAATGGATCTATGGGCTATGGTGTTTGGTTTGTTTGGAGTGAGTTGGGTTATACCACAATCTGTAATGGGGCTTCTAGCATGTTGGCAAGGCAGTTTTGGTCGTCATCGAAATGGGTATATATTGTTGATGGTCCTCTGTTGCTTATTGTGGTGCCTTTAGAGGGAGAGAAATAGTCCGTACTTTGAAGATAAGGAGAGATCCATATCTGACTTGAAACTATTTTCCTTTAGAACTTTAATGGATTGGTTGGCTGCATTGCGGAACCAATCATTTTTATCTTTTCTTGATTTCTTAGATTCTTGTAATTTTTGTTCTTGATTGTTTCAACCCTTGTACACTTCCTTTGTATTAGGGTGTTCCTACTTTTTTTGACATCAATAAACTTATTACTTATAAAAAAAAGAAAAAGAATGCGGCACAATGGCTTATGAATAATATTGAATACACAGTGATCAGAGTCAATCCCAAGCAGTTTTTTACACTCAGAGAAGGTGATACTGCTTACACGTTGCAATGTGGTTCCAACACCTATGGTCAATTCTTAGCAATGACAGAACTCAGAGTAGGCGGGCAAAGGAGAGCTATCATTATCCCTACAGGCAAAGCTCAACAAGGTTGGAGGGCTTTTGGGCTTGAATTAAGAAGGATGTTGGCACCCACACAATATGCTTCGGGTGGTTTGAAATTTATAGCTCAGCCACATAAGTGAAATTCAGAGATTCAATCCCCTCGGTCTTTTGTAGAAGCAGTGAAAGGTCATGTGCCGACAAGGGATATGAAGCAGATACAGCACCCTATTACTAGTGATCATGAGAAGCCTCAAATAGTGGAGAAGATAGCGGACACTCCGAGATTCGATCATACTAAGTCGTTAGCAATCGAATATTCGGTTGGCAAACCGTGTGAACAGGTGGTGGAAGATGATTTTCATGTCGGTAAAGCTTGGCCGACAATCGTGGGTGTTGCGAAAGGGAGGTTTCAGAGCATTGATGTGGGGAAGAAATTAGAGGAGAAAATTCCGGCAATGAATAAAAGCAAATTCCCTTTAAGATTTAATTTGAATTCAAATGAAATTAATGCTGGGAAGGGGCGAAAAATCAGGAATTCACGCTGGATCACTTGTATTCACACCAACAGTGTGTTCTTGCTCCACACTAACAACTACAGGTTCATGCATTCTGGATTCTTGGTCAGTCGAATCAAGAGATTGTAGCTCCTCTTCCATCATGTTCTCAAGATCCTCTTGCAATCTTGAGAGCTCTTCTTTCATGGCCTTTTTAGATTCAACCAAGGCCTTGGCATTCGCTAAAACTTCATTCACCATTTGTTGTAATTCCTTCAAGATTTCTTGTCGGTCATATTCACTCATCTCAAGATTGATGGCTTTGATACCAAATGTTAGGAACCTAGTGGTTCATAATGGGATTGGATGGGAATTGTAGGGGAATGTATGTGAGTTGTAGGGAAATTGACTTAATTCTCGGTAGTCACCCTCCATAAAGAAAGAAAGAGATTAAGAGAGAGAGAGAGAGAGATGCACTAAGCAATCAATTGGTTTATTCTTCAATGATGGATATATGATTACAAGTAGGTATTTATAGAACCATGAAACTATCCTATTGGCCCACATGGCCTTATCCTAATGGTCCTATTATTCTCCATGTGTATTAATAATTCCAACATGTGTTGAATATGATTAACATGCTTGGGATTGTAACTAACTAACTAAATGCATTCTAAACCCAAATGTGGGTTCCTAACAAACTCTTATATAGAGCTAGAACTGGAAAATAAAGAGATAAAGATAACAACATACCAAAACTGATCCTAATTGAACTCAAATACTAATCCCTATCTAATCTCAAATCTAAACCCTATCCAAATAAAAGTCTATAATTATTCAATTTCCTATAAGGTAAATAAAAAAATCTGAAAATATAAAATCTAAAATAATTTTGGTTTTGCTCCTGCATCACTGTTATTCCTCAAAATTTGTTTGAGTGGATAAATGCTTCGGGTGTATTTTCTTTTGCTTCTTTGCCTGATTTACTTGATCATACTTTCCATATTTAAATTTGTGTACCTGTTGTATACCCCTTGTGTACATTAGGTAGAACTCTTTTACTTATAGATATATTAAAATATTTCTAGCACTTTATGCAGTTAAATTGGTCTTTATAATTGCATTATTCAAGAGAAGCATACGTTACCATCCTGCTGCAAACATTTTCTGCACTTTGTGATTGAAGTTCCCATTTTAATTAGCTTCCCCATGTTGTGCAGGTGTATTCTACTTCAGTGGCAATGCTTTTCACAGCATTTGTTTGTTATTTTTTATTTGGTTTTAATCTTTCAATTGCCTTCATCCTTGGCACAATGTAAGTTACTTCTATTTACACGGTTCATCTCGTTGTTCATTTTTCTGTTGTTCTGGCATGCATTTATATAATGTTGGGATTGATGAGTGATGACGCCATTATTACTTGTTTTTAACAAAAATAACCATTGAAAGCATGATGGTAGTTATGTTTAATTACTTTATTTCTCTTGCTTCCAGCACTGTAGCAGTCTCGGTATATTTGCATGCTGTTGGGAAGCAAAGATAATTCCATATCACTAACCGCAGCAACACTCCATCATCTCCCTCTCATGCTTTCCAGCATCCCTCACTGTAAGTTTTTTTTTTTTTTTTACTTTTGAACTTGTGTTTTTCTCTTTAAATATGGTTTAATGTTGTATAGTTGATTACATTCTGTGGAAGAAGAAGCATGATAATGAGAATTAGTGTAAGAGTGAGAATGAGAGTAGTATTGTATTGTTATTATTAAGGAAAATATGCTTGTTTTTGTGGCCACCTTCAGCTTTCGTGGGTGAACTGAATGTGGTTGTAATATGTATAGTATAGATGCTGTCCCACTTTCAGACCAAGGGGGACGCCATGGTTTGCTTAGTGCTATAGTAACTGTAAGTATCATATTCATAGGATCCTATCTAAGTGTGCTTTGTTTATTGATTACATGTGGAGTTTGTGTTGTGCTGCTCTATTGGTGTTTTAGCATGAATTTGCTTACTGAAAGAAAGAAGGAAATTGTGGAGATTTCGTTTTGTGCTATACCTTTGTCCTACCTTTTATAATTACTTGTCAATGGTTTGCATTGTTCTTATTGCTAGTTGTTGAAAAATATGCAAGTATTATCATAGACATGATGGTGGGTGTTGCTGATGGTGGCAATTAAAATGAACTTATTTTCATGATATCGGCTCGTTTAAGTGAATCATTATTGACATCTTAGAAAATAGCATATATATGTTAGAAGTATGTTGTTAAATGATTAAATTTACCATATCCCAATAGCTTAAGCTTTGGGGACAATCGATAATTTAACATGGTATTAGAGCGGGCAGTCCTAAATTCGGTAATTTAACAGTATACAATTCTGTCATAGTACTTGTTTTCATACTAAGGGTTACAAGGCTAGATTCACATAAAGGTTAAAGAGCAGCAGTGTTGCCACCTACCATAGTAGAAGTCAGCTAGAATGCTTAATAGTGTAGAGAACAAGATTACTTGTGTGTGACATGCTTCCTGGACTTAAACTCAAGTTTCTTTATGGTGAAATACTTTCTTAATATAGCATTCAAAAAGTGCTGATAGAACCCTCTAAAGCTCTTGGTGGAAACAACTACACGTCTGAACTACTGAGTCTGTACTTTTTATTTGTTATACTCGTTTTTGCGGATCCAATAAGAAACAAGGGGTCAAGTTTATGATTAGTCTGTTCACTGCATCAAGTACCCTAATCATCTTCTAATCCATACCTAGGTCTAGTTTGCTAACTTGAAAAAGAGCAAAGCTATGTTAAGTGAATTCTTTTATGGTTTGGTCTAACCTTTGATTGTTCTCATGCATGGGTTTAACTGGTAGTAACTCCATCGCAGATTTTATAGAGTCGTTGCTTTTTTCGCATAACACTCTTTCTTTGCAATTCTTTAGATTCCTCTATGTGATATCAAGTGGTAAAGTTTATCATCAATTCAACCTCTGTCTCTTTCTAGCATAAGATTCTTTCTTGTTTTCACTTTCTAGAATTTATTTTTGGTTGACAAATTGAGA
Organism: Quercus ilex subsp. ballota; assembly: GCA_032727855.1. NCBI lineage: Eukaryota > Viridiplantae > Streptophyta > Magnoliopsida > Fagales > Fagaceae > Quercus > Quercus ilex. The sequence goes on from CM064911.1 coordinate 34,520,185, forward strand.
TTTATCAACAGATATATATATATATATATATATATATATATTTGGAACTATACCTGTGATGTGTTTGGCATTCCTCAAATCTCATGTAGCTCCTTCTCTGTCCTACAATTTTCTCTAAATCAAGTTTCAGCTGGCACCATGTAAATTCACATACTAGAATGTTTGGTAAGGTAGCCCACTAGAACTTTAATTTTCATTCAAGAAAAAAATTTATTGCAACATATTGCATAAGAGCTTTTCAAATATATTATTGTATTCTGTGCAATAAATGAATTGTTCAATTGTATTTTGCTTTCATGAGTTCCTTGGTGTTAGTCATAGAGGGGGTGATGTAGGACAAATTAGGGATTTGTCTACGTTTAGTTGTGGTGGGTTTAGGGTTAGGAAAGAAGAAGAATTAGAGAGAAGTTACGGCTGAAAATAAAGAAAATAGAGAGAGAAGAAACAACAAAAGCCAATGTGCCTATTGCTCAAAACACTCAAATTTATTAATCAACTCATTCTACTAATTTAATACATTGAGCACCCTATATACATAAAGACTTTTACTTGTACTGGTAGTATTAGGATTCCTAAGAGCGCAAAGACTACTATATTTAACCCTAAGAAATTAAACCAAAGCCCATACATAATGACCCATAATTAAATAAGACTCATTAATAAAAACTATGGCCTATAACTATGGCCCATACCCAACAATTGTAAAATTACTAAAATACCCTTGACTTAAGAATAACCAAATAAAATATTAAAACTTAATTAACTACCATGGACACTTATTCTTGTGCTTTGCCTTATTTTTAGGCTTCCAAAGAGAATATCATTTCTTTAACCATGTTATGATTCCGCCATCAAGGGGGAACCCCATTGTTTGCTTAGTGCTATAGTAAGTACTAAGTAGTAACTGTAAGTATCATATTCATAGGATCCTATCTAAGTGCTTTGTTTATTGATTTCATATGGACTTGTATTGTGCTCTATTGGTGTTTTAACATGAATTTGCATACTGAGAGGAAGAAGGAAATTATGTAGATTTACTTTTGTGCTATACCTTTGTGTCCTACCTGTTATAATTACTTGTCAATGGTTTGTATTGTTCTTATGCTAGTTGGTAAAAATCATGCAAGTATTATCATAGACATGATGGTGGGTGTTGCTGATTGCGGCAATTAAATGAACTTATGTTCATGATATCGGCTCGTTTAAGTGAATCACTATTGACATCTTAGAAAATAGCATATATACAACTCTGCCATAGCACTAAGTTCTTGTTTTCATACTAAGGGATCCTAGGCTAGTTTCACATAAAAGTTAAAAGAGCAGCAGTGTTGCTGCCTACCATAGTAGAAATTAGCTAGAATGCTTAATAGAGAACAAGATTACTTGAGTGTAACATGCTTCCTGGACTTAAGCTCTGGTTTCTTTGTGGTGAAATACTTTCCTAAGAAGATATTTTCTTGATATAACATTCAAAAAAGCACTGCTAGAACCCTCTAAATCTCTTGGTGGAAACAACTACGCATTTGAGCTGCTGAGTCTGTACTTATTGTTTGCTTTACTTGTTTTTTGAATCTAATAAAAAAGAAGGGGCCAGGTTTGATTAGTTTCTTCACTTATCTAAGCACACCAAATACCCTAACCATCTTCTGATCTATGCCTAGGCCTAGTTGTCTAACTTGAGAAAGAACAGATCTTTGTTTAAGTTCTTTTATGGTTTGGTCTAACCTTTTTTTGGTCTTGCACGTGGGGTTTCACTAGTAGCAACTCCATTGAGGATTTTATTGAGTCGTTGCCTTTCTGTACCTAATCCTCTTTCTTTGTAATTCTTTAGACTCCTTTGTGTTTTATCCAGTACTATAGTTTGTCATCAATTGGACCTCTGTCTCTTTCTAGCATAAGATTTTTTCTTGTGTTCACTTTCTAGATTTTATTTTCTCCTTGAAAAATTGAGATTTATTTATCAAAAAATATGTTTTCTTCTTTTTTAGAACTATTCTGCAATGTGTTTGGCATTCCTCCTCCTCATTCTCATGCCTAAAGCAAGTTTTAGCTGGCACCATGTAAATTCACATAATAGAATGTCTGGTGAGGTAGCCCACTACAACATTGATTTTCATTCAAGAAACAAAATTCATTGTAACATATTACATAGGAGTTTTTCAAATATATTATTGTGTTCTATGCAATAAATTAACTGTTAATTTGCATTTGTACTTCATGAGTTTCTTGATGTCTGTCACAGAGGGGGAACCCCATTGTTTCTCTACTTTTTATTCTTTCACTCCCAGGTAAATTTATTATATATTGATGATTGTTTCAGTAATGAATCCATCTCCCATGTGGGACAAATTGGTATTCAATAAGATAACGGAAAGGTTTGGTATTGTCTCCTTATGTCCTGGACTATCTAACATGGATATATATCTGACATGGATTAAGCCATTATGCTGCTGAATGATTTTTTGTTCTTAGGACTATGCATGTGCCCTTGTTTTTTCTTGTCTGAAGTACTTGGGTCTGGACTGTGGAAGAAGAGAGGAGAAGAGGATTTGTTTTTTTTTTTTTTGGGGGGGGGGGGTGTGGGGGTGGGGGTTGGAAAATAGGAAAAAAGAACAAAAGAATGCATAATAACTTGTGATTCTCAATGTATTAATGCAATATGAAGATGGGCAAAACTTAGGTTCGATTCCTTTAGTGCAACACTTTAGGTTTTTTAATTAAATTTAGACATCTGACTGTATTGATCAATGCACAGCACAAACAATATTTTCTTTCCTGAGGAGAATTAAATTCAATACATTTATGTGTTTGAATATAATTCAGGAAATCTATTGTATAGCACTTAAGCTATTGTACCTAAGTGAAAGTGCTGCTGTCTTGGCTGACATGGTTTTTATTGGGAGAGATCTTATACAAGATTTCTCAAATATTATGCTGCTCTGGCTTTCTGATTTCACCTTCTTTAGATTTTTGACATATTTTTTTAAATGAATATGATTTGCATCTGAGTGGTCATGAATTTGCAGAAGCTGACTATGGTGCATGAACCATTGACGTTGGAGAAAAGGTCTGCTTACTCCCACATTTACTCAGTTTCAAGAACCTTTGAGCAATTCCAAGGGTTAAATTAACACTGAGTCTCTTATTACTATTTTCTTGTATTCCGCCGGATATGTAATTCCAAGAAGCCTTAAGCAAAGGAGATTTTGCGAAAACAATATATGATATGTTTGCAGAGCACTCTGTGTTGGACTCCTCTCAAAAAATGCTGTGAAGTTAAGAGTTTGTAAAGAAGCAAAGAACTGAAAAATCATGCCAAGCATTCTTAACGTAGGGTTCCAAGTATCCTCCAGGCAATAAAGAGATTCATAGTTAATTGCATGATGGAATGGTTGAAGCTGTCATTATCTGCTGAAGCATCCTGCATCATTTTTCTTCTTTTCTTAAAGAAAAAAAAAATCTAAATTAATTTATCATGATGTTCCTTGGATCATTGGATTACTCACACACACACACACACACAATAAGAAGCAATAATGATGGAGGATGTTTGGTCTCTGCATAATTTTGTTTTGGAGTGTTTTGATCCTCTTAGTAGGCTCCAATCCTTTTGTTGATGCTATTTCGCAGTGCTCGGTTCTTAAGTTTTGCTATATAATAACAACTTTTGTGAATTTTAAAAAAAAAATGTTAACAATATCGAGTATCAAGTCTCTAGCACAAGAAAATTTTGTACATATGAAATTGGTCAGGATATTCAATGAAGCCAAGTATTTTGTTGAAGTTTCACTAAGGGACCGCAAAACCATGAAGGCCTAGGTCAAGCTAGACTCTGAACAAACTCACAAGACCAGGCTTCAGCCTAGGCGAGTCTAGCCCAAGACCATGGCTACAGGGCAATATCATGACGTCCTTGTGCAATGTATCCCACACATTAATAGGTGAGACCCTTGTAAAGAGGGAGCAAGTGACATAAGGGGTCCAAACACTTAAAAATGTGGGACCATGCTTATATCTTTGTTTGAAATGCCTAAAGCTTGGCGACTGAGCGTCCTCAACTCAAAAGGAACGTTGGGGAAGTTTACTTATAATATTATGTCAACGTTAATTTTCCTAGTTAACGTTACTCCTTTTGCATTAAGTGTAACAAGACATGTTATTACTTTATAGCATTGTAAATGTATTCTAGGAATATATTTTCTTAACCAACTTGAGGGGATGATGTGTTGTTAAGATCTCCTCACTTTATAGAGAACTGGTTATCAACCCTACCTACAAAAGTTTTATAAAGACTCTCAAACCGATACAAAAGGTATGTGTTACAAATAATCATGGTTACACAGCAACTTGATAATGCCCTATCAATATACCCTGCACATTGATAGGTGAGACACTTGTAAAGAGGAAGCATGTGGCATAATTGGGCTAAACATTGAAAAAGCTAGGACCATGGATAGATTTTGGTTTGAAATGCCTAGAGCTCAATGATGGAACATCCTTGCCTCAAAAGGAACCTTGGAGAAGGTCACTTATCCTATCATATCAACATTAATTGTCTTTATTAATTTTTAATCATTTTACACTAAATGTAACAAGACATGTCGTTACTAATCTTCAATCCTCTCAACTAGCTTAAGGGATGATGTGTTGTCAGAATCTCTCTCACTCTATGGGGAATTGGACACAACTCCACCCCTCTCCCAAACCATCACAAAAGTTACGCATTACATATCAATGTTACTCTGCAATTTTTCTCTCAAAAGTTGCAAGAAATTCTTGTACCGACGTAAATTGCATCTTGCCAAACCCACTGGTTGGCCCAAAGACTAGGAATAGATTGTTCCTATGTTTAAAGTTGTTATCCAGTAAATCTCCTCTCATCATATCACATTGTTCAGTCGGCCACCTTGTTGTGGTTCCTATTCTCAAATTCATCACATCACTAAAGAAAAAGAAAAAATTGTCAAAATGTTCACAATTCTTAACCTTGAAATTGATATTCATATGACCAAAAGGAAAATGAAAACCTTGGAAGTAGCATGGAACCGACTGCACGTGTTTCTCCTTTAAAGCGATGGCATTCTATTATTATTATTATTTTTAAAAAAAAAAATTTGATGCTATAATAATTACTTAAGATTTTGAAGCAGAAGTGAAATCCAGAAAAAGAAAGAGTCAATAACAGGGAATGGTGGACGGTGATTGCCTGAGCAGAGTGCCAAACTCTAACATATATATAACATTGAGTTAGTGGGGCCCCTGCCTTTTGTTGATGCTACTTCGCAGGACTTGAGAATTGAGATCCATTTTGGATGTGCTCAGCCATGAAGAGTTTTAAGAATAAGTATCTAGGATTGAAACCTGATTTGCCCGAAACAAGAGGGTCCTCCAGAGATTTCAGTTATAGAGATGTGGTGGATCTGCCCAAGTCCGTGGATTGGAGAAAGAAAGGAGCTGTTACTCCAGCCAAGAACCAAGGTTCATGTGGTATGTAACTCTCTCTCTCTCTCTCTCTCTCTCTCTCTCTCAATAAATATATCATGTATAAGATATATGCATCTTCGTTTCATAGCGTAGATTAGGGGTGTTCACCAAACTGCACAAACCACAAAAACTGCATTAAAACTGCTTGCAAAATGGCATAACCGCACCGCACCGCATCATACTGCATGGTGTAGTGCAATTTGCAGTTTTATAAATAGAAAACCACATAAACTGCACCGCACCCTCTCTATATATTAATATATTTAATTATTTTTAATATTAAATATATTATTAATAGTTTAATAATCCTAATTTTCCAAAAAAAAAAAAGTTTGATAACCCTAGCAAGTATTGATTAGAAAAGTCAACCCAAAATTAAAAAAAAAAACCTAGCTTAATAGTTTAAAACTTGGATCAAAACAAAGGGAAAAATTAGTTTTGGGCTGGGTAGGAAAAATCCAAAATTTGAAAAATATACCAACTTCAAATCATTCAAATTGCATCTTATACACCACATCACACATGTGACCGCAAAAATAAGGTGCTGTGTAGTTATAGTTTTAACTAAACTGCATCACAAAGTGCGGTGCTAAAAATGGCCTAAAACCGCACCACAAACACTCCTAGCATGGATCCTTCTATATCCTCTATGTTTGTGTGGTAATGTGCATTTTGCATGCATATATACATGACTATGCATGTATATGTTTTTTTTTTTTTTGCTGAATGACTATGCATGTATATGTGGTTAGCTAGTGTTTGTTTTATTGATCATGTAGTGGGTAAAGATGATGATATGATGAGCGTGCAGGTAGTTGTTGGGCATTTTCAACTGTAGCAGCTGTCGAGGGCATCAACCAGATAGTCGTACAACGCACGTTTTGTTTAAGAGTAATTTATAAGTGCCCGTTTCAAATCACCATTTTTAATGTGATTTTAAAACCGTGCCTTCTGGCCTTGTAAGAGCAACCACATCAGTGGTTTTATAAATGTGTAAAATACACATTTTGATCAATTTTACACATTTTAAGCAAAAAAAAAAACACCCACATCAGTCCATTTAAAAATGTGTAAACTTGTCTAAAATTTTCAACTAGCTACAGTACCCATGTAAATTTACATGGGCACTGTAGCATGTGTATTTAGTTTTTTAATAGTTTTTCTCTCTCCTCTCTACCTAACTCTCACCTCCCTCTCTCTCTCTCTCTCAGGCGCACAGCTCTCTCTTTCTCTCATCTCATCCATTTTTCTTCCTCTAGCTTCCGCCGATCGCCATCGCCGCCGATGAGAATGAGGTTGAGCAAGCACCACCACGGCCACGGCCATAGCCATGGAAGACGAGAGGTCTGAAACTCGAGATAGTTGCTACTACCCTGGGTGTAGAAAAGATGCAAATTGCAACTGTGAGATTTGCTTGGCTAGCATCAATGCCACGCTTGATCTCATGCCTGTCAGTGTCCACAAAACCACACTCACAAAGCTCTCATCTTCTCGTGCCCAAAACAATGACTTCGAACACACTCCCATCTCTTTCAATGCTTCGATTTTGTCCACACCTAGATCGAGTTCTCGCCCTGTTTTGGCCTCTTCGGTTCTCAAATCGAGTGCGAGATCGAATTTGATGGAGAGGATGGAGAAGAGTGAAAAAGAGTGGGTTTGGAAGGGTTGGTTTGTGAAATTGGTGGTGGGTTTGAGCTTAATTTTCGTGGTGGAGTTTGGTTTTTCTAGTGGGGTTTGTGGGATTTTAAGACTAGTGTTGTCTGATTTAATGGCTTTTGGTTTCTGATGATGGTGATGATGGTGGCTGGGTGGTGATGATGGTGGTGATGGTGGTTGTGGGTCTGTGAGAGAGAGGGGCAGTGAGGGAGTGAATAATACAAAATTGTAAAAATTTTAAAAATTTTAGCATTTAGCAATTAAAAAAGTCGCTTTATAATATTTAACACATCACCTTATAATATATCAAAAATCAAAGTTTCTATTTTTTTTTTACCACTCACTTAAATATTCTTTTTTTATTCATTTTTTATTCTTCATGATTAGATCATTCCCATGAGAGAGAAATTCTTATTTTAATTGAAGTGATAATAAAATATTATTTTTTAAAAGATTTCAGCTACAGTAGGATGTCAAAGATGACATTCTACCATAGCTAAGATGTTAAAACTTTTAAGTATAGCACCCTTAATGTAGTGTGCTTTTTTAGAATCCAGTGTTAAAAAATAGCATATTTAGCATTTAAACCTTTTATGAGAAAGGTGATAGAGTATGTTTTCGTGTTACATTCCCAAGGTAGCAATTGTACTAATTAAATGGTCCCTCTTTCAAAAAACTCATAATTGAAAGATTGAACCAAACTCATCCTAAGCCGTGTAACAACCAAAGACTAAATGGGTTTTATAATTTCTTTCATTTATTTGTTTTTTCTTAGGAATTTAGCTATCTATTAAACCAGTAAATATCTCATAAATCCTTTATATCGAAGCTAAAGTTATAACTGGATCACATGTGGGAAACAAAGCCTTCATCCCAAGAATAGTACTCTCTCCATCGGACACAAAATGACCGTTTGTTTTAAAGAGAAGACAATTCCCAATTTCTGTTTGCTTTGCCATGACTATAAACAAGAGCCAAGGGCAATCACTAAAACATGTTGGACTTTTCCTGCCTAAACCAGTTTTCAGTCATGGGCAATTATATGTTGCTGTTTCTAGAGTTACTACTAGGAATGGTCTTAAACTCTTGATAATTGGTGACGATGGCAAAACCTCTTCAACGACTAAAAATATAGTCTATAAAGAGGTCTTTAGAAATATACATATAAATATGTGAAACTTCATTGAAGAAATTCATCATTCATTGCTAAGTTTCTAACCGCATTTAATTATTACTTTATACTTTTTGTAAAACAAAAATATCATTTTCCAAGCTTCTTTTAAAAACAAACATTTAAATTTGATAGTGCAAAACGTAGTCAATTCTGCATTTTACCAAAATAAATTATTTCATTGATGACTATTATAATTTTACTTACTTTTATATATATATATATATATATTTTTTTTTTTATGACAACTTCTCTATTCAACTGTGAAAATAGCTGCAGAACTACTGATACTAAGTCAAAATGGCAATGTGTTGGACTCCTTTGAGCAAGATTTCAACGGATAGAGACAATTGGACAATCAAGGTCATAGTACTTCGTATGTGGGATGCAATCAACACAAAGAACAATGAGTTCATAAGCCTTGATATGATTTTTATTGATGATGAGGTAAGTATAGAACTCATATTTATATTGTTTAGATTCAATTTATTATGCAGATTCAATTCTTTTAAAAATAATTATTTTACCAACTCATCAATATTTATATTGTGCCGATTCAATTTATTATGCAGATTCAATTCTTTTAAAAATAATTATTTTACCAACTATATATTCACAAGAAGAATAATGGAAGATACTGATATTTCTCATTATTCTAGGGCTCAACAATACATGCAATTGTTCTGAAAAATCAAGCACGAACTTTTAGACCACAATTGCTTGAAGGCCGTGTTTACACCATCAAGAATTTTAGGGTGGAGAGTACTAAAGGCGAGTTTCGACCCGTGCACAATGATATCAGAATTTGGTTCATGACCATTACTACAATCATGGAGTCCAACGAAGATATGAACTCAATCCAAAAATATTGCTTTGAGTTTGCTGACTATGACCAAATACAGAACCAATGTTACAACTACACATATTTAATAGGTAAATACAGATCTGCAACTATTTCACAATTCCTCTAATATAGTTGTATCCTAAATTAATGATTCAAAATAACCTAACTAGATAATTGCATATAAATAGATGTTGTTGGAAAGTTGGTAGCAGTTGGAAATGTTGAAGAGCCTCAAGTTAATGGCGCACCAAGAAAATTGCGCAATTTGCAATTGCTTTTGAAAGAGTAAGACACATTTTTTGATGTGATATTGATGTCATTATATGTTTATATAGAAAAATCAATTATAAAAAAAAAAATTACTAATAACAAAAAAAATCCTCAATGATTTTAACTATAGCAGGGGAAAAGAAATTAGGCTTTCACTATAGGAAACAAGTGTCTGGCAAATCGATGAAGATGTATATAAGAACAATCCAGGACCTTTTGTCTTAATTGCAACTTCGACTATTGTCAAATCATTTTGAAGTAAGTATAACTAAATAACATTACCAACTATCAAATTTAATGTACTTAGTACTGTTATCAAGTTAATAAGTATATTGGTTACTAATATTAGGCCATAAATTTTACAATGACAAATGTAATCACTAATTATAAATTTTGTATACTCCAATTTATTCATTTTCAAAACAATATAATGATACTTTTAGAGAATTTCATTCCCATTAAAACATATCTTCCTTTTTCTCAATTTCAATTTGATACTTTTAGAGAATTTCATTCCCATTAAAACATGTCTTCCTTTTTCTCAATTTCAATTCAATACGATTTTGTATATTATAATGTATTCTGCAATTTTTGTAGGCAAATTCTCTTTGTCATCAACCAGTGCAACAAAAGTATATCTAAATCTTGAGATTCCCGAGGTTGCTGAAATAATTGACAGGTGCATATTTTAAAAATTATTGATAACAAAAAAAAAATGATAAATAGCATTTTTTATCTCACAAAATACCATTTACATTTTTTTTCCTTTTTAAAAATTCAATGATAGGAATGGTAAAAAGCATGATCCTATACAAGAAATACCAAAAATACATGCAAAACAGTTTTTAGAGAAGGATTTTTCTTCAAACAATATGAAGAAAATACCAGAGCTCAAATGCATTGAATGGGATCCTACGAAACAGGTTTGTTAATCATTTCAAAGTAGACTCATCATTTACACGAAAATATAATAATACATCATTTACTTAAAAAAAAAAAACATATTAACTTCAAAATTCATTACAGGATGTTAATTGCTATTGTGTTGCAACAATAAGCAATATTGATACAACAATGAGTTGGTATTATATTTCATGCGTGTTATGTGGAAAGAAGGTCAAACCACAATCAGGATCGTTTTGGTGCGCAAAATGTGAAACAAAAACAAATTTGCCCATCCCAAGGTTAGAGGCACACACATTAACTACAAAGTTTGAAATTTTTTTTTTATAAACACATTTATCTTACTATAATTACTATACAATTGCAAAATACTTCAGATACAGGATTCAAATTGAAGTTTTTGATTCAACTAACAGGACAACTTTTGTCATATTTGATTGAGATGCTAAAAAAATCCTAAATAAATCTGCAAAAGATCTTGCTGAAAAACAAACGGAGGTACAACTTATTTAAATTATTTAATTTATTGTAAAACTATAGATTATAATATAAATTAAAATTCCTAATATGCAGATTGATATTGAAGAAGGAATCCCACGTGATCTTAAGAAAATTTTAGGAAGACAATACATTTTTCTACTTCGCTTGAATGAATTCAATCTGAAGGATTGTTTTGAAAATTACACAGTTGCTAAGATTTTTTATGCACCTTCAAATGAGAAAAAGGTATGGAACCAAAAAAAAAAAAAAAAAAGCCAGTATGCTATATTATTTCTTTCTCTACGCTATACTGATATAAATAACGTGCTTAAATTTAATATGAATGCAGATACCTATGCAAAATCTTAGCGACAACAAACCTGTCGGCACAAACTTCATAAGATCTAGCCAACAATCTTCCAATGCCATTTCATCAATGATCAACACAAATGATGCAACAAAAGGAACAAATGATGCAACAAAATGAGAAAATGATAAAAGCTCAGAAATTGAACAAATAAGGATAGACCAAACTTCAAACGTTGAAGATGAAGAAATAGATAATGATAACATACCCCTCAACATGCTTTACAAGCGTCGACATACTTCAAAAAACAAAGCATTCAAGAAAAAAAAAATTCACAATAAAGTTCTTTATTACATCACAAAATAAATATCAATAATATGGAATGAATTACAATGCTTTTATCAACTTTTATAAAGCTCTTTATTACATCATAAAATAAATATCAATAATATGGAATGTTACCATGCTTTTATCAACTTTTATCATACAATATTACTCTAAAGTTGATTTTTTTTTATTGATTACTTCAACAAAATAATTATAATGAATATATGTTTGCAATTTATAATTGTTACTTCTTATGATAAACTCAATACTAACAAAGTTTTATAATAAATATGTTATAATATATGTACAATATTCTTCATAAAAAATTGCAATAACTATTATAACATTATTCGTGTATCGCACGGGCAACTTACTAGTTTTTTTAAAAAGCACAAAAACATTTACAAATTTTGCATATTTGTTATAATTTATTAGTTGATTTAGTCTCTCTAATCTATTTAGATACAACCTTTAAAATCTTTTTTTTTTTCTAAATATAATTTATTAAAATATCCCCTAGCAAATCGAGTCCTACTTGCAAAATAAATTGCCCATAATAAACCATTCCAGCTTTTAATTGGTTTGGATGATTTTTATGAAAAGGAAAAAAAAAAAAAAGGTTTAGACGATGAAACTTAAGCAAGAAAATAAAAAAGAGTTTGAATAACCACAAGAAATCTAGGGCCCGTTTGGTGAGTGAGTTTAAACTTACATTTTTATATTTTAAACAATATTAAACACATTTTTACTCACATATATTTCAAAAATAACAAAATTTAGGTACAGTACCTTAGGTGCTGTTCCTTAGGTTCCCCTCTTAAGATTTAGCTATGTGGCTACTTAACTAAAAAATACAATTTCTTTTCATGAGAGAAAATCCACGTGACAAAATCTTAAAATGGAAACCTAAGGAACAGTACCTAAGTACTATATCTAAGTCTTGTTCTTTCAAAAAACTACAAACAACGATTCTCAAACAAATCTACTCAAAATCTACTCTTTGTAGAGTTTCAACTTATTGAATCTATTTTTCGTAATTTTTGTTTTTTTCTTACCATACCAACATGCACGCCAATTGATGGTACCAAAAGTCTAGTCCTCAATTTATATTACAAAAAGTAAACATTTATTTGTTTTGCCTTTACATGGGTCCTTGGACTAGTGGCAGCACATCGAGATCAATTTCCTATCAACTTCCAAAAGTAATTATTAAATAGTTTGGAATTTACGGCAATCGTGAATCGTGAGGCGCGGGGTGGACATCGATGTGTCAACTTCTACGTCAAAAGCCTTTTTGGTTCTTGCGTTAAGTTCTAGGATGTAGACTGGAGTACATGTCTCTTGCTATTTTGGCACTTACGGGAAAGTGTTTGGTTCTTGCGACTCTTGCAAAGGACAATGTGTGGATTCCATTTTTTGTTTTTAAAGAAAAAGAAGACATGATTTGGAAAGAAAAAAAAAAGAAAAAAAAAGAAAAGAGAAACTTTAACTTCTCAGAAAATGTCACTTGAATTAAAAGTAAATTCTCCTCGAAAGAATTACAAATGAATAATGTTTTCCTTTGGTTTTAAGAATCTCCATTAAGGAGCATTACACCCTTAAATTAGAGCACTCACATTTGGCTCAACAAACCAATGTTTTGGCTAATATGATAACTAATTTAACCCACCTTAATGGAGTCAAAGATACTTAACAAACCCCAACAAGTATAACAATAAAAGATTCTTTGAGACAAATAAATCAGGTTAATTGGCAAAAACTGACCTTTTTAATTATATATATAGAAGCTTTTATTATTATTATTATTATTAATAGAAAGTTTATTTCATTAAACTAGAATTTGTATACCAGTGGTGGTCATATATATCACAGTTAATAAAAAAATACCAAATAAAAAAAGGCGCACCAAGGTCCAACATAACTTTTCAGCAAAAGAAGAGAAAAGTCCTACAGAACTTTTTTCACGAAGAGTAATGAGATGTAAATGACAGGCAAAGATAATAAAAATGAAGGTATATTAATTACTCATTATCCATCAATCATAGCTAAATAGTACCATTTTAGCAAGTTGAGAATTTAACAAGTTTGGGAATGATATTGTGTCCAGTCGAGGAGCTAGCTTTTCAGCAGAGCCATTAATTTCCTCAAGACGTCGACCTTAGAAGAAATGGTCATTAGCTTCCGAGCCTCTCTACATGCACCATCAAGTACCATAGAAAATTTCACATTCTCTCATAATTCAACTCATCTGATTCCACTCAATACAAAGATAGAGAGAGAGAATGTGAAAATTTCAGTATCTCATAAACTTCTTTTTGTTAAGTATAAGTGAGAAATAAAAAATTTCACAGCCGTCAAATCCACAAGTTGTTAATAATATGTAAAAAATGTCAAGTTTATCAAAATAAAATAAAATAAAAAATGTCAATGATAAATATAAATAAAGTCCAATTAAAATTAATCAACTTAAAAATTGTTAATAAAAAAAAATGTCGGCATGTACACACAATAACACATAATAAGTAATGCTAAAAACACATAATTTGTCACAATTTTGTGCCACAACTCGTTACGTGGCGAGTTATGGCACTAAATTGTGAGAAATTATGTGTATTCTATCATTACTCATACACAATTTAAAAGAGTTGGTAGATGCTACCTCCAGTAACACTCTGTGTTGTGAAATTTTTCGTGTTTATAATGTAATTTATATATATATTTTTTTCTTTAGACGTGGAGAGCATAATGGAATTTTATTAGGTAGGAAAGGACGGTGAGGAAAGGACTAGGCACCGTCCTTTCCTACCTGGCCTAGTCCTTTCCTACCTAAAAAAATTAAACCTCCGGTCCTCCACGGTTATTGACTTGTCGTCTTGTGAAATTTCCTGGGAAATTTCTGTACCTGATGAGTAGAACCATTCAATGCTTTATTCTTATACATGTAAGACTCAAGTTTGCTCAACTACTGAGCAAATCTAAAGCTAGAGAGGATGACCCAAACTCAGTTGTAAGTGTAAATTAAAAAAAAAAAATCATTTCTTTTTCTTCATTTCCCTAGTTGTTTGTGTGTTTTTTTCTTCACTTTTTCTCTTTTCCTTTCAAGTTTGTTTCAAGACCAAGAAATTCAATACTAAAGAGTAATGCATCATCATTTCTTTGCTAATTTTTCCTATGATTAATTCATGATGGCAGCTTTAGCAGTGGGTTAGAGTTGGCAAAGTTTGTGGTGAACCTTGATATCCTACAACATGCGTGGACTGCAATTACGGAGCTATGCAAAGAAACCAGTCAAAATGAAGAACCATCTTCCTTAGTGAAATTCAAAGTTTTTGAGCTACCAAACTGTACCATCATTGCTTTTTTCACTTGGCCTGCTAATAGCAAAGACTATGTTCAGGGAAATAGAGGAGGAGAATTTGTTTCATCATCAACTCTTAAGAAGTCTTTTCCTGTCTTCAATTTCCTGTGCCCCAAAGACAACCAAGAGTTCTCCATTAACAAACCTGCATTTCAGCTTTTTAGCTCCAATATTTTTGGTGTGCTCCCTTTCTTGAAATCAAAGGTACCTATATATATACTCTGAATTTATTATTATTATTATTTTTTTTTTGGTCATATATAGCTGTTGTAAGCATTAAGTTCGACCCATGTGTCTTCTTGTCGAGAAACTTGCACTTGCTGGCCTCAACGATTTGATCTAGCTCAATGTTCAACATTTGATTGAATTACTATTTGGACGAAATCTGATCTTTTTTCTTTTTTTTTTCTTCTCTGCTGAATAAAAGACTTTTGAACCACACAAGCAACAATTGCCTGGGATGCCTCTGCCAGGATAACATTACCAAAACTTGGGGGACCAAATCCCAGATCAAAAGTTGGATGAAATCTGATCGAGTTTCCTTTTCCCTGAACTTGTATATATAGAAGTCTAGCAGAAGCTCCCTCGTTATACTTTTACATGCTAGTTTTTTGACTGATGTGCTTGAGTTGCTAGATCATTGTTTGAATACTGCTTATTGCTGAAAACTGAAAACATTGTAACGAAATAATTTTTAAATGTATGAATAGTGCCGTAGAAACCAGTTTCAAAGTTAAATTTGTGTTTTTCATACTTGCGAGTCCCGTAAATTGTGTCGTGGGACCCTCAAAAAAAGCCAAACGCAACTGTGTTTGAATATCAGTGCTATCCAAACTCACACTTATTTGCCATGAAACAGTTACTATTATTATTATTACTATCAAGGATTTAAATTAAATATCTGTCCTTGAAATGATATCTGGTTGAATTGGTATGACAAAAATAATAACTCGTGTTGAGATATCATTATATTAAAAGAAAAAAAAAGTATGATATTTGATTATTATAGGTTTTTTAAAATTTTTGGTATTTTCCGATGTATTGATCCGTAAACCTAATATATTTCAGTCTTTTAAAAAAAATCATTTTGCAATCTTTCACATATTTCTGTTCGTATTCTCAACCCAATTTTCAAGATATTGATATCACTTTTCATATCCAAACCAACACGTTACAAGATGCTCCAAACAATGTGTCTAGACTACAATCACATATTTTTTTCCAACAAATTTCATAATTGTTGAGTGGGTGATTGCGAGTGATAGACACATTTGAAATTCATGAACCCATCATTTTTTGTTTTACTACTCACAGTTGACTAACTCAACAATTGCGAAATTTATTGTGAAAAAAAAAAGTTATGTTCATAGCACTATTACCATTTTATAACAATCTTTTTTCATAATCATTGAGGAGACAAATTTTAAAAGGTAGACCAAAAAAAAAAAAAAAAGGTATTAGTGGTGGTCCTGATAAGAATCAATGATAACTTAGCATTTATACATTTATGAAATCTATTCTGAAAAAATATTTTGCCAAGTATTGTCCTGTTCCAAAACACTTACTTTTGACCTTTTTGTTTTGTATAACTTATCATTTTTTTTTTTTTATGAAAAAAGAAGGGATTGAGCCATAGTTATGCACCTAGCCCCATCCGAATGATATATATATATATATATATATATTTATGAAACTTATCCTTTTTATTTAATAGAAAGATTTCCATTTTAATTTTTTAAAGGCTTATCATTATCATTATTACATATCTCACTCTTCATGTTAGTGGTGTCAATGGTTGATGATGTTGCCAATTACTATCAAATATATTCTTAACTGTGTATGTAAACTCTTGACTTTTATTTTGTAAATCAGTTTATTTCTTCCTTCCATGCATGTTGGTGCTGTTAACTGTTCAGAATGACTATTACACACACACACATATATGGGGAGAGTCTTTTTATATTTTCTAAGAATTATATACATGAATTTGCATTTATATATAATTGACACAAAATGAAAAAGCAATAATTTTTTTTAAGGAAAATTCTGCAAGAAATTAGAGTACATTAATTAATATCTAAAGACACTTGACATTAAATTATTAAACAATAGAATGACACTTGGCATCAAATTATTGGAAAATTTAAAAAGATATTAGGCACAAAATTGGAGTCCAGATATTTTAACTTGATTGAGTTTCCACTTTAATATAGTTATATTATGGGTTTGAGAAACTTGTTGGATTTTACAATTTTACATATCCCAATTGGTTAAGTTGGAGTTTTTATTTTATTTTTAAAAATTTTTATATTCAATTGAAGCGTTTATTAGAATAGGGAAAATGGAAAAAATAAAATAAAATAAAACCTTAAAAGACATATGTCTCTAAATAATCAAATTAGAACATAAGCTTAATTTCTTATTTTCACATCTTGATCAGATTGTAAGTTTTCCTGCAATATGGAAGGTAATTTTTATAAATATGAGTCCTTTTTGGACTCACTTTTATCCACTAAAACTTTCAGATAACTAATTCCACCCGTTAGAACCAATTGCAAAGTAATCTAGGAACATTCACTCCTAACAAGTTAAGCAATTTATACTCTTGCCTAAAAGCACTCTCCACTTGCTATTGACAGATTAATTTCAAAAGTTGCACTTATTAGTATGAAGATGTTAATATTGATCTATTCAAAGTAAATTCGACAATAATATTAGTTTTAGATAATGCATAATTGAGCTGAAGTTATAAATTTTTAAACTTTCATAGATTTTGAATTCATTAGGAAGTTAATTTTATTAATTTTGGCATAATTGTATGTTTATATGACCAATATTCATAGTTGGCATAATAACATTTAACAATGTGTACAATATGCATGCCGAATATTTTTCTATTATTGAACTATGAGAATGTGACTTGGCCAGTTATAAACATTGTAAGATTCATATCATAATGCAGATTGACAATTCCAAACCATTAATTATCACCGGAAACTCTCTGGGAGGATCTGTTGCCACTCTCTTCACCATATCACTGCTAGAAAAATTCAATTTTTCAACCACCAAACGCCCACTTTGCATCACTTTTGGTTCACCCCTCATTGGTAATGAAGGCCTGCAGGAAACCATATCTAAATATGCAGCATGGAACTCTTGCTTTTTGCATGTGGTTTCTGACCAGGATCCAGTTCCTAGAGTCTTAATTAATGGTTACAAGCCTTTTGGAACATTTCTCTTGTGTTCGGAGCTGGGTTGTTCTTGTTTTGAGGACCCCCAAACCATTTTGGAGTTGTTGGTGGCAGCCTATATAGGGAGTCCTGAAAGTCAAGATCCTAATAAGGTTTTTGAGTCCTATGGAACATTTGTGGAGCATCTCAATCGTAAGGTACTTTGCAAGGATACTATCGATCATGAGTCATCAATTGATTGGACTACACCACCATTACGGGCAGGCATTATTACAAAACTAGCAGCAATTGGATTGGTGCGATCACAGGTAACTCAATTACAATTCTTTTTGAATCATATATAATTAGAATGCTTATTTGAGCTATGTCATTTGTATGGTACATATATGTTACACCTTGACAATACACGAAATAGAATAATGTAATGAATGAAATGCTTACCAATTAAGTATTAACAACTAACCAAAGCCTCTAATGTTTCTTACATGAGTAAAAATTACTACAATTTGAAGTCTTTGTCGTTGTCCTCGTGATCTTTCAAAACTTCCCTTCTAGCCCAACTCATTTTTACAAGTTATTGCAGCCACTGCAGAACGTTGATATCAACATTATCATTGCAAAGACAGAAAAACAAGAAAAAGCGATGGCAATTTTAAACAAGCAGGCTTTTGATCCCACCAGGGGGTTGAATGAAATAAAAGTATATATGGCTTATCTAGAACAGTATAAGAAGTTGTCTAAAGACAAAGGAATTGGATACTATGACAGATATAAGCTTGAAAACCGTATCGGAATGACTACGACTGATACGGATCTGTTAAAGTTTAAAAAATTCCTCACATGTTATTGGGAAGAAATGGTTGATCAAGCAGAGAAAAGGCCCCAGACAGTAGGCCACTCCCTTCGTACCCGTTGGCTCTTCGGGGGAACAAATTACCGAAGGATGATTGAGCCGCTAGACATAGCTGAATACTACAACAAGGGCCTAAAAGACTACATAAATAAAGGTCGGTCTAAACAGTACATACAACTGGAGCAGTGGCTGAAAGAAACTGAGAAACCTTCAAGTGTTCCAAATGAATTGAAGAAACAGAATGTGGCGTCAAGTTTGACAGAGGATTCTTGCTTTTGGGCACATGTTGAGGAGGCTCTCATTTCATGCAAATTGCTGAGTAGCGGAGAATCAAGTGATAAGGAGAAAGACTCTGCAAAGAAAAAACTGATTGAGTTTGAAAAGTATGTATTTGATTTGATGAAAAATTATGCAGTATCTTCCGAGATTTTCTTACCTGGGAGCAGCTTCATGAAATGGTGGGGAGAGTATAAAGAGATTACAAGAGCTTCTTATAGCTCTAGTCTCACTATCTTACTGAAGAATGACAACAATTACAAGGCATATGCGAATGGCTCCCTAGAGTTTCCTTTAAATTTTGTGTGACAGAGATTTGCATATTTCAATATCTATGTGTGCACTTCCCTTCAAACATGTGTGGTATTTCGAAGTCATTACCCAATAAATTGTAAATTAAGGACATCATCTTTTCAACTTTTTAAATTTTTGTATAATAAAATTTTCAATCTTTCTTTTGCTATTTTTGGGGTTCGATACTTGGATGTGAGCAGATGAAAACAGTTTTAGTCATCATTATCAAAGGAATAGTTGGCTTTGTTTATTCTTCCCTCTCAGCAAGGAAAGACCACACTATACCATTGAAATAGTGAGCATAATTCTCCCCAACAAGACTGTTCATGATTTGCTAATATTTCTACATTTTCCAACAAAAGTCAAAAATAGGATTTTGAGAGTGGAAGGAGCAGTTTAATTGATACATTAAGGTAGGGTTTATATAATGCAATTTGTAATATAGTTAGGTCGGGGGAGGATGTAGAAAAGATAGGAAAAATTATATTTTCAATACAAGGTTTTGGTTATGGGGATAAAAGAAAAAGTGAAAGGGAAAAAGAAAATGTCTTGAGTTGAATTCTTTATATATCATTATCTGAATTTCTTTTTATTAAATGGTAAAAATAATCTAAGTTATAGATAGTTGAATTGGTAAAGTTTTTTATCGTTGTATAAGAATTTAGAATTTGAACCTCGCTTATACAAAAAAATAATTGGTATCTTGGCCTAATAATAAAGGATAATTATCATAATGTAGATGTCATAAATTAAAATTTTATTGTATCTATTAAAAAAAATAGGAGTAAAAAAAAAAAGGTTGAATTTTACAAAAGCCAAATTAGTATGACAACAAGCCTTGTGAGCTAGTTAACGCTATGTTCTTCCATCTACTTTTTTGTCCCCTCCAATAAGAGAGATTTCTATTAGGTGTATGTCAAAGAAATATATTATTAGCACTATAAATGAATCAAGCTATTTATGAACAAATAAAGTTTCGCTCGAGAAAAAGTCTGTTTTTGTTGTTTATTTATTAAACAAACCAAGCTCAAGGCCAACTTTAGACTTGATTATTAAGCAAATCAAGCTTAAACATAATAACATGTTCATAAACAACCTCATAAACATTATGACTTGAATTAACTATATATAATACTATATATTTGTGTATACTTTTCTGAAAATATATTTATATAGATTTATAATTGGGTTATATCAGTTTGTCAATTATTTATAGTTTATTCATAACATAAACCATCCATTTGTAGTAAAAAATAAAAAATTTATGGAGGAGTAAGACATGTTAGTTATGATTTTACTATATATAAAAAAATAATAAGTTAATCAAGTAGTTCGTGAACAATCTTGAATTTACATAAAGTAAATGAACTAAACTTGGATGTGTAATCTTGTTTGATGATGAGTTCGAGCTCAACTTGTGTTCGAAATAAAATTAAATGAACAAGTCTAAACTTTTAATATTTGGCTTGGCTCATTTATAGCCCTATATATTATAATAGTTTTGTAAATAACATGCTTTTGTTCAAATGTTTTCTTTTTTTTTTGGTTAAAGACTGTAGGGTCTCGTTTTACAGCCCAAGCCCAAAAAATATGAGATATTGGTCTAATGAGCTCAATACAATAAATTTGTAGAGAGTAGGTCAAAGAACTAAGCCCTTTGTAAATTTAACAACGGCTAGTATGAAGTTTAAAGATGATCAAGTAAGAATCAGAACACATAGGACTGAATGAATTCATTGTCCAATGAGGCAAATCTTGGTATAAATCAACAGAATTGATTACAAGTGTAACTATGATTGCTATAGTGTCTTTTCCCTAGTTTTTCGATCCTTTCCTTATGGAGGGTTTCTCACATTATATAGCTCCCATTTGAACCATCTTGACCCTACACTTGTTGATCATCTAAGCCTTCATTTGAGTGCCTGTCCCATCAGACATCCCTTTTGGCTCTCTATGAGTTGTGATAGCCAGGGCATCGCTGTTTAGGTGTCTTCTTCACATAAATGTGGTCAGAAAAGTAGAAGTAGTACATTTAATACAGTGGTAGCAACTTTTCCTTAGATATTTCTGAGTTCTTATCGCTCTTATACGTGCATGATGCACGTCCTTATCATGGGAGCCTTCTGGAGGGTCACCTAGGTTGTTGGAATATATATTTGAACCATATTCATCATGTCTGAGGAGGAGTAACTCCTTGGACCATCCTCCGTCTGTTCCTTCCTTACGAGACTTTAAACTTGTAACCTCTCATAGTTATTTGCCCCTCCTCAGACATACCCACGTCCTCGGATGAGGCTCAAGGCCCAATATACAATTTTAGGTCTTTATCCCTGCAAAGACATTTGGTATAAAAGGGGTATATGTGGGATGATAATTTAAACCAACACATGTGAGTATCCGCCTCACCCGTCCTTAATGGACGGGTTTTACCTACCCTACATAACAAATAAGGCAAGGATGAAGGTTAACATTTTCCCTTGCACCCGCCCCGTTTATATTTAAATAATTTTTTAAAAAAAAATTTAGGTTTTTTATAAGACATATATAAGTATTTTTAGCATTCTAACTTTAAATTTATGATTTTTTATATATTATATTATTATATTTATACTTTTATGTTTTAATATTTACTTTAACATTGTTCATATAATTTTTTTAATTGTTGTGTTTCTACATTTGAATTGTTTTTGTATTTATTAATTAAATTGTTATATTGTTATGCTTTTTTTTTTTTTTTTAATACAAGATAGAATTTCTACTCTAGCCTAATCTAAATGTATATGTGTATGAAGTTCTCTCTTGGAGACTTAAACCCCGGCTCTTACCCCCCACACCCCATAAGCATTTATACTTGTGGAGTGACCACCGTGCATAGTGGTATATTGTTATGCTTTGAGAATGTTTTATTATGTTAGAATTTTTTTTAATGTTTTATGAGTTTTAATTTAATATACTCAAAGTAAGCTTTTAATAAATTATATATATATATATATATATATATATATATATATATATATAAAATTGAGTGTGGCAAGATGGGTACCCACATATACCTGTTAGAATGGGGCAAAAAAAAAAACAAAAACAAAAACAAAAATACCGTCCCAAAGCAAAAGTGGGGCGGGGGCGAGGAATAGGATACCTGCTCGTTGCCATTCCTAGTTACCACACATATGCTTATAAGTTACTACTGCCTACTAGCATGCGTGAAGATTATCTAGACAAATCCAAGAAGATCAGATAGATATTCTTGACAGAATACTATTCACTTGTATGCGACAGAAAGTATCCTGACAGATTCCGATTCTTAGAATATATGGTTCTATAAGTACTCACCAACAGTTTAACTTGAGTTAACTTTACCTACTTAGGTTAATTTACCATGGTGCATTTCACCTTACCATGGTTCCTTTCACCTATAAAAGAGACGGACTACGAAGACAGAAGACAAGCTTTTCAGATTCCAAGTTTTAGAGAAAGCCTTTGTAATAGCCTTCCCTCTCCCTCTCTCCGAAAGACTTTTGTACTCTATTCCCCTTTGTAATCTTGTAACTCTCTTTAAATAGTTTTATTTTGTAATCTTGTAACTCTTCAGACAGTTTTATTTTCAAAGCTTGTATCAAAGACAATAGTTTGTTTTCAAGTTTTATCAAAAACAAAAGTTTTATTTCAAGTAAGATTTTACAAGTCTCTATTTTCATATTCCATACTCCATTTCAACTTATTTTTGAATATATCTATTTTGCTATTTTCTTCTTTATCATCTATTTTATCATTGTCTATGCTTTCATATTACTGCTATGCTCTCTCCTAGGTAGTCATTGGTATCAGAGCCATGTATAGTAGATGTATGAGTTTTATTTCTTTGCAATTAAGAAGTTACTAGGAACTTTATTACTGCATAGCCACTACTTGCTCCTTCTTAGCGTTGGACAACCTCAAGACTAGTTGGCAAACCATAGTTACACGTTGGTCAGCCCGTTTTTTGTTAGCCGATGGATAGGCGGGTAGTTGGGTGGTCCCGCAATGGAGTTTCCCGAGGAGGTGGTCTCAATAACAAGGAAACCAGTGGTTAGTAATAGTTTTGCCAGTAATTATTAGTTGCTTGGAAATAGAATAAATACGTTTATTACTTCATCTTCTATTTGCTTGCTCACACTTAGGTTAGGCACACACTAATTAGAAACATGAACTATGATGATATAGATTATGATGAAGGTTATAGCATGAGAGATATAGACAATGATCGGTTAAATGATAATATGGATTATGAAACAGATTATGATTATGATAGTGATACTAATGATTATAATTATAACTATAATAATAGCACAAATAATTGGAATACATTAATAGGAGAAAAAATCGACCGTCAGACTGATAGACACAATAATAATTTCTTAGATAGAATTAATAAAAAATTGGAATCTTTAGAAGCTTTTGAAAGATCCACTACTGTAGAAGGAAAAAATTATAGAAATAATAGAATAGATAGTTTTTATATATAGTTCTTAAATTTTTCCCTACATAGACACATATTTACCAAAATTTTTGTATACCCAAAATAAAAATAAAGGCATAACATGATCTAACATTTAGAAGACATAACAAACTGTCTTTCTTATTCATGGTCCAATACATGCCCATTCAATTTAAAGCTCAGCAGACACATATCAAAGTGTCTAACAAGTTCAATGAACCCAGATGAAACAAACCCAAACTAGTTTTTGAAAGTAAGCAAAACTGAAACTTGAAAGTTACCAAATGAATGAACGCTATTACACAACCACCCAAAACCTTTCTAATATGCTAAAGTACTCCAAGATTTGGGCTAAACCATTTCTCTACTCCAAGCCACGCATTTTCCTCAATTGTCCAACAGCCTCATAAACCTTCTTCTGGTCAGCAAGAGAGTTGGCCACAGTCTCCTTCTGCAAGCACCTCTTTGCCCATGCAATAATCTTGGGGCACTCTGCCTCTATGTTGATATTGCCAAATACCTCATAGACATGGAACCAGCTGTAGAAAGTGATAAGAGAAAGGTCCACAAACCCAAATGTTTCACCCCCAAAGTAAGGCTTGTCACCAAGCTCCCCCTCCAATATCTTATAGATTTCAAAGAATTCCTTCTTGCCTACCTCCAGCTCTTCTCCTTTTGTGGCCCATAACTTCCTTGAAACTTCATAAACCTGTATTTTCCGCAAATTACATAAAAGTGTTAAATATATTATTAGCAACGCGATATGTTATACTATGTTGTATATGCTAAAATGGATGCGGAATGGGAAACATAAAATAGGAACATTGAGAATACGAGAGTTATGTGGTTTAGCCTTGTTGGTCTACATCCATAAAGGAATTTTTTAAAGGCTATATCTTTACTATATAAGAGTGTAGTATAAAACCTGTGTTACAATGAATCCTAACATGAGTATATATAGGCAACTAAACCCTAAACTACTTGTACAAGCAAGAGTGGACTTGGGCCTATTATATTAGACTAATATGTTTAATATATATCTCTAACAAAAAGGATGAACACAGTAATAAATTTAAAATCAAATCTATTCGGGTAAAGAATATTAAAATGGTTTTTGATTGTGGTATAGAATAATAACTAATAAGACTCAATATCATAGACGAATCCTCAACTATGAAATTGATAGAAAATATACTAATTTCAAAGTGAATCTTTCAAATGTCATCGCCTTAAAATTAAAACTTGTAAACCCAGAACGAAAAGAAATTAAAATAATATAAAAGAAAAAAGAAATGGTATTAAAGGTACCTTCTTATCAACGAAATCAGCCCAGAACCTGGCATGAGCTCTCTGGTAAGGATCAGAGGGCAGCAATGGAGACTTATCGTTCCAGACCTCATCTATGTACTGAACAATGATGAGAGACTCACACACAGGTTTGCCATTGTGGATGAGAACTGGGATCTTCTTGTGAATGGGGTTCATCTCTAAAAGCAGAGGGCTCTTGTTAAATAAATCCTGCTCCTTGTACTCATACTTGATACCCTTCTCGGCCAGTGCAATCCTGACCCTCATCCCAAACATACTGAGCCAGAAATCTAGCAGAACCACCTCGTCTGCCATTTTCACAGAACTGAAGATATTGAAGCAAATAGAAAAAGCAGGGAAAAGAAAGAAGAGAGATGAAGAAGTGAGAGATGGTATGCAAAAAACCCTTGGAAGAGAGCGTGGATTTATAGTCATAAGTGTCGGCTCGGTATTTCATTAATAAACTAATAAATAATGCTCAAGTATGACTTTGATTAAAAAGTATTTTAGTACTCCCTAGACTATCTTGTGAAATAATTTTGATTACCAAATTCGTTTTTAGTTTCTGGATCCTTCCACAATCCGGTTGATGTCATTGCTTTGCTCATATAATTTTTCACTGTAGGATTGCTTACAGAGTGGGTGTTGCGTCCTTGACTCCGTTTTATTTTTATTTTTATTTTTATTCTACTGCATATAAATTTTATTGAGAAGAAAAATGAGTAATTACAAAATAGAAAATACTGGCTTGCTCCCAAAAAAAAATAAATGACTTTACAAAAGGATTGAGGAGCGTATCCTAAACCAAAGTAAATAGCTAGTCTGTTACATAGTGACCGAGTTGCTAAAATATGGAACGCAACATTAGCTTCTCTAGGAAGTAGGAATCCAACTATAACTGCAATTTGGTATTAACGCTGCCAATCTGAAAGAACAGAAATCCCCCATGTTTCTAAGCTGCCTGGTGATATAAGAGCATCCACACTATCACTATCTCTGCAGAAAAATAGTGGAAATTATGTGAGGTGCAAGTGGCGGGTGAAAGTGACGAAATTGCCATAAATTTGACTTTTCTAATAAAAAGAATCTGACATCTCAAGTGGGTTTCATCTTTCATGCCACGTAAAAGGAAAAAGACAGAAGAAATTCAATTGTTATTTCGTTTTCAAAAAGTCCCTGCTTTTCTACACAATCACCGCCTCTCCCAGCGTTTTCTGCTTTTCTACACAATCAAAGTCACTACTTTCCTATATTTAAAAAAAAAAAAAAAAAAAAAGTCACTACTTTAAGAACATTCTAGTTCACAAGTTCTAAATTTCTAAGATTGAGAGCTACTTGACTCTTGTACTGGGCAAGGCAGTGGTAGGGTTCAAGGAAGATGTGAAAAAGAGAGAAATATAGATTTTTTATTTTCAATTTGAAGTTTTTGGTTAAGACTTAAGAGGGGGGAAAAAATTTTCGTGTGCTGTGTTAAATTCTTAATACATCATTGTCTAAATTAATTTGTTCTTAATAAATTGGAGGAGTGACCGATTATTAAAAAAAGAAAAGACGTTGGAGTGAAAATGTCAAAATTACTTATTTATACTATTTTCTCTCTATTTTTTCATACCAATTAAGTTCCATTAATGAGAGAATGAAAGATGATGGGCTCTCTTAAATCTAGGTTCATCCTTCCCCTACTTCTTTTCTTCACTATAAAAATTGGAAAACAATAACCAGCTTATGTGTGATTGATATTAGACTTATTATTCGTCAACTAGCTAAAATGATATAAATTATGGTTTACCATCACTGTAACCTACCAAAATCTGAGTTTACTACAAACTCAAGTCAAGTCACCAAAAATGTATTAAACAAAAAAAGTATGGTCTTTTAATCCTTACCTTTCCCTAAAATTTTTTTTTAAAAATATGGTATGGTATTTTAAAAGTCGAAAGAAATAAAGGGTAATTGTGCCAGGGCAAGTTGGAGAATGACGAGGAACATACAAATAAATATTCGATAGGTAGAATATAGACATTGACTTGTAGTCTTTTGATGCTTTTTAGTTCTTTCCTACGAAGTTTCTGTCCTGAGACCATGGCTTTGATTCTCATCATTGTTATAACTAGCTAAGAGTGTTGCACAACTAGTCCTGTGGCTGATCTTTTCCTAAAGCAGATCTAACAAAGCAATAGAGAGGATGAGCAAAACTCAGTTGTAACGCAAATCATTTCTTCTTTCCTTATTTGTTTTGTCTTTGTTTTCCTTCGCTCTTTCCCTCTTCCTTTCAACTTTGTTTCTTGACCAAGAAATTCGATGCATCATCATTTGTTAGCTAATTTTTCCTATGATTCACGATGGCAGGTATAGCAGTGGTTTAGAGTTGGCAAATTTCGTGGTGACCCTTGATATCTTGCACGATGCATGGACTGCAATTTGGAGTCTATACACAGAAATCAGTCAGAATGAAGGACCATCTTCCTTCGTGAGATTCAAAGTTTATGAGCTACCAAACTATACCATTATAGCGTTTTTCACCTGGCCCTCTAGTAGCAAAGACTCTGTTCAGGGTGGGGGAGGAGGAAATTTAGTTTCATCTTCAACTTTTAAGTGGTCTTTTCCTTTCTTTGATTTCCTGTGCCCCAGACCCAAAGACCCAAGTTTCTCCATTAACGAAACTGCGTTTCAGCTTTTTAAATCCATTTTTGGTGTGCTCCCGAAATTTGAGGTACCTCTCTATACTCTGAAAAATCTTTTTTATTTATTTATTATTATTAATTTTTAGTTTTGGTCATAGCACTTGTAAACTAGGCAGAAGATCAAGCAGTTAAGTCTCTAATTCAACCGTAGGTCATAAGTAACAAATTAACTGCCTGAACTATATCATTGCCAAAAATATCTTTATAAATTGATGCAAGCTACTTTTTTTTTATTCATTTATTTTGGAAACAGAGTTGTTGGTAGTTGGTAGTACTCATTTGTCAAGTACTATTATTGTTGTTATTTTTTTTTTCCTGCAAATATTATTGTTATTAATTAATAATTATTATCAACATTTAAATTTTAAAAAATATCCTTGATATGATGTTGGATAAGTGATAATCGGTATGACAATTGTGAATGTTTGAGATGTCAACCACTATTTGGGTAAATTATATTAAGCTACCCTGTGGTTTAGGATAATGTCAAAAATATCCAAATCTTCTTAAAAATAACCAATTTGGTCCTTGAAGACAAACAGAGTGTAACACCGTTTTAGGTTTTTTTTTTTTTTTTTTTTAAAGCTTTTCTCCGTTCTTTCTTCTTATCCTCACAGTCAACACCAAACCTCCACACACTTGACATTCTCTCTATCTCTTGTTTCTTTTCTTTTTCCTCTATTTTTCACTTGATTCTCTCTCTCTCTATTTTCTTTTCCTTTTACGGGCCAAATCTTACCCTCTTCTTTCTCCCATCTCTTCTTCTCTCCTGTCTCTATTTCGCTGAGGGAAATCCTTCAACGGTGGCTGATGGGTCAGCAAATTTCAATGGGATAACTGGATTTGGGTTTTTTTTTTTTTTTTTTTTTTTGTGGGAGAGAAACTAGATTTGGGTTTAATAGCAATATTGTGATGGAATTTTGGACCTTGGCTAGTGTGATTGGGTTAAGGTCAT
Organism: Quercus ilex subsp. ballota; assembly: GCA_032727855.1. Lineage (NCBI taxonomy): Eukaryota > Viridiplantae > Streptophyta > Magnoliopsida > Fagales > Fagaceae > Quercus > Quercus ilex. The sequence goes on from CM064911.1 coordinate 34,549,026, forward strand.
TCAGGTTTTCATGGGTTTCTTTGTGAAAGAGATGAAGATTTCTCGACAACCAAACACTGAGTAAAGGAGTCTAAAGAGTAGATGAGACTATATGGGTTGTCCTTTCGATATTTTGGCTACTAATTAGGAATGAAGAAGATTTATGAGTTGTCCTTTTGATTTTCTTGGCTGCTAAACATAGAATGGGGAAGATCCATGTGACTTTTTCTTTGGATTTTCTTGGCTACCAAACACAAAATTATTAATTATTAATAATTTTATTTTAAGAAAAAGTCTAAGAAAATCGTTGGTGTGGTGTTGATGAAACATGAAATGGTGTGGTGTTAATGTCCCACTTGCTTGTTGTCATTGTAGTCTTCCTTTAGAAATTCCAGGTAGCTTTGCATTGGGAGAGAATGCATAAATGACTTTACACGCTGTTAGGGCTGTCCAACCCATCCGCCTGTACCGGACCCGCTGCAACCCAATCCTACTGTTCTGGCAGTTGGAAGTGGGTCTCGAGCTCCAAAACCCAACACCAGGGGCTCAATTTCGAGTCCCATCCTTCAAAACCCATGAAACTTTACCTGCCTGAAGACATCAGATACTTGCGATTCTTAAGCTTTCCGACCAGTTTTTCATCTTGATTTGGCAGATTTCGGCCACCAAAACAATCAGATCCAGCATAGATACACCAGATCCGGCGATTCTCGGCATGATTTGGGGGGGAAATCATCGGATTTGATGAAATCTCTGCCAGATCTGGCTAGATCTCACCAGATCTTGGACGAATTGGGCGAGATCTCACCAATTTTTTCCTTTTTTCGATGGTTTTCAGTGGGTTTTGGCTTCACCCAAAACCAATGCCCACCCAATGGGAAATCAACTCGTGAAACCCGACCCTCGTACAGGTCAGTTGCGGGTTGGGCACAAACCTGATCCGCCCGACCTGTGGACAACCCTACACGCCGTTAATGTTTAAAGGACCAAATTGGATATTTTAAAGAAGTTTTGGATGTTTTTGGCATTATCTCAAACCTCAAGTAGGTTATTGTATTTTATCCCTTTTTTTATTTTTATTTTTCGTGAGGATTGATGTTTCATTATTAATTATTTATTTAATACTCCGATTTTTTTCATAGATTTCTGTATTTTTCCAATATATTGATCCGTAACCCAATATATTAAGTAGGGGGTTGGGGACCCAATTTTGTATTATTGATATGTTAAGTTAAGTGGCCATTTGGACACTAAAAACCATTTTTTATTAATTATAGTTAACAAAAATCAAAGAGAAGGGTTAATTTGGAAAAAAATTATGCTTCCGGTTAAAAATCAAAATAATACAAAATTGACAGCTCAACTTGCTAACTAAAACCAACCAATAGGGTCTTTTTGCAATTGAATTTGTAAGGTTGAATTTATTCAACCATGTGTTGCTTTATTCCGTGCCAAATTTATTTGTATTTCAGCAATTAGATACCCTGTATTTAAGTGGGAATCATGTAAAGGTTGTGTGTGAGAGAGTGTGAAGAATTCAAGTGTGTATGCATTCAAGAGCATTCTCGCGACTAGAACTCACGAGTGACTTGCGACTAATGACTCGCCAAAATGCCACATGTGTGAAGCATGGAGGAAGCTGAAGGGTCACGACAGCTGGAGCACTATAAGACAAAAAAGGACAGTTTGGCCAGTCAGTTATTACGCGACTAGAACTCGCGACTTGTCCCAGTCGCGAGTGAGTCGCCAGAACCCCCTGTTTTGCAGAAAAATGACTTTTCACATTCCTCACATACCCTACTATAAATACCTTTATACCCACGAAATGTAAATAGCTTCTAGAGAGAATTTTGAGAGAGAAACCCTAGAGAAAAACAAGATTAACTCATCCACAATCTTATTCCTTTGATTCTCAAATTCCACTACTCTCACCATCTCCATTGACATACCCTTGAGAGGTACATTAGCCAAATCTTTATCTCATCATACCCATATCAGTAAGGAGGTTATTTGGTACTTGGGAAGCAATTCAAAGAGGATTAATTCATTTGGATGATGCAATGGGCTTATTGCGAGATCCGAAAAGTTAGAGAAGACACAGTTAGGCTTAACCTTGTTGGAACAAGAAGTTTGGAGGACTTAGGTGCATTGAGTAGATTAGGCTTGGAGGGTCTATTGCTATTCATGTATCCTAACTTTATTTTCTAGTGGATCATTTTACTACTTGGAGGGCGGCAAAGAGGTTTTTCACCGAGTTCTTTGGTTTCCTCTTCGATAACACGTGCCGGTGTTATCTTTCTGTTTGCATCTCTCTAAACCTTACTCTTGCCTTTTAATTGCTGCTATGTTGTGATTAATTTTGGTTTTGAGTAGTTTGTTTATTTGGGTATTGCTTGTACTTATCATTCCGCACATTTATTGTTTGAGTATAAGCTTGTGTTGATAATTTTGAAATTAGGGGTCTAAACATTAACTAGTGTTTTATACACCAAGTGAACTTTCAAAATTGTTTTTGTTGGTATTTCTTGATGCAATTTTAAGATATATATTGATATCATTTTTCATTATCCATTCCAAGATATTATGAAATATCATGATACAATATTTAAAACTATTTCCCTCATTGTCAGGGATCTTGTAGTTGAATTGACACATTCTCATGCACAAAGTGCTTGGAAGTTTAGGGAGAGTAGGATTCGAGCTATGAGAGAATAGGGGGGAAAGGATTCAAACTGCGAGATTAGCAACATATTGTAATTATCTCTAAAAAAAAAAAAAAAACTATTTTCCTACTTAAATTTTATCTGTTCACTATCTTATAATTTATGGTATGTTCCAACATATTGATTTTTTTTTTTTTTTTGGATAGGACAGCATACTGATTTTTGTCCTTTTGTTTTGTACCATATGTTTTTAAATTAAAAAAGGATAATTTTAGGAACTTATGCCTTTTATCAATCCTCCTATATTAATGATTTCTTTTTAAAAAGTTTGATTTTTGAAGGTCAACAAGATAGAGTATAATCATTTACATATCTGTTCTAGAGAGAATTCCAATGTCATAAGCTTTCTACTTTTAGCATTCTCAATTTCAAGATTGTTTTATTTTTATAATTGTGTTTTTTTATTATTAAATTATGATATTTGTGCTTAATTAGTTCGTTGAAATTGTAAGTTTTGTTCATTTTGATTGATTTGGTCTGTAGTCTTACTTTGATTTGTTCATTGTCTAATGGGTTTCTTTCATATCTCTCTCTCTCTCTCTGACTCTCTCTCTCTCTCTCTCTGTCTGTCTTTAATCTAATAGATTCTATATAAATCAAGTTGACATTGTAAACCAAATTAGGGGTTTTTGTTTTTGTGAGAATCATATCCAAATTATAGTTTAGTTGGAGCATTTGTTAGATTAGGTCAAATGGAACAAATCAAATAAGGTAAAAGACATATGTCTCCAAGCTTATTTTCACATGCTAGTCAGATTGTAAGTTTTCGTGCAATATGGTTCAAAGAAGTAAAATCTTTACTACAATTTCCTACCATTCCAAGCAGCTCCCCACTTGCTATTGTAAGATTAATTTCAAAAGTTGCATTTCTTATTAGTATGAAGATTTTAATATTAATTTATGCAAACTTAATTTGTTAGTAATATTAGGTTTACATAATGTATCATTGAGCTGAAGTTTTATATTTCGAATACATTAGGAAGTTATGTTTATTAGTTTTGACATAATTGTATGTCTATATTTCCTTTGAATCACACGGAGTTGGTGACTAACATTCATAGTTACCATGGCATGCATAATAACATTTAACAACGTGTACAATATGTTATGTAATTTTTATTCAACTTTGAGAATGTGACAAGGCTAGTTATTAACACTGTAAGATTCATATCATAATGCAGATTGACAATTCCAAACAATTAATTATCACTGGAAACTCTTTGGGAGGATCTGTTGCCACTCTGTTCACCTTATCACTGCTAAAAGAATTCAATTTTTCAAAAACCAAAGGCCCACTTTGCATCACTTTTGGTTCACCCCTTATTGGTGATGAGAATCTACAAGAAGCTATATCTAAATATGCAGCATGGAACTCTCGCTTTTTGCATGTAGTTTCCGACCAGGATCTAGTTCCCAGAGTCTTAATTAATGGTTACCAGCCTTTTGGCACATTTCTCTTCTGTTCAAAGCTGGGTTGTTCTTGTTTTGAGGACCATCAAACCATTTTGGAGTTGTTAACAGCAACCAATTCAGGAACTCCTGAAAATGAAGATCCTAATAAAGTTTTTGAGTCCTATGGAACATTTCTGAAGGATCTCAACCGTAAGGTAATTTGCAAGGATACTATAGATCATGAATCCTTAATTGATTGGACTACAACACCATTACGGGCAGGCATTATTACACAACTAGCAGCAATCGGACTGGTGCAATCACAGGTAACTCAGCTACAACTCTTTTTGGATCGTATATAATTAAAATGCTTATTTGAGCTATGTCATTGTATGGTACAGATAATGTTACACCTAGGCAATACACTAAATAGAATAATGTAATGAATGAAATACTTATGGATTAAGTATTAATAACTAACCAAAGCCTTTATTGTTTCTTACATGGATAAACATTACTACAATTTGAAGTCTTTGTCTTTGTCCTTGTTATCTTTCAAAACTCCCCTTCTAGCCCAACTCATTTTTAAAAGTTATTGCAGCAACAGGAGAACATTATCATTACAAAGATAGAAAAAGGGGCAAAAATGATGGCGTTTTTAAACCAGCAGGCTTTTGATCCCACCAGGGGGTTGAATGACATTAAAGTGTATATGGCCTATCTAGAACAGTATAAGAAGGTGTCTAAAGATGAAAGAGTTGGATACTATGATAGATACAAGAATAAACTTGATACGAGTGATATTAAGGTGGAAGAGCATATGAGACGCCTCACATGTTACTGGGAAGAAATGGTTGATCAAGCAGAGAAAAGGCCTCAGACAGTAGGTGCCTCCCTTCGTACCCGTTCACTCTTCGGGGGAACAAATTACCGAAGGATGATTGAACCACTGGACATAGCTGATTACTATAAGGCAGGCAAACAAGACTACATAAATCAAGGAAGGTCAAAACATTACATAATATTGGAGCAATTGCTGAAAGAAACGGAGAAAACTTTAAGTGGTCCAAATGAATTGAAGAAACAGAATGTGGCGTCAAGTCTGACAGAGGATTCTTGCTTTTGGGCACATGTTGAGGAGGCTCGCATTTCATGCCAATTGCTGAGGAGCGGAGAATCAAATGATATGGAGAAAGAAACAAACAAGTTGATTGAGTTTGAAAACTATGTATACGGTTTGATGAAAAATTATGCAGTTTCTTCTGAGATTTTCTTACCTAAGAGCAGCTTCATGACATGGTGGAGAGAGTATAGAGAGATTAAGGGAACTTTTTATCGTTCACATCTCACTGGCTTAATGAATAATGAAGAGAATTACGACAAGTACGCTAAGGGCCGCTTGGTGATTCCCTGAAGGTTTATCTGATTTTGATCACATATTTCAATATTTATGTGTGCACTTCCCAGTAAACATTTATGGTATTTTGAAGCCATTCCCCAATAGATTGTAAATTAAAGAAAATCATCTTTTAAACTTTTTTATTATTTTTATAAAAATTTCATGTCTTGCTTTTTCCATTTTTGGGTTGGATACTTGGATGTATGTAAGCACATTTTGGATGAGCATAGTTCTCCTCAACAAGACCATTCATGTTTTGCTAAACCCTAGAGTCTTAATTTCACCCCCACAATCCTTCTGCAACTGAAATGGATTCACAAACTTCGGTAAATTTGGGGTCTAAACTAGTTTAATTAGGTAATATCTGTGGAATATATTGTATAATTTATATTTTGAAAAGCTTAATATCATATATTAGGATTAGCCATATCAACAAACAATTTTGCTCAATAAAAATATTTTATTTTAATGTATTAAACTATTAATTAAAAAAAAAAAAAAAAAAAAAAAAAAAACTCTTTCATCTTGCTCTTTACAAAAACGGCAAGGAGGTTTTTTTTTTTTAAAAAAAACTAAAAAAAAGGGTGTGACATTGTTTTGCATATGTGGAATTATACTGAATTTAATGAAATTCCTAGGTCCACTCTAAATATTTTAATATAGTTAATAATATTTATACTTTTTAAGTTAGTTGTTTTCAATTTCTATAAATTAAAAATTATTTAATATAATGTGTTATTTTATGTAGTTGTATATATGCACATATTTATGTTTATGTTTATGTTTATTATGTGCATATAAATGCACTTGTCTATGTACTTGTTTATGTTTGTATCATAAAATCCAAATTTTATAGTCAAACCCGCACTCCATTATTGATTGGAAGTAGATATCATTGTAAATATACGGTACAAAGTGCAAAATGGTGGTTTTTATAGTTAATTTGCTGCAAATACTTTTGTGAAAAAAAATATTCATATTATTTTGAACTCAACTCCGGTACTAGAAAACTTATGTGAATCCAATTCAAAGAAAGTGGAAAGAAAGATATATCTCATCTATTATTTGGCTATCATTTCATTCATTGTCAACCAAATATAATAAAACCTAAAAAAGTTTGTTGCGGTCCTTACAAAGAGGGGTTACCATGTAAGAATTGTTAAGACTATTATTCATATGAAGAAGATTTAGGTAAACATTTACCTTTCTTATCAATACATCTCTAACAGTTGTACATGTAAACTTAGTGGGGGAAAAAATAGTAAATAAAACAATAGTATTAAATAATATAACAATGTGTATCGTTTAAAAGAAAAGGAAAAAGAAGAATAAGAAACCAGTTATTTAATTGCATGAAAATAATACAAAGCTGTTGTAATACGATTGCAATTTAACCATTGTTGTTGATATAATAGTAAATGAGGAGTTTTCCCACATTTACTGTAAACTCTCGCATATTGCAAATCAAATATAATAATATTTGTAAATTTTTATTGTAGCCTTTTTAAAAAGTAACCACGTGGAAGTGATAAATGCGTATTATATATAAAAAATAAAAATAAAAATAAAAATCAAAGGTTTCTCAATCAAAGTAACCACAACTGACTGTTTTTACTAATAAAGTTAGTAGAAAAAAAAGGGGTAAATAAGTAGCAATATTTTTAACCAAAGATTAAAATAAATACCAACAAATAATACTTTTAGAATGACCTTTCTAAACTTATTTAATTTGTTTTTCAAGAATTTCTTAATATAAACAACTTAATAAGTTCTTAACGTATATATTTATTGCTTTAGTTATTTTCAGTTTCTATAAATTATTGATTTTTAAATTTAGTGTGATATTTTGTGTATTTGTGTGTGTGTGTTTGTGTTTATGTGTATGGTTATGTTTTGGTGTTTATATAATTACCTACTTGCTTGTTTATTCTTGTATCACAAAAGTTACCATTTAGAGTCAAATCCTTACTTTGTCACTAATTAGAAATTGATATCACTGTTAATAGAAGCAACGGAGTGCAAAATGTTGGTTTTGATGATTGATCTCCTACAAATGCATATGAGGGGAAAAAGATTTTCATATTATTTTGGATCCATAACTCCAGTACTGGATAACCTTAGGAATTTGATCCAAGTAAAATGAAAGGACAGATTTGCGACATTTGTAATTTGGCCATCCTTCCATTCAATACGAACCAATTTTTATATCCAAAAAAAGTTTGTTTTAGCCCTTGTGAGTTGTGAGGAGAAGTAACCATGTGAGAGTCTTCAATACTAATATCATATGAAGAAGTCAGATTTTTTTGGGTGAAATATTTACCTTCTACCTTTATACACCACTTTATACTTGAAAAAAAGAGTAGATAAGAAGCAGTGCTCCACAAAAAAATACAAGCAATACCTATTTGTTTTTTTATTAAAAAAGAAAATTGATCCTTCAGGGCAAGTAATGATGGAAATGTTGTCGATATCAATAAAATAAAAATAAAAACTTAGATAAATAAACACTCCCAATATAAGCAATTTGCAAAAGCTCCACATTGTAGATAAATAAACAAAAGAAAAAAGAAATCTTAGTAGAATGGTTGGAAGGTATATGATGAATTTTAAAATAAATTTAAAATCTTCTCCATATTTGCAATGTTAGATTCGGAGGATCAATTATACACTTATTTTTTCAACTTCTTTCAAAAGACACTTGGTAAGAGAACGACACAGCAACCATAGCTCCAATAGAGGCAAACTTTTTGGAAATTTGCTCCAAGGAAAATGGAGAGGTAGATTTTTCATCCTTCCATTCACTACCAATCAAATATAATAATATTTGTAAAAGTTCATTGCAATCCCTATGAGAAGTAACGTTGTGGGGATGATCAATTCTTTTTATATATTGATGATGCCGAAAATATGAACAGTGAGTTGCACAATGCTCGTAGTCTCGAAACGACACCTGCACAATGAAAAGAAAAGATCTCACAGAGAGCACCGGTGTGGTGCCGGCCAAATACCCTCCGAAGATCAAGTTAGGATTTGTTTCAACTCTAGAGTGCTAGAGAGGGGTTAATTATGCGTACCTCGATTTGGGAGAGTATTGGGGTTTTTATAGTAGTTGAGGGTTGACCTTTCTTCCTTGGAGCAGAAGTCTTTTCCATATAGGAATCCATGTGAGCGTAGATTGCGGAGCCCTTTCCTTATAGGACTCTATCATTGAGCGTGGTGGCCAAGTAAAGGATTTACTAGAACCGTCGGCCTCTTAACCGTCGGCTTTCCTTGTTCACTTCAACAACGAAGGGCCGTCAGCCTTTTGAACATAATTAGCCCTTCGAGCCCGACAAGGGATGTTATCGTCGTCAACACGTATTTTTCCGTCATGCCCTGGACTGTCAGCCTGAGTATAGGCTGACGGGTTAATCCTATGGTGCTGCCATGATTATTCCTTATCAGTTGCCCCCTACTCCATATCTCCGTCGGCCATAACTGACGGGTTATGGAGTTTTCATTCGTCCTTACCTGCCGCTTTGACCAGGAGAGAGAAAATAATAAAAAGCTGATACCCCAACATTAAATGTTAGGACACGTGGCGTGCTCGGGTTGGCTCCGCGTCTAGTTGTGGGCGTCGCTTCGTCTTCTGTGCGTTTCCCTTATATATATATATGGCCCACCCCTCCCCATTTTCACTATTTCATTTTCACCGATTCCTGGAGAGCACATCCGTCGCTTATCTTCCGTCAGCACTTGCCAACATTCCTTTCGTCACTTCTTCGGCCGTCGCTTTCGAGGAACTTGTAAGTTCTTTCTTTTTCCTCTTGTACCTGCTTTATTTCTTTTGATGGATTTCTTTTCAAGCCAAGTCGTCATTCTAGGTGCTTAGATTACACCCGTCACTTGTAGGTAGTCAGACGTCGAGTGACCGGTCGTCGGTCCGCGATGGAGCGGGCTACGACGAGGTATTTGGCTCAGGTAGTGAGTCAGGGAGCTTGTCCTAGTCTTCAGAGAGGGGAACGTCGGCCCAAACTCCTATCGAGGAGGCAGGAGGCCACGGAGACAATGGCCAGGAAAGGGTAGTAGGTGAGGGGAGTGACGAAGTGGAAAGAGGGAGATATAGTGACGGGGACGAAAGTGGTGACGGGTCTAGTGAAGGGACTTCCGTGAGTCCTGGAGGCAACCGTCCCTTCATCCTTCCCAAAGAGTGGGCTGTAAATAAATTTCAACCAAAAATGACAAAAAAAAATTTTTAGAGAGTTGCGTGCCCACTTCCAAATCCCCGACCACATTCCTATCCGTCTCCCTGAGGAAGGCGAGAAGTGTTATACAGGAAGGACGGCAGACGTTGGCATGTATGATGCCATGTTTGCTGCCGGTCTAAGACTGCCCCTGACGGCCTTACATCGTCAGTTGGCTGACTTTCTTGGTATATCCATCAGCCTAATTGCTCCGAATTCGTGGAGGATTTTTATAGCTGCCGAGGTATTATGGGGTCGTTTGAGTGGAGGGAATCGTCAGCTTTCCTTGGACGAATTCTTTTATTGTTATAGACCTCGGCACCTTTCTTCTTCCAAAGGGATGTACCATTTTGCCGTCAGGGAAAAAGATCTTAGGTTGGTGTCTGAGATGCCGGATTCGAATAGAGCCTGGAAGAGCAGGTTCTTTTTCGTTGAAGGGACGGACTGGGTGTGCCGTCAGGAAGAATGGGAAACGATACCCCACGGCTATTTTGACAATACTTGGGCGTTTATAAAGGAGTCAGGTTTTTGTTGTCAGCTTTTGACTTTAATTTGAGTAAGTAATAATTTTGGTTTTTCAATGGTTCTAACGCCATCGGTTTATTTGCACTTTTCAGCCCTCATTCGCCCCTCCATAACTGGTGAGCAGGAGGACTTAATCCGTCGGGTTTTGGAGATTCCTTTAGAGGAGCGGTCGTGTCGAGACTTAATCACCCTCGACTACCTTCACGCTTACTGTGGTGGTCCCGAACTGACGCCTGAAGCTCGTAGGCTAGAAGAATTCTCTGAGTACCTTACCCTTATCTTCGAAATTATCCTTGTATTACTGTCGGTTTTGCTAATGTATTTTTCTTGTAGAGATGGACGTGGCCAAGCAACGGATAAGGGCTGCCGCTGCCCGTTTAAAAGAAGAGAAGAAGGCAAAGGGGGAGACGGCACCCTCGTCGACCCCCAAGATCGTCAAGGGTTCTTCAAAAAGGAAAACTGACGAGGATAATAGCCGTCCACCTAAGAAAGCAGCCGTCGGTTCTGGGAGTGAGCCCCCAGAGAAGCCGTCACCTAAGCCTAGTCATGGGGCAGGGAAAGGTGTAATGACTTCTTCTGGTCCCGTCCTGGAGGGGCCCCGTTGCCTACTAACTCACAAGAATTTTGCTGTTAAGGCTGTGGAGTCACTTATAAAGCCGACGGACATAGATCCTTGTGATTTGTTGGCGATGGATGAGTTGGGTTCGTCAGCTTTGTTTGACCTCACTCAGGTAAGCCGCCTCTCCTAAATGGTTCTTTCCTCATCTTTTTTCTATTTTAATAACTGACGGTTATATCCCTTTCTAGGCCTTGGTTCGCGTAAAGGCGCTTCAGGACCGGTGCGTGGCTAAGGAGGGTGTCGTCACTCGCGTCAATAAACACAATGCCAATATGCGAGACCAGCAAGCTCAGTATAAAGAGGCAATGCGTCTCCTTAACGTCGAGCTGAAGGAAGTGAGGCAGAAGCTGGAGGAGGCGGATCGTCAGAGGGGGGAGCTAGGGAAGGAGCTGACGACTCTTCGTGCGCAGATGGAGACTGCAGGGGCTGACGCGGTCGAGAAATTCAAGGCGTCAGATTTTTTCATTGATTCCTGTGCTGGATATTACGGCACAGGATTTAATGATTGCCTCAGACAAGTGGCGTCAGCTTTCCCTGAGTTGGACTTATCTGGTATCACCCTAGATGACGCCCAGCCTATGATGCCTGCTAATGAGGCCGTCACTGCTGGGGCTGACGAATCAGTGGATTCTCCTTCACATGGAGGCGGTGGAGTTGTTTTGGCCCAACCTGCTGTGAACATTTCAACAACTGCCTCATCCCCTCCTGTGGTGCTGCTTGACGGAGAAGATCCTTCTGTTAGAAAGTAGAAAGAATTTTTTTAGCGACGGTTTTTTTTTTTTTTTTTTTTTTTTTGTATTTATTTAGCAAACAGTTGTATTGAGTGCCCCTTGGGCTCCTGCTTGTAATATTTTAACACTTTCTTCGAATCCCTTTTTTGGGCTTTAAATTGCCGTCGCTTTTGATTACCTGTGTTCAGCCACTTTTGCTTGATGTGAGGCATGCTTAACTTGTATGTTTCGTTTGGAATTATGGGCCCTTTTAGTGCACCGTCAGCTTTGCTAAACTGTTGATTTAAACTTTATATTGGGCTATTTGGTAAGTTTGCTTGACGAAACCGTCAGTCTTTTATTTTGGCAAAATTCTATTATCCCAGGTCAAGGTCATCTGCCTTATAGACTTGTCCATTTGTGGACCGTCAGCCTTATAGATTTTGTCCATTTGTTGGGTCAAGGACAGTTTTTCTTGTTAGACCGTCACCCTAATAGTTGAGTTTATTGACTTACGCACTCCGTATGTATTCTATTTAGGCCGTTGGTTTCATTGTTTTGCTTATCTTGTGGACTAGGTTATTTTAGACCGTCCGCTATCTGGCCCATCCATCTTGGGGACCTGGTCGTTTTTAGACCGTCAGTTTTTTGGTTCGTCCACTGTAGACTTGGTCTTTTTTAGACTGTTAGCTATTTAACTCCACTTTGTGGGCTTGGTCTTTTTTAGACCGTCAGCTATTTGGCTCGTCCACTTTGTGGACTTGGTCATTTTTAAACCGTCAGCTTATTTGGTTCGTCCACTGTGGACTTTTTTCGTTGGTCTTTTATGAGACCGTCAGCTTGAGAGCTGAGTTTATGAGACCGTCAGGCTTTTATTTAGGCCGTCAGCTTAGTAGCTGAATTGTGGACTTGGCCACTTTCTGTCAGCCTTTTACTTAGACCGTCAGCTTAGTAGCTGAATTGTGGACTTGGCCACTTTTTGTCAGCCTTTTACTTAGGCCGTCAGCTTAGTAGCTGAATTGTGGACTTGGCCACTTTTTGTCAACCTTTTACTTAGGCCGTCAGCTTAGTAGCTGAATTATGGACTTGGCCACTTTTTGTCAGCCTTTTACTTAGGCCGTCAGCTTAGTAGCTGAATTGTGGACTTGTCCACTTTTCGTCGGTCTTTTACTAATTTTCATTTGTAAGTAGAAACTCCAGTAGTTCTGAATAAATCATGCATCTGTATAAAAAGTAGCTCAAAAAAGGAAAAACCTGCCCTTTTGGGCTTATTGTAGCAAAATTATAGTAAAAGACATGTCCGTTGGGCTTATTGCAGCGAATACTTAAAATTAGACAGTAAATAAAAAGATAGGTGTTGTTCATGTCATCGCCTCTACTGGTAGTACTTTCGCAGGTGTTCAGCATTCCAAGGATGCGGTAGCTTCCGTCCGTCCAATGTCTCTAGATGGTAGGTACCCTTCCTCTGCCATGCCGCGACTCGGTAAGGTCCTTCCCAATTGGGGCCGAGTTTTCCTTGGGTTGGGTCTCTTGCTGCGCCCATGACTTTCCTTAGAACGAGGTCTCCCACCTAGAAGTCTCTGTGTTTGACCCGGGAGTTGTAGTGCTTGGCCATGCGGTCCTGGTATCGTGCGAGCCTTTGCTCTGCTGCAGTCCTGACTTCGTCCACTAGATCGAGCTGTAGACGTATGGCTCCGTCATTTTTCCCTTCGTCATGGTTGTGAACCCTGTAGCTTGTGAGGCCGACTTTGGCTGGGATGACAGCTTCGCTCTCGTATGTTAGCCGGAATGGTGTCTCCCGTGTTGGTGTCCTTGCCGTCGTCCTGTAGGCCCAAAGTATGCTCGGTAACTCTTCAGCCCATATTCCCTTTGCCCCCTCGAGCCGAGTCTTGATAATCTTCAGCAAGGATCGGTTCGTGACTTCGACCTGTCCGTTGGCTTGAGGGTGGGCGGGGGAGGAGTAGTGGTTCCGTATCCCTAATTGTGAGCAGAAGTCCCGAAAGGCCTCGTTGTCGAATTGCTTCCCGTTATCCGAGACTAAGACTCTAGGGATGCCAAATCTGCATACGATACATCGCCAAACGAAGCTGCGTACGTTCTTCTCCGTAATGGTGGCCAAGGCTTCAGCTTCGACCCACTTCGTAAAGTAGTCGATGCCCATGACTAGAAACTTCAGTTGTCGCATTGCCGTAGGAAACGGTCCCATGATGTCCAGTCCCCATTGAGCGAACGGCCATGGCACCGTCATCGGGGTAAGTTCTTCAGGTGGTTGTCTGATGACATTGCTGAACCTTTGGCACTTGTCGCATTTCTTTACATAAGCCTCGGCATCCTTCTGCATAGTTGGCCAAAAGTACCCCGTTCGTACTAGCTTGTGGATTAACGACCTCGACCCTGAGTGGTTTCCACAGATTCCTTCGTGTACCTCCCTCATGACGTAATCTGCTTCTTCAGGACCTAAGCATCGTAGGTAGGGGCGGGAGAAACCTCTTTTGTACAAGACGTCTCTTATCAGGACGAACCTCGCTGCTTGAACCTTCAGCTTTCTTGCAGCCTTCTTTTCGTCCGGTAGTACCCCGTTCTTCAAGTAGGAAACTAATGGCGTAGTCCAATTACTTTCGAAACCAAGTTCCTGTACATCAACAGAATTTATAAGTGGAGAGAGCTGAACGAAAGAGAGTATGTTACCAAAGGTGGCCATATGTTCAGCTGAAGCGGTCTTGGCTAGGCGATCAGCTTGCTCATTTTCTCCTCGGGGGATCTGCATAATTTTGGCCTTCAGTTCGCTGGCCCTCCACCTTGCTTGGTCCAGATATTTTTTCATCCTCTCGCCTTTACACTCATAATCCCCATTTATCTGATTGACCACGACTTGAGAGTCGCAGTGAATGATCACTCTTTCGGCTCCTGCAGCTTTGGCGAGGTCCAGCCCTGCTATCAGAGCTTCGTACTCCGCCTCGTTGTTGGTGGTGGGGAACTCAAGGCGGATCATACACTCGATCACATCTCCTTCGGGTGAGTGTAGTATGACACCAGCTCCCCCAGCCTGCCTGTTGGAGGACCCGTCTACGTGTATGCTCCATTGGGGAGATTCTTCTGCCCCCTTGTCCTCGCCATTTGTAAACTCGGCTATGAAATCTGCAACGACCTGTCCTTTAATGGCGGTTCGTGGGTGGTACTGTATGTCAAACTCGCTTAATTCTATGGCCCATAATGCCAGTCGCCCAGCAGCTTCAGGGCTGCTCATCGCTCGTCGCAAAGGTTTGTCGGTTAGGACGATCACCGTGTGGGCTTGAAAGTATGGCTTCAGTTTTCGTGCCGCGGTGACTAGTGCAAATGCGAGTTTTTCCATGGGCGGATATCTTTCTTCTGCTCTGTGTAGCGCCCGACTGGTGTAGTACACAGGTTTCTGCACATTTCCTTCTTCCCTGATCAAGGCGGCGCTGACGGCAGCCGGGGAAACGGCAAGATAGAGAAAAAGCTCTTCACCCGGTTGTGAGGGACTCAGTAATGGGGGGGAAGAGAGATAAGTTTTTAATTCTTCGAACGCTTGTTGGCACTCGGCTGTCCACTCGAAAGATTTCTTCAGTGTGCGGAAGAAGGGTAAGCACTTGTCCGTTGCCCTGGAGACAAACCTGTTAAGTGTTGCTATCTTGCCGTTGAGGCTTTGTACTTCCTTCACATTCTTTGGTGGGGCCATCTCCATTATAGCCCGGATCTTGTCTAGATTGGCCTCGATGCCCCTCTGGGAGACCATGAATCCTAAGAATTTTCCCGCCGTCACCCCAAAGGCACATTTCCCCGGATTAAGCTTCATTTTGTAAGAGCAGAGAGTGTTGAACGTTTCCCTGAGGTCTTCTAAATGATCTTCTTCCCTTCGACTCTTAACCAGCATATCATCTACGTACACCTGGACGTTCCTCCCGATCTGCCGTGCGAACATCTTGTTCATAAGCCTTTGGTATGTTGCGCCCGCATTCTTTAGACCAAACGGCATTACCTTGTAGCAGAAGAGTCCTTGGCTGGTTACGAAGGAAGTTTTTTCTTGATCATCGTCGTGCATCCTGATTTGGTTGTAACCAGAGAAAGTGTCCATGAAGCTTAACAGCTGATGTTGAGCCGTAGAGTCTACTAGAGTGTCGACTCTCGGGAGAGGGTAGCTATCTTTAGGGCATGCCTTGTTTAGATCGATGAAGTCTACACACATCCTCCACTTCCCGGAAGCTTTCTTGACCATCATTACGTTCGCTAGCCAGTCGAGGTAGTAGACTTCTCTAATGAAATTTGCCTCTTGTAGCTTGCGGACTTCTTCAGCTATGGCTTGGTCCCGTTCTGGGGCAAAGACCCGCTTCTTCTGCCAGATTGGTGGGAAGGATGGTGATACATTTAGCCTATGCACCATGACTGAAGGGTCTATTCCTGGCATTTCCTCGTGACTCCAGGTGAATATGTCCTGATTCTCTTTGAGGAATGCTTTAAGTGTTTGCCGGATGGCGGGACTTGCGAGGGTTCCAATCCTTGTTGTTTGGTCAGGTCTGGAGTCGTCCAGGGGTATTTCTTCAAGCTTCTCGACTGGCTCCGTCGTGCTCCGGTGTTCTTCTATGCTCATGGTTTGGCGGTGATCATCCATTTCCATCATGGCCACATAGCATTCACGCGTGGCAATTTGGTTTCCACGTAGTTCTCCGACTCCGTATTCAGTTGGGAACTTGATCATTAAGTGATAAGTCGAAGTCGCCGCCTTCCATGAGTTGAGGGTGGGTCGCCCTAGGATAGCATTATAGGCAGATGAATGGTCGACCACGAGGAATGTTACGTCCTTCATGATTTGCTGGGGATAGTTGCCTGCCGTAACAGCCAACGTGACCGCGCCCAGTGGAAATACCTTTGCACCTCCAAAACCGACAAGTGGGGCATTTGTTGGAACCAGTTGTTCCCTGCTGATCTTCATCTGCTGGCATGCCGGGTAGTACAGGATGTCTGCCGAACTGCCATTGTCGACTAACACCCGATGCAAGTTGTAGTCCCCAACTTGTAGGCTGACAACAAGCGCGTCGTCATGCGGGTGGTGAAGACGTCGCGCATCTTCTTCCGAGAACTCAATAATGGGGGTTTCCCTTCGAGCTATCTTTTGCATTGGACCCGTCAGTTGGACGTTTTGGACCATCCGGAGGTACGTCTTTCGAGCCTTCTTCGACGGCCCGGTGGCCATTCCTCCTACAATCATTCGTATGTCACCAACGGGAGGTCTAGGACGGTCATTATCTTGTCGGGGGGGATGCTCTAGAGGTGTTGGGTCTGCTCTTTCCTTGCTTACGAACTTCTGCAATTTCCCTTGTCTTATAAGGGCCTCGATTTGTTGCTTCAAGTCGTAACAGTCGGCTGTGTCATGGCCGTGATCTCGGTGAAAGCGGCAGTACTTGTCTCTAGAACGCCTACTAGGATCTCCCTTCAGCTTTCCAGGGAAGGTCAGAGCCCCATCGTCCTTAATTTGCATTAGGACTTGATCTATTGGGGCGGTCAGCGGGGTGAAGCTTGTGAATCTTCCTCCTGGAGGTTTTGAATGCCTTTCGTCCCTCCGGTCTCCCGTTCTAGGCCTCTTCCTCCCTTACTCTTGTCGCGCATCCTCCTGCCTCTCCCTTTTTCTCGGCTTCTCGTCCCAGGCCTGCAGCGTGTCCTCAGCATTCATATACTTAGTGGCCCTGTAGAGTACTTCCGACATGGTCTTCGGGTCGTTTTTGTATAGGGAGAACAAAAACTTGCCCTTGCGCAACCCATTTGTGAAGGCTGCTACAAGTATTTTATCGTCGGCTTCGTCAACAGATAGCGCTTCCTTATTAAAACGCGTTATGTAGGATCTCAGCGTCTCGTCCTCTTTTTGCTTGATACTCATCAAACATGCCGTGGACTTCTTATACCTGTGTCCCCCAATGAAGTGTGTAGTGAACTGAGCGCTTAGCTCTTTGAAGGTGCTGATAAAGTTGGGTGTCAGTCGGCTGAACCATACTCTTGCGGGGCCTTTGAGTGTTGTGGGGAAGGCCCTGCACATAATCTCGTCTGCTACCCCCTGAAGATGCATCAGGGTCTTAAAAGTTTCCAGATGGTCCAGAGGATCCTTCACTCCGTCATAGCTATCTATATTCGGCATGCGAAACTTGTGGGGTAGGGGGAAGGAGTTCACGGCCATAGTGAAGGGCGAGTCGGTGCGGTTGACTAGATCGTCAAGATCACTGGAGACTCGCCCCTGCGTTCATCATAACCTCCATCTGCTCCCTCATTGACTGCATCTCTGCGATAATATGCGGTGGAGTCGTGTCCGTGAGGGATGGCATGCTCACGTTCTGCCTCTCCGGCTTGCTTGGGGCGTGGCTGCCTTCAGGTTTCTCCTGATTCTTCTTCGGGGCGCTGGTCCCTTCCTAGTCTTCCTGTAGGTCATTCAGTGCTGCATTCTTCTAGCGCAGCTGTTCTTCCAAGTCGAGGTTTTGTCTAGTGAGACGCTCTACGGCGGCACCGAGAGTCCGAACTTGTCTCTTGAGGGCAGTCATGGGCGGCTCCTCTCCTTGAACGTCATTAGTAGTTGCCATTGAGCGAGTGAGTACCATGCAACCCTTTAGTCCGGGAAACGATAATATGGCTTAGTCGTAGTTTCCCACAGACGGCGCCAACTGATGATGCCGAAAATATCAACAATGAGTTGCACAATGCTCGTAGTCTCGAAACGACACCTGCATAATGAAAAGAAAAGATCTCACAGAGAGCACCGGTGTGGTGCCGGCCAAATACCCTCCGAAGATCAAGTTAGGATTTGTTTCAACTCTAGAGTGCTAGAGAGGGGTTAATTATGCGTACCTCGATTTGGGAGAGTATTGGGGCTTTTATAGTAGTTGAGGGTTGACCTTTCTTCCTTGGAGCAGAAGTCTTTTCCATATAGGAATCCATGTGAGCGTAGATTGCGGAGCCCTTTCCTTATAGGACTCTATCATTGAGCGTGGTGGCCAAGTAAAGGATTTACTATAACCGTCGGCCTCTTAACCATCGTCTTTCCTTGTTCACTTCAACAACGAAGGGCCGTCAGCCTTTTGAACATAATTAGCCCTTCGAGCCCGACAAGGGATGTTATCGTCGTCAACACGTATTTTTCCGTCGCGCCCTGGACTGTCAGCCTGAGTATAGGCTAACGGGTTAATCCTATGGTGCTGCCATGATTATTCCTTATCATATATATATATATATATATATATATATATATATATATATATTCTTCTTCTTCTTCTTCTTCTAAAACAGTGACCTTTCACATTGATACACTACTAAATATTAACATTTTATAGAGTAATGTGCAATAAATGTGTAAAACAAATAACCCAGGATATTGGTGATGAACTAGTGGAAAACCAAATGGATGCATCCAGAGAAAAAACCAATAAAACGGTTCCCAAACTTCAAGAAGGAATTCATTATACAAAATTGAAGTCTACTGTTGTGGAGAAAAACACCTTAAAGCGACTCCTTGAGTGGTTAATATAACATAAAGAAACACCGCTTAACCTAAAAGGCTTAAACCTCACGAGTATCTAATGTGAGACTTTATTACTTAACCAATCACACTATTCACATGTAAATATTCTAACGTTTACAATCTAAATCTTACTCATCTTCCTAAACTTTACCTAGTAGAGAAAACTTACTAATGTGAATCCACGTTTAACTTCAAGCTACTTGGACTCTTCTATCTTCAAAATCTTCCACAAACCACATATGTGACTCTAAAGACCGCCTTGAAGACTTGTTCTCTATAGCAAGAAAGAATAGGTTTTGTGGCTTTAGCCTTGATCACAAAACAGTAACATTGTCTTGAGATTGATCTTTGTACTTAAGGGGTATGGTCAAATTTGGGGTTTATCTTCTTCTTCTTCTTAGATGCAAGAAAATATTCTATAAACCCTATTTTTTTTTATTCGAATATTGTTGGGGTCGGTTTTTTGTGCGTAGCCACGTGTCTTCTGCTGGAAGTGTGACTTTGCTAAGCCCGGATTTGTTTTGGGGAGTTCAATTCGGAACTCGACATTGGGCGGTATAAACCAATGGCTTCCGGTGTATTTTTTAAGACTACAAAATAGATAAAGCCCAAAGTCTTAGAATCATGATAATGGTTGAAATAAATAAATAATATGCTTAGCATGATAGATTTGATTAAACGGTGAGTTGATACGTTATTATTATGTATATTAAGTAATGTTTAATATTAGAAAATAATTAATTAGGTATCAAATGTCCAATAATGGGATGAGTCTAATAGTCCATATCCAAATGCGGTTCATCGTTCATGTTCAACATAATAAGGTATGTCCAACAATGGTCCATGTCCAAATAATATATGTGCAATGGTAGTAGATCCATTTATTAATATGTATGTTCATTAATGAAGTATTAGTGAAATCATGTTTATTAAATAGTGAGATAATATTAAAATAACTTGCATCCAGCAGTGCAATAACAATGAATTAACATGTACTTAATAATGTAATCTTAAATATAAAGAGATTTTGACTTATCTTGACAGTTTGTAGCTCCAGCTGTAGAACAGCGGTGGACTTATGACATTTCAGTAACGCGATAAAATGAGTCCAGCGATACAATATGATATTTTGAGTCCTTCCATGGTGACTTCATGATTGAAGGGGAAAAATGGATGCAACTAGAGGGAGAGAGAATATGTTCAGTCGTGTGCATAGGTTGGTTAAGTTTATCCCCTTTCATCATGCACGTAAATGAATTTCCCCATGTAATGCTCTTTTAGTTTTTAGTCAAATATAAGTGATATTGCATTCCATGAGAATGACTTTTAGTACCCGTTTGGATTGGGCTGAAACGCAGAGCGTCTGCGTTTTAGCCTCTTTTTTTTTTTTTTTTCCTGGACGCGCGTCTGGCACTGTTCATTGTCCATGAACAGTGATTTTAGGCTTATGAACAGTGCCAAACGCGTGTTTTGAGCCGAAATGTTTGACTTTTCCCCATGAACAGTGCACGGTGTGCACTGTTTACGAACCCATAAATTTTATTTTTCAGCAACTTTTTCATTAAAAATGGGTTCCACGATACTATTCACACATTTAAAAATTATTTTGCTACAATGTTTTTTAGTTTTCAGTTTTCAGTTGTATCCAAACGAACCCTTAGTATTATAAGTTTTTGTCTTTCATAAGAAGGGGTTTTAGCATTATAAATATATGTCTTCCATGAGAAAAGACTTTTAGTAATAAGTTCTTGGAAGAGTGTTTGATATGTTTTAAGATGTGTGGAGATAGTAAGAAATATATATATATATATATATATATATTGTGAGATATGGTATTTGTAATATGTATAGGAATTATTTGTAGATACTTTGTTGGACATGGATCTTGTATATGTATACTTTGTGAGACATGAAGTTTAAAGATATATGAGAAGTATGTATGGGTATTTTGTGAGGAAGGTTTTTGTAAAATATATGAAAGTGTGAGATAGATAATATGAAAATTAAATATAGTAAATACATGAGATTAAAGATGTTGCTAGAGTGGTTTTTTGTGTTATGTCATGGGTTATGTTGCCTTCTAAGAAGGGAGATTTTGTATGAGATATAAAGAATGAGATGGAGATGTGTTTTTGGGTAGCAAAATGATGAAGTTTCAGAATATTAAAGTGTGGGAGAGATGGATAGTGTGTAATGGTGTGGTGTAATAGGTGTGATGTAATGGTGCTATCTAAGAAGAGATATTTTTGTAAGGGAGATGGAGAAGTATGAAAAAGTTTAGAGATATGTGCAGCAAAGTGAATGAAGTTTCAGGATATTGAGGATGAGAGAGGGATGGATCCCCTTTAGTGTGTAGCTTGGTCTTCTTTATATAGAGCCAAATATGTAACTAGATTAGAATTAGTTGAAGGAAAATTTAGCAAATAAGGAAAAGTCTTTGACAAAGTAAGTGGTTTCATTAGTGGTTTTTTGTTTTTTAGCCAAAAGAAGAAAATTTGAGACTTTAATGCTGCTGTTACAGCTGTGATGATGTCATCTGAATGACATCTTTTGCTTGGAGGAAAATACTTGGCATTAAATTCATGGTTTGACTAAAAATGGTAAGATAATCTTTATGAGATCCTTCTATTTCTTTGGGTATGACAGCAAGCTACTAGGATTGGGCATTATTGGGTAAGTGATGTCATTTTAGGACATGTGTCAACCTGCTGGAGCTATTGCAGCTTTTGCAGGAGCTGTTGCAGTTTCTGCAGAAACGATTTGCAGCCAGCCTCTGCTGGAGTTGTTGTTGGTATTTTTGGCTAAGTTTCTTCTTTTGGCAAATTTTATGTTTAGTCCATATATAATTTTGGTAAGTAATAGACTAATTGGTTGATATTTGATAAAATTTTAAAGATGTAATTACGGTCTTTTTGTATTTTAACTAAATCTTGGAGAGTAAGGAGAGCATTTTAATGCTAGATATGAGATACTAATATATATTTAGCCACGTGCTTGGAATTGATTTAAATGAAAATAATAATATAATTAATATGAAATGATATAATTATATTTTAAAACTTATATTATATGATGGACATTAATTTTTATGGAAAGAGTATGGGGAGTTTTATCATTTTAAGTGTTATGTAATATGAGAGGCTTACCAAATGTTACCTATTGCACACTAACCCATCAGAGTTCAAGGAATTGGGGAAGACATGCCAAGCAACATGCTTTCCTTTATCAACTTTGAACCACTGGGGCTTTACTGAACATATTTCTTGGCCCTTCAAACCACGACTCCCAAAATTCCCCCGATGAGACTCATGAACTTGGATCATGAAACAAAAATGAGATGATGTGCTATGAGCTTAGACCATGGGCTTTGACGCCTTTTTGTGTAAATATGGGCTCTTTTGGGTTTTAAAAGAGATTTTCTTAAAATTCATGATAAAGTTGATGTGATACAGGTCGCCAATGAAATGAAGTCATGTGGTGTGAAAAAATTGTCCTCAACAAATATTATGTGTCCTTATATACTTTTGCATTGTTGCAATTAAAATAATGCAAACTCAAGTGCAGATTTTTCACAAGTAATAATATCTCAGCAAGTTTGAGGACGATTCACAGGGAATGATTGGCACTGTAAAAACCTCTATTATTAAGTAGTAAATAAAAATAGTTGTTTTTTTCACCCAAAAATGGAGCAATATAATATTGAAACTACAATTGAAAAAGCAAAATAAATCTAAGAGAAATTAATGGAGAGAAAAATACTAGGGATTCAAGGATCCACCTAATATTTTATCATATGAACTTGGATTATTTTTAACTCAATTAGGGTAGAGAGCCAACTTGCCTCATTGGAAGATAAAACAATAAAGTACTCAAACAATGTGTAAAGTAGATTGAATATGAATGATTGAGCAAATAATTCAATTGACATGTTACAGGGGAGATTAAGCATTTAATATATTCCCAAATCATAATGAATCAAGGAGTTCAAGTATTCGATATATATAAAAATCACATTAAATCTTAAGAAGTTGTTAACATGCAATAATTCCAAATACTAAATAAAATTCAAAATTCAATTATCAATCCATAGAAAACACATAGATAATCCCAAGATCACATGTTAAAAATACTAGGTTTCACCTCTAACCCTAACTAGAAATTTAGCCACACATAGTTATGCAAAAGAAATCCATGAAAACAATGTTTAACATCTAAATAATAAATAAGTAAAAAAAAAAAAAGATGAAAAATGTTCTATGGTTTTTCCTCCTCTATAACCTTAGCCTCCTCCAAAAGAAAAGGAGAAAATCTCTCAAAGTTAGGATGGGAATCCCTTGATTTTCGTAATTTTATCCACTATCAACTTCCAGCCCACTTTTTACCTCCAAAACGATATTTTTGAATTTGTTTTAAACTACAAAGTTGTAGATCTTTGAGTCTTCTTTCTGTGGTTGCAAAAAACAGGTCCATTAGAAATCTATGCAAGAAGTTATGGTAGAAATACTAAAACAGAGCAGGATGTTTCCATATCAGGATTTTTCCAATTTCGGCTTGAACAAAATTATTTCTTCCAATTTTTATTCCCACACATTTTTTACTTATTTAATGCTCCAAAAACCATACTCCAATTGATTATGAACCTTGTATTCTCTTGGTTGCATGTCTGTATGATTAGCTAAATGGTTTTAATCTTTCATAAGAGAAAAATACACGCAATGAGTATCTTTGAAAAATATTTCAAACTCACATATTTACATGTAATTACACATGAAATTGATGTGATATTGCCTACTGAAATTAAAATAATAGTGTAATTTTAAGCAATTAACATGCATGTAGAGCACAAGTTCCAAAAGAATAGATAACTTCATTAAACAAGTTAGAATTTAGGTTTCCGTTTCTTAATTGAGTGAGCCGCTAACAAGAGGTGTCAAAAGGCTTGTTTTGATTGACTGAGACTCGATTGAAGATCTGATGATAACACCTTATCCAGGGGCAGAGCTAGGATTTTTTGTTTGGGGGGGCTAAATTTTGATACTAATATAGTAGTCACGAGTCAAGAAAAATCATCACATACATGTGCACATACACATATATAAACAATTATATTTTGATACTAGAGTTGGTCATACTTTATAAAATATATTGTGTATATAAAATTAACAACTTTCGCATATGTATCTTTGCAAGATAATTTTTAAGGGAACTTATCATCTTTTAAGCTCCAATGAGAATACAAAACCTGTCTAGTTTGATATTAAAAATGTAAAAAAATGAATTTGTGAATACAAAAACTATCTTGTTTCTATAATTACTAGATCGATTGACAAATTATATTGGTTTTTATGAGCATCATTGGACTAGCTCAAACATTTGGAGGGGGGTCAAATTCTATTCTTGTAGCTAAATATTTAAAGTTTATAGTACATACACATAATATAAAAGTATTTTTTAAAATTTTGGGGGGCCATGGCTCCCCCAAGCATTGGTATAGCTCCGTTCCTGACCTTATCATCAACTCAATCGAAGGGTGGTCAAAATAACAAATTATTCTTTATTTTGAGCTACTTCTTGGACAATTGATCTTGAATTAATGTTGACTCAATACAAACTCAATACAGATTACAAATCATTGAATTTGCCAACCAAAAAACCTAACTAAGTGGATTTTAATGTGTCAAGTAAACTAGGTATTCAATATGGGGAAGAACAAAAGTTCTTTTTCACTTCAATCTTGTGTGAACATATTTGGGGATGTAGAAATGAGAATTTTTTATAGGAGGAAGTCCAACACCTTGTATCAAATGGGCTCTCAAAAATCAGCTAAATTGCTTGTAGATTGAAATTATGAGGGGAGAATTGCCTATGAACAAACAAGCTACTACTTGGTTCCCCAATTTCGGCAAAAGCAAATGCTGCCCTCCTTGTGATCAATTCATGTGCTGCCTTAAAACCTTAGTTTGTAATCTTTGAAAGTGATGCTCTCCTATTGATTGAGGTGGTAAGTAACCATCCTCTCCTATTGAATAACTTTGGGAAATAAGAGCCTATGTGTCTGCTGCTTCATCTTTATTATTATTTGTTTTGTATTCTCATGCTTTTTGGTTTTTGTATTTTTTGTTTCTATCCTGAGGGATTCTAACTCCCTCTCACGTTACCTTTCCTTTTGGGCCAAACTTTGCAATGGGGGGAAGCCTATGAAAATCTCCTCCCTCCCTCTTTCCCTCCTTGGTGATTTTGTCTACTGGGGGAGATGTTGAGGTCCCCCTTCCAAATTTTGTATCGAATTTTTGAAGTAATAAACTTATTCATCTAACCACAAAAAAGGCTATATTCTTGGTAAATGATAGAAATATCTTTATCTCTCATTCTCCCAATACAACTAACAAGCATGTTGTGAGTGCCACGATAATTGATCAAAAGTAACCTGGTGTAGGCCCATCCTATACATTGATCTGGGAGTATGCCACTGGCCTAGTTGGTCTGGGCATAAATTGAGAGTTGTCACTTGATTTAGCTATGAGAACAAATTTGGTCCTTTGGAGTTTGGACCCCCTATTTAGAGGTCTAAAAAACCATACTATGAGTTCAGAGTTAGTGTATGAACTAAGGAAGATGTTAGGCACCAAAGCCTGCCCAATTGAGCTGGTTGGCCTCCATTAATGTTGTTAGACCATTTTTAAGAGTAATGATACAGACAAATTATTTTACAAACAACTGATTTGATGGATAGTTATTGGTAAGTAAAAATGTGATACTAGTGGTGGGCATAATTGAGAACTAGCAAAAATTCTCCGCATCAACATTTTATAAAAATGTTGTAAAATAGTTTGTACATGATATTACTCCATTTTTAAATAAGAAAATTATTAAGGGACTCCTATCTTAATCTTGCATTTGTTTGCATTAAATAAAATACACAGAACAACATATTGGCAAAGCACAAAGAAAACACAATTAAATTCAAACTAACTTAGCTTCTATTAAATAGGAAAATTAACAATCAAATTAAATCAAATCAAGCATTGAATGTCATAGTCAACCAAATAACTTATAAAAAGTAATCTACTATTACCAATTACCTAACCTTGCAGATTCGTATTCAAATCAAAAATCAACACATGTCTAGATGAATATCATGCAGCACATGTGGTTCCCACGGAGCCATCTCAGAAGTTTGAAGGCAAATGGTCACCTCCTTCAGCTAATTTCCATACAATTAGGGTAAAGTTTAGCTACAAAAATATTTGTAGCCTTAGATTACAAACTTACTTAATATCTTTTTATTGAATGTGAATTTTGACAAAACCATCATTGGATTACATCTTCTTCTTATATCCTTCATGCTTGAAAATTTTCAAGAAAATTAAAGATCAATAGCTATGTCATCAATAAATTTTTTAAATTGCAAATTTTTGTAATTTAAAATTATGCACAAAATATAAGCTTATAGATCATATAGTAAATAATATCCGATTGATACAAAATTTAACATGTGTATTAAGAGCGTAAAGAACATGCAATTTAATGGTTAGATTTTCAAAATATGTTGTAATATTTATTTTATTGAGTGAGTTTGTAGCCTTAAGTTACAACCAATTTTGCAGCTAAACTTTGTTCTTAAAATTAATGCGGATGGAGCTACTTTTTCAAGCCATAAGGAAGCTGGGGTGGGTGTTATTATCTGAGATGAGGAAAGTAAGAGTGATAGCTGCTCTTAGCAAAAATAATAAGCCTCCGCTTGGTCCTCTTGATATGGAAGCAAAAGCTTTTGAAGCCGGCTTTCAATTTGCTAAGGATATAGGTATTCATGATTTTATCTTGGAATGTGACTCTTTCATTAATCACGTGTGAACAATCTTCATCTCCTTCTTCAGCTGCACCAATTGTTTATGGTATGTTATCCTCTATGCATGAATTCCAACGGGTAGAGATCTCCAATATATGTAAAAAAAGGGCAATCGCCCTGCTTATTTGTTAGCTAAACATACCCTCGACATTGTTGATATCTCTATTTAGATTGAAGAGAGACCTTGTTTTAAATACCAAGGTCTCTCTTCAATCTATACTTGTTGCCTTTCATTCTAAATAAAGTTGGTTGCTTTTTCATAAATATTTATAATTAAAAAAAAAAAAAAGCAACACATGTGAAAAATCAAGCAAATAAGATAATTAACAACACATAAGCCTTTGATCTACAAATGTTAACTTTTTTGTCATCAATAAAATAACATTGCCTTTTTTATACACACTAGTGTTAGTGGCACGAGCTTGTTTTATAGGAGGACTTCATTATATTATCACTAGACACTAAGTACAAGCAAATCAGTGAAACTCATCACAATTCCCCAAAATCCATCCAACATACATCAAAATGCAAAACATTCTATGCTTGTAACACTTAACAGAAATTAGTTTGAGCAATTAATCATGGTAGCAATAGCATATATAATGAAATTGTCTAACTTTCAATTAGCATATATCTTATTAAATATCCCATCACATATGCAGGTTGATGGTGATCAACGTGTGTTCTTTGTCCATAGTGATCGCCCAATGTCAATATCGTCCAGAACAACCTTCAGAGAGGTAAAAGGAGAAGAACACATCACGAACATACAACCAAGACTTACAAGCAGAACACTGGTCGTCCAGATAAAGTACAGTCGTCCATACCATATTCAAGTATGGACGACCAACAAACACTCAGTAAAATTCTGAGTATTTTCTACAACTTTAAATGATTAGAGCACTAACCCACATCTCGGAGTGTGGGGTGACTTCCTTGGAATTCGCTCCATTCTCTCCACTAAGTCCACACATCTCTCACTATGTCATTGGTTCCTAACAAGTAGACCCACCCCCAACTCTTTATAAAAGGACCAGGCTTCATTCAATCAAGGTATGTTCTAGTATTCACCTACTCACTATCCTTGTATTCTAGAGAAAAAATTGACTTAAGCGTTGGAGGCTCCTTGGCCGGTTCACCCTGATCACCCTTGACAATCTCTTTCTTTTTCTTCAGGTCATCCAACCGTCGCTGTAACCCGGAACATTCAGCCTACTGATTTTCATACATCATCACAGGTGTTTATTCAATTAGATGCTGATGGGAACTGCCAAAAATGTTGTGTGGGGCCCTTGATTAATCAATGGAAAAGGTCAACAGATTTTCCTGTGACTAACCCAGCATTATCAGGAAACAACAACAAATACATTTATGTAGCAACTTCTTCAGGGTCTCACCAAACATTGCCACATTTTCCATTTGATACCGCTGTGAAGCTCAATTTTTTAAATCAATCTGTCCATACATGGTTTGTTGGTCATCGAAGATTTATCAGGGAGCCTATTTTTATTCCTAAAGGCCAAGGGGATGAAGAAGATGATGGTATCTTCTTGTGGTTGAGGTGAGCAATGTCTTGATCATTTATCTCATCAACAAAACTGCATAATTTTAGTGGAAGCTAATTTGCAAGCTTAACTAATGAATATCCACTTGATATAGTATACACACAAAGATATATATATATATATATATATAATATTGGTTAAAGCAAATGGGTCTAAGAAATATCAAATCTATCTTCTTTGATAAGGCAAATTATTGTCTCGCACTCCTAATGCCCACATTTCATACGCATTGAAAAATAATATGAAAAATGTGGATACCTAATGTCCACACTTTATAAATGATTGTCCAGTTTGTATAAAGTGTGTAAGACAATCATTACTTACGAAGTATTTTTATGAACCACAAAACCAAGTCAGCCAATATATAACTAATTTTAGTTGTTTTTAGTTTGACATTTAAAAAAAAAAATAAAAAAATTGGTTGATAATGGGATTAGATATATTTCTATATAAAAAGTCAAGTGGTAATTTGGTTCTATTAAGTACATTTCCCCTTCTACCTTAAAAAAAAAAAAAAAAAAAGTACATCCCCCCTTTTCTCATCTCGATTTCTCAGATGGGTGGGGTTAATTTAGTTTCTGTTTTTTTTTAATTAATGTTTTTGTGAAATTAAGAAATAAAAAAAATATTAATATTAACTAAAGACCAAAACAACGTCGTTTTGGTATGTTAACGACAGCAACTAACAAAATACTAACGGATGACTCAATTAGAAATGGATGAAATTTAGAGGACTTAAATGACAAAACTCAAACTTAAATGATTGAAATGAAAAATGGTAAAACTTAGAAGGTGGGTTTTTCATTTTGGCCTTAAATTTTAGTGTTTTCACATTTATATATTTCCACCAAAAACTAGTTTTAAATTTGACTGGTTTTAGTTGTTTTTAGTCAGATTTTTTATTCAAAAAAATTTGTTCAAAATGGGATTGAATATATTTGTATGAAAAATCAAGTTCTAGTTTGGTTCAATTAAATACATTCCCCCTAAAATTACATTTTTGAAATTTTAATTGATGGGATAGCAAAAATACATCTATAGTTCGTCCAGATAGGTCGTCCATCATGAACGGTTAGCCAAACGATCAGACCATCTTTTATTCGTCCAGACCTCTCTTCCTTGGTTAAAGCTTTGACTTATTGGGAAAACCCCATAATCAAGCCGAAGGAGTCGTCCACGCGCGAAGAGCATGGACGACCAATCGATATAACAAAGGGTCGTCCATGGGCATCACACATGGACGACCACACAACACTTGCAATTTCTGGAGCGATTAGCCAACCTGTGTTCATCGCCGCCAATTCCTCCCAAGTATGTAACTTCCAACGACGGTTATGGTTTTAATGGCAGTTGAGGTCCGGATTCCAAGAATCTGGGCAGATTATTTGGACCAATAACCGCCCCGTAGTACCATATATAAGGACCGGTCTGAACCATGAAAAGGTAAGATATACTGAGGTTTTTACTTCCAAAAGATTAAAAAAACTCCATCCGAGAGAAGATACTAACTTTGCCATCGGAGGGTATTCGGCCGGTCCACCCCGGTCTTCCTTTGATTGTTTTTCCCTTTTACAGGCCTCCGCTAACGCCGTAGTCCACCGAAGCCGAAGTGTTCAATCAACTGATTCCTTCATCATCAGTTGGCGCCGTCTGTGGGAAAAAAAAAACGTAAATTGTTTTTACGATTTGGCTTTTTGGGACAAAAGGTTGAATGGTTCGGACTAGATCGAGGGCTACAAGCCGAGGCCATCAGGGAAGCAGAGACGCTTTAAGCAACCCCCATCGCGATCGCCAATCAGCGCCTGTCATGCAGTCGCCTTCCATCCAACAGATGCAATCCATGGCAGCCGCTATGGCGGAGTTAACTCGCCAGAATCAAGAATTAACTAAGGAAATGGAGAGGTAGCGCCGCGAAGGACATGCTGAGAGGCAATCCCAGAGTCAAGAAGATAGAGAGGGACATGCTGAACCCGAGACTCAATCAAGAGGCACCACTTCGCGAAGGGTGCCACATTTAGAAAAGGAAATGGATCAGATGAGGAAGGTTATGGACGAGATGAAGGAAAACATGAGGAGAGCAAATCCCGTAGAGGATTTGGTTCATCGAACAGATTCCCCATTCACGGCTTACATCAATGGGCATCCCTTGCTGCCAAAGTTCAAAATGCCTTCCCTGGATTCATATGATGGAGCGCGCGATCCTTTTGATCACATCGCTACTTTCAAGACCACAATGCATCTCCAAGGAGTTCCGGATGAGATCATGTGCAGAGCCTTCCCTACCACCCTTAAGGGACCAGCACGTGTATGGTTCAGCAAAATACCCCCGAATTCTGTAAGCTCTTTCGAGGAGTTGAGCAAGTTATTCGTCAATAATTTCATTGGGGGACAAAGACACAAACGTTCCTCGTCCAGTTTGCTGACCATTCAGCAAGGAGAGAATGAAAGCCTGCGTTCCTTCATCACGCGCTTCAACAGGGAAGCCCTGACAGTAGACGAGGTAGACGACAAACTACTATTGGCGGCCTTCCACAATGGGGTTAACTCAGACTTATTCATTCACAAGCTGTATGAAAAAGAGCCCCAATCCATGGCTGAACTCGTCCATTCAGCCCAAAACTTTATGAATGCAGAAGACGCCATCATAGCTAAGAAGAGGAAGAGAGCTGAGAGAATGGAAGGCAACCCCCCACGTCACCCTGATCAAGAGCCTCGTCCAAAGAAGGGACGAACAGAGGACAAGAAGGATCGAGACAGGGATAATAGGAAGGCAGGCCCATCAGCAAGGAATCAGAATTACACACCCTTGAATGCCCCACTCGACCAAGTGCTCATGCAAATAAAGGATGATCCTTCCCTGAAGTGGCCAGAGAAGATGAAGGGAGATCCTAACAAGCGCAATAAGAATAAATATTGTCGCTTCCATAGGGATCATGGGCATGACACGGACGAGTGTTTTGACCTGAAGTAGCAGATCGAGAACCTCATTAGACAAGGGAAATTAAGGCACTTTGTTGGAAGGGATTATAAAGATGAAAAATTGAAAGCAAAGATGGAAGAATCGTCACGGCCCCCACTCGGAGAAATAAGGGTTATTATTGGAGGGACTTCTGAAGGACAATCTTCTAGATCGAAGAAGACATATCTCAAAGTGGTGCAAAATGTCCAACTCTCTGGACGATCCCCATGGACGAGAGGGACGGACGAACCCACCATCTCTTTCACTGATGAAAAAGCTGAAAGAATTCATCACCCGCATGATGATGCAATTGTCATTACCCTACTCATAGCAGATTATCGAACCAGGAGGGTGTTGGTAGATAATGGAAGCTCAGCGGATATATTGTATTATCCTGCCTTCCAACAGATGAAGATTGGACGAAATCAGCTTCGTCCAGCTTGCTCACCACTGATAGGATTTGGAGGAATGAAAGTGCAGCCCGTAGGCACCATTACCTTGCCTGTAGTGGTAGGGTCATACCCGCAGCAGATAACTAAGGAAGTAAATTTCCTTGTGGTGGATTGTTCATCCTCATATAACGCCATCATTGGAAGACTGACCTTGAACAGTTGGAAGGCGGTAACATCTACCTACCATCTATCAGTCAAATTCCCTACGGAGTGCGGAATTGGACAAGCACAAGGAGATCAGTTGGCAGCCAGGGAGTGTTATCTAGCTATGTTGGCTATGGACGAGCAGATGCAGACTATGAGTATAGAAGAAAGAAAAATTGTTGCAGAACCAATTGAAGTATTGGAAGATGTTTTATTACAAGAAAATGATCCTGAGAAATTCACCAGAATTGGGACAAGTATGAAGGAGAAGGCGAAAGAAGACCTCGTCCAGTTTCTAAAGAAGAACGCCGATGTTTTTGCATGGAGTCATGATGACATGCCCGGCATTGATCCAAGTGTAATCACCCATCGACTGAACGTGTCCCCCTCTTCTAAGCCTATTCGTCAAAAGAAGAGGGTGTTTGCCCCTGAGCGAGAGAAGGCTATCAAGGAAGAGGTTCAGAAACTGACTACAGCACAGTTTATATGGGAAGTCTATTACCCGGATTGGTTGGCAAATGTAGTGATGGTGAAGAAGGCAAATGGCAAGTGGAGGATGTGCGTCGACTTCACTGACTTGAACAAGGCTTGCCCTAAGGATAGTTATCCTTTGCCCCGCATTGATCAACTAGTTGATTCTACAGCTGGCCATCAAATGTTGAGCTTCATGGACGCCTTCTCAGGATATAATCAGATAAAGATGGACGAGGCAGACCAGGAAAAGACATCTTTTATTACCAGTCAAGGTTTGTTTTGTTACAAGGTGATGCCCTTCGGTCTGAAGAACGCAGGAGCAACTTATCAAAGGTTGGTGAACCACATGTTTCGTCCACAAATAGGACGAAATGTGGAGGTGTACGTGGACGACATGCTTGTGAAGAGCTTAGACGAGGGAAGCCACTTGGATGATCTTCAAGAAACCTTTGAAACACTTAGGCGATACAAGATGAAGCTGAACCTAAGTAAATGTGCATTCGGAGTATCTTCAGGAAAGTTCCTAGGATTCATGGTTTCAGAGAGAGGAATTGAGGCAAATCCAGACAAGATCCAAGCCATATTAAACATGGAGCCACCGAAGAACATCAAGGAAGTCCAATCCTTAACCGGACGAGTTGCAGCTCTGAACAGGTTTGTCTCAAAAGCCACTGACAAGTGTTTACCCTTTTTCAAAATTCTCAGGAAGGCATTTGAATGGACGGACGAGTGTCAAAAGGCCTTCCAGGACCTAAAACACTATCTTACCACGGCCCCATTGCTAAGTCCATCCGTGCTAGGAGAAGAACTATATTTATACTTAGCAGTGTCCCCACATGTCGTGAGTTCAGCCTTGATCAGGGAGGAAGAAAAGGTGCAGAAGCCTGTGTATTACACTAGCCGGGCACTAAGAAGGGTAGAAGGAAGGTACCCATTGATAGAGAAGTTAGCCTTCGCACTAATAACAGCTTCTAGGAAGTTAAGACATTACTTCCAAGGTCATGTCATCAATGTCATGACGGATCATTCGCTCAAGAAGGCAATGAATAAACTTGAAGCTGCAGGACGACTAATTCAATGGGCAGTTGAGCTCGGTGAGTTTGATATTCGGTACCAACCGAGGAATGCAGTAAAAGCTCAAGCCCTGGCAGATTTCATTGCAGAGTTCACTCCAAGTTATGAGGACTTAGATGATAAAGAAGACAACAAAAAATGGGTCGTCCATGTAGATGGATCATCTACACTGTATGCAGGAGGTATAGGAGTGGTTTTGCAATCACCAGAAGGAGATAAATTGAATCACAAGGTTCGCTTGCAGTATCAAACAACTAACAATGAAGCAGAATATGAAGCCCTTATTAAAGGGTTGGAGTTAGCTAAATCCGTGGAAGCAGACTCAGTACTTGTCCTGGGAGACTCACAGTTGGTCATAGGCCAAGTAAATGGAACATGTGAAGCTAAGGAAGATAGAATGAAGAGATATTTGAAGAAGGTGTTACGCCTTATGAAGAAATTCAGAGAAGCTAATTTCGTTCAAATCCCGAGGGAAGAGAACATGGAAGCGGACACTCTAGCGAAGGAAGCCTCCGCTAATGAAGCAATGGACAAGTTGGATGAAATACGATACGTGCCAAGCATAGACCTTCCAGAAATGTTGCAGATAGAAGGTGAGGAGAATTGGATGACCCCGATAGTCTCATACCTGAAGGACGGAAGGCTTCTAGAAGGGAAGGACGAAGCCAGGAAGCTCAGAGTTAAATCAGCCAAATACATCCTTATGGACGAAGTGTTATACAAAAGAGGTTTTTCACAACCATACCTGAGGTGTTTAGCTCCAGACGAAGCAAATTACGTATTGAGGGAAGTTCATGAAGGAGCATGTGGTAATCACTCAGGAGCCAGATCACTCGTCCACAAGGTCATTCGTGCAGGGTACTACTGGCCAACCGTCCAAGCTGATGCTAAGGCATATGTTAAGATATGTGACTAATGTCAACGTTTCAGTAATATCCCTAGACAGCCTTCAGAATACCTCACCCCAATGATGGCCCCTTGGCCTTTTGCACAGTGGGGTTTGGATATTTTGGGCCCCTTTCCAACAAAAACCAGACAGATGAAATTCTTGGTAGTGGGGATAGATTATTTCACTAAATGGGTGGAAGCTGAACCCTTAGTGAAAATTACACAACAAAATGTCAAAAATTTTGTCTGGAAGAGTATTGTATGCAGGTTTGGAGTACCAAGAGTACTAGTATCTGACAATGGACGACAGTTTGACAACACCCCCTTCAGAGAATTTTGTGAACAGCTTGGAATCAAGAATCATTATTCCTCACCATCCCACCCACAAGCTAACGGACAAGCAGAAATAGCAAACCGATCCTTATTGAAAATCATCAAGACTCGGCTTGAAGGGGCAAAAGGAGTATGGCCGGATGAATTACCAGGTGTTTTGTGGGCTTACAGAACAACAGCGAGGACTCCCACAGGAGAGACTCCTTTCAAACTGGCATACGGAAGCGAAGCAGTCATACCTGCAGAAGTGCATATGGCCAGCCATAGGGTGATAAAGTATCAAGATGAAGAGAATAATGAGCAGCTTCGTCTTAATCTCGACCTCATAGACGAGGTAAGGATGGACGCGGAGCAAAGAGTAGCAAGGTACAAAAATCTCATGGCAAGACAGCATGACGCCATGGTGAAACCTAGGCGCTTCAACGTTGGGGATCTCGTCCTGAAGAAGGTTTCTTTGGCCACCAAAAATCCGGCCCACGAAAAACTGGGACCAAATTGGGAAGGACCTTACAGTGTTATCAACTCCAAGAGACAAGGATCCTACTATCTGGAAGCCCTGGATGGACGAAGGTTAGAGCACCCGTGGAACGTTGAACACCTAAGGAGGTACTATCAATGAAAGGTGATCATGGACGAGCCGTGAGGTGGACGAGATATTTGGACGCTTTAAGTACTATGTTTAAATATTATTTTCCAGTGTGCTTATTACTATTGTGTTTTAAGTATTTTATGCTACTCATGGACGAAGTTATGTTGTATTATGTATTTTTAATTCCCTAAAAGCACAAGCTCTCAAGCATGTGCCATGATTGTGGACGAATGATTATATAGTATGGATTTCTGAAAATGATGCGTATGATTGTATGGGAATCCCCCATTTTCTATGATTCAAAATGATCCACGGAAGGCGAAAGGCCAAAGACGAGTAAAATCCTTGGACGCAAGGAAATATCGTCTAGAAGCTTTCCTTTAGAAAAGGATAAAGCAAGAAAAATAAAGGTATGTCCGTCTAAGCTCAAGACGAGGCAAACCTAAAGAGCAATCGTCTACACTATGGACGAACAATATGCGTGTGAAAACACCATGGGCCCATAGACGAGTCTAGCCAACTTAACAATCTAGGCCCTGGACGAGAATTTGTTGGGAAAATTTTATTAAGGACGAGTAAATAATCGTCCTAAGTTTGAGCAACAAATTAAATCTGGCAAAAAGGCATCATTCATGGACGAACCTTACTTGAAAATAAACATCTCATGAGGTTGTACATGAAGGAGCTCGTCCATACCATCAAGACGAGATAAAACCTAGTCCCACAACCACAATGGTATGGACGACATGATTGAAGTTTGTTCACAAAAACTAAAGGAATATTCGCATAATGAACAATGAAAGAAAAGCATTCATACATTCATAAAGTTCAAAGGGTAGACGACCACCGTCCAAAAACCCTTAAGTAGTGCTTATTCATAAAAACTCGTCCATATACTTGGACGAAGAAATTGTACTTGGATAAATTCTAAAACGAAATAAACAAAAGCCCAAAACACTAGGCACCTCCAAATAAAATTAAAACATAAACTTTCTAAAAGAAAATGAAATCACTTGGATTCACCACTGGGAGCATTCTTTGGATCGTCTTGTGTCACCTCGTCATTGGCATCCTCCACCACGTTGACGTCCTCAGAACTCGTCGCTAGCAAAGAGCTTTCTGTAGCAAGAGGAAGCTTGAAGGAGTCAAAGTTTAAATCAGGGAAGGCTTCTTTGGCATCAGCACGGAAGTCTTCATAGCCAGCAGCATAGTGACTATCTAGACGATTCTTAAGCTCGTCAGACTTCTTGAAGGCTAAAATAGCTTCCTCGCGTGCTTTCTCCAAGGACGAAGCAAACCCTGAAACTTCTCCCTCCAAGTAAGCAATACGAGTGTCCCCATCTGCTTTGCGTTCTTCCACCTCTTCCTTTAATTTCGTCTCACATGCTAGCAAACGGTTGACTTCCTCAGTCAGCCTAGCCACCTCTCCCTTCTTCAACAAAACTTCATTAGTCAAGTCCTTAGCCTTCTCTCTTGCCGTCTTGGCCTCCTCAGCTAGTTCCTTGGCCTGGCACGTCGCTGTATAAAACTTTGACATAGCCTGTGCATAGACGAATAAGAGTTAGCCAAATATATAAAAAAAAAAAAAAAAAAGAAGAAAGGAGAGCACAAGGACGAGTTAAAGCCTACCTTAAAGAGGTCGTGGATGCCTGAACGTTCAAATTCTTTCACTGACATGTTGTAACATTCGTTAACCTCATTGTCAGTGACGATTCCTTTGAACGTCCTCCATGCATACCCCTCGTCCAGCACCAGGTTAGAAGGACGATCTGATTGCTCCGACAGATGAGGCTTCCTAGAAGTCTTGGTTGAAGGTGCAGGGTCAGTCTGAACAGGATGAACTGTTTGGACGGGCTCCACGACGGCAGGAGATTCGTCCAAATTCACCGTGGGGGGAGGAGTGAATTTGGGGACCTTGGGAAGAGGAGTCTGAATGGTTTTTGATTTTTTAGGACCTCGACGACTAGGAAGGTCGTCCAGGTCCACAGAGCTTGAAATCTTCTTGGATTTCCTCTTCCTAGGCTGGACGGTAGCCTTTTGGACGATTTGAGGTGGATGAGCCTCCTTGTCCCCACTTGTTACTGTCTTGTCTTTATTTTCTCTCATTGTCATTATTCCTATGACGAGAAAAATCAGTTAAAAAAAAAAAAGAAAAAAAAAAAAAGAGAATAGAATAGAAAGAAGCATTGAGGGACAGACGACACTTACTTCGTCGAGTGGTCTCCTCGTGACCTAAATTTTCAGGGGTAGGTTCTGGGCCAAGTCCCCACGTAGCCAAACTACTGAAAGTTACTAAGTCGTGAAAAGTCCTTCTAGGGAAGGCACGTACGTGGTCGATTCGATCCAAATAAAACCTGTCCAAACGTGGACGAGTAACAGCTGCACCAATAAAAGAATGGTGGTTAGACGATTGAAAGTTAGAAAAAGTGCAAAGAATAAAATAAATAACATGGAAGGAAAACATACCCTCAGGACGAAGGCGACTTATGGGGCTGGTAAAAGGAGGGAAGGGGGCATTACTAACATCTGTTGGGTCCCCAGTCCAGTTTCCAGAAATGATAAAAAATTCTTGCTTCCAGAGCCTATCAGACGAACTACGACCCTTTATTAGACTATAGTAAGAGCCTCTGGACGAAAACTGGTAAAAACTAGCTGATTGTTTTATTTCTGAGGGCTTATAGCAGTAGAGGAACTCGTCTACTGTTATAGGACGATCCCCTTCCAGCGCCTCACGCCATAACACTTGCATAGCAACTATCGTCCTCCAACCATTGGGATTAAGTTGGTTAGGACCAACACCTAACCTATGAAGAAGACCTCTACAAAATGAATTTAGGGGAAACCTAAGACCAGCTAAGAGATAAGACGAATATACTCCCAAACCAGAAGAAGGTGAACAACACCACTCTCCTTCCCTGGGCAGACGAGGTTCAAACTCGATAGGAATTTGGTATCTATCTACTAAGGTTTTTAACTTAGGAGCGTCTAAGGTGGACGCTACCTCGGGTGCACAGCTATATATTATGTTTTCCTCTTCCTCCTCCTCGTCCTGAGAAGGGCTGGGTGGCGCTCTGGACGAACTAGCCCCAATTCTAGAGGCCATCCTACGTTGCATCTCTTGAAATTTTTCTAAGGAAACGCCTGGGACCCCGGACGAATACTGCCCGTCCGAGGAACTGCTACTAAAACTAATGCTACCCTCACCACTCTCGTTACTTCCAGATGAGACGTCCTGATACTCGTCTATTTCCCTCTGTGTACTACTAGACGAAGACATAATTAAAGTAAAGATCAAAACGAAAACCTAAAGGGAAGAGGAAGTACCTGATAACTAGGACGAACGCTAGACGAGAACCTTGGACGAGATAGCAGAAGGAAGTTTATGAGAGAGGTGAAGGGCAAGAATGAGAATGCGCCTATTTATAGGGCCCAGGAGTAGGGTCAGCGAAACGACACCATCCACTAAGAAATTGACACGTGGCAATCGTGTGGGGAAACGTAATCGATTTGATTGCTCAACGAATTAAAAAATGACACGTGGAAGTAGAAAAGGGATAAAATCCCTATAATATCCCTGGACGACACCCTGGACAAGGGGGCAACTGATGGGATAGCAAAAATACATCTATAGTTCGTCCAGATGGGTCGTCCATCATTAACGGTTAGCCAAACGATCAGACCATCTTTTATTCGTCCAGACCTCTCTTCCTTGGTTAAAGCTTTAACTTATTGGGAAAACCCCATAATCAAGCCGAAGGAGTCGTCCACGTGCGAAGAGCATGGACGACCAATCGATATAACAAAGGGTCGTCCATGGGCATCACGCATGGACGACCACACAACACTTGCAATTTCTGGAGCGATTAGCCAACCTGTGTTCATCGCCGCCAATTCCTCCCAAGTATGTAACTTCCAACGACGGTTATGGTTTTAATGGTAGTTGAGGTCCGGATTCCAAGAATCTGGGCAGATTATTTGGACCAATAACCGCCTCGTAGTACCATATATAACGACCGGTCTGAACCATGAAAAGGTAAGATATACTGAGGTTTTTACTTCCAAAAGATTAAAAAAACTCCATCCGAGAGAAGATACTAACTTTGCCATCGGAGGGTATTTGGCCGGTCCATCCCGGTCTTCCTTTGATTGTTTTTCCCTTTTACAGGCCTCCGCTAACGCCGTAGTCCACTGAAGCCGAAGTGTTCAATCAACTGATTCCTTCATCATCATTAATGTTTTCACATTTGTATATTCCCACCAAAAACTAGTTTTAAATTTGATCATTTTTAGCTGTTTTTAGTTTGATTTTTTTTTAAATATAGAAAAAATTGGTTCAAAAGGGGAATATATATTTATAAATAAATAAAAAAGCAAGTGTTAGTTTGGTTTTGTTAATACATTCCCTAAAAATTACATTTTTAAATTTTAATGGTTTCACATTTATATATTCCCACTAAAATAAAAATAAAATAAAAACCGGTTCTATCATGATTTTAGACAAACTAAATAAAATCAAACCAATTTGAAATTAAATTGGTTTTAGATATTGTTTAACCTTTTTTTTTTTTTTTTTTTTTGAGGGGGAAGACTAATTTTTGTTTAACCTGTATCATAATTAAATCAATTTAATTTGTGGCTTGCCAAACCTTCCTCTTTATTGTATAAGGCCTATCATAGAAGACTAATAGGCCAGTCTTGGTGACTTTATTATGGATTTATATTGACTGTGCTTAAATGTGTGTTTTTTCCTTCCTTGTATATCACTGTATTGTAGTATGCCGTTTCAATGCAAAGGCGCTATCTTGTAATTCCAGATCCTAAGAGGATAGGAGAAGATGATGCACTTATTACAAGACTTGAAGTCCCGAAGCACCTGAATTTTCCTCTTAGCTTTCTTGGGTTTTGGGCCATAGACAAGTTATATTTTTATGATAAATGAACTAAAATTCTAAACAAGCCAAAAATACATTTCTTCACCTTCTCAGGCCCATTTAGGCGAGTGGAAATTATTGTGACGAAGTGATATTTGTAGTGTTATTGAATAAACATACTTTCATTTACATGTACATTATGAATATTTGTGTTAATACAAAATATAAAATTGCTTATTCCTTTGTTGTTGGCTTCATGAATTTAAATTGCTTTATGCGAACACGCGGTGAAAGAGTTTATTAGGAAAATTTTAGGCCCCAATTGATTTTATAATGACATTAATCACCTTGTTAAATAAATCGATTAAGAATTTAGGTTGATTTTTAGGATAATAACCACAGTTTGAATTTAGGTTGATTTTTAGGATAATAACCACAGTTTACTAAGAAACATACATTACACTATATGAAAACAATAAACAACAAATAAATAACACAACATATGATGATGCATGAAACTATTCCAAAAGAAAAACTACTGCATGGGCTTAGACACCAATCCTAATAAAAACATATCCACTATATAGAATTGAAGTTATACAAAATATAGTAATTGTGGGGCCAAGAAATGGTCAGGCAATCCCAGCCCACTCCCAACCAGGCCCAAGGCCCATGTCCGAGGACGCGCCCATTGACCGAGGACTGAAGTGTGGCACCCAGCCACCCTCTAAACAACGCCAAGGATGATAGCATCCCCGGAAGTCCGAGGTCCTAGGACGCGCAAGCAGCACTTAGTCCAAGGGGGCCTCCCCGAGCATTCAAGGAATGGATGGCGGGTACCAAATACCGGACATGAAAGCATGGTGGAGGAGCGCACCCCAGAGGAACTGTCACCTCCACATTAAATGCTCCCAACTAACGTCCTGGCCGCATTAATGAGGAAGGGACGCCTCAACAGTGCCACCTTGGTTGTAGCCACTTACAGAGGCAAGGGGAAGGTGGCTGATGGGACAGGCACTCAAGTGATGCCCTAATCCCTTTACAAATGTAGGGCTAGGATTGATTGGAAGGGGGATATATAATGTAAGGAATTCCTCCTAAAAGGGGGACGGAAGGATGATGGTAATCTGCATGTACTGAGAGAACTTCTTGTTCATTTTAAGAGAAAGAAATTATTAGAACTCCAAGTTCTGGAAAACACGTCCGAGGAGCACTTTTACATATCCCGCCGCACGCTCAGCTTATCCAACCCACGTATAACTATGCATGGCCGTTGCATTTCTCGCTAGCGCCTAGTTCTTGAATCCCTCCTCTATAAATTCATTGCGGGGTACGTGGGGCTTTTGACCCGTGTCCACTGGACGTGGGCAACCAAAAAACCCTGTCCCTACAATTGGCGCCGTCTGTGGGAAGAACTTGTGTGTTGGTAAGGACAACAGTCAAGCATGGTAGGATCGGGCCCTCACCAAGCAACCCCCAATCGACCCGAACCGGCGAAGCCACGGCATCATGGTGACTACGGCGACCCCGGAGGCGGTCAGAATGATAACGGACGATTTCGAGAAGGAAGCGTGCATACTTCGACGGCGAGCGAAAATCAAGCCCAGAAGCGCGATGCTGTCCAGGCTACGCAATCGGAGGAGGCCCATAGTCACGCCTCCCAGGCGAAGGACGATAAGGTGGCCATGCAGCGCGAGATAGACGATCTGAAGAAGAAGCTGCGCCATGCACAGCGAAGACAGCCTGAGCCCAACCCCGACTTGTTCTCTGACGACGAGAGTGACGGCGAATACAGACAAAGGTCGAGAACGCCCCCCAGCGAGACTTTCTCCCACGAGGAGGAGCGCTACCAGAGGCGTAGGCGCGCCGACCGAACCTCCCGGGGCGTAGGAAGTGACGCCATGAGCAAGGCGTTGGACCAGCTCTCCAAGTCGCCCTTTACGCGTCGCATAGAGGAGGCGGAGCTTCCTCGGCGGTTCCAACAGCCGACCTTCATCGCCTACAACGGCAAGACGGATCCCGTAGAACACGTGAGCCAGTTCAACCAGAGGATGGCTGTCCACTCGAAGAACGAGGCGCTGATGTGCAAAGTTTTTCCATCTAGCTTGGGACCTGTGGCGATGAGGTGGTTCAACGGTCTGAGGACGAATTCCATAGACTCGTACAGACAGCTGACTCAGGCTTTCGGCTCCCGCTTTGTCACGAACAGCAGGCCTCCTCGGCCCATGAGCGCGCTGCTGTCCCTATCCATGCGTGAAGGGGAAACCCTTAAGGCCTACTCGGACAAGTACTGGGAGATCTACAATGAGCTGGACGGCAAGTATGACGCCGTCGCCATCAGTACGTTCCAGAATGGGCTACCAATGGGGCACGGCCTGAGGAAGTCCTTGACCGGAAAGCCTGCCACCAGCGTGCGGCAACTGATGGATCGGATTGACAAGTACAAGCGGGTGGAGGAAGATATGCTGCAAGGCAAGGGGAAGGATAAAGCCTTCCCTCAGGAGAGGAGAGACTTCAGGTCGGACCGGTACAACAATGCCCGACCGAGGAGGGACTTTGGA
This sequence comes from Quercus ilex subsp. ballota, assembly GCA_032727855.1. Lineage (NCBI taxonomy): Eukaryota > Viridiplantae > Streptophyta > Magnoliopsida > Fagales > Fagaceae > Quercus > Quercus ilex. The sequence continues at coordinate 34,591,874 of CM064911.1, forward strand.
GGAGAATCTGGAGCGTCCAATGCTCAAACCGTCAACGCAATATTCCGAGAACCCGTGCATAGGGTGCTGGAGAGAATAAAAGACGAGCCGTACTTCAGGTGGCCGAATAAGATGGCAGGGGAACCTGAGAGGCGCAATCGGAATCGCTACTGCCAATACCACCAGGACCATGGACATACCACGGAGGACTGCAGGAACCTCCGGAACTACCTGGACCAACTGGTCCGGGAAGGAAAGCTGACGCACTTGCTGCTCAACCCTGACAATCGCCAGGGCCAAACGTATCAGGAGCCCCGAAGGGACACCACCATGGGGCAACCCGCCGGCACAATTAACATGATCCTGGCGGCTCCGGGGAGAACGGGCGCGGGCCCCTCGCGAGTGTTGTCCGTGGCCCAACCGGAAGCCGGGGAGTTACAAGCAGGGCCGAAGAGGGCTAGGAGGAGGTCCTGCCCTCATTTGAGCTTCTCAGAGGAGGACAAGGCCGGAACCATCCAACCCCATGATGACGCCCTGGTGGTCACCCTTAGAATTGGGGGCTACGACGTGAAAAGGGTGATGGTAGATGGTGGCAGCGCAGCAGAGGTCATGTACCCGGACCTCTACAGGGGGCTAGGGTTAAAACCGGAGGACTTGACGCCGTATAACTCCCCCCTGATGAGTTTCGATGGGAAGCTTGTCATCCCGAGGGGCATGATCAGGCTGCCTATACAGACCGGCCCTGAAGTGGTAGAGGTGAACTTCATAGTGGTGGACACATACTCCCCCTACACGGCCATCGTGGGAAGACCCTGGCTCCATGCTCTAGGGGGCGTAGCTTCCTCCTTGCACCAGAAGGTGAAGTTCCCATCAGGGGACCACGTTCTGGAAATTCAGGGATGCCAGACCACTGCGAGGCAATGCACGGTGGCTGCCATATCATGTCAGCTCGACGCGCAGACCTCGGCCATCGCCGACAAAGGTTTATAGCAATCAAAGGCCAAGGCAGCGTGGTCTAATGAAGCTGCCGAGGAAGTCAGGTGCGAAGATTTGGAGAAGGTAGTAATCGGTGACGATCCCGAGAAGTTCTTCCGGGTCGGGGCTCGACTGCCCCCAAACGAACAAGAGGAGTTGGTTGGGTTCCTTAGGAGCAATATCGACGTATTTGCATGGGACCCCTGCGACGCACCAGGGATTGACCCGTCCTTCATCTGTCATCATCTCAATGTTAACCCATCTGCGGTGCCCAAGAAACAGCCGCCCCGACGCCCTTCGAGGGAGCACGCTGACGCCATAACGGAAGAGGTGAATAAGCTCAAGCACGCTGGGGCTATCAAAGAGATTTTCTATCCCGAATGGCTAGCCAATACTGTGGTGGTCAAGAAGAAGAGCGGCAAGTGGAGGGTCTGTGTGGACTTTACCGACCTGAATAGGGCATGCCCAAAAGACCCGTTCCCTATGCCTCGGATCGACCAGCTGGTAGACGCGACAACGGGCCATCCTCGGATGAGCTTCCTGGACGCCTTTCAAGGCTATCACCAGATACCGCTGGCCCTGGAGGACCAAGAGAAGACTGCATTTCTGACACCCATCGGGAATTATCACTACAAAGTAATGCCTTTCGGTCTGAAGAACGCAGGATCCACCTATCAGAGGATGATGACGAGGATGCTCGAGCCGATGCTGGGCAAGAGTATGGAGGTCTATGTTGACGATATGGTGGTAAAGAGTAAGATAGTATCCGAGCATCTGGGAGACCTCGGCCGCACATTTGACGTCCTAAGAAAACACCAACTGCGCCTAAACGCCTCAAAGTGCTCGTTCGGGGTGGGCTCGGGCAAGTTCCTTGGGTACATGATCACCCATAGGGGTATCGAAGTTGACCCTGACCAAATCAAGGCAATCCATGATCTGAAGCCTCCGCAGAACCCCAAGGAGGTCCAGAAGCTTACTGGGATGGTCGCGGCTTTGAACAGATTCATTTCCCGATCGGCTGACAGGTGCCGACCCTTCTATCTCTTGATCAACAAATGGAAGGGATTTGAGTGGTCAGAAGACTGTGTCGTAGCTTTCCAACAACTTAAGGAATACCTATCCCAACCGCCTATCATGTCCAATCCTAACACCGATGAGGTCTTGTACGCATACCTTGCAGTGGCGCCCCACGCGGTGAGCTTAGTACTTATACGGGATGACAGTGGCGTACAGAAGCCAGTTTATTATGTCAGCAAGTCGCTGCATGAAGCGGAGGTCAGGTACCTGCCTCTGGAGAAGGCCATACTGGCCGTGGTCCACGCCACGAGAAAGCTCCCCCACTACTTTCAAGCTCACACAGTGGTCGTCCTGACCAAGCTACCCCTGAAATCTGTGCTTCGGACCGCCGACTACACCGGGAGAATCGCGAAATGGAACACAATCCTTGGGGCTTTCGACATTAAATATATGCCCCGGACATCCATAAAAGGACAGGTCCTGGCGGATCTGATGGCCGAATTCACCGAACCCACCGTGGAAGTAGCCCTCGGGGAGGAGAGCTCGGATGAAAAATCAGTTGGGGCAATCTCCAACCCGGAATCACCGCTTTGGAAGGTGTATGTTGATGGCGCAGCGAACCAGAGGGGGTCCGGAGTGGGGCTAGTGCTAGTATCCCCCGAGGGTCACGTCGTAGAGAAGTCCCTGAGGCTCGGATTCTCCGCTACTAACAACGAGGCCGAGTATGAGGCGCTGCTACAGGGGATGGTCATGGTACGGAAGATGGGAGGAAAATCAGTAGAGGTGTTCTCGGACTCGAGATTGGTGGTGGGACAGGTCAACGGACAAATGGAAGCCAGGGACCCAAGAATGGAAGAATACCTGAACCAAGTCCAGCGCTTGAAGTCGGAGTTCGGTCTCTTTACCCTGTCCCATATTCCCCGGAGTGGGAACAGTCATGCGGACTCATTAGCCACGCTCGCAACATCCACGGCGGAGGGTCTGCCCCGGGTTATACTTGTGGAGCACCTAGAAAGGGCGAATGAAATGGCTAGGGGATCGGTCCTCGTCAACCAGATCGGAGCGGGGCCCAGCTGGATGGACCCCATAGTGAAATTCCTTAAAGACAATGTCCTGCCCGAGGATAAGACGGAAGCTGAGAAGGTACGGAGAAAAGCTCCTCGGTTCTGGCTATCTGAGGATCTCCGATTATACAGGCGCTCTTACTCTGGGCCGTACCTGCTGTGCGTCCACCCCGAGGCAGCGGAGTTATTGCTCGAAGAGCTGCACGAAGGAATTTGTGGGAGCCATACCGGAGGGAGATCCCTGTCACACCGAGCTGTCACGCAAGGGTATTGGTGGCCGGGAATGCAACAGGAGGCCCTAGAATATGCCAAGAAGTGTGACCAGTGCCAGAGGTTCGCCCCGAACATCCACCAACCAGGGGGGGTCCTCAACCCTTTATCCAGTCCCTGGCCATTCGCCCAGTGGGGCCTGGACATTGTAGGTCCCTTCCCGAAGGCACCAGGGAACAAGAGGTACCTGCTGGTGGCCACGGACTACTTCACGAAATGGGTCGAGGCCGAGCCCCTGGCCAACATTAGGGACGTGGACGCCAAGAAGTTCCTCTGGAGAAACATTGTTACGCGATTTGGGGTCCCTCATACCCTCATCTCGGATAATGGGCTCCAATTCGACAGCAAGGCCTTCAGGAGGTACTGCTGTGAACTCGGGATTACTAACAGATATTCGACGCCCGCCTACCCCCAAGGAAACGGACAGGCGGAAGCCGTCAACAAGGTTATCGTCAATGGGCTGAAGAAAAGGTTGGACGACGCCAAGGGAAGATGGGTCGAAGAGCTGCCCCATGTCCTGTGGACGTACCGGACTACCCCTCGGCGGTCAACAGGAGAAACGCCTTTCGCCATGACCTATGGCGCTGAGGCGGTGATCCCCCTAGAGACGAATTTCCGGACACTACGAACAAGCTCTTTCGCTCCCAGCAGCAATGATGATCTGCTGGGAAGGAACCTAGACTTGGTGGACGAACGGAGGGAACAAGCGATGATCCAGCTGGCCTCTTACCAGCAAAAGCTCAAACGAGGATATGACACCAACGTGAAACTCAGGCCGCTGGCACCAGGGGACCTGGTACTGAGAAAAGTCGTCGGGGCTGCCAAGAACCCGTCCTGGGGGAAGCTGGGGCCCAATTGGGAAGGCCCCTACCGAATTACCTCGGTAGCGGGGATAGGTGCATACTATTTAGAAGATTTAGACGAAAAACCTGTACCTCGCCCCTGGAATGTAAATAACCTGAAAAGGTATTATTATTAATGAAGCAGTCTTTTTCGAATTCTAACTCTAAACCTGTTTCAATTTTGGGATAGCGCGTCCAGCCGGCAAAGCCTAAGTGTTAGACAGAACCAAGGCACTGCATGGTCCTCGGACTCAGGCCTGTGGGGAAACTAACTACTTCAAATTACCAAGTGTTAGACAGAACCAAGGCACTGCATGGTCCTCGGACTCAGGCCTGTGGGGAAACTAACTACTTCAAATTACCAAGTGTTAGACAGAACCAAGGCACTGCATGGTCCTCGGACTCAGGCCTGTGGGGAAACTAACTACTTCAAATTACCAAGTGTTAGACAGAACCAAGGCACTGCATGGTCCTCGGACTCAGGCCTGTGGGGAAACTAACTACTTCAAATTACCAAGTGTTAGACAGAACCAAGGCACTGCATGGTCCTCGGACTCAGGCCTGTGGGGAAACTAACTACTTCAAATTACCAAGTGTTAGACAGAACCAAGGCACTGCATGGTCCTCGGACTCAGGCCTGTGGGGAAACTAACTACTTCAAATTACCAAGTGTTAGACAGAACCAAGGCACTGCATGGTCCTCGGACTCAGGCCTGTGGGGAAACTAACTACTTCAAATTACTAAGTGTTAGGAAGAACCAAGACACTGCATGGTCCTCGGACTCGAGCCTACGCGGGAAACCACTGCCTCCAGGGGGCCTATGTGGTAATAATTAATGCCACCATTTGCCGACGTGCAATTGAAGTTAAAATCGTACGAGTATGGAAAAACGGATAGCATGCAAGTAAGCAAACAACCACGAGAAGTAGAAAAAGAAACAAAGCTTACATTTCATTGAGTCCAATAGAACCATACGATACGGATTACATTATAAAAAAAAAAAGAGGAAAAAAGAAGATAAAAAAAAAAAAGGGGCGGTAAAGTAACGCAAGCAGAGGCGCCATGGGGCATACTCCTTCTGCTCAATCGCCTGCTCCTGTGGGTGGCCGGACCAGGGCATCTCCGGGGCCCTTTGAGCTCTGGCTGAGTGGGATAGCCTGCAGGGGCGCAGCGGAAGTAACAACTTCCTCAGCAGAAGGAACCTGAGTATCAGGGGGTGGCCCTGCAACCTGCTGGGGGGCGTCCTCGTTAGAGCCGTCGCTCACTTCTACCACCAGGGAAGGAGTATCCCCTTGGTCTGGCTCGCCAGTGGCCCCAGTATCCAAAACCTCCCCGCCTGAGGTAGCAGCAATTTCCACGGCGATTTCCTCGGGCTCAGAGCCGCCTGGACTGTCTTGGGCGGCCTCGCGGATGACAGGGGGATAGTACACGCTCTCATCTTTCCACAGCACAGAAGAGGCCTCCACACCAGCTTGCCTAAGGGCTTCCATCCAAGTCTCGGAGCAGTAGCGCCTACATAACCCAGGGACTTGGGATTTGTAGGCAGCTGCTGTCTCAGATGCCCCAGCAGCATAGGCAGCCTCCTCAGCCTCCTCCTTGAGGGACCAGGCTTCCTCCCTACCCTTCTCCGCCTCGAGCTTGGCCCTCACGGCTTCGTCCCTAGCGAACTCGGCCACTTTCCTGGCATCCTCGGCAGCAGCTCCTTTCTTCGTCAGGTCTGCAATCAGATCCTTTGCGATCTTCAGCTGCTCCTCTGCCTCACCCAGACGTTTCGTCTGAGTCTCGGCCTGCCTCTGCGCACCCTCGAGGCCTGACAATGCGCTGTCCCGAGCCTGGGTCGCGGTCTTCAACTCCTGCCTGGCCTTGGCAAGGTCCTCCTCGGACTTCTTGAGGGCCTGGGTGGCCTCCAAACGCCTCTTGCGCTCTTCCTCCGTTGCCCTTCCGTGGTCGTGGGCCATCTCCTCCAGCCTGAAGGTGGCCTGGACAGCCTGCCAAAACCAAAGCAGATGCATGATAATAAGCCGAGCTAAAAAAAAAAGAAAGGAGAGGGGCGCAAGTGTTGAGGCCTTACCATCCCCAAATAACGCTTAAGGCTGAGGAAGACCTCCCTACTCTTCATGGTCCCCAGCTGCTCCATATCCACGGGAAGTAGCAGGCACCTCTCCACGGCGTCGGCCACGCGCGAGCCTTCGCCCTCTCTGAAGTCCCTGAGGGAGGAATCGTCCCGTAGGGGAGCCCCATGAAGCATTGGGGCAGGCAGCCATGCCTGGGCCTCGGCCGGGGCATCTACCTGCCTATCCTGAGACCTGGAGCCTATCCTTAGCTGCTTCGAGGGCCGCCGACCGTCATCCCCCTCGCGGGTTGGCCCAGATTTTTCCTCAACGGGCCTCTTGCCCTTGTCCTTCATCTGCTTGGAACCAGAAGGTTCGTGCCGAGAAGACGGACTCGTCCGAGGTGGAGGGGGAGGAAGCCTGGACTGGGCCGAGGTAGACCTAGTCTGAGGAGGACGATTCTTGGGGGAAGGGGGAGGGAGCTTCGGCTTGGACTTCCCCGGTGGCCCTTCGATCAGCTCGGATAGTGTGGGCTGGTCCTTCTTCTTGTAGCCCATCGCAAGCCGGGGAGAAATCTCGGGAGCCGAGGGGACTGCTGTGGTCGGTTGAGGATCACCCACGTCTCCGGTAGGTTCCTCGGACTGATGAATCTGCTCAAAAACGTCAAAATCGTCCCCTCCAGGACAAGGGTCTGTAGCCTCCCTTTCCCCCTCAATGTCCTCTTCCGCAGCCTCTGAGAAGGTTTGAGAGGCAGAGGGTACTGCTACTGTGACGCCCTCCGAAGTGGGGAGATCCTTGGGAAGCTCGAACCCGTCCTCGGTCACTGCTATTTTCTGTAGGCGAGGATCCTTTGCTTTGATCACGTGCCTCGGGGCCGCGAATGACTTTTGGAGCGGCGTGTACCCCAAGATTTTGTGAGCGGCCCGGACTTGGTGATCTGCTTCGTTTTCAAAATCTGCCGACCTGAGCACCTTCTGCAAGTCCTCCCTGTTAATCAAGTTGTAGCGAGGCGCGAGGGAGTGCGGATCTGCAAGAAGGAAATGCATTCGCAATTAGCAACCAAAACAGTACAAAAAGAAATAACGCATAAGATAAGTTGGAGTCTCTGAACCCCCTCCTATTCCTACTACCCGACCTGGTGTCCCCTCCGTCGTCGGGCAATGGATACCATCATGCCACGCCCCGGACACGATGAGAAAGTCCTCGTTCATTCCCTTGTTGGACTCAGGGAGGCACTGGATGAGCCGGACCCTGTCGTCCCTCGTCCTCATATAGTAGGACTTGTCCCTCAAGCGTTGGAGATTGTAGCAATAGTTCACATCATGATGGGTCAGTCTAAGCCCCATCTTCTCGTTCAGAGCGTCTACGCTGCCCAGAATTCTGAACATATTGGAGGCGCACTGAGTGGGGGCTAGCCGGAAATATGACAGATAGCCCCTCGTCACTGGTCCCATAGGGATCCTCATCCCTCCTTCAAGAAAGGCGATGATGGGAATCGCCACCTCGCCCTCCTGCCTCCGGAACTCCCACTCCCCCTCCTCGCAGTACCTCAAGCCCACATTGGCTGGTATCCTATAGTCAGCGATGAATTTCTCCATCGCCTCCTCAGTAAAGACATACTTCTTGAGTCTACCCATCCCAAATGACGCCTAAGAGAGCTAAAGAAAGAGCAGATAAAAGAAGAGAAAGAGCAAAAGGAAGAAAAGCTCAGAGAGGGATAGAGCGACTTACAGAAATGAGGAAAAGCTCCTCGGACAGACTCTTTATGCTGAAGAGGGTGGTGGAAGTTTGGCTGGACTCTGAGTGGAAGCGCAAGGGCCCGTGATCATGGAATGGAAAAAGGTGGAGACGGTTCGAACGGATATTTATGCCCTGGATAGGAGAGCCGCGCGAATTTTCCCGCCCATAAATGCTAGGCGTATCACAGCCGTTCGATTGCTAACTGCCCTCCGAACGTGGGGAGCACAAAGCCGCCCGAATTTAATGCAGGACACGTCGCGCACACCGAAGCGCCAATAACGCACCTTGGGCAGACGCAAAAGCTCCAGCGCTGACAAAAGACCAGACACGATTGGACGTGGGGCGGGACTGGAGATATCAAAATCCTCCTTTCCGCCCGAGGAGGCGGATAGCAAGATTTTGAGGGGCTATTGTGGGGCCAAGAAATGGTCAGGCAATCCCAGCCCACTCCCAACCAGGCCCAAGGCCCATGTCCGAGGACGCCCCCATTGACCGAGGACTGAAGTGTGGCACCCAGCCACCCTCTAAACAACGCCAAGGATGATAGCATCCCCGGAAGTCCGAGGTCCTAGGACGCGCAAGCAGCACTTAGTCCAAGGGGGCCTCCCCGAGCATTCAAGGAGTGGATGGCGGGTACCAAATACCGGACATGAAAGCATGGTGGAGGAGCGCACCCCAGAGGAACTGTCACCTCCACATTAAATGCTCCCAACTAACGTCCTGGCCGCATTAATGAGGAAGGGACGCCTCAACAGTGCCACCTTGGTTGTAGCCACTTACAGAGGCAAGGGGAAGGTGGCTGATGGGACAGGCACTCAAGTGATGCCCTAATCCCTTTACAAATGTAGGGCTAGGATTGATTGGAAGGGGGATATATAATGTAAGGAATTCCTCCTAAAAGGGGGACGGAAGGATGATGGTAATCTGCATGTACTGAGAGAACTTCTTGTTCATTTTAAGAGAAAGAAATTATTAGAACTCCAAGTTCTGGAAAACACGTCCGAGGAGCATTTTTACTTATCTCACCGCACGCTCAGCTTATCCAACCCACGTACAACTATGCATGGCCGTTGCATTTCTCGCTAGCGCCTAGTTCTTGAATCCCTCCTCTATAAATTCATTGCGGGGTACGTGGGGCTTTTGACCCGTGTCCACTGGACGTGGGCGACTAAAAACCCTGTCCCTACAATTGGCGCCGTCTGTGGGGAGAACTTGTGTGTTGGTAAGGACAACAGTCAAGCATGGTAGGATCGGGCCCTCACCAAGCAACCCCCAATCGACCCGAACCGGCGAAGCCGCGGCATCATGGCGACTACGGCGACCCCGGAGGCGGTCAGAATGATAACGGACGATTTCAAGAAGGAAGCGTGCATACTTCGACGGCGAGCGAAAATCAAGCCCAGAAGCGCGATGCTGTCCAGGCTACGCAATCGGAGGAGGCCCATAGTCACGCCTCCCAGGCGAAGGACGATAAGGTGGCCATGCAGCGCGAGATAGACGATCTGAAGAAGAAGCTGCGCCATGCACAGCAAAGACAGCCTGAGCCCAACCCCGACTTGTTCTCTGACGACGAGAGTGACGGCGAATACAGACAAAGGTCGAGAACGCCCCCCAGCGAGACTTTCTCCCACGAGGAGGAGCGCTACCAGAGGCGTAGGCGCGCCGACCGAACCTCCCGGGGCGTAGGAAGTGACGCCATGAGTAAGGCGTTGGACCAGCTCTCCAAGTCGCCCTTTACGCGTCGCATAGAGGAGGCGGAGCTTCCTCGGCGGTTCCAACAGCCGACCTTCATCGCCTACAACGGCAAGACGGATCCCGTAGAACACGTGAGCCAGTTCAACCAGAGGATGGCTGTCCACTCGAAGAACGAGGCGCTGATGTACAAAGTTTTTCCATCTAGCTTGGGACCTGTGGCGATGAGGTGGTTCAACGGTCTGAGGACGAATTCCATAGACTCGTACAGACAGCTGACTCAGGCTTTCGGCTCCCGCTTTGTCACGAACAGCAGGCCTCCTCGGCCCATGAGCGCGCTGCTGTCCCTATCCATGCGTGAAGGGGAAACCCTTAAGGCCTACTCGGACAAGTACTGGGAGATCTACAATGAGCTGGACGGCAAGTATGACGCCGTCGCCATCAGTACGTTCCAGAATGGGCTACCAATGGGGCACGGCCTAAGGAAGTCCTTGACCGGAAAGCCTGCCACCAGCGTGAGGCAACTGATGGATCGGATTGACAAGTACAAGCGGGTGGAGGAAGATATGCTGCAAGGCAAGGGGAAGGATAAAGCCTTCCCTCAGGAGAGGAGAGACTTCAGGTCGGACCGGTACAACAATGCCCGACCGAGGAGGGACTTTGGAGGAGAATCTGGAGCGTCCAATGCTCAAACCGTCAACGCAATATTCCGAGAACCCGTGCATAGGGTGCTGGAGAGAATAAAAGACGAGCCGTACTTCAGGTGGCCGAATAAGATGGCAGGGGAACCTGAGAGGCGCAATCGGAATCGTTACTGCCAATACCACCAGGACCATGGACATACCACGGAGGACTGCAGGAACCTCCGGAACTACCTGGATCAACTGGTCCGGGAAGGAAAGCTGACGCACTTACTGCTCAACCCTGACAATCGCCAGGGCCAAACGTATCAGGAGCCCCGAAGGGACACCACCATGGGACAACCCGCCGGCACAATTAACATGATCCTGGCGGCTCCGGGGAGAACGGGCGCGGGCCCCTCGCGAGTGTTGTCCGTGGCCCAACCGGAAGCCGGGGAGTTACAAGCAGGGCTGAAGAGGGCTAGGAGGAGGTCCTGCCCTCATTTGAGCTTCTCAGAGGAGGACAAGGCCGGAACCATCCAACCCCATGATGACGCCCTGGTGGTCACCCTTAGAATTGGGGGCTACGACGTGAAAAGGGTGATGGTAGATGGTGGCAGCGCAGCAGAGGTCATGTACCCGGACCTCTACAGGGGGCTAGGGTTAAAACCGGAGGACTTGACGCCGTATAACTCCCCCCTGATGAGTTTCGATGGGAAGCTTGTCATCCCGAGGGGCATGATCAGGCTGCCTATACAGACCGGCCCTGAAGTGGTAGAGGTGAACTTCATAGTGGTGGACACATACTCCCCCTACACGGCCATCGTGGGAAGACCCTGGCTCCATGCTCTAGGGGGCGTAGCTTCCTCCTTGCACCAGAAGGTGAAGTTCCCATCAGGGGACCACGTTCTGGAAATTCAGGGATGCCAGACCACCGCGAGGCAATGCACGGTGGCTGCCATATCATGCCAGCTCGACGCGCAGACCTCGGCCATCGCCGACAAAGATTTATAGCAATCAAAGGCCAAGGCAGCGTGGTCTAATGAAGCTGCCGAGGAAGTCAGGTGCGAAGATTTGGAGAAGGTAGTAATCGGTGACGATCCCGAGAAGTTCTTCCGGGTCGGGGCTCGACTGCCCCCAAACGAACAAGAGGAGTTGGTTGGGTTCCTTAGGAGCAATATCGACGTATTTGCATGGGACCCCTGCGACGCACCAGGGATTGACCCGTCCTTCATCTGTCATCATCTCAATGTTAACCCATCTGCGGTGCCCAAGAAACAGCCGCCCCGACGCCCTTCGAGGGAGCACGCTGACGCCATAACGGAAGAGGTGAATAAGCTCAAGCACGCTGGGGCTATCAAAGAGATTTTCTATCCCGAATGGCTAGCCAATACTGTGGTGGTCAAGAAGAAGAGTGGCAAGTGGAGGGTCTGTGTGGACTTTACCGACCTGAATAGGGCATGCCCAAAAGACCCGTTCCCTATGCCTCGGATAGACCAGCTGGTAGACGCGACAACGGGCCATCCTCGGATGAGCTTCCTGGACGCCTTTCAAGGCTATCACCAGATACCGCTGGCCCTGGAGGACCAAGAGAAGACTGCATTTCTGACACCCATCGGGAATTATCACTACAAAGTAATGCCTTTCGGTCTGAAGAACGCAGGATCCACCTATCAGAGGATGATGACGAGGATGCTCGAGCCGATGCTGGGCAAGAGTATGGAGGTCTATGTTGACGATATGGTGGTAAAGAGTAAGGTAGTATCCGAGCATCTGGGAGACCTCGGCCGCACATTTGACGTCCTAAGAAAACACCAACTGCGCCTAAACGCCTCAAAGTGCTCGTTCGGGGTGGGCTCGGGCAAGTTCCTTGGGTACATGATCACCCATAGGGGTATCGAAGTTGACCCTGACCAAATCAAGGCAATCCATGATCTGAAGCCTCCGCAGAACCCCAAGGAGGTCCAGAAGCTTACTGGGATGGTCGCGGCTTTGAACAGATTCATTTCCCGATCGGCTGACAGGTGCCGACCCTTCTATCTCTTGATCAACAAATGGAAGGGATTTGAGTGGTCAGAAGACTGTGTCGTAGCTTTCCAACAACTTAAGGAATACCTATCCCAACCGCCTATCATGTCCAATCCTAACACCGATGAGGTCTTGTACGCATACCTTGCAGTGGCGCCCCACGCGGTGAGCTTAGTACTTATACGGGATGACAGTGGCGTACAGAAGCCAGTTTATTATGTCAGCAAGTCGCTGCATGAAGCGGAGGTCAGGTACCTGCCTCTGGAGAAGGCCATACTGGCCGTGGTCCACGCCACGAGAAAGCTCCCCCACTACTTTCAAGCTCACACAGTCGTCGTCCTGACCAAACTACCCCTGAAATCTGTGCTTCGGACCGCCGACTACACTGGGAGAATCGCGAAATGGAACACAATCCTTGGGGCTTTCGACATTAAATATATGCCCCGGACATCCATAAAAGGACAGGTCCTGGCGGATCTGATGGCCGAATTCACCGAACCCACCGTGGAAGTAGCCCTCGGGGAGGAGAGCTCGGATGAAAAATCAGTTGGGGCAATCTCCAACCCGGAATCACCGCTTTGGAAGGTGTATGTTGATGGCGCAGCGAACCAGAGGGGGTCCGGAGTGGGGTTAGTGCTAGTATCCCCCGAGGGTCACGTCGTAGAGAAGTCCCTGAGGCTCGGATTCTCCGCTACTAACAACGAGGCCGAGTATGAGGCGCTGCTACAGGGGATGGTCATGGTACGGAAGATGGGAGGAAAATCAGTAGAGGTGTTCTCGGACTCGAGATTGGTGGTGGGACAGGTCAACGGACAAATGGAAGCCAGGGACCCAAGAATGAAAGAATACCTGAACCAAGTCCAGCGCTTGAAGTCGGGGTTCGGTCTCTTTACCCTGTCCCATATTCCCCGGAGTGGGAACAGTCATGCGGACTCATTAGCCACACTCGCAACATCCACGGCGGAGGGTCTGCCCCGGGTTATACTTGTGGAGCACCTAGAAAGGGCGAATGAAATGGCTAGGGGATCGGTCCTCGTCAACCAGATCGGAGCGGGGCCCAGCTGGATGGACCCCATAGTGAAATTCCTTAAAGACAATGTCCTGCCCGAGGATAAGACGGAAGCTGAGAAGGTACGGAGAAAAGCTCCTCGGTTCTGGCTATCTGAGGATCTCCGATTATACAGGCGCTCTTACTCTGGGCCGTACCTGCTGTGCGTCCACCCCGAGGCAGCGGAGTTATTGCTCGAAGAGCTGCACGAAGGAATTTGTGGGAGCCATACCGGAGGGAGATCCCTGTCACACCGAGCTGTCACGCAAGGGTATTGGTGGCCGGGAATGCAACAGGAGGCCCTGGAATATGCCAAGAAGTGTGACCAGTGCCAGAGGTTCGCCCCGAACATCCACCAACCAGGGGGGGTCCTCAACCCTTTATCCAGTCCCTGGCCATTCGCCCAGTGGGGCCTGGACATTGTAGGTCCCTTCCCGAAGGCACCAGGGAACAAGAGGTACCTGCTGGTGGCCACGGACTACTTCACGAAATGGGTCGAGGCCGAGCCCCTGGCCAACATTAGGGACGTGGACGCCAAGAAGTTCCTCTGGAGAAACATTGTTACGCGATTTGGGGTCCCTCATACCCTCATCTCGGATAATGGGCTCCAATTCGACAGCAAGGCCTTCAGGAGGTACTGCTGTGAACTCGGGATTACTAACAGATATTCGACGCCCGCCTACCCCCAAGGAAACGGACAGGCGGAAGCCGTCAACAAGGTTATCGTCAATGGGCTGAAGAAAAGGTTGGACGACGCCAAGGGAAGATGGGTCGAAGAGCTGCCCCATGTCCTGTGGACGTACCGGACTACCCCTCGGCGGTCAACAGGAGAAACGCCTTTCGCCATGACCTATGGCGCTGAGGCGGTGATCCCCCTAGAGACGAATTTTCGGACACTACGAACAAGCTCTTTCGTTCCCAGCAGCAATGATGATCTGCTGGGAAGGAACCTAGACTTGGTGGACGAACGGAGGGAACAAGCGATGATCCAACTGGCCTCTTACCAGCAAAAACTCAAACAAGGATATGACACCAACGTGAAACTCAGGCCGCTGGCACCAGGGGACCTGGTACTGAGAAAAGTCGTCGGGGCTGCCAAGAACCAGTCCTGGGGGAAGCTGGGGCCCAATTGGGAAGGCCCCTACCGAATTACCTCGGTAGCGGGGATAGGTGCATACTATTTAGAGGATTTAGACGAAAAACCTGTACCTCGCCCCTGGAATGTAAATAACCTGAAAAGGTATTATTATTAATGAAGCAGTCTTTTTCGAATTCTAACTCTAAACCTGTTTCAATTTTGGGATAGCGTGTCCAGCCGGCAAAGCCTAAGTGTTAGACAGAACCAAGGCACTGCATGGTCCTCGGACTCAGGCCTGTGGGGAAACTAACTACTTCAAATTACCAAGTGTTAGACAGAACCAAGGCACTGCATGGTCCTCAGACTCAGGCCTGTGGGGAAACTAACTACTTCAAATTACCAAGTGTTAGACAGAACCAAGGCACTGCATGGTCCTCGGACTCAGGCCTGTGGGGAAACTAACTACTTCAAATTACCAAGTGTTAGACAGAACCAAGGCACTGCATGGTCCTCGGACTCAAGCCTGTGGGGAAACTAACTACTTCAAATTACCAAGTGTTAGACAGAACCAAGGCACTGCATGGTCCTCGGACTCAGGCCTGTGGGGAAACTAACTACTTCAAATTACCAAGTGTTAGACAGAACCAAGGCACTGCATGGTCCTCGGACTCAGGCCTGTGGGGAAACTAACTACTTCAAATTACCAAGTGTTAGACAGAACCAAGGCACTGCATGGTCCTCGGACTCAGGCCTGTGGGGAAACTAACTACTTCAAATTACCAAGTGTTAGACAGAACCAAGGCACTGCATGGTCCTCGGACTCAGGCCTGTGGGGAAACTAACTACTTCAAATTACCAAATGTTAGACAGAACCAAGGCACTGCATGGTCCTCGGACTCAGGCCTGTGGGGAAACTAACTACTTCAAATTACCAAGTGTTAGACAGAACCAAGGCACTGCATGGTCCTCGGACTCAAGCCTGTGGGGAAACTAACTACTTCAAATTACCAAGTGTTAGACAGAACCAAGGCACTGCATGGTCCTCGGACTCAGGCCTGTGGGGAAACTAACTACTTCAAATTACCAAGTGTTAGACGGAACTAAGGCACTGCATGGTCCTCGGACTCAGGCCTGTGGGGAAACTAACTACTTCAAATTACCAAGTGTTAGACAGAACCAAGGCACTGCATGGTCCTCGGACTCTAGCCTACACGGGAAACCACTGCCTCCAGGGGGCCTATGTGGTAATAATTAATGCCACCATTTGCCGACGTGCAATTGAAGTTAAAATCGTACGAGTATGGAAAAACGGATAGCATGCAAGTAGGCAAACAACCACGAGAAGTAGAAAAAGAAACAAAGCTTACATTTCATTGAGTCCAATAGAACCATACGATACGGATTACATTATAAAAAAAAAAAGGGAAAAAGAAGATAAAAAAAAAAGAAGGGGCGGTAAAGTAACGCTAGCAGAGGCGCCATGGGGCATACTCCTTCTGCTCAATCGCCTGCTCCTGTGGGTGGCCGGACCAGGGCATCTCCGGGGCCCTTTGAGCTCTGGCTGAGTGGGATAGCCTGCAGGGGCGCAGCGGAAGTAACAACTTCCTCAGCAGAAGGAACCTGAGTATCAGGGGGTGGCCCTGCAACCTGCTGGGGGGCGTCCTCGTTAGAGCCGTCGCTCACTTCTACCACCAGGGAAGGAGTATCCCCTTGGTCTGGCTCGCCAGTGGCCCCAGTATCCAAAACCTCCCCGCCTGAGGTAGCAGCAATTTCCACGGCGATTTCCTCGGGCTCAGAGCCACCTGGACTGTCTTGGGCGGCCTCGCGGATGACAGGGGGATAGTACACGCTCTCATCTTTCCACAGCACAGAAGAGGCCTCCACACCAGCTTGCCTAAGGGCTTCCATCCAAGTCTCGGAGCAGTAGCGCCTACATAACCCAGGGACTTGGGATTTGTAGGCAGCTGCTGTCTCAGATGCCCCAGCAGCATAGGCAGCCTCCTCAGCCTCCTCCTTGAGGGACCAGGCTTCCTCCCTACCCTTCTCCGCCTCGAGCTTGGCCCTCACGGCTTCGTCCCTAGCGAACTCGGCCACTTTCCTGGCATCCTCGGCAGCAGCTCCTTTCTTCGTCAGGTCTGCAATCAGATCCTTTGCGATCTTCAGCTGCTCCTCTGCCTCACCCAGACGTTTCGTCTGAGTCTCGGCCTGCCTCTGCGCACCCTCGAGGCCTGACAATGCGCTGTCTCGAGCCTGGGTCGCGGTCTTCAACTCCTGCCTGGCCTTGGCAAGGTCCTCCTCGGACTTCTTGAGGGCCTGGGTGGCCTCCAAACGCCTCTTGCGCTCTTCCTCCGTTGCCCTTCCGTGGTCGTGGGCCATCTCCTCCAGCCTGAAGGTGGCCTGGACAGCCTGCCAAAACCAAAGCAGATGCATGACAATAAGCCGAGCTAAAAAAAAAAAAAAAAAAAAAAAAAAAAAGAAAGAAGAAAGGAGAGGGGCGCAAGTGTTGAGGCCTTACCATCCCCAAATAACGCTTAAGGCTGAGGAAGACCTCCCTACTCTTCATGGTCCCCAGCTGCTCCATATCCACGGGAAGTAGCAGGCACCTCTCCACGGCGTCGGCCACGCGCGAGCCTTCGCCCTCTCTGAAGTCCCTGAGGGAGGAATCGTCCCGTAGGGGAGCCCCATGAAGCATTGGGGCAGGCAGCCATGCCTGGGCCTCGGACGGGGCATCTGCCTGCCTATCCTGAGACCTGGAGCCTATCCTTAGCTGCTTCGAGGGCCGCCGACCGTCATCCCCCTCGCGGGTTGGCCCAGATTTTTCCTCAACGGGCCTCTTGCCCTTGTCCTTCATCTGCTTGGAACCAGAAGGTTCGTGCCGAGAAGACGGACTCGTCCGAGGTGGAGGGGGAGGAAACCTGGACTGGGCCGAGGTAGACCTAGTCTGAGGAGGACGATTCTTGGGGGAAGGGGGAGGGAGCTTCGGCTTGGACTTCCCCGGTGGCCCTTCGATCAGCTCGGATAGTGTGGGCTGGTCCTTCTTCTTGTAGCCCATCGCAAGCCGGGGAGAAATCTCGGGAGCCGAGGGGACTGCTGTGGTCGGTTGAGGATCACCCACGTCTCCGGTAGGTTCCTCGGACTGATGAATCTGCTCAAAAACGTCAAAATCGTCCCCTCCAGGACAAGGATCTGTAGCCTCCCTTTCCCCCTCAATGTCCTCTTCCGCAGCCTCTGAGAAGGTTTGGGAGGCAGAGGGTACTGCTACTGTGACACCCTCCGAAGTGGGGAGATCCTTGGGAAGCTCGAACCCGTCCTCGGTCACTGCTATTTTCTGTAGGCGAGGATCCTTTGCTTTGATCACGTGCCTCGGAGCCGAGAATGACTTTTGGAGCGGCGTGTACCCCAAGATTTTGTGAGCGGCACGGACTTGGTGATCTGCTTCGTTCTCAAAATCTGCCGACCTGAGCACCTTCTGCAAGTCCTCCCTGTTAATCAAGTTGTAGCGAGGCGCGAGGGAGTGCAGATCTGCAAGAAGGAAATGCATTCGCAATTAGCAACCAAAACAGTACAAAAAGAAATAACGCATAAGATAAGTTGGAGTCTCTGAACCCCCTCCTATTCCTACTACCCGACCTAGTGTCCCCTCCGTCGTCGGGCAATGGATACCATCATGCCACGCCCCGGACACGATGAGAAAGTCCTCGTTCATTCCCTTGTTGGACTCAGGGAGGCACTGGATGAGCCGGACCCTGTCGTCCCTCGTCCTCATATAGTAGGACTTGTCCCTCAAGCGTTGGAGATTGTAGCAATAGTTCACATCATGATGGGTTAGTCTAAGCCCCATCTTCTCGTTCAGAGCGTCTACGCTGCCCAGAATTCTGAACATATTGGAGGCGCACTGAGTGGGGGCTAACCGGAAATATGACAGATAGCCCCTCGTCACTGGTCCCATAGGGATCCTCATCCCTCCTTCAAGAAAGGCGATGATGGGAATCGCCACCTCGCCCTCCTGCCTCCGGAACTCCCACTCCCCCTCCTCGCAGTACCTCAAGCCCACATTGGCTGGTATCCTATAGTCAGCGATGAATTTCTCCATCGCCTCCTCAGTAAAGACATACTTCTTGAGTCTACCCATCCCAAATGACGCCTAAGAGAGCTAAAGAAAGAGCAGATAAAAGAAGAGAAAGAGCAAAAGGAAGAAAAGCTCAGAGAGGGATAGAGCGACTTACAGAAATGAGGAAAAGCTCCTCGGACAGACTCTTTATGCTGAAGAGGGTGGTGGAAGTTTGGCTGGACTCTGAGTGGAAGCGCAAGGGCCCGTGATCATGGAATGGAAAAAGGTGGAGACGGTTCGAACTGATATTTATGCCCTGGATAGGAGAGCCGCGCGAATTTTCCCGCCCATAAATGCTAGGCGTATCACAGCCGTTCGATTGCTAACTGCCCTCCGAACGTGGGGAGCACAAAGCCGCCCGAATTTAATGCAGGACACGTCGCGCACACCGAAGCGCCAATAACGCACCTTGGGCAGACGCAAAAGCTCCAGCGCTGACAAAAGACCAGACACGATTGGACGTGGGGCGGGACTGGAGATATCAAAATCCCCCTTTCCGCCCGAGGAGGCGGATAGCAAGATTTTGAGGGGCTATTGTGGGGCCAAGAAATGGTCAGGCAATCCCAGCCCACTCCCAACCAGGCCCAAGGCCCATGTCCGAGGACGCCCCCATTGACCGAGGACTGAAGTGTGGCACCCAGCCACCCTCTAAACAGCGCCAAGGATGATAGCATCCCCGGAAGTCCGAGGTCCTAGGACGCGCAAGCAGCACTTAGTCCGAGGGGGCCTCCCCGAGCATTCAAGGAGTGGATGGCGGGTACCAAATACCGGACATGAAAGCATGGTGGAGGAGCGCACCCCAGAGGAACTGTCACCTCCACATTAAATGCTCCCAACTAACGTCCTGGCCGCATTAATGAGGAAGGGACGCCTCAACAGTGCCACCTTGGTTGTAGCCATTTACAGAGGCAAGGGGAAGGTGGCTGATGGGACAGGCACTCAAGTGATGCCCTAATCCCTTTACAAATGTAGGGCTAAGATTGATTGGAAGGGGGATATATAATGTAAGGAATTCCTCCTAAAAGGGGGACAGGAGGATGATGGTAATCTGCATGTACTGAGAGAACCTCTTGTTCATTTTAAGAGAAAGAAATTATTAGAACTCCAAGTTCTGGAAAACACGTCCGAGGAGCATTTTTACTTATCTCACCGCACGCTCAGCTTATCCAACCCACGTACAACTATGCATGGCCGTTGCATTCCACGCTAGCGCCTAGTTCTTGAATCCCTCCTCTACAAATTCATTGCGGGGTACGTGGGGCTTTTGACCTGTGTCCACTGGACGTGGGCGACTAAAAACCCTGTCCCTACAGTAATCATATTCTAGTTTGCTATCACTTGTAAAACTTATTGACATTACTTAGTGTCCATTTGTGTCTAGTGTTTTTTATTTATTTTTTTTTTAAAAACTTTGTTTGCTTATGTATGACTTTTTAAAACCTCACAATTTTTTCTTCATTTTTTCAAATTACAATGTGTCAAAATAAAATACTGATCGATTGAGGATGTGTTGAGCATGTGTCAAGATTCCATACAACAATTTATTTTTGTCAAACATTTTGTATATGCAAATGTATATGGTTATGTTTATGGTTAGCTGTATGTATATGTACACACGCATCTATGTTCTTGTTTATGTTTGTATCACATAATTTACCATCTAGAGTCAAATCTTCACTCCTTGTCATTGATTAAATCTTGATACCACTGTTAATAGAAGCAAAGTTAGGAGGTATAGAATATGTATCACATGATTTTGGAAGGGTACAAGAATCCTAACCTTAAGATTAGGCTTTTAGTACAAGACATTTTTACAATAGGAGGTATAGAATATGTATCACAAAAAGTGTTTATTTTTTCTTTGTTTCTTTTTCTTTTTACAAAGAAAGAAAAACACAAAAAGTGTTTCTTTTTCTTTTTACAAAGGAAAAAAAACACAAAAAGTGTTTCTTTTTTCTTTGTTTCTTTTTCTTTTTTCTTTTTGAAACCCATAACCTATCAAACCCCTCCATTTTTTCTTTTTCAAATCCCCCCAACGCACAAAATGCAAAACCCAAATCATCAGTGACTCATCTTCAAATACAAGTCTCTATCTTTGTTTCTTTTTCTTTTTCTCTCTCACATCGGTGTCTCTCTCTTAGATCAATGGGGATCTCTGGTGGAAGGGAATTGATGATTTGGGTTGGCTTTGTTGAAATGACTTTTTTCATCTTTTACTGTTGAAGAACATGACCAAAAAGATAATGAAAAGAAAAGAATTTTTGATTTAATTATTTTATTTTTTAAAATCCTAAGTTTAGAAATTTGTTTTAATTGTTTTTTTTATGTGGCTTTTTTTAATATTTAAAATGTTGATGTGGCATTATTTTAAATACTAAATAATTTTTTAATATTATTTTAATTACCACGTCAGCATTTACTGTGCCAACAATACACTCCGTTTGCCACATCAACAATTTCCGTTAGTGAGATAACGGTAGGAACCAAAATGGAATGTATTTTTCATTTTAAGAACTAAAAGCGGTAAAATAGAAAAGTAGGGACCGAAATAGAAATTGATCCACAATGTAGGGACTAAAAGTGTATTTACGCCTATAAAAGATCAAATGAATTTATAAATGTGACTCCTTGTTGATTGTATGTACAAACAAAATCAAGAGTTATTAAACTTGTATTACTTGATCTTTGGAAGGGTACAAGAATCCTTTCACAACAATATATGTTTCTTTAATATAAATTGAAGTTAAATCCTTTCCTAACTCCATCTCTATATAGCTATTGTTTAAAAAAATCAAAAATTTTAATTAAAAACAAACATTAAAATCTAATTAAATTAAAAAAAAAAAAATTCATTAGTTTTTTCGAAGAACATGACTGGTCATGTTTATCATGTTCATCTTATAATTTTTTTTTTTAGCTTTTCATTTTTTTTTTTTTGGGAGAATATAAGAACCCAAATCCTGAACATCAACAATGTACCTCTCTCTCTCATGTTCAAACACATCAAAACTCATATGAACAGATAACATTTTACTAAACATTTTCTAGGCAACCAAACACAACACCACCACCTGCGAACCCAGAAAACCCAACCACTTGCAAACCCAGAAAACCCAACCAACACCATCGATTTGACCCAACCACCACGATCTCCACCTCCATTGATCTGGCGCAGCCATCGAACCCAACCAATTCAACTCTTTCTCTCCACCTTCGCCGTTGATCTCCACCGACATAAGCCCTTCTCTCTACTTCCACCGCCACCTCCATACCAATCTGAGCCCTTTCATCTAACTTAACCACCAAAAACACCAAAACCCAAAGCTGATTCTCATCAATAAAATATACTAAAACACAACTCAATCCTCATCAATTTCAGATCTAGTCAGATTAAATCACAATGACCCACCCAGCCACTACCGATCTTGGTTTAGAGAGAGCGAGAGAGAGAGAGCATAAGATCAATTAGCCATGGGTTTTGACCATGGGCCTTGGGTCTTCAGCTATGGAAACACAAAATCAAATTTGTCACAAACCCACAAACCTAGATCAACAAAAATCACAACCCACCATCAGAATCTTCCACCAGAGATCTCCATTGATCTAAGAGAGAGACACCGATATGAGAGAGAAAAAGAAAAGGAAACAAAGATAGAGACTTGTATTTGAAAAAGAGCCAATGATGATTTGGGTTTTGTGTTTTGTGCATTGGAGGGATTTGAAAAAGAAAAAATTGAGAGGTTTGATAGGTTATGGGTTTCAAAACTAAAAAAGAAAAAAGAAACAAAGAAAAAGAAACAAAGAAAAAAGAAACATAAAAATGTGTTTCCTTTTTCTTTGTTTCTTTTCTTTTTTCTTTTTGAAACCCATAACCTATCAAACCCCTCAATTTTTTCTTTTTCAAATCCCTCTAAACGCACAAAACACAAAACCCAAATCATCATTGACTCATCTTCAAGTACAAGTCTCTATCTTTGTTTCTTTTTCTTTTTCTCTCTCATATTGATGTTTCTCTCTTAGATCAATGGCGATCTCTAGTGGAAGGAAATTGATGATTTGGGTTGGCTCTGTTGAAAGGACTTTTTTCGTCTTTTACTGTTGAAGAACTCTGATGAAGAACATGACCAAAAACATAATGCAAAGAAAAGAATATTTGATTTAATTATTTTATTTTTTAAAATCATAAGTTCAGAAATTTGTTTTAATTGTTTTTTTGATGTGGCTTTTTTTTAATATTTAAAATGCTGATGTGGCATTATTTTAAATACTAAATTTTTTAAATATTATTTTAATGGCCACATCAACATTTACTTTGCCAACAGTGCACTCCGTTTGCCATGTCAACAATTTCCGTTAGTGAGATGGCGGTAAGACCAAAATGGAATGCGTTTTTCATTTTAAGGACTAAAAACGGTAAAATAAAAAAGTAGGGACCAAAATATAAATTGACGCAAAATGTAAAGACAAAAGTGCGTTTACGCCTATAAAAGATCAAATGAATTTATAAATGTGACTCCTTGTTGATTGGATGTGCAAACAAAATTAATAGTTATTAAACTTGTATCACTTGATCTTTGGAAGGGTACAAGAATCCCTTCACAATGATAAATCACTAATATTTATCTCATAATTTACCATCGTTAATAGAAGCAACGATACATGTTTGTATCACCTACAACATTACTATAAAAAAAGGCCAAGGTGTATTAGTATTTGTCTAGTTTCGGTTATATGGACGAAGGAAATACAAGAAATCTAGCGGTTTGTTCTGAAATGCTATGGTTTTCCTAAGATAATGGAAGAAATGGGAAAAGAAAAAGAAAATGCATTTTGATTTAAATATTAAAAAATAAGGGAGAGGAAATATACTTTACATAGTGGACCTCACGAAAACTTTTTCCCTCCTTCGGAGGGATGCCAAATTACCATTTTAGCCTCCCAAAACCAAAACCAAAAACTGCAAAAACCCTCATTTCTATTTTTTCAAAACCCCAAAATCAAAATCACCAGCCCAAACCCAGAGCAAGGGAGAGAGAGTGAGTGAGAGTGAGAGTAACCATGTCGGGTTTCGCATTCGGATCCTCCGTTTCCACCACCACCACCACCACCACCTCCTCACAATCCACACCTTCACCCTTCTCCTTCTCAAACCTACCCAGCACCACCCCCACCACTGCCACCGCCTCCGCCTTCTCATTCGGAACCTCCGCCTCCCCATTCGGATCCTCCCCTTCACCCTTCTCCTTCGCCTCCTCCTCCTCCACCACCACAACCACCGCCGCAAACCCTATCTCCTCCGCACCACCCGCCTCTCTCGGATTCGGATCCTCCACCCCTTCCTTCTCTTTCCCCTTCATTTCCGCCTCCACTCCCCCCGCCGCGTCCACCACCTCATCATCCCCATTCCTAACCACCTCAACTGCCACAACCACCACTTCACCTCTCTTCGGAACGACGCCGTCCGCAACCACAACTCCTTCCGCCGCTTCACCTCTCTTCGGATCTTCAACCGCCGGTGCCACCACCGCTTCCCCCCTGTTTGGATCAACTCCATCTCTATCCCCGTTCGCCACATCGCTATCCACAACGAGTTCAACCTCATCCCCATTCCTCTCCGCCTCTTCAAATCTCTTCGCCGGTTCATCTTCTTCTTCTTCTTCAGCTTCAACAGCCGCTCCTTCGTTCTCGTTCGCTCCAAACTCAACCGCATCTTCCTCCGGACTCTCATTCTCAACAGCTTCAGCTTTTTCAAAACCAACTCCATCTCCATCAACAGCAACAACAACGCCTTTCTCATTCCTAACACCTTCCTCCGCCGCCTCGGTTTCCACCACATCCGCAGCAAAACCTAGCTCCGCGGCAGCGCCATTGTTTTCGACGGTCACGACGACGACCGCTTCGACTCCGGCTGCTTCTACTACTACTACGACTACAACATCACAGCCTTCGTTTTCTGTGCCTTCGTTTGGTTTTACTCCATCTTCGGCTTCAACAGCTCCTTCAATATCTGTACCGGCCAGCTCTGCGGCTGCTTCTTCTTCGAGCTCTACTACGAGTTCTTTTACAGGTTTTGGTGTTACCAGTGCCGCGGGCACGACTCCTTCGTTGGGGACTACTGGTTTTAACTTCAGCAAGCTGTCGACGCCTGCTTCGTCCTCGCAAGCTCAATCCACCACTACCGCACCTGTTTTCAGTGAGTTTGCTGAATTTTGCTTATTGCGTTTGAGATGATGTTTGGTTATAGTGTTTATATCAATGGCTATGTGTTTGTTTATGCTTGATTAGGTTTTAGCGAATTTGGAAATAGATTACGTTTAGGGATTTCAACTTTGAAGTTCACATGGTACATTTAGAGTTACTGGTATTTGGTGCTTGAATCGGTATTCGTTGTGATGAATGAGTGTTGATAAAAGCTTCAAGCGTATTTAAGCACACATGCCTAAGAACTAAAATAATTTTTTTTTTTAAAGTAAAAAACCAAAATAATAATATACATGGTGCCTATGAACTAAAATAAATAGTGCAATTGCACTAAATTTCTTTAAAATTTTGTTTAGTAAATTTGAAAACAATTATCAATGAAAAATATGGTAATAATCTAGTCATAGAAAGTTTAAACAAAACTTTTGATATGATCTTTGAGTGCTTATAAAAATACATGACTGTGATAGCTATAATAAAATAAAATGGATGGTTCAAAAGAAGCTGAAAAGGCACAACAATAGTAAATTTTACTTGTTTGTTGACATGTAGATTTGTGTAATACAACACCTTAAGAATAGTGCTTTTATAATAAATCACTGTTCCTTGTTATTTTCTTCAAGATCAAGCAATTAATTTTAATGATTCATGTATTGTTTAGGGGGGAAAAAAAAAGCATGCCTGGATGGACTTTGTGCTTCTTAATAAAGCACCGAAAAAGCATGCCTTAGTTGCACTTCATTAAATGAGCTTTGCTTTGACCAAGTGAAGCACTTAGACCTTGAGGCTTTGAGCTTGCACCCCTAAGCTCGCTTTTAACAACATTTATGGGAGCTACTTTGTTTGTTGCTATTAGATTAGATTCTAGAGTATAGAACCTCCTCAATTTGTTGGTCAAATTGAGATAAAGGTTACTCTTTGATGCATTTCAGGATGCCCTTTTTTTTCGGGTGAAAGTTGTGTTGCATGTTCTGCTAAGCTATTCAAGAATTGTGTGGGTGATAGAGGGGATGGGGTTGAGGGTGAGCAGCTGGAAGATGGGATGGTGAGGAAGCCAATGCTTCCAAATGCTGTTACTATAGAGGAAGCCAAGGAAGAGGTGGTCTCAAGAGTGGAGAAGGATCATGATGAGATAATGGAGGTTGTGGAGACGAAAGTGGCAGGTTTGCAAGAGGGCTTAGAGTCTTTCGAAGCATTAGCTATGGATTCTGTTGCAGGCAATGTGGTTTCCTTTCCAACAATTGCATCTTCTGCTGTTTCATCAATGTCACAGATTGCAAACGCTACTGTGGTCACCCCAGCAATTTTAAAAGCAGAATTGTCTGTTATAGGCAATGAAAGCGTGATGTTGCTGGGTAAGGAGGTTAAAAGAGGCCATAAGGAGGTACTCAGTCCTGTGGAGATGGAGGCTAAGAATGATTTGGATACTTCAGCTTCTAAGGCTTTCAAGGTAGATGAAGCAAGTGATAGTGGACTTGGGATGCAGACTTCTCTATGTGTAGAAATGGATAGTCATGTCTGCTCTCATAAAGGCCCAATCATCAAAAGTATTTTGTACAAATATGGTGACAAACCTTCCCCTTTATCATCTCTATGTGTAGAAGTGGATAAGCATGTCCTCTCTCCTCATAACGGCCCAATCATCAAAAGTATTTTGTACAAATATGGTGACATAACCATGGGGAGCACGTTCAGGAGTATGGATGCCAAGTTGGCTTTTCTTGAATTGATGGCTGATGCTGTGTATCGACTTTCCAACCTTACCTTGGACACAGTTAGTTCACATGAAATTCAACTCATAGAGGCAAAGGTAGCTGATGTGCTTGCTGCTGGGTTCAACGTGAAATGGTTAAAGCAAAGGGTGAATGAAGTTATTGCCTCTATTAAATACCAGGAATATTGTATGGAGTTGGAGGAGTTGGACAAACGAATAGAGGCTACAAAGAAATCTTTGGTGGATATGGAGCAGCAACGTGTGGTTTTGGCAAGGGAGGTTATTGCCATTAAAGCTCAAAATGAACGAAATGGCATTTTGGGGCGTACTCTTGCTGAAGGGCTACTGTGATTTTTATATGGATAATAGAATTGTAAATTGTACTTAGTTTCTTCTAGTCAGGGGGGAGTGATGGTTTTGTGGAATATAAAAATGGATATTCTACACAGTTTCCTCTTGGTCTCTATTATTTTTCTTCTTTATTTTCATTGTGGTGTTTATTTGCTAATATTATAATGAATAGTTTACATAAAAAATGCCAATGAGCTCTCACTCAAGTCTGTGGCACCTCCTCCCTTATAAGTACTAGGTAGAGGGTGAGGTAGTGGGTTCAAGACCCATTGGGTGCATTTGCAACTTCCTAATTAAAAAAAAAAAGTTCCTGTAAGGAATTGAGGGAGAAGGTAATTCATTATAGAGAGTAGAAGTCTTTAATAAAATTATGAGATTTAAGTTCCTGACAATGAAAAGAGGCATGTCATGAATTAATTTAGTTAACCTTCAATTCTGTGTGATATGCACAATCTAATTTGGATATGATCACTGCCAAAGAGCTTGACCCATGGTTGAAGATCCTTCCACTTGAGTGCAGACATGGGGTGAACATTAAAATCTGATGTGAAGGTTTGCTTTGAGCACCTATTCTTTTGGTTTGATGACCCTTTTTGTTGCATCCTCATTGGATGATCTGTAAACCAGTATGATGTTGGGGTTGACATTTCCAGCTTATTTAGTCCTAGAGCCAGCTGCTTTGACCTTGGGAAACCCTTAGGGCTCTGATTGAATTCACTGCCCTGGCAATTAGAGGTGAGGGACCTGAACTTTTATCTCCAAAAGGACCAAAACTTCCTTTGTGGATTTCATTTTTGAGGTTTTTTAAGCCAAGGGGAAAAGGGATATGAGTAAGTGATGCCATACACCCGTGCCCATGGTAATCTTATAAATTCTGTTGTCATTTTATCCCCATGTATCTGACATCATTGTTTCCTGCACCCTAGGCCTTGCCTTAGGCAGTAAAGGGGTAGATGGAATTGGGTTAGGTCTTAGGCTTTATCTTGCCTAGCAAAGCATAAATGGTGGCTCCTCCATGATGATTGTTCTTCACTTCATCAGTGACGGTCTTACCAAAACTTCTGTATGGTTTGTCACCTTTCTATGCATCTGCATGTTCCTTTATCTGTGTTCTAGGTTCTTAAGGTACTAGTGATGTCCTCTTTCAGTAATCACTTATTTTGATGTGTAAATGCTGAGGTGCCTTGATCAAATTGCAGTTACTTGTGTCTGATGTTTCCATATCATTTGATTGAGCAAATTGATTCTGCAGGTGTCCCTTCAACTTCTGCAGCTGCAACAACTTCCAGTTCCAGTACTACTGCAGCTCAGCCATCATCATCTCTTATTGTGGCTTCCAGTAGTGGGTCTGTATGCTTAATCTTGGTAGCTAACATTGTGTGTTCACTCTTTTGCTAGTATCCAAGTTTACCAGTTTGTATTTTAGTTAGGTTCAATTTATTGAGAAGAAAAAGGAAAGGAAAGGAAGATAAAACAATTTCCTTTACTTTCTGTGCATTGAAGATAAAACAATTTCCTTTACTTTCTGTGCATTTGGTTGTCAGGAAAATGTTTTGGTCACACCACTAGCTACTTTCCTACAGGAAATGTTTTCGCTCAAGTCTCATATGGCTTTTTTAACATGATTATGCATCATGGGAAAATTTAAACTATTTTCCTACAAATCTTGCAAACTAAACAATTAATTAAGGGAAAACTTGTAAAATCAAATTTTCTAAATTTACAGTTTACTTGTCTTTTCTTGTGAAACGTTTTGTAGCAGAACTTTCTCAGTATATGTCATTTTGAAAACTTTCGGTAGATTACCTTCTTAATTTTTAGATCAGGTATATATAATCAGTGGCTAAACTGCTAAGATTTACTGTTCATGTCATTTCACATCATGCTCTTTTAGTAGTTTATTTGCTCTCTACGTTCCATATAATGTTACTTTTAAAGAAGTGAAGACAAATAAAGCTAGAAAATCATAATGCTTTACCATTCTATATTTTTTGTAGGTTCTTGAACTCTGTACTATTGAGAACATAGATGACAGTATTTGAATGTGTATTAAGGTTTTCCACACTAGATATATGATTTGCTGACTTATCCTCTTCTCTTGTTCCGTAGTACAACTTCGAGTGTCAGCACTGCAGTAGTGACTGCACCAAAATTACCGTCTGAGATCACAGGGAAGACTGTTGAAGAGGTATATCAATTCACAAAGTTGTTTTCAAATCTTTTCTTTTATGCAATACAATTTTACAAGTGCATGATGCAGCCAAGGGAAAAAGAGATTAGTCACTATTTGCAACTATATCTCAATATTGGTAATATATAGTATTTGTTGTGTGGGACCCTTGTGTGATAACCAATTTATGTGAGACTTGTGTGGTTTAATGGGTTGAGTCATAAGTGCTTTAGGATGGGAGTGATTTTTAATTTCGATTTTTATTTTATGTGTGTTTGGCAAAAATTATTTTGCCAACTTATTTTACTATTCAGCTTATTTTTGCTACTATTCATGGGTCCTACTGCACTTTTTAATACTATTCATGCGTCCCATTGTACTATTTCAGCTAACTTTTATCTTTATCTACAGTACTTTTAGCAAAAAGTTTTCAGTTTCAGCAAAATAAGCGGATCTCAAACAAACCCTATAAGTGATATTTATTTTTTAATGAGGGCAAGTGTGTAGTTTTTTCCAATACTTGTGAATTAAGGGTAGTTTGATTATTGTGTTGAGTATATAATTCCACAAGAGTTTCTAAGTGTATTGGGCTTATTTTCTGTGAGTTTAAGTTTGCCATTTTCAGTCAAAGTAGGAGTCTTCGTTTTAGTATATTAAGGAAGAGTATGAGAGTCTGTGTGTGAATACAAAAATAACTCAGATTTTGCTATCGAAATATTGAGTATTTGGTTATTGGATGCATGAGTGCCTAAAGCGTTTCCTATTTCTCTTCTTTGTTGGCTGGGCACTGGTAGAATGGTATTGTTCTGGTACTGTGAACAGTCACCCATTCTCCCCTTTTCTTATCTTGTTTCAACCCCAGAGCCACCAATTCTTTTACCCTGTTAATTGCCTAAACCCCACATGTTTTTTTCCATAAGAATGACCCTTCAATTACCACTTCAAATCATACTCTAAACTCCAAACAGAGCTGTTGCCGAATTTTCCTGCAGTCTGCTTGTTCTCTATTAAGCCCCTGCTCCCTCTTTAAATCCTATCTTTCCCAAACCTAATTCATTCGACAAACCCTTAAACACAAATTTTCCCATCATAAAGCAACCAAAAGAACATGAGAAAGGTTCTCCAAATCTGTCCTATATATTAATTTGACTTCATATGAAAAGTAGAGTCTTGGACAACTGTACCTCTAAAAAATAGTTTTGGCAGGCGGTACACCTGCAAGAGGACAGTGGAGATGTTTCACTATATAGTGCTTTTTTTACTTTCTTTATTTTTTGAAACTTCCAGAATTAGGAAACTAGCTCCTTGAATAGATATTGCAGAAGTGGTAAAAAGAAGAAACAAGGGAAGATTAATCTTGAATTCATTCAGCCTAATTTAAAACTTGTTTAATAGTTGCTCCCTTCTTGCCATAAAACTTACCTACACATTAGATGTTTTCATAAATTCATAATCAACTTTTATTTTTGTAAGAAGAAAGGTGGGGTCTCTCTTTCATCATCAGACCATATTCCCCAATATTCTTGATAACCATATTCTACTGACTTGATTCAAATTTCTGCCTGTCCCCCCCCCCCCCCCCCCCTCTTCTCTCTCTCTCTCTCTCTCTAATTGTTTATTTTATTTAAAGATCATTAAGGAGTGGAATGCTGAACTACAAGAGCGTACTGGAAAATTCCGAAAGCAGGCTAATGCGATAGCTGAGTGGGATCGAAGAATTTTGCAGAATCGCGATGTTCTTCTTAGGCTTGAGGTGATCTATTTTCCGATATAGCCATCTATTCTATATTATGTATAATAACCCTTTATGAGCCATCCTGAGATAGTTATTTTGTTTATTTACTTATTAAAAAAAAAAAAAAAAATTCCAAAGAGTTGACATTTTCTCTGAGATAATGTGTCTATGCCTTTACATAACTGACAGCTATTCGTGTCTTGTTGCTGTTTTGCCTAATGAATAAATTTTTAATTTAGATTGAAGTGGCAAAAGTTGTTGAGACCCAATCTAACTTAGAGCGGCAACTGGAGTTGGTCGAGACTCATCAACAAGAGGTATTGTAGTGAGTTTTTTAATCTATATCTTCTTGTCAAAACATTGTTCAGGGGTCCGATTACATTACAATGTGTTTTAATTGAAGGAGCCTAGGTTTGCATATGAAAATTTTGCATATTTTCTTTGCTCATCATCAATCAAAATTCTTCTTGTTTATATTTTGTTGTGTACCGTTTCAAAAAACCCTGAAGAAAGAAAGAAATATTTATAGTGAAACATCTCCAACAAAATATCAAGCAACAAAATATTTATGCATATTTCTAATATCATGTACCATATTAACAATCTCCCTATCCGGATTAAAAAAATAGAGCTTTGTCCTTGTGCTTTATTCCTATGGTGATTTTTATTGCATGCACCCAAACATTATAGGAAAAAATTGCATGATATTCTTTAGTAAATATATTTTTCTTTGTTTGTATTCTTCTTTATATATATATATATATATATATATATATTTTATTTTTACTTTTCAGGTTGACAAGGCTTTGCAAAGTATGGAAGAAGAAGCTGAGCGTATTTACAAGGATGAGCGTGGAATGCTTCTTGACGATGAAGCTGCATCCACAAGAGATGCAATGTAAGTACTAAGTTTGTTGATTTGGTTGGATTAAAATTAATAGATTCATGTGGCTTACCATACTTTATCTTAATCTTTTTAGTTTGATTGTATCCATTCTTTGTCACAACCCATATGCATCCCTGTATGCCTGCTTGATAGTTTATAATTAGGTTGGATTTAGGTTGATGGTTTATGGATAGATGTCTGCAGAAGCCTATTTTTCTGTAAAAAATTTCTGGATTCTGCTTGTATGTGTGTATACATGTATATGTAAATACTATGTTTGTTGATTTGGTTGATATAAAACTGATAGATTCATGTGGCTTACCATACTTTATCTTAATCTTTTAGTTTGATTGCATCCATTCTTTGTCACAACCCTTATGCATACCTTATTGGGCTTTCAGTCTATTGACTAGGCTGTCCCACATAAAGCACAGCCATTGCCGGCTTGACAGTTCATAATTAGGTTGGATTCAGGTTGATGGTTTAAGGTTATATGTCTGCAGAAGCCTATTTTCCAAGTAAAAAATTTCTGGATTCTGGTTGTGTGTATATTGCTATCTCTCTGTCTGTCCCCATTCTAATATATCAATGTCATTGTATATATTTTTTTGGGTGTGGAATACAGGTATGAACAGTCTGAATTTATAGAGAGGGAATTAGAGCAGATGACAGAACAGATCAAATCAATTATTCAGACCCTAAATGCCAACCAGGTAAATACTTAAGTTCAAGTTTCCACTTCTTGACAAGTTTTTTTCTTAAAGATGCAAACGATTTATACCTACCTTACCATTTCATTTAGGGAGGAGAACTTGAGGCAGCTGATGGGATGACACCTTTAGATGTAGTTGTCCGGATTTTAAACAATCAATTAAGTTCTTTAATGTGGATTGATGAGAAGGTTAGTATCCTATGTTGTATTATCTCATGGCAGTAGCTGCACTTGGTAGTTTTGATTGGTAATTATTATGTGTAGAATTGAAAAAAGATTGCACTTATAAAAAAGATTGCTAAAGGTTTGCTTATCCTTGTTTCTAATTATTGCTGCAAGTGTTTATGGTTTCCATTACCTTGTTCCACGAGCTTTTAATGTTGGAAGATTTGTCTATCGTTTACAAAACCTTGGGCTTTAGCACAAGTTGTAAGTGGCATGGGGGTTGGTAGGTCTTAAGATCAAATCTTGCTAAGAAACAAGGAGATCAGTTGTTCACAAATCTCAATACTTGTCAAGGCTTTCATGAAAGTAGATTAGCTCTTTTATATATAAGATTCAGTTATTTACATGTTACTATTTTGGAATTTTTTTGAAAAGGTTAAGACATACATGCTAATTTTTTCACATATAACCCCCCTTCTTCCAAAAAGACTCTGCAAGCTGCAACATTTTTTTTTCATTGTTGTGTATCTATAGCTCATGTTGTAGGAAACATAATTTTCCCCAGTGCATTTATAGTAGTACTCATGCAATTCTTTGTGTTAGGAGTGACTGTTCTTTAAATATTACTTTCCACTTGAACATTTTATAAAGCCCAGCATAAAGTGATGGGAATGTATGAAAAATCTGGATTTCTGGATACATCCATTTTTCATGTGCATTTATAATTATTCTCAATGGAATATGGAATATATTGCAAGTGCACTGACCAGATTCAATGCCTTCAGGCCGAAGAATTTTCTTCACGTATTCAGAAAATTGCTAGCCAAGGTTCTGCTGCAGATCGCGAACTGATGGGTCCAAAGTTCTGGAAGTCCTGATATCTGGAATTGTAAACTACCTCAAATTTTTTTTTCCAAAATCGGCCTGTACTGAGTCAGGATCAGTAAATGAATGCAGAGGAAAAGGTTTTGTTATACCTGTGTTTTTCAAGCATTAGATGCATTTGTAGGGTCTATTGATGTTTTCCCTTTGTAGGAATAGATATTCTCTTTAATAACATTTTGAGAATCTCTAGCTGTGAAATTAGGTTGTAAATGGTGATTGTAGCCATCTGATAAATATGCTCTTGATTGAATCCACAGGTGAAAGATGTGATTACGCGAGCATCCATCCTTAAGTGGCCGGGTGCCATGGGCTTATTAGGGTGGTGGTTTTTTTATTTATTTTTAATTTGACGTTATATTAATATGCTTGAAAACCTTCAAGCTCAATAGATTTTAGGTCTATTTTGCTACACAATGGGACTTACCTTAATGATTAGATGTGTACATAGAGGGCTCTTAATTTAGAGGTTTGATGGGCATGACAAGACTAGTTCTCTGAAAGTGAATGAACAGTAGGATTAGGAAATGGTTCATAAGCAGCCTTAGAGAATATGAATGTATTTGTGTAAATATTGATAAATAGAATGCACTGAGAAGAGACTAGGTCGTTAACAACTTGCTTGGGTGATCTCTCACGACAATTAGAATCCACGCATGCACGTTTCTCACAAGCTTGATAATAATTGCCCCATCAGATAATTTATCCGAAAAATGGGTCACGGTCAACACAACAATGAAAAAGAGCACCGAATGTGCATAGAATTTACCTCGTTCCATGAGATAAATTTCCTTGGAACTGGAAGTGGGCCAAAGTAGAACACTATAGTAAAGGAGGAAACTTCGTGGAACTTCCCTAAACCCTGTAAAGCTAGTCACCATTACTGATCACTTCTCTATAACATTTTTTATTTTCTCAAAACTGAGAATTGTACAAAAAGTTTTATCTGCGACTAATCGTTTGAGGCTCTTCATCTCCTCGACCTTGGCAGTGTGATCCGCAACCTCAAGGTCCACTCATTTCCTCTTATGCAATGCTTATACAAATTATTAGTGTATGTATTAGTCATAAAGTTTTTAGTTTCCATTAAGTATTTAAGCGTCTCACATCAAGATAAAGTTTTTAGATTCCATTAAGCATTTATGTGTGTCACGTCACGATGATATCTTGATTCTGAATAGTTTGCCAAAAAGCAATATAAACAGGATTTCAATGCCAACCACCACTGTACACTCTTTATGCGATGGTCACACATTTATACAATGTAGGGGATTTTTGGCATTTAGCCTAATTTTGGAAACAATTTTGTCAGGTTTTGCAAACATGTTTGTTAAGTAGTATTTTTAAGTCTGAGACTCGAGATCAATGAAGGAACTCGAGTCTCTTCCTTAAAAGAAAACCAAGAGAAAAACTCAAGCTTACCATTGATCCTTCCTTCTTCTCTTTAGACCAAGCCCAAATTGGGCATTGGAGACCGAAGCTACTTCTCTCCAGATTTGCAAATCTGAGCCTTTGGTGTTTTTCTGCAGGGGTTCTCTCTTTCTTCTTCTCACGTACTTGAGATGTTATTTAACGAATATGTTTAGTTTTCTTTTCAACTAACGAAATTGTTAGTAAAGTCAGGCTAAATGCCAAAATTAAAAATAAAAATAAAAAAAATTTCAGAATTTGTAAGAGTAATTGTCCTCAAATTTCCACTACAATCCTCATCCCCAAAAATAAAAATTTCCCTAGAATTTAATAAAGTGTAAACAAGACTTTACTAGTTATCGGGAATTTAATCTTTCTTCCCTTTTCTTGATGGGGGAGTTAACTACTTTCATATAGCTCTAATTAAGTTCATCCCATGTGCCGCCTTTAAAGAAACCAAAAAAGGCAAAGACAAGAGCATGGCATTCAAGAATAGCCAGTCGTGGTAGATAGGATAAAAGAAAACGTTGGAATTGTGCTTTTGAGAGCATTGCCCAAGCACGAAAACAAATAGTACAAAATAACAAGTCGTTCTATTATTAAGAGGATTTAGAGCTTTACAACAACCAATTGCTGCAATTACTTTGCTTGCACACATCCATGTCTTTTATTTCCCTCCACGAACTAAACTATCCACAACAAATTGTTTTTCCTCTTCCCTAATTTATTTTACTTCTTATTTTTATCTACTTCAGTTATAAATTTTCATGGAATGTACTTTTTGTATATATTGTGGTTCTGTTTCTAAGTTTTATTTAGATATACTAAGGTTTATTCCTTTGAAACAGATGATGGGGTTTTGTGACTTGGACATGATGTGGGGTTTGAGGATTGGTATATGTTTTAGGAATCAAAATCTTGTGCTTATTTCGCATACCTAAATTAAATGAAAAAGGAAAAACCCAATGCATGCATATTCATCCCATCACCACCAGAAGATTTTGATTCATTAGAAAATTTAGAATCCACACCACACATGCATGTGTCTCTCACATGTTTGAAAATGGTTGCCTCATCAGATAATAATAATCTCTGGCGAAACTTAAATATTTACAAAACCGTGGGAAACACGGATCAACAGCTAGTATAAGTTTAAAAGTCAGATGATATACGTTTTTTTTTTTTTTTTAATAGTAATTTTTAGAGATTTTTTCACGATGAAATCATTAATAGCCTTAAAAAAAAAATCATAATTTTAATATTTTTCATAGTTTAGCTAGGCTAACTTTGATGACACTAAGCTGTACTGTGTGGATAGAGGATGTCCCATCTCGCACCTTACCCTCTATTCAGGCTGATTTGGCCGTGCTTTGATTTTAATTAATAAACGTCTTCTTTCTCCAAAAAAAAAAAAGGGGTGCGAGGAAATCAAAGAAAGCTCAATTAGACGATCCCAGCGGAAACCAATTCTGGATTTTACGTGAGAACAGAATCCCAGATTTCGGTTAAAGTTGTCACCGTTAGTGTCCACAAGTTCTCCCATTTCCTCAATGCCAACATAGTTTTCCTGTTCAACATACAATCTGTCTCTTTTATTTTCCCTTTTCATAAACTGAGCACACGGAAAGACCAATTGTTTGAACCTCTTCATCTCCTCAACCATGACAAAGTGATCCGCCTCCTCAAGGTCATCTCTTCTCTTATGCAATAATGCTTTGTGCGAATTCTCTGTTTTTTTTTTTTTTTGGTTCCTTATTAAATTATATTTAGTTCAATTTCCATTCCAATGATGAGAAAATTGATGGAAAATGGGAGGAACGTAAAATTTATTTCTGGGTTTTTATCTGAATTTTTTCCCTTCTGTATGCTAGCAAATATGATTGTCAAATAAAAAATGTTTTTCTTTTAATACTCTTATAATGTGACAAGCTAAGTTTGTTGGCATATTAGGGAATAGTTTATAAGAAAAAAAAAAAAGGAAATAGTTTTAAATATTACATAATTTGTATTGTTTTAGGTTTAATTGGGATGCATCACTGAAATGAAAAATCCAAACCAAATTGTTCTGTTTTTCTCTAAATTTTTTTTTTCTATTTTAATTGATTTTTTTTTTAATCTTTATTGTGGCTCAAGATCTGCCAGTATATTTCCAATGGCTTTCATGAGCACTAAAAATGCCTCATCTTCATCATCATTTTCTCCTTCAACACCACAATGGAAATATGATGTCTTTCTTAGTTTTAGAGACGAGGACACCTTCAATAGTTCTACAAACCCTCTATATGATGCTTTGAAAAGAAGGGGCATTGTCACCTTTAGAGACGAGGAAAAACTTGAGATTGGAAAATCTATTTCGTCAAATCTCTTAAAAGTAATAGAAGAATCAAGATTTGCAATTGTCATTCTCTCAAAAGACTATGCATCTTCTACACGGTGCTTGGATGAACTTACAAAAATCATTGGATGCATGAAAGATATAGGAACAACAGTTTTGCCAATTTTTCATGATGTTGATCCATCTAATGTATGGAAACAATTGAGACCTTTTGCTCTAGCTTCTGCAAAACATGAAGAATGTTTCAAGGACTGCATAGAGAAGGTGCAAACAAGGAGAATTTCCATGAGAGAGGTTGCCAATCTCAAAGGGTGGCATTTACAGGATAAGTAATCCAATTTGACATAATTATTTCTTTTAAATATTCAAATAACACTCCTCTCAGATCAAAATAATAATAATAATAATAATAATAACACTCCTCTCATTTATAGCCTTGTTTTGAAACTTAACCCGCATAAATGTTTGTAGTTTGTTTAATTGTCTTGAGCCAATTAATTTTCAATCAACATAGTAGGACACTAGGTTTCTACATTTTTGTTTTTTTTTTTGGTCCTTTTTAATGCCAACCATGACCTCTCCTAGACCTTGTAAAAGTGGGAGTTTTGTGCACTAGATATGACCTGAATTTAATGCTGATGCAGGGCAACCAGAACAAAATTGAAACAACAATAAAATAAAGGGATATGACCTAAGAGTCAGTACCAAGCAGGGAAACCACTAGGAGTCAGCATCTAGGGTAGACCTGGAGTCAGCACCAGACCAAAGAAAGATCATACGACCATTTTTTTCATTTATCAAAATATCAACTACCTCCTCAAGGAGTACAACAGGTTGCTTCTAAAGGATTGCTAAACCCTAGTTCTAATTGGCTAGGAAACCCTAATTGCCTTATTACAAAAATAACCTTACTTCCAAATTAAAATACTAATAGCCCAATAAGCTAATAGGACCTAAAACATAAAAATAAAATTGATTTGCAAATATAAATAACACTAAATAATAATCTTCTTGCATCTCCCACATCATTCTCCTCTGGTTGGAGAAAACTCGACCTCGAGTTCTAAAGCATTGAAGGATTAGGATGCTGATAAGTAACACTTGTTTCAAGTCTAGAATCACTCTAAGGAGCATAGAGAAAAGAAAAACCTTGAATTCCACCATGTCAAACTTTTCTGGAATAATAAAATCAATGTGTAGAATCAACATAATCTTATCTTGAACCATTGGAAGCACTATGTTATCCACTTTCTTCACTTTAGCAAACTGTTTGTCTTCATGCACCATGGAAGGCTGATCAAAAGCAAATTCATTAGTTTCCAATATCACATCATATGCACCCTTCAACATAATACTCTCTTTAGAAACCATCTCTTCACCTTGTTGTTCTTCAATAGATTCGTTTCCTTGCACACATGTTAAAGCAACACTTGCCAAGGCGTGTACGTCTTTGTCAACATTAGGCTTTGGTGTCACTTGAGGTTTCTCCACTACCAACATATCATCATTAATGTTGTCTTCTATGGGGGCAGCAATAATTTCATTGTGACCAATTATCCTTGGTTTCCCTATTGAATCAGTTTGAGTCTTCATTTGCTTCATCTAAGCAATCATGTCTTGAACATTTTTCATGAGCTTTTCAGATAATTCCATTAATTCCTTCGTAGATAATTCATTTAATTCTTTGGTAGATTGTTCAAAACTGCACTGAGGACATGAAATGGGATGAGAATTCATACTCTTTGCTTCAATCTGAAAAGTACTACACTGAGATTGTGGTAGATACATAGCTCGTAAGTATGGTGACAAATACTTATCACAAAGCTTTGCTTTCATATCTTCCCACACACTAATGACAAGTTCATACTTTAGATAGCGGAGATATTCAAGTTCCTCCCAAAACATTTGTACTTCACCTCTTAACTTCAACTTTGCATACCTAACCTTTTTGTTATTTGCAAAATTTGCCTACTCAAAGAATTGCTTTATCCCATTTATCTAGTTGACAAAATCTTGTGGATTAGTTTTTCAACCATCAAAATAAGGTGCTTCTAATATTACCGTAGCTAATTGGGCAAAAAGATTTTGCCAACTTGACTTAATAAATATAGCCCACTAAAGAAGGCACTGTCGTGGCCTTACCAAGTAAAACCTGACGGTTGGAATGCTAGTGATGAGTGGGTTTGGTGGGGCTGATGGTTTGTCAATTGAAGGCAAAAGGCTGTATTGATTGATTTCTTTATTTTAAACTGGAGCTTAAGGATTTGGGTATAAAGCTGGACCTGGGGTCTTTTTAATGAAGTGGGTCCGGTCAAGGGCTTTGTATCACGTGAGGTCATATGGATTGGGTATTGCAAAGAGAAGTGTACTAGGATTTTATGATTTTAACACAGGCTATTTATGAGTTACCTTACATAATCGGGTTGAGCTTGGTGTCGTAGTTGGGTTCAGCGAAGTCTCGACCACGGCTCTCATGAGTTTGGTGGGCTTGCAGCGGTGCAGAACAAAGGTGATGGTGTTGGTGTGCTAAGCAAACTTCGTGAAAGAATTTGACCAGATCTGACTGTGGGCATTTGTTGGTGGTGGTGTGGTGCGACGACAGCAATGGGCTTTTATTTCTCTTCTCTCTTTATGGTTGCAAGGGATTTGGAGACTTCATTGTGGGTTCTAGACTAGAGGTTTCTAGTTGGCTTCAAAATCTGCGTTTTTTTTAATGGGAAACACAATTGTATGACAACTTTCTTGTACCAAGTAGAAAAATGATAGAGACAACTCTCTGGTGGAGAAAAACACGACGGTGAGGGATTATTTATTTATTTATTTTTTGTGATTTTTGTGATTTTTCTGGTTCTGGATTGATTGTGACAATGCTTCCAACATATCGGTGTTTGCTCTGATACCAAAATTGACGCAGGACAACCAGAACAAAATTGAAACAACAATAAAATAAAGGGATATGACATAAGAGTCAGCACTAAGGCCTTGCTTGGAGTTAGCATCAAGCGGGGAAACCACTGGGAGTCAGCACCTAGAGTAGACTTGGAGTCAGCACTAGACCAAAGAAAGACCAAACGGCTATTTTTTTCATTCATCAAAATATCAACTACCTCCTTAAGGAGTACAATAAGTTGCTTATAAAGGATTGCTAAATCCTAGTTCTAATTGGCTAGGAAATTTTAATTGCCTTATTACAAAAATAATATTGTTTCCAAATTAAAATACTAATAGAACCTAAAATATAAAAGTACAATTGATTTGCAAACATAAATAACATTAAATAATAATCTTTTTACATCTCCCGCATCAAATAATGCTGGTGTAAACTCACCACATATTATGCTCTCCTAATTGCAGCCCTGAGCCAAAAATTATCCAAGACATTGTGAGAGAATTATGGTATAAATTGAGTCATGCATTCTCAGGTGAAGACGTGGGACGAATAACTTCAGAGGCTTTATGGTCAAATGATGTTTTTCTCAATTTTAGAGGCGAGGACACCCATAATAGTCTCATTGGCCAACTACATGTGGCCTTGAAAAAGAAGGGCATCATAACCTTTAGAGATGATGAAAATCTTGAGAGAGGAAAATATATATTAGTAGAGCTCTTTAAAGCAATAGAAAAATATAGATTTGCAATTGTCATACTCTCAAAAAACTTTGCAACTTCTACTTGGTGTTTGGAGGAACTTGCAAAGATCATTGAATGTATGAAAGAGAAAGGAATGATTGTTTTGCCAACTTTATACAATATGGATCCATCTAATGTATGGAAACAGATTGGAACCTTTGCTCAAGCCTTTATTGAACATGAAGAACATTTTAAGGAGAACATAGAGAAGATGCAAACGTGGAGAGATGCATTAAGAGAAGTGACTAATCTATTTGGGTGGTATGTACAATATAGGTAATCGGTAATCCAATCTGACATATTTCTTTGATTTAAACATTCAAAAAAATATATTTCTTATCTTTGATCTTGCTTTGAACCTTAATCAAAACAACATAAACGTACACAGTTCTTTCAATTTTGTCTTGAGCCAATTAATTTACAATTTTCTGTTTCATTCAATAGAATAGAACACTGAATTTCTACTTCTTTTTTTTGGACATATTTATTGGCAGTTTAAACTAATAGCATGTTATTGTCTCTTCATTGTAGACTTGAGTCATACATTGTCCAAAACATTGTGGAAGAGTTGTGGCATAAATTTAGAAATTCATTCTTAGAAGATACCAAAGACTTCCTAGGAATAATTTCTTGATGGGAAAGACTCATGTCATCTTTGGCTATAGGGTCAAGCAATGTTCGCATCATAGGGGTTTGGGGGACGGGAGGGATGGGTAAAACAACTCTAGCAAGAATTGTTTTTCGTATG
Organism: Quercus ilex subsp. ballota; assembly: GCA_032727855.1. Lineage (NCBI taxonomy): Eukaryota > Viridiplantae > Streptophyta > Magnoliopsida > Fagales > Fagaceae > Quercus > Quercus ilex. The sequence continues at coordinate 34,633,329 of CM064911.1, forward strand.
GTGTCTAATAAATTTGAAGCTTGTTGTTTTCTTGATAATGATGGGAAAGTTTCTAAAAAAGATGGTCTAGTTCCACTGCAACAACAACTTATTACTCAAATTTTGGATAAAAGTATGAGTATGCAAGATGTTGATATAGGAGTTCTCATGCTCAAGAATAAGTTACGGCATAAAAAAATTATTCTTGTTCTTGATGATGTAAGTGAATTACACCAACTAAAAAAATTAGTTGGGGGGCATGATTGGTTTGGTGCAGGGAGTAGAGTTATCATAGCAACAAGAGATATGCATTTGCTAAAGACACATGAAGTAGATGCAATATATGAGGTTGAAAGATTGAATTATGATGAAGCTTTACATATTTTTAATTTGAAAGTTTTTGGAAAAGAGAATCCTATCGAAGATTATCTTCAACTATCCCAAGCCTTTGTACATTATACTAATGGCCTTCCTTTAGCCATTGAAGTTTTGGGTTCTTTTTTATTTAATAAAAGTAGATATTAATGGATAAGTGAATTACATAGGCTCAAAAAATTTCCTAAAAGAAACATCCTTAATAGACTTCAAATAAGCTTTGATGGACTACAAGCAATAAAATATTGGGTGTTTCTTAAATCACAAGAATCAAGAAAGCATCATGAACATACTAAATTATCTTCCTATTTACCCTAAAATTGGATTAAGGGTTCTTATTGATAAATCTCTCATAAAATTGCATTACCAACAATTATGGATGTGTAATTGTACAAGAAATGGCTAGGGACAGAGTTTGTCAGGAGTCCATTATAGTTGGGAAGCGTACTAGATTATGGTTGTATAAAGACATTAATGATATGCTGACACGAGATACAGTATGATGGTATTCTTAAATAACATGAGAAAATACTTTATTATATTTTTTGCTTTAAGAAAAGCATTTTAAATTATAATAGTTCTATGCTTTTCTACTTACACTAATCCCTTTTTCCTAATTGTGTAGGGAACAGAGGTGGTTCGAAGCATAGTATTAGAATTATTTGACCCCAAATTGGCATATTGGAATCCTAAGTCCTTTTCAAGGATGAATTATCTACAAGTGCTCCAAATTCATGGTGTTAAAGTAATTCATGATCCCAAACATCTTCCTAATAGCATAAGATTTTTTGATTGGAGTTGGTATTGGGTACCCTTCAAAATCTTTGCCATAAGATTTCCAATCAAATGAGCTTGTTAAACTTTGCTTGAATTGCAGCTACATTGAATGACTTTGGGAAGGAACAAAGGTAACCTAGGAACCCTTATACAATTATTTATTTATTTTTAATTTTTTTAATTTTTAAGTTTCATTAAACTGTAACACTTTGTGGAAGCTAATTGTTTTATTTTTTTTTTCTTGCTTTTGCAGTTTTTTGGAAGGTTGAAATTCATTGAATTAAAAAATTCTCTAGAACTTATTGAAACCCCAGATTTCAGTGAAGTCCCAGTTCTTGAGAAATTGGATCTTGAAGATTGTATAAACTTATGTAAGATTCTAACATCAATCAATTTTCTTGAAAGGCTTACTCATCTTAATCTAAAAGGTTGCAAAAATCTCAGAAGTCTTCCAAAAAAGTTTGCAATAGAGTCTCTTGAGATTCTTATTTTTTCTGGTTGCTCAAAGATAAAAAAAAAATTCCCGAGTTTGGGAAAAACATGAAACGTGTATTAGAGCTTTACTTGGATAGCACTGGTATTACAAACTTACCTATATCAATTGGGAATTTAACAAGTCATGCTTCATTGAGTGCAAGAGATTGCAAAAATCTTATGTCTCTTCCTAACACTTCTTTTAATATGAAGTCACTTGAAAATCTTGAACTTTCTGTCCGCACAAAGCTTAGAAAACTATTAGAGAACTTGGTGATAACTAAAAGTGTAGAGAAGTTTGATGTGATTGGAACATCTACAAGACTTATATGTTCTTCAATTCCCTCTAGCTTGGTATCGACTTCTCTATCGGGATTGTGTTCTTTGACCCATTTGGATATAAGTTATTGCAATCTCAATGCAATCCCTGATGGTATTAGTTGCTTATTCTCTTTAAAACATTTAGATCTAAGTGGAAATAATTTTGGTTGCCTTCCAGAAAGCATTGCTTAACTATCCTTTTTGATATATTTACGAGTGTAGAATTGCATGACTCTTCGATCGTTGCCAGTGCTTCCATTAAATAATGGTTACATTAATGGATATGGTTGTACCTCTTGGAAACTATTCCAGATATATTGCAACCAAATTCTTTAATTAAGCGAAGACTATCTTTCTGATTGCGGTAAACTAGTTGTCAATCAAGATTTTATTCACATGTTTTTTGTAGTGATAAAAAAGCACCTTATGTTCGTTCCTAACGGAACTTCCTCAGCATTAGGGTCCTTGATGTGGATGGTAGTCCCGTCAAGGACCTACACCTTCAGGTCTCTTTCTCTCATTCTCTCTCTGTCTTCTTTGGCTTGTTAAGGTCTAACAGTCATGCCTTAAGGACTTCTCAATATCTTGTCTTATATGCTTAGTGCATATGACATTGTTATTCCCGGAACTGAAATTCCAGAGTGGTTTAGCCAACAAAGTATAGGAGTTGAAATGAATATAAAAGAATCTTATTCTCAATTGTGTAATGAGTGGATGAGGATTGCTGTTTGTGCTGTATTTTGTTCTAATCACAATCACGATTCACTTTTCTGTTGGTTGACAGCCAATGGAAAGCGCAAGTCTTTTGCTCTAGCCATTGGCAATATTGTTGTTTTATCGGATCATATTTGGCTACTTTATTTGCTTCCTCAATTCTACCCCGAGGGAGAGAGAAAATCACTGCGGTAATGTGATTCAAATGGATTCAATCGAATTAGCATTTATTTTGGAATTGGCCCAGACTTGGAGGTGAAGAAATGCGGGTTGCCTATGGTATACAAGAAAGACATTGAAGATCTCAACCGAGTTATGGCTCATAGTAGAAACAACAGCATCATTCCTCATAAGGGCTTGGATGTTCTCCCTCAAAATTTCGACAATTAAGTGGTGGAAGCAGAAGGTAACAAAGCCAAGGAAACCCGTCATGATTATGATGGAGTTGTGCCCAGTGGAGAAGGAAGCTCTAATGACCTACAACACCCACAAAGGATTGAAACACTCAAAATTTATGGCCCATGGTGACTCTAATTGTGAGGAGTACTTGGAATGTCAGGAATCTAGTGAAAGTGACCTGGAAGGTTGAAGGAATGTGAAGGATTCAAAAATTTTCTAAGTCAATGAATCCAAACTAATTCCTAAATTTTCTTTTGATTACCTGTATGTCATTGTCTTTTTTCCTAATCCTAGTTTTGTCCATTGCTGCATTATCTTTTTTGCTTTCCTTTGGCATATACATTTCTAAATTGTATATATTGCTAGCTATAGATTAGCTTCGTTATTGGCTCTTATTCCAAGAACTGCATCATTGAAGACTGTTGAACTTCTCTTCTTTTTCTTTTTTTTTTTCTACTTTTTAATCAACTTTTTTTTTTTCCTCATGATTACCCTTAACTCACTATTTTTCCTTCATAATTAAAGTTTTGTTGGTAGCCGCATTTTTTTCCCCTTTACTTTAGACACATTCACTTAATTAGTTATAACTCCAAAAATATAATTTTGCCAGCTGTGCTTTAGCTTCATTATTGGCACTTATTCGAACTCATTCATGCAAGTAGAAGAACAAAGATGAATCTAGAAAATGCAAACCCAGCACTTGGCCCACTGTGTCTTTCAGATGCAGGGTTCACAAACTGAGATGGATTTGGCATTGTTCAATTGGTGTTGGGTACTGCAGTCTGAGGCTGAATTGCAAACAGATAATGTTGTGGACGAAGTTAACTTGGAAAACATGGTTGATAATATCCACGATAGAAGACTCGAAGTATGTGAGTTTTCCTTCAAGACCTTCTGGATTTTATTTATGAAACAAATGTAGGAGTTCAAGACCTTATTTGAAAACATAACTGTTTTGCAACATATACAATATAGAGGGGAAAAAAAGGCTGAAACTTAATGGGTACTCATTAACCAATGGTACCTCCCTGTTGATCAAATAATGTGGTTTATTCTTGTGTTCTTCTGCTGAAGTTGGTGATTCAAGCATTTTGGGCTCGAGCCACAACCACAATCAGGAGGATCACAACAGAGAGAAGCAATGATGATCTAACTTTTTCCTTCTTCTGCTCCTTGTTTCCTTCTGTGGGATTGTTCCTCTTACGAGGTTGAAATAGCTCGTTCACTAGAGACAAAAATTTCTCAATGAGCTCTGTACCTGTTGCTCTTGTGGCATCCAAAATCCACATCAATATGTGTGAATTGATAGATTCATGAAAATTAATAGATGCAATGTAAGTACTAAGTTTGTTGGTTTGGTTGGAGTAAAATTAATAGATTCATGTGGCTTACCATACTTTATCTTAATCTTTTTAGTTTGATCGTATCCATTCTTTGTTACAACTCATATGCATCCCCGTATGCCTGCTTGATAGTTGATAATTAGGTTGGATTTACTTATCAAAAAAATAATAATAATTAGGTTGGATTTAGGTTGATGGTTTGCGGTTATATGTCTGCAGAAGCCTATTTTTCAGTAAAAAATTCTGGATTCTGGTTGTGTGTGTGTATATGTGTATATGTAAGTACTATTTTTGTTGATTTGGTTGGAGGAAAACTAATAGATTCATGTGGCTTACAATCCTTTATCTTAATCTTTTAGTTTGATTGCATCCATTCTTTGTCACAATCCATACGCATACCATATTCGGCTTTCAGTCTATTGACTAGAATGTCCCACACAAAGCACAGCCGTTGCCTGCTTCATGGTTCATAATTAGGTTGGATTCAGGTTGATGGTTTAAGGTTATGTCTGCAGAAGACTATTGTTCAGTAAAAAATTTCTGGTTTCTGGTTGTGTATATATTGCTATATCTCTATCTGTCCCCATTCTAATATATCAATGTCATTGTATTTTTTTTTGGGGTGTGGAATTCAAGTATGAACAGTCTGAATTTATAGAGAGGGAATTAGAGCAGATGACAGAACAGATCAAATCAATTATTGAGACCCTAAATTCCAACCAGGTAAATACTTTGAGTTCAATGTTTTCACTCCTTAACAAGCATTTTTTTCTTACAGATGCAAATGATTGATACCTACCTTACCATTTCATTTAGGGAGGAGAACTTGAGGCAGTTGATGGGATGACACCTTTAGATGTAGTTGTCCAGATTTTAAACAATCAACTAAGTTCTTTAATGTGGATTGATGAGAGGGTTAGTATACTATGTTGTATTAATCTAAGGCAATAGCTGCACTTGTTAGTCTTGATTAGAAATTATTGTGTGTAGAAATGAAAAAAGATTGCACTTATAAAACAGAAAAAAGAAAAAACCACTAATTGCTCTAAAAAGCACTTCTAAAAACCACTGCCAAAGTCACGCACAAGTAAAATCCTAAGATCCAATGCTCCGAGTTTTGTTGAGGCCTTTCATAAGGGCTTCTTCTTAAATTTATACATTAACCAAGCCTTGAACAATAATTTTCAAACTTTTAAATTTTATAGTAGCAAGTGCACAACTGTTTTGTCTCTTTTGTGGTGTCAAATAACCACAACCATGTTTCTTCCCATAGTTCTATTCCATTCACCTGTTGGATGTTTTCATGCTACAAGTCTCCTCCAAAGTTGTATCTTTATTAACATATATGATAACACCACAACCAACACATAATATCCAAAGGCCATTTAATGGTTGAGATAGTTGGTTCTAGAGAAATGAAACTCCCATGAGAGTGAAAATCACATGCAGAGTTTCTCTAGAAATGAGAGGAGATAGGGATCAAATGGCTTGAATACTCGGGGCCTTTTTATACACCCTTAGACCCAATCGGGGAGTTGTAACTTTAGGAACAAACACAACCCTCTGTAGAGTCACATCCATTCACTAGAGAAACTAATTGCATTGGAAGTTATCACCGCTCTACTCCTCAGGGAGACAAAGTAGGAAATTTTATATGAGGGAATGCCACCAATGTTGTGGTGTGATTACCCCCTCCAATACCAACAGAGATGCATCTAGTCATAAGACAGATAGTATTTTCCAATTGAAAGAGTCACTTGGCCAAACAAATAAAAGAAAAGAATTTGTTTCTTGTGCTTCTATTAACACAAACCAAATATGTGATGAGAACAGTGAAAACCTGCGTAGTGTATCCATTGAAACTCTTGAACTGACGTGTTCCTCAAAATCACATCCCGAACAGCTTTATTAGATGCTAGAGAAACCACTAGACTCTGCATTCAAGTTAGATTCCTTAAAGAGACATACATTAGCAGGAAAAGATTCCTACTGTCTGTCCAGAGAAAAGATAAACAAAACATACCAATTTTAAGTATTTGAAACCCATTATTTGATTTATATATGGTTTTTTGAATTGGAAAAGAAATTTGCATAGATGAAATGACATTGTCCTTACAGTTGAAACAAGTAAGAGTCTAAAGGTAAAAATAAACATAGATCCAAACAAAACGTCGGCAAAGAATAGGAGGGGGATGAATAGGAACAAGGCGTTTGGAACTTTGGTAAGTAAAATCACTTCTGAAGGACTCATCTTTGAGCCTTTTGGTAAAACAATTTTCAAATTCTGAGATTATCAAAAGGGAGAAATGGGCCTTGACCAAGTTTGAAGAATGCTCACATTAAAGTCTAAACCAAGAATTTACCTTAACAGTGGGATCTGTTAGCAGCAATCGAAATGCATCACAAAGCCATCTGATTCCCTGTGATAGCAATAGTTTTGGATCAAAACAATCCAATTTCTGCTAAAGCCATTTCAAGGATTTCCCAAACATATAACTGTTTATGAATGCAATCTAATCAGAAAAATTGTAGTCCAAGCTAAGGGTAATCTATTTTTTATGGAATGTGAAAGTTCAATATGGGTATGAAACACCTTGAACGTTTAGACCCCAAATACAAAAATACCAATTCAAGCTATATATCAAACAACGTATGTGCGGAAAATGATAAAGAGCTTATACCAGAATTGATAAACAATGTAAACCATAAATAATCACACACACAGCAGTAATTAAATAGTAAAAGATAAAAGAAAGAGAGATGCAAACACAAGGACAACACTCGATGTGTTATCGAAGAGGAAACCGAAGCCCTCGGCGTAAAACCTCTCTGCTGCCTTTCAAGCGGTCAATAATCCACTAGAAAATGTAGTTGGGATACATGAACAGCAATAGACCCTCCAAGCCTAATCTACCCAGGTACCTAAGCCATCCAAGCTTCTTACTCCAATGAGGTTGCGTCGAACCTTTTTCTTTTCTAGCTTACCGGATTCCGCTATAGCCCATAGCATCAACCAATCACCATTGGTTCCTTCTCAAACTGCTTCCCTCAGCACCAAATAAACCTTCTCATAGACGTGGGTGTGATGAGATAAGAATTTGGTAAAAGACCTCTCAAGGTTATGACAATGGAGAGGAAGAGAGTAGAGGAATTTGTAGAGTTTCTTAGATGAAGATTGGGGATGAGACAATCTTGTTTTTCTCTAAGATTTTCTCTCACAAAATTCTCTCTGGAAGCTCTCTCAATTTAGTGGGTATAAGGGTCTATATATAGTGAGGTGTGATGAGGAATACGAAGAGTCAGTTTTTGCCAAATAGGGTAAATTGGCGGCTTGACCTCGCGGCTTGTCCAAGTTGCGAGTTCAAGTCGCGGCCTAACGGCCTGGCCAGCCTGGGACTTTTGTCCTGTAGTACGACAGCTGGTACGACCCTTCAGCTTCCCTGCGTGTCTCTCATGTGCCTGGAGTTGGCGACTTGCAGCTGCGAGCCACCTGCGAGTCCTAGCTGCAAAACTTTGCCTTCTTGCACATACTTGAACTTTTCTTCACATCTCCTCACACACTACCCTTACAATAATCCCACCTAAATACAGGGTTACTAAATGCTTAAATTACAAGCAAATTGTCACGGAATAAAGCCAATAAGATGGTTAATAAATTTTCAACCTTACAGAATGTATATTGAAACAGTGTAAAGGATTTATACAAGTAATAAAAGCCAATTATCCCTACAATCACCTTGGTATTGTTTTGAAACTTATCCAAGACAAGTTAAACTTGAGAAATAGTAGTTGGTACTACAACATAAATGACCTTATCAACTACTAGAATCATTCAAAGTGACATCATGGACACAAATTTTTCCAGCAGAAAATTCAATTTTTTAGAATGCTTCTTTCTGAAGTTCTATCTTGAACAATAAACCATGGTTTTAACTTCTAATAGGAAAGTTTCCCAATCAGTCTTAATAAAGTTACATGATACTGCTTAAGAATGGAGATATCCTAATTTGGTATATGGGATCTTGAGCACAGATAACCTAATTTCACAATGTAGCAGACCTGGACAGCAGCTAAAAGCTGCTGAAAAATCGGAACTGAAAGTGTATTATCAGGTCCTGGGGCTCCCCCGCATATCGGCTTGTCCAAGGGCACGTCAACTCTGACCCGGAGAAACCTTGCCTCGCCCGAGGCAATGGCTTCACAATCTACCTCAATGACTCTACCAATTCCTTGTCCAATATCTATCCCTGCTTCTTTGTATATCAGATCGAAGGGTAGTCCTCACACTTGCACCCACATCGGAACAGTTTGGAAGTCAACTGAAAAGGCCATCATTCCTTTCTCCCACCTTTGTAGTAATAGGATATGATTATCGAAACTCCAAGGACTGCTGTTAATAACCCACTTCAATTGGCTTTCCATCGAGAATTTAAACTGAAACAGTCCGTCCCCAACATCTGTAATTTTTAGATCGTTCCCCTCCATCTTCCATGCAGAGCGTAGATGGTTTTCCGCAGCTCTAAAGTTGATTAGTTCGGTCGTGTGAAACCTTCCTAGCAAACTGAGGGGCCACTCTTCTAGAGTTTTCTCGTGATGCTCCGACCGAACCATGATCACCTCACTAACCCTCTGAAAACGTTCTATAAAATCCGAGTCCATGCTGACAAAAACAATAATCTGAATAGGATAGACAGTAGAGTAGGAGGAAAGAAAATGAGAAAGAAAGACTAAAAAGTGTCTCCACCTGTGTGAGAAAGAAAGACTCCTAGCAAACTTTATAATCGTGACAACTTTCCAGTTTGCCACAACTTTACCTCAGTTTGACCGTTGGGGTTTCCCCACATGTAATTTGACCGAAATTTAAGTTAACTATCCGTAGTTTGACATTTGACACTTTACTCAAGTGAAGTTAGCTTAATTAGGATTCCATTATCCATATTTATTAAAAAAAAAAAAAACATAAAAAAAAAAAGAGAAAATAAGATTAAAAAGTGAGGGCTTTTGTAAAAATTATGAACAAACATTACTACCACCATAAAAGCTTCTATCAAGAATCATCTCCAGCCAAAATAAATTCCTTCATTCATTTCTAAGCTACCAACAAAGACAGAGCATCTAAAGCTTAAATCAAACCAAAAATTAGCCACAAAAGTTACTGACTCAACTAATTTGGAATTGATACTTTTTTTCTCTCTCTCTCTGATTAATTAAATCTATGATTATATTCGCTGTTAATGTATAAAGACATGGTATTAGTGAGTATAATAATTTTCTGTGTACGTTTGTGTTGCTTTTGTTTGTTGTGGTGTCCTACTTTTTTTGGCACTTGGGAGATGGGGGTATAGTGGGCGAGACAGTGGGGCACAACTTTGCTGTGTTTGGCAGCAAACAATGTTCCAACTGAATTTGATGCTATAGCTTTGTTGGTTGCTTAGAAATGGATGAAGGAATTTGTTTTTGCTGGAGATGATTCTTGAGAGAAGCTTCTATGGTGGTGATAATGTTTGTTTATAATTTTTACAAAATCCTCACTTTTTGATCTTATTTTCTCTTATTATTATTATTACTAGTCGCAGACCCACGCGATGCATGAGAATATATTATTACTTTGAAATTGTGGCACGATGTATAATATGTTCTCTCTAAAAATCAAAAAATTTCTAAAATTATTTTTCATTTATCCATCTTTACATATATATCATTTTAATATTTTAGGTGTGCTTAATTGAAAATTTTTTTTTTTTGAGGTGGTCCATATTTTTCTAAATTATATTATGATACGTTCTGTTCTCATTTTTTTTTTTTTTTTCTCTTACAACTAAATTCTTTAAGTTTTTTACTTAAATTTTTTTTTTTTAAAGTTTCAAATATATTATTCAAATTTCTCATTTCTTAAATAAGATATCATGATAATCAACTCAGCACAAAATTACACCTAATATTACTCAAGTAGTTGAGAAACACATTCAAATACATAGCCAGATTGTATTTTAATATAAATTCTAATTTTCATTTTCAAAAATAACTAAGTATTATGTCAAACAAAAGCTATGAGAGGGAGAGAGAAGGCTTGTGATGGAGAACTCAAAAACACACATAAAATTGTATATTATCCCAAAATAGTGTTATAAAAAAAATATAATGATTCATCAACCTAAAGTTTAGTTGCAAGAATGAATAAATAATCGATAAAAATAATAATCACCTTTTTCGGGAAAGACTTGAATTGGATAATTTATAGAAAATAAGATGAGAAGAAGAATAGTCAATATAACAGATATAGTCACACCAAATTATCCAAGTCATGTTATGTAATTGAATAACATGATATTCTTATATTCTATCTTTATAATGCAATATGATATCATTTGACAATCAAAATAAAGGAAAAATTAACAACTTGAAAACATAAAACCAAAAAGTTTGGTGCATGAAATTCAATTAAATCCTATTTATTTTTTGTAGTGGTATGCATCAATTTAAAGTAGAGTTTTAAAGAACACACAAATTCATCAACCTAAAGTAAAGATACGAAAAATATTATTAAAAAAAAAAAAAAAAACCTACCAAAAGAAAGAAAAACATGAGAAAGAGTAATAACCTTTTGGTGTGATAAAATATGTAGAGTGAAAGATATTAGCAAATTTATAGTAAGAGGATGGGGATAAGAATAGTCAAAATAAAAGGAAGATGGAGGGATAATGGAAAAGTGATACTAATGTTAATAATAGTGGGGAGATGAAAAGGCAAAAGGGAAGGGGAAAAGTTGGAGAAAATGTAACAGTAAACTACAACATTAATTAAAAAAAAAAAAAAAAAAGAGTCAAAAAAGAAGAAGAGAAATGATTGTAAAAAAGTAGGTGATATGACTGCTAACGTGGTTCAACAGAAGCGTAATAACAATAAATTATACGCTTCAACTTTTAGATAAGTAGGTAATTTGGATGCTGACGTGGCTCAATAGAAGCGTAGGAAGAATAAATTATACGCTTCAGCTTTTAGATATATATAGATTATTATTATTAAATTTTTTTTTTTTAATGTTTTGAGAGGAGAGAGACATAAAAGAGAGCAAAAATACACATTTAGCCTCATTTTTAACAGAGGTGGGTAACGGAACCCTAACTAAGCTAATCTCAAGTGGGTAAAGTGTCAAATTTCAAATCACATGTAGACAACTTAAATTTTGGCTAAACCACAGGTGGGTAAGTTGTAATTAGCCCTAAAATTTAATAAAGTTTCCGAATTTATAAACATGTTCATAAAAATAAAATTGCTTCAAAGGAGTTTTCTTTCCCTTAATTAAATTTGGGAACTTCAATTAAAATATCATTACTTGTTAAAATTCCTACAAATAAGCAAAAGAAAGAAGGGGAATCCTTGGTTCAATTTCCCAAAAAGAGAATCCTTGGTTCAATTTTCATAAAAACATGGGTTCTTGACTTATCCTTGAAATTATAATAAATTATCTCACCTTAAAAAAAAAATTAAGTCAATGCTTAATTAAATACCAAGTATTTGACTTAAATGTCCATCATTTGAAGTGGACAAAATCGTATTTGAAGATTTTAAATCTAAAACCTCAATTTAAGAACTACTAATTGGCTTGATTCCTGCCAAGGATACATAGGCAACCTAAATAAATTATGAGGTGCAACCACAAATAAATAAAAACACATATCCCCTCAAACATGAAAATAAATAAACTTATGTACAAAGGTGATATGGTTGGAATCAAAGGGTTTTTCCTTGAAACAAGAGATTGTGGTTACTTATGCATAACGTTGGATTTTGGTGCTTGTGTGAACAGTAGGATTAGGAAATGGTTCATAAGCAGCCTTAGAGAATATGAATGTATTTGTGTAAATATTGATAAATAAAATGCATTGAGAAGAGACTAGGTCGTTCACAACTCTTGGGTGATCTCTCACAAAAATTAGAATCCACATATGCACGTTTCTCACAAGTTTGGTAATAATCGCCCCATCAGACAATTTAATAAACAATTCTCTAGAACTTATTGGAACCACAAACTTTAGTGATCGAAGTCCCAGTTCTTGAGAAACTGGATCTTGAAGATTGTAGAAACTTATGTAAGATTCATCCATCAATAAGTTTTCTTAAAAGGCTTACTCTTCTTAACCTAAAAGGTTGCCAAAATCTCATAAATCTTCCAAAAAAGTTTGCAATGGAGTCTCTCGAGATTCTTATTTTTTCTAGTTGCTCAAAGGTAAAAACAAATTCTAGAGTTTGGGGAAAACAAGAAACGTGTATCAGAGCTTTACTTGGATAGCACTGGTATTACAAACTTACCTACATCAATTGGGAATTTAACAGGTCTTGCTTCATTGAGTGTAAGAGATTGCAAAAATCTTATGTCTCTTCCTAGCACTTTTTTTAATAAGAAGTCACTTGTAAATCTCGAACTTTCTGGATGCACAAAGCTTAGCGAACTATTAGAGAACCTGGGGACAACTAAAAGTGTAGAGAAGTTTGATGTGATTGGAACATCTAAAAGACTTATACATTCTTCAATTCCCGATAGCTTGGTATTGACTTCTCTATCGGGATTGTGTTCTTTGACCTATTTGGATCTAAGTTATTGCAATCTCAATGCAATCCCCAATGGTATTAGTAGCTAATTCTCTTTAAAATATTTAGATCTAAGTGGAAATAATTTTGGTTGCCTTCCGGAAAGCGTTGCTCATCTATCCTTTCTGATATATTTGCACATGGAGAATTGCATGAGTCTTCGATCATTGCCAAAGCTTCCATTAAATATGGGTTACATTAATGGATATGGTTGTACCTATTTCGAAACTATTCCAGATATATTGCAACCAAATTCTTCAAATGAGAAGACTCTATCTTTTTGATTGCAATAAACTGGTTGACAATCAAGACTTCATTGACAGGTTTTTTGCAATTATAAAAAAGCACCTTATGTTCGTTCCTAACGGAAGTTCCATTAGCATTAGGGTCCTTGGTGTGGATGGCAGGCCCGTCAGGGACCTATACCTTCAGGTCTCTTTGTCTCACTCTCTGTGTCTTTTTTGGCTCGTTAAGGTCTAACAGTCATGCCTTAAGCTCTTCAAAATATCTTATGTCTTATATGCTTAATGCGTATGACATTGTTATTCCTGGAACTGAAATTCCAGAGTGGTTTAGCCATCAAAGTATAGGGGCTGAAGTGAATATTAAAGAATCTTATTCTCAATTGTGTAATGAGTGGATGGGGATTTCTGTTTGTGCTGTATTTTGTTCTCATCACAATCGCGATCCACTTTTCTGTTGGTTGACAACCAATGGAAAACGTATTTCTTCTGCACCAACTATTGGCAATATTGTTGTTTTATCGGATCATATTTGGCTAATTTATTTGCTTCCTCAATTCTACCCTGAGAAAGATAGAAAATCATTGTGGGAATATGATGCGAATGGATTCAGTTAGATTAGCATTTATTTTGGAACTGGCCCAGACTTGGAGGTGAAGAAATGTGGGTTGTGTATGGTATATAAGAATGACATTGAAGATCTCAACCGAGCTATGGCTCAAAGTAGAAACCACAACATCATTCCTCATAAGGGCTTGGATGTTCTCCCTCAAAATTTTGACAATTTGGCGGTGGTAGCAGAACGTAACAAAGCCAATGAAACCCGTGATGATTATGATGGAGCCGGACCTAGTGGAGAAGGAAGCTCTCATGACCTACCAAACCCACAAAGGATTGAAACACTCACAAAATTTATGGACCGTGGTGACTCTGATTGTGAGGAGTACTTGGAATGTGGTGAGGAGTGCAATGATTGGCAGGAATCTAGTGAAAGTGACCTAGAAGGTTGAAGGAATGTGAAGTGTTCAAAAACTCTGTAAGTCAATGAATTTAGACTAATTCCTAAATTTTCTCTTGACTACCTGTATGTCATTGTCTTTTTACTTAATCCTAGTTTTGTCCATTGCTGCATTATCTTTTTTGCTTTCCTTTGGCATATACTTTTGTTTGATTTAATTTATTCCAAATAGTATATATTGCTAGCTACAGGTTAGCTTTGTTATTGGCACTTATTCCAACAACAGCATCATTGAAGATTGTTGAACTTCTCTCTTTTGTTTTTGTTTTTAATCAACTTTTTTTTTCCTCATGATTACCCATAACTTACTATTTTTCCTTCATAATTAAAGTTTTGTTGGTAGCGGCCTTATCTTTTTTCCTTTCTTTTAGATAAATTTAATTAATATAACTCCAAAAATATAATTTTGCCAGCTGTGCTTTAGCTTCATTATTGGCACTTATTCCAACTCATTCATGCAAGTAGAAGAACAAAGATGAATCTAGAACATGCAAACCCAGCACTTGGCCCACTTTGTCTTTCAGATGCAGGGTTCACAAACTGAGATGGATTTGGCATTGTTCAATTGGTGTTGGGTACTGCAGTCTGAGGCTGAATTGCAAACAGATAATGTTGTGGACGAAGTTAACTTGGAAAACATGGTTGATAATATCCACGATAGAAGACTCGAAGTATGTGAGTTTTCCTTCAAGACCTTCAGGATTTTATTTATGAAACAAACGTAGGAGTTCAAGACCTTATTTGAAAACATAACTGTTTTGCAACATATACAATATAGAGGGGAAAAAAAGACTGAAACTTAATGGGTACTCATTAACCAATGGTACCTCCCTGTTGATCAAATAATGTGGTTTATTCTTGTGTTCTTCTGCTGAAGTTGGTGATTCAAGCATTTTGGGCTCGAGCCACAACCACAATCAGGAGGATCACAACAGAGAGAAGCAATGATGATCTAACTTTTTCCTTCTTCTGCTCCTTGTTTCCTTCTGTGGGATTGTTCCTCTTACGAGGTTGAAATAGCTCGTTCACTAGAGACAAAAATTTCTCAATGAGCTCTGTACCTGTTGCTCTTGTGGCATCCAAAATCCACATCAATATGTGTGAATTGATAGATTCATGAAAATTAATAGATGCAATGTAAGTACTAAGTTTGTTGGTTTGGTTGGAGTAAAATTAATAGATTCATGTGGCTTACCATACTTTATCTTAATCTTTTTAGTTTGATCGTATCCATTCTTTGTTACAACTCATATGCATCCCCGTATGCCTGCTTGATAGTTGATAATTAGGTTGGATTTACTTATCAAAAAAATAATAATAATTAGGTTGGATTTAGGTTGATGGTTTGTGGTTATATGTCTGCAGAAGCCTATTTTTCAGTAAAAAATTCTGGATTCTGGTTGTGTGTGTGTATACGTGTATATGTATGTACTATTTTTGTTGATTTGGTTGGAGGAAAACTAATAGATTCATGTAGCTTACTATCCTTTATCTTAATCTTTTAGTTTGATTGCATCCATTCTTTGTCACAATCCATATGCATACAATATTCGGCTTTCAGTCTATTGACTAGAATGTCCCACATAAAGCACAGCCGTTGCCTGCTTCATAGTTCATAATTAGGTTGGATTCAGGTTGATGGTTTAAGGTTATATGCCTGTAGAAGCCTACTTTTCAGTAAAGAATTTCTGGATTCTGGTTGTGTATATATTGCTATCTCTCTGTCCGTCCCCATTCTAATATATCAATGTCATTGTATATTTTTTTGGGGTGTGGAATTCAGGTATGAACAGTGAATTTATAGAGAGGGAATTAGAGCAGATGACAAAACAGATCAAATCACTTATTCAGACCCTAAATGCCAACCAGGTAAATACTTTGAGTTCAGTGTTTCCACTCCTTGACAAGTTTTTTCTTAAAGATGCAAATGATTGATACCGACCTTACCATTTCATTTAGGGAGGAGAACTTGAGGCAGTTGATGGGATGACACCTTTAGATGTAGTTGTCCGGATTTTAAACAATCAACTAAGTTCTTTAATGTGGGTTGATGAGAAGGTTAGTATCCTATGTTGTATTATCTCATGGCAGTAGCTGCACTTGGAAGTTTTGATTGGTAATTATTGTGTGTAGAAATGAAAAAAAGATTGCTAAAGAGCTGCTTATCCTTGTTTCCTATTATTGCTGCAAGTGTTTATGGTTTCCATTACCTTGTTCCAGGAGCTTGTAATGTTGGAAGATTTGTCTATCGTTTACAAAACCTTGGGCTTTAGCTCAAGTTGTAAGTGGGATGGGGGTTGGTAGGTCTTAAGATCAAATCTTGCAAGAGACAAGGAGATCAATTGTTGACAAATCTCAATACTTGTTAAGGCTTTCATGAAATGTAGATTAGCTCTTTTATATATAAAATTCAGTTATTTACATGTTAGTGTTTTGGAATTTTTTTGAAAAGGTTAAGATATACGTACTAATTTTTTCACATATAACCCCCCCTTCTTCAAAAACGACCCTGCAAGCTGCAACATTTTTTTTCTTTGTTGTTTATCTAGCTCATGTTGTGGGAAACATAAATTTCCACAGTGCATTTATAGTAGTACTCTGGCAATTCTTTGTGCTAGGCGTTACTGTTCTGCTTTAAATACTACTTTGACATGAACATTTTATAAACGCCAGCATAAAGTGATGGGAAAGTAAGAAAAATCTGGATTGCTGGATACATCCATTTTTCACATGCATTTATAATTATTCTCTATGGAATATATTGCAAGTGCACTGACCATCTTCAATGCCTTCAGGCCGACGAATTTTCTTCTCATATTCAGAAGATTGCTAGCCAAGGTTCTGCTGCAGATTGCGAACTGATGGGTCCAAAGTTCTGGAAGTCCTGATATCTGGAATTGTAAACTACCTCAAATTTTTTATTTCAAAATCGGCTTGTAATGTCAAGATTAGTAAATGAAGGCAGAGGAAAAGGTTTCATTATACCTGTGTTTTTTAGGCATTAAATGCATTTGTAGTGTCTATTGATGTTTTTCCTTTGTAGGAATAGATATTCTCTTTAATAGCATTTTGAGAATCTCTAGCAGTGAAATTAGGTTGTAAATGGTGATGTAGCCATCTGATAAATATGCTCTTGATCAAATCCACAGGTGAAAGATGTGATTACGCTAGCATCCATCCTTAAGTGGCTGGGTGCCATGGGCTCATTATGGTGGTTTTTTTCTTTGACTTACGTTATATTAATAAGCTTGAAATCTTCAAGCTCAATAGATTTTAGGTTTATTGAGCTACACAATGGGACTTACCTTAATGGTTAGATGTGTACATAGACAATGGTTCTCCAAAAGTGAATGAACAGTAGGATTAGGAAATGGTTTATAAGCAGGCTTAGGGGGGAATGTGCAGAATAGCACAGTGTAGAAGGAGAATATGGTAAGTTAAGACGTGTTAATAAGAAAGTTGGAAACTAGCATCTCGAGTCTTTAAGACTCGAGATCCAAAAAGTAAAAACAGCAGTTAAAATCGAGTTTTTAAGACTCGATTTCCAAATTCGAGTCTCAAAAACTCGATTTCCAACATTTGATCTCCACAAATCGAGACTTAAAAACTCGATTTTTATCTTGGAACTCGAGTTTTAGACACTCAAGATGCTAGTTTTCAACATTGTTTTAAAACGTGTCAACTAACAAAATTTTTTAATATTTAATGTTATTTGGAAATAAAATTCCAGGCTTAGAGAATGGGAATGTATTTGTGTAAATATTGATAAATAGAAAGGAAAACAAGTTTGTGAGCTAAACATCCCTGAAAATAAACGTGTTTTAAAACATCTTGCCACGCCTATTTTGGGTACACGTTGAGGTTCAATTTGAATATACTCTTTTTTTTTTTGCTGAAAATTTGAATATACTTTATTGCTGTTGGTCGGTGTTTTTCAATAACTGAGTTTTGGGAGAGGGGAGGGGGGGATATGAAGAGAATCCACAAATGCATGTGTCTCACAAGATTGAAAATAATTGCCCCATCAGATAATCTATCCGAAAAATGGGTCATGGTTAACACAAAAATGAAAAAGAGCTCCGAAAGTGCATAGAATTTACCTCTCCATGGAGAAATTATTAGCCACAACGGAGGACTACGTGGATGTGCTGACTGGTCCTCCCAGCCAATGTTGAATTGCCATTTGGAGAAATAGCTGATGTTAGCTTTAACCACACAATAAACTTAAACTTGACTCTAGTTTGGATTAATCTAACTAGCTTACCTCTTAAAACCAAAACCAAAGTAAGCCATCCGCCACTTTAACCCAAACCACCAAACCAAACCAAACCCACACTTGTATTTCATTATAATAGAATAGTTCCATTCCCTCCTTTAATTGGGTTTTCCGCTAATAACAATTCCCTCTTTTGAATCCAAATTATTTTTTCAAAAATTAGTAAAATTTTCAGTCTTCTTGCAATACAAATCCTTCTCAATGTCATCTTTTTAATTTTGATAGTCTTGAAGTAAGTTTCACAAATCTAATTCATCATCATCAAATATCATCTCCCTAATTTTGTGTTGCCGAATTGTTTGAGGTGGTTGTCCAAACACCACCATTGCAGCTAACCATGACTGATCAAGGTATTTATCAAAAACTCATTTCACTCTTCAATGTATATTTTTCTTGCTCTATATTCATTCTATCTAGTTTATTAATTGGTGCCTTCTATGTGTTTGATAAAATTCCAATATGAGATAATACTATTTTTGTTAAACATAATTTAACTATTTTTGTTTATACATAATTTGACAATTTTTGTTATACATAATTTAA
This sequence comes from Quercus ilex subsp. ballota, assembly GCA_032727855.1. Taxonomy (NCBI): domain Eukaryota; kingdom Viridiplantae; phylum Streptophyta; class Magnoliopsida; order Fagales; family Fagaceae; genus Quercus; species Quercus ilex. The sequence continues at coordinate 34,652,382 of CM064911.1, forward strand.
CAACAATTTTTGTCAACACATGCCTTGTGACGTTCGAAGTTGGGACATGTGGCATTTGCGGGTGTTTTTGGTTGTTTTAGCGACTCTTCATTTCTTGTGCTTAACAGATAGACATTAAGCTTCATAAATGTCACGTCTTTTCACTTGACCTTGGTTGGTGATTTAAAAAGTAAAGCAATCTTCCTTTTTCTTCATTCCTTTTTGCATCCACACCTCCTTTCCTTACATAGAAAAAGAGAGCCTTCATTTACAAAAAATGGCTAGCCCTTCTTCAGCAGGTTCCAACTCCACAAACCATGACTCAGATTTGCCCAGTGTTGGCAACAATCCCCCGGTGGTTCCAAACCCCATTTCTCCTCTTCATTTTCCCATCTTTCCTCTTCCACCACCACCCCCCCCCCCCCCCCCCCCCCCACAAACAAAAGTTTTCCTTCCAAAGGTTGGGGAAACCTAACCTAGGGAGGAGGGTGATGAAAAAAGGGAAAAGAGTGACTTTGAAGACTTTCGGAAAAAAGCCAGGAAAATTGATGAAGATTAATCTTACACACCTTCAAGGTAGACCTCTCAAGGCAAAGGAGCAGGCGTAGAGGCTTTTGAATTAGTTCTAACTCAGACACAGAGGCCTCTGACTACTCGAGTGTCTCTGGAATAGATGAGTCCGATTCTTCAGAAGCTTCGGACTCTGGAAAGGAGGAGGAGGAGGAGTACCTTGGCCCAGACCACCCACAAAAGGATTCTGATGAAGACATTGATGGTTATGGGCGCCGCTCTCCTTGAGTTTCCCGCCCCTAGACCTGTAACCTTTTTCTTTTCATGTTTTTATGTAAATAGGCCATAATAGGCCTTAGGTTTGTAAGTTATTTTATATTTATTGTTTTTTTCTTATTTATTTATTTATTACTTATTGTAAAGAAAATGGGGTGATAGGCCATAAGGGCCAAACTTAATGTAAATCCCCATTTTTTTTGAATATATATATATATATATATATCTGTGTATATATATATATAGTATAATTTTTTTCTAAAATTCTAAGTAAGAGATATGTGTATGTTTATTCTTATGTTTCTGTTCTCCCCCCCCCCCCCCCCCCCCCCCCAAAATGGTTAACAAGTCAAACTGACTTGCAAAAATGAACTTCTTGCATAAGAAAACAACACACAAACATAGTTAAGCAAAAGACAAGTTGAAAGGTGCAAAAGGAACCTGTTGGTGATGGGTCATGCTTTTTCACAGCTCCCTTAATGGCGGTTCTTTAGGAATCTATTGGTGATAGGTAACACCTTTTCACAACTCCCTTAATAGCAGTCTTTGTTTTAAGAACTGATTTGTCAAAGATTTTGCTATCATTTGGCATTTCCCCTGCTAACACGTGTCAAAATTTTGAAAAGGTGGTTCTCTTTTAAAAGACTCCTTTAGAGGGAAAACTTTTGCCTAAAGTATGTAAGGAGGGAAAAACTATTGCCGTCTTCCCATCACCCTCATTTTTCCTTGTCTCTTCTTTTCTGAACTCCAAACCTCAGAGTCAGCACAAAAAGATCTCATGAGTGTCAAACATACTCTAATATCTAGTTCTTCAAAAATCACAGAACCCTTAACTCCTAAAATCAGTAGACCGTTGCTAGGGGGAGAAGAGAACCCTTCCATAGAGGAGCAATGGATTCCATCCTTCTTTGGAGATAACCTGTTTGATAAAAGTTTTGCTTGGGAATCTCTCCCTTGTTCTGCGGAACCTCCTTACATGGCCTGTGGAGAGCTTGATGATCTTTTGACCATGGACCTAGACTTGAAGCACGTCCCTCGACTTGACACTTACAGAGGAGATTTTGCCCCCACCACTAATATGGTTTTCAAATCTGATACCCTAGTTTCTAAAGGCTGGAGGAGTTGATGTTAAAGAGTGCTGACACATCCTTCTTTTATAGATATCCTGCAGAAAGTGCATCTAGTGCACACTGTGTTGGTGTTCTCCAGGCTAGACATCAGTAAAGACAGTGAAAGCCTCCTTTCCCTTTTGTGCCGATGGAATTCTACTACCCACACTTTCTTCACAAGGTGTCAAGAAATCTCCCCTTCCCTTGAGAATGTTTATGAGATATTGAGACTTCCCTTATTTGGGGATGGAGAGGTGGCTAACATTTCATTGTCTTTTGATGAGGCCAAAGCTGTAAATTTTCTTGAGAATGTAGTAAAGAAGACTTTGAAGAAGCCAATTCTGAAGGCGGCAAGGAAAGAGAAAGCCCCCAATGAGGAAGTGATTGAAGACACTAGCTTTGGTGTTGATAAAGGCTTCAGGGCCAACTTTTGGGAATTGATCAGATGCTTCTAGAGGGAGTATGCTGATGGTGTAAATGAGAAAGCAACCACAGATTCTTTGAAAGAAGGTATAGACTTCGTTGTGGGAGAAGGTGATTCTAACTCTTACGAATGGAAGACTTTATTGCTTTCCTACTATCTTGCCATTTATTTGAAGGGTATCCCCATGAAAAGATCCTAAGTAGACATTTCCCTCTTGTAGTTAAGTTGGCCAAAGGATACTCTTTCCCCCTTTTCCCTTATTTCTTAGGGACTCTGTATGCCAATTTAGATCGTTTCACCCTCGACCTACAACGCTCATGGGGTCAATTCCAAGTGGAAACCTTTGTACCTGTAGCAATTTTGCAAATTTGGGTGTGGGAATGTTTTAAGAATTATGCCTCTGTTCCCAAAGCTCTAAGTTCCTTTAAAACCAGTCTGCCATCACCCTAGGGATTACCATAATCATGGCGTTGGAATAAGGTTTTGGTACCCTCTGATAGCTTCCTTTACAAGGTGCTAGATGACCCTACTAACTGGACAGATAGACCTTATTCCCCCCCTTAAGGGTGGACTTCCATCCTTCTTTCATTCCCTAAAGGCTGAAACTGTTTTCTGTTATAGAGATTCCTCTTGGACTGAGGAGGAGCTCTCTTTTGTTGCATGTGCCTTTACTTGATATCTTGACTTGTACTGAGTCAAGATTAGTAAATGAATGCAGAGGAAAAGGTTTCATTATACCTGTGTTTTTCAGGCATTAAATGCATTTGTAGTGTCTATTGATGTTTTTCCTTTGTAGGAATAGATGCTTTCTCTTTAATAACATTTTAAGAATCCCTAGCAGTGAAATTAGGTTGTAAATGGTGATTGTAGCCGTTTGATAAATATGCTCTTGATCGAATCCACGGGTTAAAGATGTGAGTACGCTAGCATCCATCCTTAAGTGGCTGGGTACGATGGGCTCATTAGGGTGGTTTTTTTCTTTAACTTACATTATATTAATGTGCTGAAACCTTCAAGCTCAATAGATTTTAGGTCTATTGAGCTACACAATGGGACTTACCTTAATGGTTAAATGTGTACATAGAGGGCTCCTAATTTAGAGGTTTGATGGGCATGACAAGACAATAATTTTCTAAAAGTTAATGAACAGTAGGATTAGGAAATGGTTCATAAGCAGGCTTAGAGAATATAAATGTATTTGTGTAAATATTGATAAATAGATAGGAAAAAAAGTTTGTGAGCTAAACATCCTTGAAAATAAACATGTTTTAAAACACCTTGCCATGCCTATTTAGGGTACACGTTCAATTTGAATATACTTTAATGTTTTTTGGTAGGTGTTTTTCAACAGCTGAGTTTGGGGAGGGAGGGCCTATGAAGAAAATCCGAAGCGGAAGGCATTGAGAAGTGATAAGGTCATTCACAACTTGCTTGGGTGATATTTTGTGATATGGCTTTAGGACTTACACACGGGACCGCCATATGAATTTAATTAAAGAAAACTTTAAGTTCACCAATCACAAGGTGATAATCACGTTGTAGATTTGGGTATCTCTAGACTTTCTCTTACTATAAATAATGAAGAAAAATATAGATATTTCCGAGTTGGCATTGCGATGAGCCCAACTTTTTCTTTGTAAAAGTGTTTACTGTTCTGTTTTGTCGTCCTACCTTTCTCCTTTAACGTTCTATTTGGTGCTTTTATAACATGCATATTTTCTTTTGGTGCACCTAAGATTTAAGAATACTAGATGCATGTGAAATGAGTAGATCGTGAAAGTTGGTAGGACCACATGATTTGGTGTTTATATGAAAAACGATACCTCATCATGTGCAGAAAGACCTCTTTTTGAAGCCTTTCTCATAGAGACTTGGTAATGTCAAGATAATTAGCTTTTTATATAGAGAGGTAATGACAATATATTATTGCTTGGACCTGAGAATAGGAAAGCAACTCATTCATGCGAGTGGAAAAACATAGATGAATCTAGAAAAAGCAAACCCAGCACTTGACCCGCTGCGTCTTTCAGAAGCAGGGTTCATAAGCCGAGATGCATGCAGCATTGATCAATTAGTGTTGGATACTGCAGGCTGAAGCTGATTTGCTAACAGATAATGTTATGGATGAAGTTAACTTGGCAAATGTGGTCGATAATATCCATTATAGGAGACTGGAAGTCTATGAGTTTTCTTTCAAGACCTTCAGGATTTTATTTATGAAACAAATGTAGAAGTTCAAATATCTGAAAACATAACTGTTTTGCAACATATACAATACAGGAGGAAAAATGCTGAAATTTAATAGATACTCATCAACTAATGGTGCGCCACTGCTGATCAATTAATGTGGTTTATTCTTGCATTTCTCTGCTTATGCTATGGTGATTCAAGGAGCTTGGACTCGAGCCACAACCGCAATCAAGAGGATCACAACAGAGAGAAGCAATGATGATCTAATTTTTTCCTCCATCTGCTCCTTGTTTCCTTCTGTGGGATTGTTACTCTTGGGATTGTTCACTAGAGACAGAAATTTCTCAATGAGCTCTGTAGCTTTTGCTTTTATGGCATCCAAAATCCACTTCAATATACGTGTATCCAAGTCTGGTTCTTCATTAGAAATTAGAGGACTTACATAATTAACTACAAGGATAAAATGAGAATAAGTCAGTTATAGAAATGAGAAAGAAATTATAGGAATATTCATGCTATTGGTTAAGTGATCAAGTCTCACATAGGATAATACTGACTAGAATAACAAGTGGTAATAAAATTTTGTTGGATTAAACCCTCTGGGGTAAGCTTTTGAGTTAAGGTGTTGCTCCAACATGTTATCAAGCCCTCAAAAAAAGACCCTAAGATGTTACTCTCAACTTCCACAAATCCAAAATCATAATAGCAAGAAAGATTTCTATTTTATCCAAACCCGCATTAAAAAGAAAAAAGAAAAAACCACTGATTGCTCTAAAAAGCAGTTCTAAAAACCACTGCCAAAGTCTTGAACAACACACACACACACAAGTAAAATCCTAAGATCCAATGCTCCGAGTTTTGTTGAGGCCTTTCATAAGGGCTTCTTCTTAAATTCATACATTGACCAAGCCTTGAACAATAATTTTCAAACTCTTAAATTTTATAGCAGCAAGAGCACAACTGTTTTGTCTCTTTTGTGGTGTCAAATAACCACAACCATGTTTCTTCCCATAGTTCTATTCCATTCACCTGTTGGATGTTTTCATGCTACAAGTCTACCCCAAAGTTGTATTTTTATTAACATATATGATAACACCACCACCAACACATAATATCCAAAGGCCATTTAATGGTTGAGATAGTAGGTTCTTGAGAAATGAAACTCCCATGAGAGTGAAAATCACATGCAGAGTTTCTCTAGAAATGAGAGGAGATAGGGATCAAATGGCCTGAATACTTGGGGCCTTTTTATACACCCTTATACCCAATCGGAGAGTTGTAACTTTAGGAACAAACACAACCCTCTGTAGAGTCATATCCATTCACTAGAGAAACTAATTGCATTGGAAGTTATCACCACTCTACTTCTCTAGGAGACAAAGTAGGAAATTTTATATAAGGGAATGCCACCACTGTTGTGGTGTGATTACCCCCTCCAATACCAACAGAGATGCTTCTAGCCATAAGACAGACAATATTTTCCAACTGAAATAGTCACTTGGCCAAACAAATAAAAGAAAAGAATTTATTTCTTGTGCATCTATTAACACAAACCAAATATGTGATGAGAATAGTGAAAACCTGCGTAGCATAGCAAGTCTCGAAGTGACATGTTCCACAAATTCACATCCCAAACAGCTTTGTCGGATGCTAGAGAAACCACTCGTTCCTGCATTCAAGTTAGATTCCTTAAAGAGACATACATTATCAGGAAAAGATTCCTACTGTCTGTCCAGAGAAAAGAAAAACAAAGCATACCAATTTGTTTGAAACCCATTATTTGATTTACATATGGTTTTTTGAATTGGAAAAGAAATTTGCATAGACGAAATGACATTGTCCTTATAGTTGAAACAAGAGTCTAAAGATAAAAATAAACATAGATCCAAACAAAATATCGGCAAAGAGGAGGAGGGGGGTGAATAGGAACAAGGCGTTTGGAACTTTGGTAAGGTACAATCACTTCTGAAGGACTCATCTTTGAGCCAATCATGTCAGAAATGCTTTTGGTAAAACAATTTTCAAATTCTAAGATTATCAAAAGGGAGAATTGGACCTTGAGATCTGTTAGCAGCAATCGAAATGCATCACAAAGCCTTCTGTATCCCTGAGATAGCCATAGTTTTGGATCAAAACAATCCAATTTCTGCTCAAGCCATTTGATCAACTCTGACCAAGAGGAGGATTTCCCAAGCATATTACTGTTTATGAATGCAATCTGATCAGAAAAATTGTAGTCCAAGCTAAGGGTAGTCTATTTTTTATGGAATGTATATTGAGACAGTGTAAAGGATTTATACAAGTAATAAAAGCCAATTATCCTTACAATCACCTTGGTATTGTTTTAAAACTTATCCAAGACAAGTTAAACTTGAGAAATAGAAGCTGGTGCTAGAACATAAATGAACTTATCAACTACTGGAATCATTCAAAGTGATAAAAGCCACGGCGGAAGGAATGATTGGGTGAGCAACGGCGGCTGGGTTGATGTTGATGTCGAGAAAAGTAGAGACGGCGGAGTCGAGGTGGAAGTCGTGGCTCTCTAAGAAGAAGAGCGCTTCTTCTCTGGTGGACGAGGTGATTTCGCAGAATGTGGTGATCAGGTCTTCGTTGTTGGTGTTAAAAGTGGAGACGGCGGAGTCGAGGTGGAAGTTGTGGCTCTCTAAGAAGAAGAGCGCTTCTTCTCTGGTGGAAGAGGTGATTTCGCAGAATGTGGTGATCAGGTCTTCGTTGTTGGTGTTGCTTGGATTCGCTTCTTCCACCAGAGAAGAATGATAGGAGTGTCCATTACCCGAATTTAAATTCGGCAGGGGTTCCGCTTCTGCACCATCGATGCCGTGAGAGTCGCTGGTCTGTGGCGGGACATCCTCAGTCGCTCGCAGCCATTCGCCATAAGGACTCTCCTCCCCCACCTTCAGTTTCGTGGTCTTGCATGCTTTTGCGTCATGACCAAGGAGGCCACAATGGAAGCACAGACCACATAGCCGTTCGTACTTGAAAACCACCCTAACCGTATCACCTTCCGGATTCAGTACTGGGGCTCCCCGGCGTATCGGCTTGTCTAAGGGCACGTCAACTCTGACCCGGAGAAACGAGGCAATGGCTTTACAATCTACCTCAATGACTCTACCAATTCCTTGTCCAATATCTCTCCCTGCTTCCTCGTTTATCAGATCGAAGGGTAGTTCCCACACTTGCACCCACATCGGAACAGTTTGGAAGTTAACCGAAGAGGCCGTCATTCCTTTCTCCCACCTTCGCAGTAATAGGATATGATTATCGAAACTCCAAGGACCATTGTCAATAACCCACTTCAATTGGCTTTCCATCGAGAATTTAAACAGAAACACTCCGTCCCCAACATCTGTAATTTTTAGATCGTTCCCCTCCATCTTCCATACAGAGCTTAGATGGTTTTCCGCAGCTCTAAAGTTGATGAGTTCGGTCGTGTGAAACCTTCCTAGCAAACTGAGGGACCACTCTTCTAGAGTTTTCTTGCGATGCTCCGACCGAACCATGATCACCCCATCTTCCTCCGCTGTCAAACTAACCGAGTCCATGCTGACAAAACAATAATCTGAAAAGGATAGACAGTAGAGTAGGAGGAAAGCAAAAAATAAAAAAAGTTTAAGGACTCACACCGTGTGAGAAAGGACTCTCTCCCTATGCTTTTTCCCTTCTTTATCAATGCACTTTATCAGCAAACTTGAGTATTAAGTTCTTATATTCTTTATCAGCAAACTTGCGAATTTTTTTTTTTTGGTAAAGGCAAACTTGCGAATTAAGCTCTTACATTGGTCCCATAAGAATATGTCAAACATTAAAATTCAACATCACTAACATTTATACAAGTACACAACCAAATCAAATCAACGTTTTTCTTGCGTTAGTGCTTTGCCTTAATCAATTCCATTCAATTAATTCTAAAAAGAAAACAAAAAATCCATTCAATTGAATTTGGGATTGGGATTGGGATTGGCTCAAAGTTGTTAATAAATATACACCATGAATCTATTTTTGGTACCAGTCGAACTTCCTTCTCATCATATTGGCAAGCCACAGTCGTCTCTGGTGTATAGGAAAGTTCTTAAAACCAACAAGTAATTTATAAATTTCTATCCAAAAGAAAAGTTATTAAATCTTTTGGTCTCGAATTTAAAAAGAATTAGGAACATACCTTTTGTTTGTCCAAACTCCAACACAGGATTTAATCATTTACTTAAAATAGTAATCTTTATAGTGAATGAACATTATTATTACAAATAACTAGTCGCTAACCCGTGCGATACACAGGATAATTATAAAAAATTAAGTTAAAAATGAAGGAAAATAAATAATTTAGTTCAAAATAAAGGTTTAGCCAAAAAATTGGTAAAAAATGCAATTAGTTTTTACTTTCTTTGAAATTGAACAAAGTAATGCAAATTCAAAACCAATAACCCAAAACCAAAGAAAAAAATAGAAGAATCTTCAACCTCTAGAGGAAGAAGCCCATGTTTGAAAAACCCCACTAAAGTATTCGATTTGTACCACAATATGACATAGAAACAATAAATATATCAGTAAGTATATGAAAAATTGACAATCACAATCAAATTCAAAAGTCAAATGGAAGGACATATCAATCTCACTATCTATAGGACTGTTTTTGTAAAGAAAAATGCATATTTTAGTTTACTGTGTAGTATTAGAGAAACAAAAAAGGAAAACAGTTCTTGACAATATCCGAGGACCTTAAACAATCATAAATTATGAACATTCTCTATTAACAGAAATAATTTTTATTTCAAAAAATCGCATGCCCAAACCTAAGCCTAAATTAAAACAAATTCAGATAAAAGACAATATTAAAAACCCAAGCAACCTGAAACTGAAACAAACCGTAATTGAAGAGAATATTAGAAAAAGAAATTAATACCTTTGCTTTGATGAAATTAGAGTCTCTACATTGTGAAAAATTCCACTTCATCTCTACAAAGAAATTGAATTATTTAAATCCAAAAGAGACAAATTCAAAAAAAAAAAATATTAACAAAAATATTTAATAAAAATTGTCACATATCAGAATCCTATTTTCTAAGCCCTAATTTCTGAATTTAAATCTAGAACCAAAGCCAACTGTAATTGTAAAATGAACACAAACACTCATGTGCAAATACGCATACACTAAAAAAGATCTAATGTTTTATGTTTTGGGGTGTATTGTTTTTCTTACTACCTCTGTTTTTGCTTTTAATACACATACACTCACTTTGTGTTAGAAGTTTCCATTGCCCATTTTAGCACTGCCGCAAATTCTCACCTACATGCTCTATATGCCTTTTTTTTTTCTTTTTCTTTTTTTGCTTTTGCTTTTGCTTCTTTATATTTTAAAGTTTTTGTAACAAATATTCAAGTCATTGGGTTCACACATTATTTCAGCTTACTTATGCATAACTTTTAATTTCTCACAAACCAAAAACACAATAAGTAAATAAAGTAATTAAGTAAGATCTGTATTTTCTTCTTTGCACGACATTCAAAGCAACCTTAAAAATGGTTTGCAGACAACAATCTGGGGGAAAAAAAAAAATCCCCTAACACTCCTTTTACATATTCTTAGAGATTAAAATTACATGGCATAGGATCTCATCAACTATTATGTTATTTCCAAGTAAAGCAGAATAGATTCACAACAAAGGAATTTCCCACCAAAGCAATTCATTTTTATTTCTAACTAGTCGCTAACCCGTGCGATGCACGGGATATTTGAACGAAAGTTATACACATTCATTTTTATTGGTGAAACCAATCAAATTTGATAATTCTAATTCAAAACAATCGTTGAAAATATGTATAAATAGATTAGTCAAATAAACAACATTCATCTAAAAGCCACAATGATATGGTTCAAGCATGTTCCAATAAAAAACCATTTCAAATAATTACAACATATCAATTTCTGGAATGAAACCTCGTTCCCAAGAAATAATGAGCTATCCACATCAAACAATGTAATACTTTCTCTTTTTTAAATTATCCAGATAAAAAAATAAAAATAAAAAATAAGCAAACTCCATACTACCTAGAGATTATTACCAATTATCACAATAAAAAATGATATGACTAAAAATAATGGTGGATAAATACTAACAAAATTTTATAAATCACAACAATGAGCTATCATACATTTATAGGATTTGAATACCACATGATTTAAAAAGAGGTTGAATTTAAGAGTAAAGTAATGATCCTAGACCAATTAAATATTTTATTAAGCCACTCTACCACTCTATGTCCTCAAATTACAAACAAAGTCCATTAAACACACTCAATTCAAATTCACTAATTCCAAAGATTTTCCAAGTATTATTTTCTATACTACAAGCAACATGTAACATCTTATCTACTTTTGACTTCCATTAAGTGTAACAATTTGTATTTTGATAATTACTAAACAAATGCAACAGAATCAAATTTTACAAAAATATTTCTTCTTGATAAATATTTTGATATTTATTCTTTTTAAAAATTTGAAATATGCAAAAAACTAATCAATTTATACAATGCAAACTATTAGGATCTCTTAATTGTTAGACAATATGCCTTGAATTTAACTTGTGTAAAGATTCTAGTTCCACACGACATGTGTTTATTTAACGCAAAAATTATAGACAACTTTTAGCCTATGAACATGACATCACCTATTCTCATCCAAAATATATGTATGTCTGTAGTCTTGGCATAAATTACAAACAACTTTTAACCTTTGAACACAACATCATCTAATGTTAGTTGGTATGAGAGAAGTCTTTTTCTTCAAGAATACAATCGACAAAAAAAAAATAATAATAAATAAATTTCCCACACAAAGCATAAGTCTTGAAATAATCAATTATATGTTGAAGAAAATGCAATCACTCATTTTTCTTGTTCTATCGCAACTCTCGCCTCCCAGAAATAGATGTTGGACCAAATGATCTAGATGAATGTCATATTTCCATTTTCCTTGTCTTTTTGTTTTTCTCTTGTCAACTATCATTTGGCCAACCCTCACAATTTGAGTTACTTCCCTAGTCACCTATTTCCCTTTTTATCATATTTTAAATTAAGATTATATTATATTTACAATGGAAAAAAAATTAAAGATTATATAATATTTACAAAGGGAAAAAAAATCATATAATGAGCCAATGAGCTTTAGGTTTTAGCTCAAATGACACTTCCTCTTCTAGTAAAAGCTAGGTGATGCAAATGGAAATTAAATAAAGAACTTGAAAAATATTGATTCTTTTTTTGAAGAGAAAAATTTTCAATTATGTTAAATAGAGTTCAATACAGCAGTGGCAGTTGGAGTTGGAGAAAAATTTTCAATTATGTTGCTCCCTTTGCATCTCGGATAATTACTCCAGGAGTACTTCCTTAAAGAACACTGCACATTAAAGTTTGCTTTTACAACATTGAATTTATTTTCCAACTGAAAGAGTCACTTGGCCAAACAAATAAAAGAAAAGAATTTATTTCTTGTGCATCTATTAACCCAAACCAAATATGTGATGAGAATAGTGAAAACCTGCGTAGGGTGTCCATTGAAACTCTCGAACTGACGTGTTCCTCAAAATCACATCCCGAACAGCTTTATCAGATGCTAGAGAATCCACTAGAGTCTGCATTCAAGTTAGATCCAGAGAAAAGAAAAAAAAAATTACCAATTTTAAGTATTTGAAACGCATTATTTGATTTATATATGGTTTTTTAAATTGGAAAAGAAATTTGCACAGATGAAATGACATTGTCCTTACAATTGAAACAAGTAAGAGTCTAAAGATAAAAATAAACATAGATCCAAACAAAACGTCGGCAAACAAGAGGAGGGGGATGAATAGGAACAAGGCGTTTGGAACTTTGGTAAGGTACAATCACTTCTGAAGGACTCATCTTTTAGCCAATTATGTCAGAAATGCTTTTGGAAAACAATTTTCAAATTCTAAGATTATCAAAAGGGAGAATTGGACCTTGACCAAGTTTGAAGAATACTCACATTAAAGTCTAAACCAAGAATTTACCTTAACAGTGGGATTTGTTAACAGCAATCGAAATGCATCACAAAGCCATCTGATTCCCTGAGAGAGCAATAGTTTTGGATCAAAACAATCCAATTTCTGCTCAAGCCATTTCAACTCTGACCCAGAGGAGGATTTCCCAAGCTTATAACTGTTTATAAATGCAATCTGATCAGAAAAATTGTAGTCCAAGCTAAGGGTAGTCTATTTTTTATGGAATGTATATTGAGACAGTGTAATGGATTTATACAAGTAATAAAAGCTAATTATCCTTACAATGACCTTGGTATTGTTTTAAAACTTATCCAAGACAAGTTAAACTTGAGAAATAGAAGTTGGTGCTAGAACATAAATGACCTTATCAACTACTGGAATCATTCATAGTGACATCATGGACACAAATTTTTCCAGCAGAAAATTCAATTTTTTAGAATGCTTCTTTCTGAAGTTCTATCTTGAACAATAAACCATGGTTTTAACTTCTAATAGGAAAGTTGCCTAGACCAGTCTTAAGTGACATGATACTGCTTAAGAATGGAGATATCCTAATTTGGTACCTGGAAAGCGGCTAAAAGCTGCAGAAAGATCCAAAATGATAGTGTATTATTAGGTAAAAATTATATATTATATGCTTCATAGCACTTCAAATATTTTTCCAATTTGTATTACATACTAATATAAAAAGAAGCATAATTGTACTACCACTACTACTACTTCTACTCAATTTTGGAGGGCACGAATTCCATTGATTTCGGGATTTTTCCCAATATTGCTCCTCATCGAAATCGTAACCCTTTTCTTCTTTCTTTATTTTTAGAATAATATTCGGTGCATTCAACAACCTCCCTAATCTCCGGAATTCCTTCCTCAATTATTGTCCTTGAATGACCCGAACTAAAATTCTGCTGGGGTTCTGTTTCTGCACCGTCGATGCCGCGACCGTTGGGGTTTCCATCTCGGTGAGATTGTGCCACGAGAGAGTCGCTGGTCTGTGGCGGGACATCCTCAGTCGCTCGCAGCCATTCGCCATAAGGACTCTCCTCCCACACCTTCAGTTTCTTGGTCTTGCATGCTTTTGCCTCATGACCAAGGAGGCCACAATGGAAGCACAGACCAGATAGCCGTTCGTACTTGAAAGCCACCCAAACCTTATCACCTTCCGGACTTAGTACTGGGGCTCCCCGGCGTATCGGCTTGTCTAAGGGCACGTCAACTCTGACCCGGAGAAACGAGGCAATGGCTTTACAATCTACCTCAATGACTCTACCAATTCCTTGTCCAATATCTCTCCCCGCTTCCATGTTTATCAGATCGAAGGGTAGTCCCCACACTTGCACCCACATCGGAACAGTTTGGAAGTTAACTGAAAAAGCCGTCATTCCTTTCTCCCACCTTCGCAGTAATAGGATATGATTATCGAAACTCCAAGGACCATTGTTAATAACCCACTTCAATTGGCTTTCCATCGAGAATTTAAACCGAAACAGTCCCTCCCCAACATCTGTAATTTTTAGATCGTTCCTCCCCATCTTCCATACAGAGTGTTGATGGTTTTCCGCAGCTCTAAAGTTGATGAGTTTGGTCGTGTGAAACCTTCCTAGCAAACTGAGGGACCACTCTTCTAGAGTTTTCTTGCGATGCTCCAACCGAACCATGATCACTTCATCTTCCTCCGCTGTCAAACTAACCCTCTGTAAACGTTCTATAAAATCCGAGTCCATGCTGACAAAACAATAATCTGATAAGGATAGACAGTAGAGTAGGAGGAAAGAAAAAAAAAAGAAAGGAGTCACCCTGTGTGAGAAAGAACGACTACTAGCAAACTTTATAATCGTGACAATAGTTGTCACAATAATTGTGACAACTTTCCAGTTTGTCACAATAATAGTAAAATTTAATAAAGTTTTCCACTTTATAAAACATGTTCATAAAAATAAAATTGCTTCAAAAGAGTTTTCTTTCCCTTAATTAAATTTGGGAGCTTTAATCAAAATATCATTACTTGTTAAAATTTCTACAAAGAAGCAAAAGAAAGAAGGGGAATTTTGTTTGGATATTTGAATTTCTCAAAAAGAGAATCCTTGGTTCAATTTCCATAAAAATATGGGTTCTTGACTTATCCTTGATATTAAAACAAATTATCTCACCCAAAAACAAAATTAAGTCAGTGCTTAATTAAATACCAAGTATTTGACTTAAATGTCCATCATTTGAAGTGGACAAAATCATACTTGAGAATTTTAAATCTAAAACCTCAATTTAAGAACTACTAATTGGTTTGATCCCAGCCAAGGATACGTAGGCAACCTAAATAAATTATTAGATGCAACCACAAATAAATAAAAAACACATATCTCCTCAAACATGAAAATAACTAAATTTATGTACCAAGGCGATGTGGTTGGAATCAAATGGTCTTTCCTTGAAACAATAGATTGTAAATGAGCTTAAACTTTTTTTTAATGAGGGAATACAATTAGCTTAAATTGAAAGTCTCTTATTCTAATCGAATTCCACATTCACTAAAAAAATAATCGGTGTATGCTAAAAAAAAAAACAATCATCATATAATATGTTCATATCTATTGGATCTTATAGATACAAAAGACAATTAGATTTGGAATTGATTTTTTTTTTTTTGGGCTAAATTCGTTTAAGGTATAATATATATATATATTTTTTTAAATGAGCTTTTTAAAAATTGAGTATATAAAAAAAAATTTATTATTAAGTATAATATCTATTAGTATTGCTAACATTTTTTTTTTCTCAAAAAAAAAAAAATAGTTGTACTAATACGAATGACAAAATTGTCCTACCTTACTTGGACCGACATGTATTACGCAAGTTTTCTCCTTCGGAAGAAATGATAAAGGTGGAAATAGGTTTTAATAACCCACACCTGACTGTATTATATTGTTTAAAATATGTTATATACGATTTAGTCATTTCTATACACATGATTTTATAATCTAATTTTTATACATATTCCTAAAACACTCATGCTCTCTCTTTTAGCACTTTCATCGTCATCCCTCTATTTTTTCTTGTCTTTGCCTCGTCAGTGTTAAAGTCATCTTTAATAAGGATGACAAAATATTTCTACTATGCCTCTGCCCACCCGCTTCCGTCTCAAAGAAGGAACGTGATGGAGATAAGACACCCATGATCTGATCAAGTCCATTGTTTTACTAATAATTAATGGTACTTGTACTAATAATCATATCTTGGGGAGTGGAAGTGCTAGTGATACAATGAAATTAACTTAATATTAAAAAATGCATAATTTTGGTTAGATTATTTCAAACATATAAAATTACAATATACTCTCTCCTTATGCTTTTTCCCTTTTCAATATTAAATAAATCTTTTTCCCTTCTTTATCAACAATGCACTTTATCAGCAAACTTGCGAATTAAGTTCTTATATTCTTTCTCAAAAAAAAAAAAAAATCTTATATTGGTCCCATAAGAATATGTCAAACATTAAAACTCAACATCACAAACATTTTTTCCTCAAAAAAAAAAAAAAAAAATCACTAACATTTTTTTTTTTTTTTGAGAAAGAAATCGCTAACATTTATACAAGTACACAACCACATCAAATCAACGTTTTCCTTGTGTTAATGCTTTGCCTTAATCAATTACATTCAATTAATTCTAAAAAGAAAACAAAAATCCATTCAATTGAATTTGGGATTGGGATTGGGATTGGCAAGCCACAATCGTCTCTGGTGTATAGGAAAGTTCTTAAAACCAACAAGTAATTTATAAATTTCTATCCAAAAGAAAAGTTATAAAATCTTTTGGTCTCAAATTAAAAAAGAATTAGGACCATACCTTTCCTTTGTCCAAACTCCAACTCAGGATTTAATCATTTACTTAAAATAGTAATCTTTATAGTGAGTGAACATTATTATTACAAATAGCTAGTCGCTAACTCGTACGATGCACGGGATAGTTAAATAAAATTCAGTTAAAAATGAAGGAAAATAAATAATTTAGTTCAAAATAAAGGTTCAACTAAAAAATTGGTAAAAAAATACAATTATTTTTTACTTTCTTTGAAATTGAACAAAGTAATGCAAATTCAGAACCAATAACCCAAAACCAAAGAAAAAAAATAGAAGAATCTTCAACCTCTAGAGGAAGAAGCCCAAGTTTGAAAAACCCCCACTAAAGTATTTGATTTGTACCACAATAAGACATAGAAATAATAAATATATCAGTAAGTATATGAAAAATTGACAATCACAACCAAATTCAAAAGTCAAATGGAAGGACATGTCAATCTCACTATCTATAGGAATGTTTCTGTAAAGAAAAATGCATATTTTAGTTTATTGTGTAGTATTAGAGAAAAAAAGAAAAAAAAAAGAAAAGAAAAACAATTCTTGACAATATCCAAGGACCTTAAACAATCATAAATTATGAACATTCTCTATTAACAGAAATAATTTTTATTTCAAAAAATCGCATGCCCAAACCTAAGCCTAAATTAACAAATTTAAATAAAAGACGATATTAAAAACCCCAGCAACCTGAAACTGAAACAAACCATAATTGAAGGGAATATTAGAAAAAGAAATTAATACATTTGCTTTGATGAAATTAGAATCTCTACATTGTGAAAAATTCCACTTCATCTCTGCAAAGAAACTGAATTATTTAAATCCAAAAGAGACAAATTAAAAAAAAAATTAACGAAAATATTTAATAAAAATTGTCACATATCAAAATCCTATTTTCTAAGCCCTAATTTCAGAATTTAAATCTAGAACCAAAGCCAATTGTAATTGTAAAATGAAAACAAACACTCATGTGCAAATACACATACACTAAAAAAGATCTAATGTTTTATGTTTTGGGGTGTATTGTTTTTCTTACTACCTCTATTTTTGCTTTTAATACACATACACTCACTTTGTGTTAGAAGTTTCCACTGTCCATTTTAGCACTGCCCCAAATTCTCGCCTACATGCTTTATATGCCTTTTTTTTTCTTTTTCTTTTTGCTTTTGCTTTTGCTTCTTTATATTTTAAAGTTTTTGTAACAGATATTCAAGTCATTGGGTTCACACATTATTTTAGCTTACTTATGCATAACTTTTAATTTCTCACAAACCAAAAACACAATAAGTAAATAAAGTAAGATATGTATTTTCTTCTTTACATGACATTGAAAGCAACCTTAAAAATGGTTTGCAGGCAACTATCTGAAGAAAAAAAAATCCCCTAACACTCCTTTCACATATTCTTAGAGATTAAAATTACATGACATAGGATCTCATCAACTGTTATGTTATTTCCAAGTAAAGCAGAATAGATTCACAACAATGGAATTTCCCACCAAAGCAATTCATTTTTATTTCTAATTGAAGAGACAAAAACACTACGGTTGTGGATTTAAAATACACAACCATAATAAGAAATGAATGTGCTAAAAAAAAAAAAAATCAATTGGTGACAAAACATGACACTATGGTTGTGGATTTAAAATACAACATGTGACCACAAAGTGCATTGAGCACCAAAAATATTGGACTGTAATGATGTAATTGAAGAAGCTGATCACCAAATATGTTATTGCATATTAAATTAACAAACATAGTAAAGAATACAGTGTGGTTGGGGGCAGATTTAACTATACATTCGAACCTAAAATGTAAATCTTTATCCAATTTAAATAAGTCTATAATCATTTCTATTAAAGATGAAGAATAATTGATTGATAATTGCTATCATAGGCAGTCTGCCAGCTGAGGAAATTGCTGCAGAAGCCAAGAAGTCTGAGTTTTTTTTTTTTTTTTTTAATATAACAATAACTTTAGAACTGTGCACAACTTTATTGTATAAAGTTAAAAGTTATATATTCAATACAATTAAAAGTTATATATTTTGCTGATAGATTGAGAAATGAAACTACAGTCAAGAAAATGAATAAACTTGACATCTACACTGCTTAAAGAACAAAAAAGCAAGGTTGTGGCTTAATTTATTTGATACACTCATCATTTGCTAATCATAAAGGCAAAAAAAATATTAAATTCCCACATCATTTGCATCTTTTTAAAAAAAAATTAAATAGCTTCAACAATGCAATTGACTGTTGCTTTTGTTCATTTTTATTTCTAATTGAATTTGAGCTATGCCTCGAATTCTCACCTACATGCTCTATATGCCTTTTTCTTTTTTCTTTTTCTTTTGCTTCTTATATTTTAAAGTTTTTGTAACAAATATTCAGGTTATTGGGTTCACATATTATTTCAACTTACTTATGCATAACTTTTAATTTCTCACAAACCAAAAAACACAATAAGTAAATAAAGTAAGATCGATCTATATTTTCTTCTTTACACAACATTCAAAGTAACCTTAAAAATATTTTGCAAACAACTATCTGGAAAAAATCCCCTAACATTCCTTTCACATACTCTTAGAGATTAAAATTACACGGCATAGGATCTCATCAACTGTTACGTTATTTCCAAGTAAAGTAGAATAGATTCACAACAATGGAATTTCCCAGCAAAGCAATTCATTTTTATTTCTAATTGAAGAAACAAAAACACAAAGCATAATAAGAAATGAATGTGCTAAAAAAAAAAGCAACTGGTGACAAAACATGACACTATGGTTGTAGTTTTAAAATACAGCGTGTGACAGTATTGGCGGTTTTTCTGCAACGTCTGTCAGAATTGAACCAAAAGACAGAGCTCCAATTAAAAACCACAGGAATTAAAACAATCATCCACACCACAGCAATGCAATTCACTGTTATTTCTAATTGAACAAACAATTACAATGTCTACACCTCTGCTAAGCTTGTCCTACCTTGATTCCAAAAGATAAGTTGCAAAACAACAGGGTTTTGAACATTTACATTCCAAGTTATTTCCAATCGGTCAGTGGGCATGGTTACCTAAGCCAGAAGTACAATTTCACCTCAACTAATTGGGTATTAATCCCACCTATAGCTTATTTCATAAATTAAAGCCTCCCTTAAGCATAAAAATAGAACACAAAAAAGAAAAACGGTAAGAAGGAAAGTATAAAAATAAAAGAACCTAGGAAAAGTACTATGGCTTTGTAAAAGACTGACTTTTACATTATATTTTAGAAGTAAAACAGAACAATTTGTGGCAAGATACAATGTTTTGGATGAAAGTTGACCCACAATTCTCTGATTTGCCAAAGCACAATCCATTAAACCAGTGAATTATAAGAACAATGCAGAGATATAGATAAGACTTAAAGAGTCCATATCAGTATCAATTTTCCTGGGCATCTCTCTCTCTCTCTCTCTCTCAATTATATCTCTGTCAAAGGCCCAAACTCTCAGACCAATAATAAAGATTCAATTTTTAATGTGTGTTTGTCTTCCTTATAATCTCAAAACTGAGTAATGTGTTCAAAACCGAGCAGCAAACCATTACTACCAATCCATATAACAAAATGTAATAAGGGAACCAAAAAACATCAAGTAAAACAAATAAGAATGGAGCACATAAAAAACTAAGATTTAGAGACACCTCAACTGAAGTAGCCACGTTCTGTCAATATTTATACACTGTGAGGATAGGAAGACAGGAAGGAAGGAACTCAGATAGGCGGCTGTTACTGTGAAACCGTAGAGCAGGAAGGTGGGGAGATTTCAACAGTTTCAAATGGTATCAGATTTTCCTGGCCTTCATGCTTTTAGACTCTTTGTTTCCCTTCATGCTTTCAGACTCTTTGTTTTGAGCAGCATACCAATATGACGTTATATTTTTCAAACTCTTTGTTTTCTCACGCAAAACCCTTCAAGGTTCCACGTTATATTTTTCAAACTCTCTGTTTTCTCACACAAAACCCTTCAGGGTTCCACCTTCCACAGTTTCTAATATTTTTTGTTTTTCCTTTAAGCTGAAAAGGCCTTGGGTTGGACTTGATAGTTGGAAGTAAATAGATAAGAAGTGGGCTGGGATTTATTATGCAGAGTTACTATTATTCTGAAATTTGTAAAAACTATTTTCAAATTGTAGGACAAATTATAAATAAATAAATAAAAAATAGAATGACATGGCCGCTAATGTGGTGCAACGTGAGCGCAACAATATTAAACACTACGTTTCAGCTTTTAGTAATATATAGATTTGTAAAAACTATTTTCAAATTGTAGGAAAATTTAAAAAAAAAAAAAAAAAAAAAGAGAGAGAGAGATTGGAATGACATGGTAGCTGATATGGTGCAAAATGAGCGCAGCAACATTAAACGCTACGATTCAGCCTTTAGTAATATATAGATAAGACAAAATAAAAGGAGCGACGAAAAAAAGAAATAAGAAGAAGATAAATTATATTTTAAACCAAATAGTTTATAAATTAGGGGTCATATAAACCACTTTTTTTGTTAAGAGAGTTTCATCCTATGACATCTACTCTTGATGATAACTCTTCATCGTTAGACCACTACACCAAGCAGTTTTTTGTAGGCTAAGATTGAAGTCTAGATCTCTTATTCAATTATTAAAGACTTTACCAATTAAGTTAACTAAAACCCACAAGGGTCATATAAACTCAAATCTTGAACTTCCCAAAGTTTCAAATCAAAGCCTATATTTTTAAAAACATGTAAGACTGTAATTTAAAACCTTTGAAGTTATGGGTCCAAATTGGAAATAGTAATAATAATGTGTAAAATTTAATTTATTTATTATTTACTAAGTCAACCAAGCCAAGTTTTAATTGAGTCTTAAGTTGTATGGGCTCCAATGCATGCATCAATGTTATTCTGAAAATGGACAACTAAAATTCAATATTGATAATTAGGGATGGAATTGAAGCGAGAGAGTGTGCCACCAGAGACTGTGATTCTGAAAATGGACAACTAAATATCAATATTGATAATTAGGGATGGAATTGAATTGCCTAGTTTGGCAAAAGAGGGAGTGTGCCACCAGAGACTTTGAGTGATCGCGTGAAGAATTGGTTCATGTATAAGCATTTTCTCTCAAAATCATAATTTTTTGCTTCTAAGTTTTGTTTGATGTGAGAGACTATGTCCCCCACCTATTTGTTTCTATTGGGGCCAACCCGTGTGAACGAGTGGGGTCATGTTGGTGCTTCTCAAAATAACGGTTTGATTAATTATATTTTTCCAATAAATTGATGGTTTTATATGGAGTTGTTACTTATTTTATTAAAAAGGAAACAAAATAAAGAAAACCATGTGATGCAATGTTATTTATTACATTGATTTCTTTCTCCCCTTATCCTCTTCCATTTTCTTTACCTTTCACACTCTCAAACTTTTGGTTTAAGGTTGGTTACTCTCATCAATGCTAACCCTTACCAATTTTCTCAATCCCTCTCAATCTTCCAATATTTTCAATTTCACGCCATCATCGAAGTTACAATTGTTGAAATCAATGAGACCAACTAAACCTAGTTCTTATATTTGGGTCGGCATTCCCATTGATATTTGTGGGAATGAGTTCCTACTTCCTTTGATATCCACACATATTTACGCTGAGTGACGGGTTTAGGTGCAACTCGAGTTTGACTGATTTGTGATCACCTATACCATAATCATCCTTTAAAATATATATATGTATATTAAAAAAAATGAAAGAGTAATATTGTACAATTAATAAAATAATAATAAATTTTTAACTAACTAACTAACAACAGCAACGTGTTGAAGTTAAAGACATGAGAATAATAATATGGAAAGTCCAAAATATAAAACCGAAAACCACTCTACTATAAGATTTTGGTAAAATCTAAAAACTATAAATGATTCAGTATGAGACAGAGAAAAAACATGTCCAATTGAGGATTCCCCCCCCCCCCCCCCCTTACAAGATAGAGTTTATATTCTAACCTAATCTAAATATATATGTATGTGAAGCTCCCTCTTGGAGATTTGAACCCTGACCCTTGCCCCTCACACCTCACAAGTATTTATACTTATGGAGTGACCACCACAATAAGAGTACGCGGTGGTTGTCCAATTGAGATTTGAAAATTAATTGATTTGTACATTTGTGAAAGCCCATTAAGGCATTAACACAATAACGGGTCTCCCCTTCTCTCCCCATCATCTCATTTCCATTTTTCTCTTTCCTTCTTTCTCATTCATTCACATTCACCATTTCCTTAAGTCTTGGATAGATCACCTGATTTTAGTGGAATTTTTTGAGTCTTGGAACAACTGGACTTACTTTAATGGTTAAATGTGTACATAGAGGGCTCCTAGACTCCTAGTTTTCTAAAAGTGAATGAACAGTGGGATTAGGAAATGGTTCATAAGTAGGCTTAGAGAATATACATGTATTTGTGTAAATATTGATAAATAGATTTTTTTTTTTTTTTTTTTTTAGAGAGATTTTCAACCTACGATGTCCTTTTCTGATGATAGCTCTTTATCATCAGACCAAGACACCAATCAATTTTTGGTGTAGGCGGAGATTGAACCCCAGATCTCTTATACAACCATCAGAGACTTTACCAGTTGAGCTAGCTGGAACTTACTAATAAATAGATAGGAAGACAAGTTTGTGAGCTAAACATCCTTGAAAATAAACATGTTTTAAAACACCTTGCCATGCCTATTTTGGGTACACGTTCAATTTGAATATATTTTAATGTTTTTTGGTAGGTGTTTTTCAACAGCTGAGTTTTGGGAGGGAGGGCCTATGAAGAAAATCCTAAGTGGAAGGTATTGAGAAGTGATTAGGTCATTCACAACTTGCTTGGGTTTCATTGTGTGATTGGATTTTAGGACTTACACATGGGACCATCACATGAATTTAATTAAAGCAAACTTTAAGTTCACCAATCACAAAGGGATACTTAATCACGTTGTAGATTTGGGTATCTCTAGACTTTCTCTTACTAGAAACAATGAAGAAAAATATAGACTATTCCGAGTTGGCTTTGCGTTGAGCCCAACTTTTTCTTTACAAAGTGTCTACTGTTCTGCTTTGTCGTCCTACCTTTCTCCTTGGACGTTCTATTTGGTCCTTTTATAACATGCATATTTTCTTTTGGAAGACTTAAGATTTAAAAATACTATATGCATGTGAAATGAGTAGATCGTGAAAGTTGGTAGGGCCACATGATTTGGTGTTTATATGAAAAACGATACCTCATCATATGCAGAAAGACCTCCTTTTGAAGCCTTTCTCATAGAGACTTGGTAATGTCACATAGGTCTTGACAATGAATCAGGATTTCATGGCCATGATAATTAGCCTTTTATATACTGAGGTAATGACAATATATTATTGTTTAGACCTGAGAATGGGAAAGCAATCCTTTTTAACCATGCATAAGCAACTCATTCATGTGAGTGGAAGAACACAGATGAATTTAGAAAAAGCGATGCAGGGTTCACAACCTGAGATGTATGTAACATTGTTTAAATGGTGTTGGATACTGCAGGCTGAAGCTGAATTACAAACAGATAATGTTATGGATGAAGTTAACTTGGCAAACGTGGTTGATAATATTCATTATAGAAGACTAGAAGTATCAGTGGCGGCTCCAGGAATTTTGTGTAGGGGGGTCACTACAAAATTTTAATAAAAAGAGAACTTGAATATATTGAATTATCAAAAAAAAAATAATAATACATAGAGTTTTACAATTTTATTCTACAAGTTTTCAAATTTTGAATATTACATGATAGTTCATTATGAATATCTATTGCTAATGTAGATAGCTATGAGTCTATGATAATTTTATTTTGTTAAGTTTGTCTAACATTTTTATCTTTATACTGTTGTTATTATCTATTTGACTTTGTTTTCATAAAAATATTTTAGACTAAATGACTAATTTCAACTCATTGGCTCCGTATTAATTATTAACTCACACAATCACACTTATTCATACATAAATTATGCACTACGTGTCTACCTAACCAATTTTTTTTTTTTTTTTTTTTGAGACAAGTCTACTTAACCAATTAAATGCTTAAATAATCATTTTTTTTATACAAGACAAAAATTCTACTATAACCTAATCTAAGTGTATATGTGTGCAAAACTCCCTCCTAGAGACTTGAACATCGGCCCTTATCCCCTACACTCCACAAACACTTATACTTGTAGAGTGACCATCACACCAAGAGTGTGCGGTGGTAATGCTTGAATAATCATTAACTTTACAACTATTTTCTTGAATTTTACTAAATTTATTACAAAAAGTTATTATAATATGATAACAATACACACACATGTATAAAAATAAAAAAAATAAAAAAACCTCTCTATTTCTTAATTATTAAATTATATAAAATTATATTATATTTATATTGTACATACAAACATCCACACACATCATAATTTACACAAATACGTAACATTATAACAAAAAGTAATGTACATAATTAATATAAAACACACTCACACACATATAATATAAATTTATAAATAAATAAATAAAAACCTACACTTACAATTCACAAACATTTATTCTTTATTCGGTATCTCAAAAAAAAAAAAAAAAAAAAAAAAAAAAAAAAACTTACTCTTTATTCTTAAAGTCGAAAATACTTGTAATAAAGATGTGTAAAATTTAAGTCAGAGTGTGCAGAAAAAATATTTTTAAAAATAAATTAAAGTATTAAGCTATTTATATATATATATATATATATATATATATATATATATAGCTTTTTATTTTGAAGTCAGGTGGTTCATTTGAACCCCCTGAATTTGCTGTGGCGCCACCCCTGGGAAGTATGTGAGTTTTCCTTCAAGACCTTCAGGAATTTACTTATGAAACAAATGTAGGAGTTCAAATACTTGAAAACATAACCGTTTTGCAACAGATACAATACAGGGGGAAAAAATGCTGAAATTTAATAGGTACTCATCAACTAATGGTGCCCCCACTGTTGATCAAATAATGTGGTTTATTCTTATCTCCTACACTCCACGAACACTTATACTTGTAGAGTGACCATTGCACCAAAGGTGTGCGGTGGTAATACTTGAACAATCATTAACTTTACAATTGTTTTCTTGAATTTTACTAACTTTATTACAAAAAGTTATTATAATATGATAACAATACACACACATGTAAAAAAATAAAAAATAAAAATAAAAATAAAAAACCCTCTCTATTTCTTAATTATTAAATTATATAAAGTTATATTATATTTATATTGTACATACAAACATCCACACACATCATTATTTACACAAATACGTAACATTATAACAAAAAGTAATGTACATAATTAATATTAAACACACTCACACACATATAATATAAATTTTTTTTTTTTTTAAAAAAAAACCTACACTTACAATTCACAAACACTTATTCTTTATTCGGTATCTCAAAAAAAAAAATTACTCTTTATTCTTAAAGTCGAAAATACTTGTAATAAAGATGTGTAAAATTTAAGTCAGAGTGTACAGAAAAAATATTTTTAAAAATAAATTAAAGTATTAAGCTATTTTTTTATTTATATATATATATATATATATATATATATATATATATATATATATATATATATATTTATAGCTTTTTATTTTGAAGTCAGGTGGTTCATTTGAACCCCCTGAATTTGCTTTGGCGCCACCCCTGGGAAGTATGTGAGTTTTCCTTCAAGACCTTCAGGAATTTACTTATGAAACAAATGTAGGAGTTCAAATACTTGAAAACATAACCGTTTTGCAACATATACAATACAGGGGGAAAAAATGCTTAAATTTAATAGGTACTCATCAACTAATGGTGCCCCCACTGTTGATCAAATAATGTGGTTTATTCTTGCATTTCTCTGCTTATGCTATGGTGATTCAAGCAGCTTGGACTCGAGCCACAACCGCAATTAGGAGGATCACAACAGAGAGAAGCAATGATGATCTAATTTTTTCCTCCATCTGCTCCTTGTTTCCTTCTGTGGGATTGTTACTCTTGGGAGTTTGAAATAGCTCGTTCACTAGAGACAGAAATTTCTCAATGAGCTCTATAACTTTTGCTTTTGTGGCATCCTAAATCCACATCAATATACGTGTAGCCAAGTCTGGTTATTCATTTGAAATTAGAGGCCTTACATAATTAACTACATGGATAAAATGAGAATAATTTAGTTATAGAAATGAGAAAGAAATTATAGGAACATTCATGTTATTGGTTAAGTGATCGAGTCTCACATAGGATAATAGTGACTAGTGTAACAAGTGGTAATAAAATTTTGTTGGAATAAACCCTCTGGGGTAAGCTTTTGAGTTAAGGTGTTTTTCCAACATGTTATCAAGCCCTCAAAAAAGACCCTAAAATGTTACTCTCAACTTCCACAAATCCAAAATCATAATAGCAAGAAAGATTTCTATTTTATCCAAACCCGCATTAAAAAAGAAAAAAGAAAAAACCACTGATTGCTCTAAAAACCACTGCCAAAGTCTTGAACAACACACACAAGAAAAATCCTAAGATCCAATGCTCCGAGTTTTGTTGAAGCCTTTCATAAGGGCTTCTTCTTAAATTTATACATTGACCAAGCCTTTAACAATAATTTTCAAACTCTTATCTTTTATAGCAATAAGGGCACAACTGTTTTGTCTCTTTTGTGGTTGTAAGGTTGAATTTAATCAACTATTCTGTTGGGTTTATTCCGTACCAAATTTGCTTGTAATTCAGCATTTAGAAACCCTGTATTTAGGTGGGAATCATGTAAGGGTAGTGTGTGAGAGAGTGTGAAGAATTGCTCAAGATTGTGCAGTGAAGCAAGGACTTGCGACTGGATCTCGTGGGTGGCTCGCGGCTTGCATGTCGCCAAAAGATGCTCACGTGCCAAGCATGCAGAGAGGCTGAAGCATCATGCTAGCTGGAGCACTACAGGACAAAAAGTCCAGACTAGCCGTTCAGTTACCTCGCGGCTTGAACTCGTGGCTCAGTCAAGTCACGAGGCCAAGTCGCCAACCAGCTCTGTTTTGGAAAAATAACTTTTTGCATTCCAAACACCCACCACTATATATAGACCCTTATACCCACAAAATGTAGAGAGATTCCAGAGAGAATTTTGAGAGAGAAACCCTAGAGAAAAACAAGATTGATTCATCCACAATCTTTACATAGAGACTCTTCAAATTCCTCTACTCTCACTCTCTCCACTGTTACATCCTTGAGAGGTTCTTATCCAAATCCTCTTCTCACCATACCCACATATGTCAGAAGGCTATTTGGTGGTTTAGGAAGCAGTTAGGAAGGGATCAATGGTTATTGGTTGATGCTATGGGCTATAGTGGAATCCGATAAGCTAGAAAAGACAAAGGTTCGGCGTAACCTCGTTGGAGAAAGAAGCTTGAAGGGCTTAGGTACACTAAGTAAATTAGGCTTGGAGGGTCTATTATTGTTCATGTATCCTAACTTCATAGTGGATTATTGATAGCTTGGAGGGCGGCGGAGAGGTTTTACGCCGAGGGCTTTGGTTTCCTCTTCGATAACACATTGTTGTGTTGTCTTGTGTTTGCATTTCTCTTCCCTTAATCTTTGCCATTTAATTGCTGCTGTGGATGTGATTTTATTTGGTGTAGATTGTTTATCAATTCTGTTATTAGCTTATTTTTATTTTCTGCACGTACATTGTTTGATATTAAGCTTGAATTGGTAATTTATAATTTAGGGGTCTAAACGTTCTTAGTATTTTACACACTATTTGAACATTCAATTGGTATCAGAGTGGGTACACTCTTTGTGGTTTAAACACTTTAGTGTGATCCTTGACTCCATATTGAGATGGACCGGTCTCAATCTTTAAATGCACAACCATACTTTGATGGTAGCAACTATGCCTTTTGGAAAGTTAGGATAAGGGCATTTTTGTGTTCAATGGATGAAACCGTTTGGGATACGGTGGATATTGGATGGACTAGGCCGGAGGCTGCCAAATCCACGTGGGATAAGGCAACCCTCGCAGCGTCTAATGCAAATAGCAAAGCACATAACGCTATTTTTTGTAGTGTGTCTCCAAAAGAGTTTCACAGGATATCTCATATTTCTATTGCCAAGGAGGCATAGCAGATGTTATGGACCATGTATGAAGGAACGAAGAAAGTGAAGGATACCAAGCTACAGATGCTGACCACTCATTTTGAGGAGCTGAAAATGAGTGAGGATGAGTCTTTCGACTCTTTCTATAGCAACCTGAATGAAGTAGTCATTCGCAAGTTCAACTTGGGGAGAAAACGGAGGACTCCAAAGTTGTGAGGAAAATCCTTCGTTCGTTACCAGAGAGCTTCCATGCCAAGGTGACAGCGATTGAAGAGAGTAAGGACCTTGATGATATCAAAGTCCAAGAACTGATTGGCTCACTTTAGACTTATGAATTGTCATTGCCCACACAAAGGAAGAGCAAATCTCTTGCTCTTAAGACGGTTGATGAAAGGGTCGAAGCTCACGACTCATCGGATGAGGATGTTGTCAATAAAGATGTGGCATATTTGGTGAAGAATTTTCGAAAGTTCTTGAAATTCAAGAACAATGGAAAATTTCATGGTAAAGGGAAATTCCAAAGTTCTGGGAAGGAGAAAAAGGAATTCAAAAGGAAAGATGGAAAGGAATCCCAATCTACACAAGGAATCACCTGCTTCGAGTGCAACGGACATAGACATTTCAAGAAAGAGTGTCCCAATTATTTGAAATCGAAGGGCAAGGCGTATGCCACAACTCTTAGTGACTCGAATTCATCCAATTCTGATTCTGAGGAAAGCTGTGACGGAAAAGGGAATTACTCCGCTTTTATGACTATTGCTCATGTTGAGTCTTCGGAGGACTTGAATTTGCTTGTACAAGAGCTTGGGGAGCATAGTGATGAGGAATCAATAGGAATTGTATAAGAATCGGATGGTGAAGAAGATAAGAGTACAGGGGGCCTTTAAGAAAGCTTCAATTCACTCCTTGAGAAATCAGGAGAATATGCACGTGTGGCTAAGGCAGTCGTGAAAAGGATGAAGAAGGCAGAGAATGACTATAAAAGTCCCCTAGTGCAACATAAGGAGGCCAAGTGTGAGATAGAGACACTGAATGGAGAGCTGACTGAAGCCTATTCAAAGATAAAATTTCTTGAGCTTGAGGTAATTCAAGCAAATGCCAAGGTAGAGAGGGTCTCCACTAAGAAACTAGATGATGTCATTTCCTCTAAAAAACAATTCTCAGACAAATCTAGGTTGGGATATATCGGAGAAAGTAGTTCAGCTATCAAAATCACTAAAAAAGTGAAGTTTGTGCAAGTCAAAGAACCTGTAGTGGCTGCCTCTATACCTAAGAAAGTAGGGGATGAAAAAAGGAAGAACATGGCTGACCAAAGGGTGTTGAACAAGCCCCGTACCCAATCAGTGATCAAACTTGAAGCTAGAGGGAAATCTCTTCCTAGATAACAAAGAGGTCCGAGAACGAACCACTTTTGTCATCATTGTGGACTTCAAGGACACACCAAACCGAATTGTCATAAGCTTAGAGCATTGAAGAATGCAACTGATCAAAGGTCAAGAGGACAAAGAAATGACAAGAGGACTTGGGCTGTTGAGTCATCAAGAGGTCGAAATGGTGATTCCAGTGTGATGGATGTGATAAAGATGATCGGTGCCTTCACCACCTGCTTGGAAAGCTTCACTAGAAGGTTTGAAAGTCCTAACTCTCGTACCCAATCCTATAGGGATATCACCCCAAACGCACGTGACGTGTGGGTGAAGAGAGGGACTCATGCATAAGCATTGCAACATGTCCATGCATCAATTCTTCCTATGCTTTGTGACTATGATTGGTTGTGTGCTTTTTGCTTGTTTGTGTTGAAAATTGTTTGTTTGTTTATTTGTTTCTTTTTAAATGTTTTTACATTGTTGTTTTGATCAATCTTTTCTTGCTTTTGTGTCAAAAATCCAAAAACACATAAAAAGTAGAAAATCCAAAAATTTGATCGACATTGTTGAGTTTTGTCTCAAAACATGTTTTGCCTTGTACCTTTGTACTAATGGCTTTGTTCATCTACGAGCTTAGCTTGTTTCCTATGCACTCATATCATTGTGGGAGAAATCTTGAAATCTATGTGACTATTGTAAATAGGTCTTCAACCTTGTCATGAATGATTAGTGAATGGTTTTGTTGATCTTAAGACATGCATAGACTTGTGCCTATATATCTTCCCACTATTTTATTTTATTGCTTTTACTTAAAGAGCTCACTAAATGTAAATCTCCAAATGAAAAGAGCTATTGAGCTACAAAAGCCTGTCGCACATACTAGTATTTGACTAGGAAAAAGGGAAAACGACCAAAAATAAAAGGGTAAAATATCATTTTCATCCCTAAACTATCACAAAATTTCATTTTTCGTCCCTAAACTTTCAAAAGTTCTATTTTCGTCCCTAACTATCACGAAAGTTCGTTTTTCGTACCTAAACTTTCAAAAGTTCTATTTTCGTCCCTAAACTTTTCCAACCGTATTGATTTTCGTCCTTCCGTCTGACAGAGTGCTGACGTGGCTTAACGGAGTGCTGATGTGAGAGAGACGAAAATCAATACATTTGGAAAAGTTTAGGGACAAAAATAGAACTTTTGAAAGTTTAGAGACGAAAAACGAACTTTCGTGATAGTTTAGGGACGAAAATAGAACTTTTGAAAGTTTAGGGATGAAAAACGAACTTTTGTGATAGTTTAGGGACGAAAATGATATTTTACCCAAAATAAAATATATGATGCCCAAAAAACCAAAGGCTAACTCATCAAATTGAAATATCAAAAATTTCTGGCATCGATCTCTCAATGAGATGTATTGTTTCAAAAAGATCAAATGATGTGATGTATATGAAGCCAAATGAAAAGCTTCAAAGTTATGATTATCAAGTTGTTTGTGGGAGGTCATATATGCATATTTCTATAATTGAGATGGGTCACATTATCTAGTGCTAATTGTGTATGTCTTGGTTGAATTGATCATTGAAGCTTCACATTAAACTAAGGACTATCTCATTTCTGATATCCACACACATCACACTTGTCTATGTTCAATGAATGCAATATTCATTTGTGTGATTGTACTTGATTAAATGTGTTTTCACATGCTCAATCTTTGTTGATCAAACACAAAATGATTTTTGGGTCTTTTAGTTTGTTTTTGGAAAGTATTTTATTTTTACAAAAATTATCAAAAGTTCAAAAACAGTGGTGCCCTGTTTTGGCAACTTAGTCGCAAGTTGGTCCAAACGCATGCCTTAGTCGCAAGCCCATACAGAGATTTTTTGCGGCTCACTGGCTTGTCAATGTCCCAGTCGTGAAAAATACTTAGAATATTTTTCAAAATTTGGGTTTTTATGTTTCTCGCGGTTCACTGTAGTGACTTGTTCGCGAGTGGAAGGTCCAGTCGCGAGGGGTACACAGAGATTTTCACGGCTTACCTCGCAACTTTCTTGCAGGTAGACCTTCCAGTTGCAAAAAATACTTATAAAATTTTTTCAATTTTTTTTTTATTTTTAAGTGTTCTGGCAGCTGGCCCTGGCAACTTGCACGCGACTTGACTCAGTCGCGAAAATCGTGTGTTTTGTGTTTTAAGGGCAGTTTTTAAAATTTTTCAGTTTTCCCTCGAACTTTTGTGACTGTTCATTGTCTTCCCATTTCAGCTCTCTCTCAAACTCACCGTGTTTGTCTCAAAAACTCCATTTCCTTCATCATTTCCACTTCAATCTTCAAGAAAAAGGTATGGGTTTTCTCATTTTCTTTAAGTTCTTCATGATTATAACCTTGTTTTTTCTTGGATTTATGAGTTGTTATTGTGATTTAAGAAATATTGTGTTCGAACATGAGTTTGGTTTATTTTGCTGAGTGAGTTTGTTTGAGTGCTAGTCATATTGATTGAGTCTGTTTCATGACAGTGTTGCTCTGTACATATCATGTTCATGGTAGAATGACACAATGACAGTTATTTGTGATTGTGTGATGTTCATTGAATTCTGTCTACTGAGTGTATCTGAACAATCATCATTTTTGGTCACATGTTACATTCTCATATATACAATGCATCAGTGTTGCTTATGTTTACTTGGTGCTGTGATTGACTGAAATCTCTCTCTGAATTTCTTTTTTTTTTTACCATATTGATCATTGTGTCTTGTGGTGCTGCATTTGGTTCTTTGCTATGTGTAAGTTATTTTGCAGATGTCTCGTCGTTCCTCTCGAGGAAAAGAGCCTGAAACTAATCCTCAATCATCCCCTATTTCAAAACGAACTCACCGCTCGTCTCAAGCTCTAAACATTAAGAGATTTAGGACTCCACTTGATTCACATACCTTTGACATCATTTTTAAAAAGGCTCCTACTGTGGTGGAAAGGGTTGTAAAATTTGATACCCTGGGGACAACATTTATTCCTAGGATATTTGAAGCAAAGGATTAGGCTGATCTGTTCAGGAACTTTGAGGACCCGATTGAAGAACTGGTTAAAGAATTCTATTCACATGCTAGATACACAGGAGTGGAGCTGCAATGTTGGGTACGAGGAAAAGAATTTTCCATCAATCCAGACTACATCGCAAAGGTTCTTCACATCACTAAACCAACAAATGTTGACCTCACTCCATATGATGATAGACAGCCTCAGATACAAAACATTCTTCAAGTCCTTGGGCCTGACCATGAGGTTTCAAACAAAGGCACATCCATAGGGACTGCAAAGTTTGCACCTAATCTGACGACTCTAAAGTTGATCATGTTCTCCAACCTGTATCCACTCTCAAACACTGCATTCATCAACCTTGGGAGTGCACAATTTCTATGTGACCTAATCACAAGAGATCCAATTGATATATGTTCCCACATTTTTCAGATCATTGGAAAAACAGCAGCCCGATCAGCAGCACGAACAAGTATCCCTTTTTGTAGTCTTGTGATGAAGATCATGGTTCATAAAGGGGTAAGTCCACCAACATATGGGAAGAAAATAGATCGTCCTCGTCCATTGTCCATGTTTTCTCTGCAAGCCAGCAAAAGTCACTCTTCCAAAGCACCTAAGAGTGAATCTTTCCTTCATGCCACTTCATCCGGTCAAGGTTTAGCTACACCTGTGCATACCGTCATTGGTTCTCCCATTCCTTCTGAGATGCAAACAACTAGCACTCCATCTGCATCACTTAGCTCCCAAGCTGACAGGTTAAGCACATTGACTGAGAAT
Organism: Quercus ilex subsp. ballota; assembly: GCA_032727855.1. NCBI lineage: Eukaryota > Viridiplantae > Streptophyta > Magnoliopsida > Fagales > Fagaceae > Quercus > Quercus ilex. Next base: position 34,686,079 of record CM064911.1, read on the forward strand.
GTATATCAACGAATTTCAGGACTAGAACGGCTTCTCTACTCCACCAACAACCAAGTTCAAGTGCGTCTCACAACCATTAAGACACAGGTAGATGCTATTCAGCAAAAGCTAGAAAAGAATCTTTAGCTATTCGTGACAAAAAGGGGGAGATGATGTTGATAGGGGGAGTACAATGATAAGGGGAGAAAGAGCTAGATCAAAGGGGGAGATTTCAGCAAGCAGGCCTATGTTTAATATTTTGTTTCATATTAGCATATTTCAGTGTTTATGTTATGATATATTCAGTTTAACTTTTGGTTTGTACCTGTTGCTTTTGTAAGCTTTTAAGGTTTTTGTACCCATGCTTTGTAGCTTAAGTACTTGATGTTAAATATCATGCATTTTCTTTAAGTACATCACTCTTGTGCCCTTTGTTGGATTTTATATCCTTAATGCAATTACCTTGTGTTGTTGCATTGGTTGAGTGTTGGACATGCAAATGATACTATGCAATTGAGCTTATTAGATTGCATGTCCAGATGTTGATTCCATGTGTGAATGAGCATTGTGATCACTATTTATAGTGATTGTTCGTTTTTGGTCAAGTCATGGTATATTATTTAGTTCCATTTTGCTTGATCGCATTGTGCTTGCTCTATACACCAATCGAGGGGAGCCCTTACTCCGCTGTCCAGCCCTTAGCCATTCACTTAATGGAGCTTAGACATTATGGGCCCTTTCCCTAAGGCAGCAGGAAACAAGAAATAACTGCTGGTCGGCATGGACTACTTCACTAAGTGGGTCAAAGACGAGCCTCTAGTAAACATCACAGACGTGGATGCCAAGAAATTTGTATGGAAGAACATCGTCACACAATTCGAAGTCCGTCGTACCCTCATTTCAGACAACGGCCTTCAATTTGACAGCAAATCCTTCAGGAGATACTACTGTGACTTGGGAATTACGAATAGGTATTCTACCCCAATCTATCCTCAAGGAAATGGGCAAGCCGAGGCTATTAACAAGATCATTGTAAGAGGACTCAAGAAGAGGTTGGATGATGCGAAGGAAAAATGGGTGCAAGAGCTGCCACATGTCTTGTGGATGTATCGAACCACACCTCGTAGGTCGACAGGGGAGACTCCTTTCTCAATGACATATGGAGCCGAAGCTGTTATCCCTTTAGAGACCAACTTCCTGACGCTAAGGACAAGTACTTTTGATCCGAGTAATAACGACGGATTGTTGGAAAAAAGCCTAGACCTAATTGAAGAGATGAGAGAAAATGCAATGGTCCAACTGGCATACTACCAACACAGACTTAAGCGAGGATAAGATGCCAATGTAAAGCAGAGGCCATTAGTGCCTGGTGACTTGTCCTAACGCTAAGGACAAGTACTTTTGATCCGAGTAATAATGACAGATTGTTGGAAAAAAGCCTAGACCTAATTAAAGAGAGGAGAGAAAATGCAATGGTCCAACTGGCATACTACCAACACAGACTCAAGCGAGGATAAGATGCCAATGTAAAGCAGAGGCCATTAGTGCCTGGTGACTTGGTATTGAGAAAGGTTCTAGGTACTGTAAAGAACTTAGCATGGGGGGAGCTAGTACCCAATTAGGAAGGACCTTATCACATCACCTCGGTGGCTAGTATAGGAGCATATTTTCTCAAGGACCTAGATGAGCATATAATACCCTGTCCTTGGAATGCAAACAACCTGAAAATGTACTATTATTAATGAAAGTTTCCTTTGTCATGTGCTTATTTGTTGTATAAATACATCGTGCTTCACTCTATGGTATCTTTTATAAAGTGATTAAACAGAACCTTAGTCATGCATATGTCCTCAAACTAGATGTTTTAGGAAAATTAACACTCTACGCCATCTTTTATAAAGTGATTAAACAAAACCTTAATCATGCCTGTGTCCTCAGACCAGATGCTTTAGGGAAATTAACACTCTACGCCATCTTTTATAAAGTGATTAAACAGAACCTTAGTTATTTGGGGAAATTAACACTCTATCTCATCTTTTATAAAGTGATTAAACACAACCTTAGTCATGCTTGTGTCCTCGAACCATATGTTTTAGGGAAATTAACACTCTACGCCATCTTTTATAAAGTGATTAAATAGAACCTTAGTCATGCCTGTATCCTCGAACCAAATGTTTTGGGGAAATTAACACTCTAGGGCATCTTTTATAAAGTGATTAAACAGAACCTTAGTCATACTTGTGTCCTCGGACCAGATGCTTTGGGAAAATTAACACTCTACGCCAACTTTTATAAAGTGATTAAGCAGAACCTTAGTCATACCTATGTCCTCAGACCAGATGCTTTGGAGAAATTAACACTCTATGGCATCTTTTATAAAGTGATTAAACAGAACCTTAGTCATGCCTGTGTCCTTGGACCAGATGCTTTGGAAAAATTAACACTCTATGGCATCTTTTATAAAGTGATTAAACAGAACCCTAGTTATGTATGGCTCTCTGGACCATATACTTGGGGGAAATTAACACCTCATGATATCTATTTGTTTCTCACTAAGTGTTAAGACAGATCTAAGGTTGTAACCAACTCCTCAGGCTGGTACCTCTGAGTGAGTTAAAATCCTTAATCATTTATCTAAGTGTTGAGCAAAGTGAAGGATATCTCTCCCTTTCTTGCCCTTTACAAAGTTTATCACTTATCTTTATTGAATTCAGCCTTCATTATGGAAAGAGCAGTTCACAGTGCAAATACGGGGTAAACCCCTTCATTGTTGGTACCTAGTCAAATTACTTACACTAGTGGCAGGGTATTGTTGTTAGTGTTTGTTAAAACTAAAGTGGCAACAGGTCAAGTTTATTCATAATAACAATAAGCTTGAAAGTATGAAAAGCAAAGACACAAGAGATTGAGAAAAAAGTCCATTCATTAATCAAAAGTAGGTACATTACAAATGGTGGCAGAAGTCACAACAACAAAAAAAGTAACAATACAACTACAATGAAAAAGAAAGATCCTACAACTACTTTTCTGCGGGTTAAGAACCTTTCTTGGGATCAGTGGCCTTAAGCTTGGCATCCCCAATATCAGACTTTGACTCAGCTACCTTGGCTTGGGAGACCACATCCTTTATGGTAAGGGTATCCTCAGAGGGAATATCTTTGGCTGAGGATAGGACCTCATTGCCCTTCCCTACTACCCCTGAAAGGATGTCAGCATCCACAGCAAGGTCTTGGATACTGGAGATCTGCTCAGGAGGAAGGAAGGATAGAGTAGTGGTCAAAGGGAGGTCAGTTGGAGCTTCTCAGATGTGTACAAGGAAGAATACGCTCTCAGCCTTCCTTAACTCAAAGTCAAAAAGGACCCCCGCACTGTTGAGCGCCTCCATCCAGGACTCAGTGCAATAGTCCCTGCACACTTCGGCTACCTCCTTAGCTAGCCTTTTTTCCGTATCCTCCAACCCACGTTCATAGGATGCGTTCACTGCAGCCTCTGTAGTCTCCTTGGCCACTCGAGCTGCCTCTTTGGCTGCATCCTTGACCTTCTGCAGCTCGGCCCTAAGGTCCAAAACTAACTCTTTCTGGGTGGCCAAGTTTATCTCAGTTGGAGCTTCTCAGATGTGTACAAGGAAGACTACGCTCTCAGCCTTCCTCAGCTCGAAGTCAATAGGGACCCCCGCACTGTTAAGCGCCTCCATCTAGGACTTAGTGCAATAGTCCCTACACACTTTGGCTACCTCCTCAGCTAGCCTTTTTTCCGTATCCAACACCCCACGTTCATAGGATGCGTTCACTACAGCCTCTGTAGTCTCCATGGCCACTCGAGCTGCCTCTTTGGTTGCATCCTTGACCTGCTGCAGCTAGGCCCTAAGGTCCAGAACTAACTGTTTCTAGGTGGCCAAGTTTATCTTTGTGGTGTAAAGCTGCTTACGCTGATCCTCGGCTTGGGCCTCAGCATTCTTAAGACCAGCAAGGGCACTCAGGCGAGCCTTGTCCGCCTCTTTCAACTTGTTGCCCATCTCAACATGCTCCTCCTTCAGAGCTTCGAGAGCCTTCTTAACCTCCCACCGAGAGTGGGCCTCAGCTTCAACTTTATTATAAGCATTCCAGACCCACTCCTCGGCCACATAAACTTGCTAAATGACCTTCGTAACAGTAGCAAAGGGATCAGATAAAAAGAAAAATGATGATGATGACACTGATGAGCGAAGGAGCTTCTTAGCATGTGATTCAGAAAAATAGAAATTAACTTACCATGGCAAGGTCCCTCTTTAACAACATAAAGAGCTCTGATTGCCTGGTACATCTGAGAGCCTCCATATCCTTTGGGAGAAAAAGAGGTTGCTCCAGAGCTTCAGCCAAGTGGGCCACTTGCCCTCTCTGGGATTCCCAAATGGTAGAATCCCAGGAGATGGGGGCTCCATCCAGCTCTATCCGGTGAGCCCAGTTGCGCTGTTGTCAACGCACTCCAAAATCGTATCAACAGAGGTGGCCCTCTTGTCCCTAGGGTCTTTAGTCTTCTACTGTTTGGTGCCTTTCTGTGGGACCACCTTGCCTTCTTCCAGTTCCTATACTGTCCTTTTCTTCTTTAGACTCTGCATGGCTTGCAGTCCAAGATCAGTGGGAGGAGAAGGAGGAGGGGGCAAATTGGCAGGAATTTTGGTCTTGGGGACGTCCTTCGAAGTTTCCCCCTTGTTCCTATTGGCCATTAGCCCTTTCAATCTTGGTCTTTTCTTTGGATCCATCTCTAATCCTTCCTCTGAACTTGTGTTAACATGGGCAACAATTAGTTTAGGCTAGTGAGCTGTGGAGAGTCTTCCAGACTCGATGTCAGAATCTGAGAGCTCCACAAGCCCGCTAGGTGCTTCCTCCTCTATGAAACAGAATTTTTCTATCTCTTCTTCAATAGATAAACGAGCAGATGCTATCCCTTCTTCTACTGCGGCTGCTTGGGGCGGAACCTGTGAGAGTGGTATTGCGAACGATGGAGGGTTCTGTCGGGGTGGCAGTACAACCGATGGAAGATCGTGGAGGGCTAGGAAACCTAGTTTTGATACATCAATCAGAGCGAGTCGCTGGTCACTTGATCTTATGGCGTGGCCTACTTCTTGGTATATTTCTGAAATAGGTTGGAAGTCCAAAATTAAATGGACTGCTCTCAGTTACCCGTCTGCACTTACGAATATCTCGAACCTTAACAAATAATTGAAGGCCTCAATGTTTGTTAAACTGAGCCAGGACGCTACGTAATCTTTGTTTACAAAAGTAGCCGAAGAGCAAAACATGTTTAGAAAATCAAAATTCGTCATCAAAAGAAAGCAAAATGAAAGAGCAATAATAACATGGTTTGGGTTAAAGAATCTAAATTTTTTGCTAAGGGACCTAGCTCTAAGGTATCCCAACTGGCTCTCCCTCTTGAACTGGACAATGAAGGTCATCATGCCACGCCCCCGAAACAATCAGGTAGTCTTCTTTCATCCCCTTGTTAGATTTGGGGAGACATGAGATGAAACTAACAACATCAAATCGGGATTTGAGGTAAAATCCTACACCTTTGAGGTTGTGGCACTCGTATATGTGGACCACATCGTGCCAAGTGAGCCCCAAGCCCAGATACTCGTTAAGAGCATCGACACTACCTAAGACTCTAAATAGATTGGGCGTGCACTGGTGTGGGCAGATCCTATGGTTGAGGAGGTAGTCCCGTGTTATCCTACCCATAAGGAGAGTCATCTCCCCTTCTATGAAAGCTATCATGGGGATGATGACTTTTCCCTCCTCTCTCTGTGTCACTATTTGTTCAGAAAAACAGTATCGCAGGGCTACTTCCTGTGGTATATGATATTTATCCTTAAAGGCCTCTATTTTGGAAGGAGAGTCTACTAGGTGCTTAAATCTACCATCCAGATGGGTTAAAGGGAAGCAACTAAAATTGGTAAATGAAGAAATAAGAACTGGAAGGACGAGAAGATAGGCCGAGGAGAAAAAGAGAAGCTTAAAGAGGTAGAGACTTATGAGAACTAAAATGTGTGCTAATCCCTAAAACCTTCAGGAAAATTTCTTAAGGAAATGGTATGGGAGGCTTGGTAACTCGAAGAGCTTTGTGAGTTTAAGTGCTTGGGATCTTTGGAGAGTTTGAAGACTTGTAAAATGAGGGAAGTGATTTCTCCGAATACTTTATATAGAGGGTAGGATTGAGCGGGAGTTATCCCACTCAAAACAAAAGGAAAAACGTCAGTTGTTGGATCTGCGCCCCGCCGTTGGATGTGGGAAACATAACGCCGCCTGGAGCAATTAATGACGCCTTGCAAGCCGCGAAGAGTCAGTGGCAATCATGGGGCGCGTAAAGCAACACTCCCGCACGTGTGAACCAGAGAGATAAATGGTTTTGTCTCTTAAAAATCAAAACCCCGCCTTTTCTCCTCGGATGAGAGGGAAAAACCGGAGTTTTGAGGGGATATTGTAAGGATAAGGGCCCAAAATTATATATTGGGCCTTGAGCCTCATCCGAGGACGTTGGCATGTCCAAAGAGGGACAAATAGTTATGAGGGATCCCAGTTTAGAGTCTCATGAGTAAGAAAGGAGTAAAAGGTGGTCTGAGGAGTAATTCCTCCTCAGCTATGAGAAATATAGCTTAGATACGTATTCCAACGATGAAAATGATCTCCCTAGAAGCTCCAGTGTTAGAAGCATGCCTCATGAACACACAAGAAGGTAAGGAACCCAAAAATATCTAAGGGAAAGCTGCTATCTTTGCATTAAATGCATTGCAGCTACTTTTCTAGCCCCATTTATGTGGAGAAGACTCCTAAACAGTGCTTCCTTGGCTACCGCAACTCACAAAGAGCCGGAAGGGGTGTCTGATGGGATGGACATTCAAGTAGTGGTTTGGACGATTGACAAATGGAGGGCCAGGATCGCTGGGAAGGAGATATATAATATAAGAGACCCCTGAAAGGAAGGGGGGAAAATATAGAGAAAATACTGTGGCAATCAAAGTAACAATTGTAATTAGTTTTATTCATTTATAATAAGATTTGCCTCCTCAGACTGAGAATTCATTCAATCTTATGTGCCTTGTTCTTAGCTAATCATCTTTTAATTCCACACTAGCCGTTGTCAAATTCATTAGGGCCTAGTTCTCCAACCTACTCTCTACAAATTTATTGTACTGGGCTCACTGGGCCAAGATCCCATACACCTTGGGCTTGGGCTTGGGTTGTCAAACGTGTCCCTACATTGGCATTTTTCTGTTATTTTCAAAACAGATGTTTAGCAAGTGATCTTTGCTATGCAATCTTCTAACTCCAAATTTTTAAGCTATGGACTTTTAGTTTCTGCTATTTTAATATTTTATGCTCTTTCTAACTCCAAATTTTAAAGCTATGGACTTTTAGTTGCTCCTATTTTAATATTTTATGCTCTATTGCCAGGATTGCATTAATGGAAATTCAATTTCATTCTAGCCAAGCTAAGTAGGGTTGCTGTAATGTTAGCTAATTGGGCAAGATGAGGTTATCTTCATTTTCGTGATTTCTCTTTTATGTACATTGTTACAACTTACAACATTATGTTCAAAATCCTAAATTCCTTGATGTCCATCTCTTTCTTTTTGTGTCATTGCTTTGTTTTTTTTAAATTTTTTTCATAATAATAATGATTTTTGTTTGGTTATTGAGAAATTGTAGGAATCAAATAATGAATCATTTTGGGCTTTTATTTAGTGTGTTTAGGATTCAAGAATCTTTATATAGCTGTTTTATATGTTTTATTAGTTGGTTGGTGTCAATTTTTATTCATGGTTATTTTGTTCTTGACTTTCTATCTTCTGGGTATTATATTTTCAGAATTGACTTGAAAAATTTGTATCCTTTTCTGATGTTGGATGATTTTTCATGTATGAAAAATTCCAATCTTATCTTTTTTAAAGTTTGAATTTTCTTTATTTGGTATGGATTGCAGTGACTCATCCCAGTATATTTCCAAATCATCCACACAGAGTTTCTACATTCATTGTTGTTTTTGATGTCATGTACATTCATTAATCGTGACTCATTGTGTATATTAATTCAGTATATTCTAATGTGATTTTTGTTTTACAGCTTTTGAGACTGTCACACACATGTTACAGGTATACATTGTCTCAAAGCAATTCAATTACTTGATTATTATCGGGTTTAATTGTAAAGAAACTGAAGTTGAGTTTTTTGGATTTTGGGGAGGCATTACTCATCAAGATTGTGTAGGCCATAAGTGTACAATTGGACCCAATGATGTCCAGGTAAGACATATCAATTGCTAACTTGTTGATCAATAGGAATTAGAAAAATTATCCCAGAGCTTTATTACATGAAACTTATTCCTCTTTGTTTCAGATATTTTTTTGGTGCAGTGGATGACAATAGGTAGAGGAATTATCCACCCTGAAATGCCCACAAGGAGAGAAACTCAAAGAGATTATAGTTTTGGGTCAATTTATCCTCCAAAGACAAAATGTCAAAACTCTTCTTTCTACTGAAGGAGTTCTTAAAAGTATTTCTCAAATCAATGATTCCATCAAAATTGTATTATCTTGGGGTAAGTATTTGTGTCTACACCTTTTTAAAGTGGTAGTATATTGTTCTATCCCCATTAACATCCATGACT